>JAFJYJ010000112.1:0-1237500 GCA_019022615.1 Acacia melanoxylon
ACTACCTCCACAAATTTTCAAAAATTGGTGGCAAAAAATTGTACCGCCTTTAAAACTATACAGTATTGGATGAAATTTCAAAAATAACGGCAAAAGTTCGTAGCGGTTTTAAAACCACTACACTATTGGATAAAATTTCAAAAATGACGTAGCAACAATTTGAAATAAAATTGGTAGCGAGTTATAGAACCTCTATAGAATAAAACATGTGTAGCAATTTTGAAACCACTATAAATTTTAGGTGAAAAATTAGAAATTACGCCAAAATTTTTATCAAAATTTGTAGCGGTTCTAAATCCTCTATAAAATATTAACATTTATTTTTAAAAAAACACTTAATTTGAGTCGTTTTTAGATTTTTTTTTTATTTAATTGAAAATTCAAATGATAACAGTTAATATTTTAAAAAGGATAATGGTAGATGATATTTGATTATGGATATTATATAGGTATACTACTAAGAATGTGGAGAAAAATATGAACTTATTATGTCGTCCACTAGATGATATTTGATTTTGGAATGAATGTTGATGATGATAGAAGGAATGTTGAGGAAAAGTTCTTAAAGTTTGGATAAAAAAATAATTAGTATCAAAATTATAAGAAAGGAAAAAAATTGAAATCAAAGATTTTTTTAAAAATATTTACCATGTTTGATCAACTTGCTCAACACTTAACCTCTCCAAAACGTCGGAGGATGAGAGAAAATGTCGGAGAAGATGGGTGAGAAGAAATGAAGGAGTGTGTGAAATAAGGTATGGTGACAATATTTATAAGGATAACTCGCTTATACTTGTAGCGGTTGATGTGACGGTTTTTTGTAGTGTTTTTTATTTTTGTAGCGGTTGGGTTTTACTTCGTATGAGATTAAACCGATACAAAAATTCCATTGTTTTTTTTTTAAAGAAAAATATATAGAGGATTACAATAATATAAGCATAATTTTTACATCAATCTTCATCGCCATCCCTAAAAAAAATGAGTGGGGAAAATGTTAGTTGTGAGTTTAATATGTTCGTACACAAATTAAACTTAAATTAAGTGATAATAAATCGTAACTTAAAAGAATGCATGGAACTATAGGTAAATTGTCATCGCTTGGAAGAAATTCTCAAAATTGGCAAGTGAACGACTTACTCTCGTTGGCGATGTTATCACCATCGCCCATGTCGTAAAGGTCCGAAGCCTTAAGTTAACCACCATATTCCAACTACGTGCCTCTCGTCCTGACGTAATAAACCTGTGTGCTTCGAGGCAAGAATTTATGGCTCATTATCTTGTGAGTCCCCGAGAAGTTAAAAGTGCATATTTGTGCGGTTTCCGACCGCTACTAACGACATGCTAGCGATCATAGAAACCGCAATAAAAATGTAACATTTTTCTTAAACGTTTTCCGTATTTGATCGTTAGTTGATCAAAGAAATTTTTTCAAATTAAAGATGAAATAGAGTCACTGAATAACAAGCATAATAATATGTCTGGTAGTCATAAGTAGTACAATCATCCGAATATTTTTAAACAAAATAGACTACAATTTATTTTCTTCATCTTCTTTCCTATGCCTCGCTTCCTACCCTTCACCACGTCCCGAACTCCTCGAGATCCCGGGTTAGCTATATTAAGCCGAGATCCAACGCCCATTGGATCTCGGTAACGATTAACCTCATGCTTATGTAAGATATATGCATACGGATATCCACAACATTTCACAATTATAAAACACATCTCCACATATCGTGTGTAATACCCAGGATAATTATTTATCCGAATATTATATTTCAATAGATAATACCTATTGAAAATAGGTGAACATGTGGTTTCAAATAATAAGTAATAATTATCTTATTTTCTAAGGTAATTACTATGGAAATTAGGGTGAATAAAGAGCTAAAAATCCCTAAATGCAACCGCGATTTAATAAATACCCCGAAAATATTATGATAAATCCTAAGAGGCAATGAAATATTTATTAAAAATTGGAGAATATATTGTCTCTAATTTAGGTAATTTTGGGATAAATTTCCTTGGAAAATATTGAGGCAAGATTTAATATTATTTTGGGGATCATAATTGACCCCATGATTTTTAATATTTTACATGGGATATAAAATACCAATGTAAGTAAAATAATTGTGAGACAATGATTTATCCTAATTAAGAAAATTATCAAAAATTAGTAAGTGTCTAATCCGGTAATTAATGGGATAATTAAGGTATAAAGTAAATGAATTAAAAATAATTTAAATAATTATTTTTAATTGGAGAAATTCGAAATTATTAAATAAATAAAAATAAAAATAATAAAATATTTTATGCTTAGAAAATAAATAAAAATAAAAATAAAAAAAATAAATATCATGATATTTTTGTAAAATTGTATTATTATATAATATAGTGAATAGTAATGGAATAAATAGGAAACGGATCCTATCTAGAGAACCAGGAATAGGAATTCCAAAGTCAAGGTAAAATATTGATCGGTGAGTTTTTACCTTCAAGTGACTCTTCCGGAAGTTAATTCCGAGGTCGAGCGATTTGCCTAATAAGACGAAATAGAGAAAAATGCGAGATATTCACATTTTGATTTGAAGAAAATAATTATAACTCAACATCTAGAGATGAGTTTATAATTATCCTGGACATATTTGGAATCGTGAATTATTATCCAGAGATTGATGATTCCGAAAGCGTTCCGACAGGACGTGTTCGGACACGTTTTCGAGAAAACTTGGACTGGAACCCTGTAAGGGACCGAAATATAAGTTAAATTAGATATTATTGATGAGTAAGAGAAGATCTTCAAAGTTATGAATTCGTAATTTTGAGATTTTCCAAGATGCGCGTTTGATAACGGATTTGAAACTTTATCAGACGCATTCGATGTCACCATCAAGATGACATCATTTTGTTGACTATTGGGGAGGGGAGGTCTGCACAAGAAATGGAGGGCCAAGAGTGTTTTGTCCTAAAAATGCGATCCTACGGTCCATATTCACAAGATCAAGTTCGAATTATTTACCGATTCTGTATTAAATCTCTTCTATAAATACCAAGCTCCTCTTCTTCATTTCTCACACCAAAAATCTGCCTCTTAGAGAGAAGTTAGAGAGAAGCTCTGGAGAAAGTCCGAGCAAAGTCAGGTAAGTTCTTCGGTCCCCTGGTCTTTAGTTTTAGTTCTTCTAGAGATATAGTAATCTTTAGATTTATCTTTAATTTTTCAAGATAGTCTAGATATCATATTTAGGGGTAAATATGATATATATTTCGAAAATATGATTAGGAAAAGATCTCATCAAAATTCTAGAGAGATAGAGTTTAAAACAAATAAGCTCACGCGAATTCCGTCGATTAGGGTTCGGGGGCAAAATGGTAATTTGTACCTAAAATGCCCGTTATGTCTGCTAAAAGTTGTTAAATATTATCCTTATAGGATATCGAGATAATCGTACATTGCCGAGCCTTTGTTTACAGCGTCACACATTGTTTTTTCTCACGTCGGAAATTTACCGCTTTTTCCGTAAAAGTTCCGTTTGTACGCCAAAAAGGTACGTTCGCGTCTTTAACACTAACTCGATGGTTATTGTATGATTATATATGTTTGTTGTGTTCTGTTTGTTGTTGTAGCATACGTGGTTATGTTATATACACGGTTATGTCACATACGTGGTTATGTCACATACGAGGTTATTATTCTTTGATTACACGTGGTTATGTTACATACATGGTTATTATCTTACATACGTGGTTATGTATTTTTAATCATACATCTGTTATGGACTGTTGTATTGATTTCATGCCGTATATATGTAGTCGTATTTAAGCACGAGGTTAATGCTACTCCGAGATCCAAATTGTAATTGGATCTAGAAGCTCTTTATCATAGCGTCGGGTTCGAGAACCGAGAACCGAGGAGAAAGCGAGGAGCCGCCTGGGAGACCATTGAAGACTTTCTTCTGGGTGTTATTCATTTTGAAAACTCTCGGTCAATGTACTGTTTCGTAATCGACGAGACTTACGGCATTTATAAATATATGTATCAGTTACTCAATCGCTCCAATGCTCTACTCTGACGAAAAAAAAATTATACTGCTTTTGAAGTCGGGATGTTACACTTTGGTATCAGAGCAGTAGTCCTGGCATTGATATGACTATGTTATTACGGACAGTATGGTAGAACAGTTAAGGCTAGTCTATGTGGGTGTGGCCAATCGCCGCCGTAGAGTTGGTGAGGTCCCCGCGATAGACATTTATCCGCCATTCATTCGGTTAACGGAGTTATGTTCAAATCAGCCTTTTAAAGAGCATGTTTTTGAAAATGAAATCGATATAGCCCTAAGTCGATGTTAAACGCAGCTGGTATACCATTCAACCTGTACCACCGTCGGTCGCATCATTCTAACCGAGAATCGTAAATCCATCGTCCATATTCATATTTGATATCGAGACACGATTAATTCGATAATTTTGATAATCGTCGTTTGTATTGGACGACTATTCTGTCTAGCGCGAGCTTATATGTGAGCTAGGCCACGCCGGATGAAACTCCGAGACCAACAAGGATAAGTACATGTAGTATTTGACTCATGTAGAGGAACTCCCGATACGAAATTCCGTACCCGTTTCCCGAGAGTAGATCGAATCAACGAAATCCTAAACAAAGGGAAATAATGACGAGTGTCCGTTCGTTTGTAGTATTAGTGTGATAAAGTCTGCGATAGACTAATCATTATCTTTTTAAATCTAACGTTTTCCCTAATAAAGGAGAAAGAACGAGACATGACAAATTTAAGAGGAGCGAGAGCTCCAGGCCGAGGCAGTAGGCAGAGGAAGACAAAGCGTACGAATAATCTCCCGGAGAGATCCGCATAACTATCTCTCAATAGGAATCTACTTTAGATATTATACAACACGGGTGCTAATCACTCAACATGTCCGATAAATAGGCGAATCATTTTGGGATACATACATACCTTACAATCTAGTAGTAGTTACACCATTGGGTGTGAACTATTTTGCTTAATAAAGCATGTCTAAATTCTAAGTCGAATATATATCTCATTCAAAATTTGCATCTCACAAACATCGATGACATTCTCAAAATCTGTAGGACTAGCAGTGATCAATAAAATGATCAAACGATGACGGGGATTGAGTCCTTATTCTAAAAACAACCCAGACACAAATAAAATCTCTCGACAAATATTCCTTGTAAAAGAAAAGTCAAAATTCACTATGAAGTTTATGCCTAACATTGGATCAACATCTAAAACACCAAATCAAACGCTACCAAACAAAGCACGAGAGTTTGTGACTTTGTATCAATCATCGCAGGATGGACAAAATGACTATCATGAACACATACCCACTTTCCATGATCTACGAGTTACTCGGTTTGTAATCCTACGTTTTGGCAAGAGTTGACGAATGCTCGGAACACCATTTAGTTGTACATCAAAAATAGAAATAATAACATAGATATTTAGTTTCTGGATCTAGCGGGATAGTACCGTAGATTCATGCCGAAATTTTCATAATCGTTGATAAAGCTTGAAGAGTAAGACTTAAATCATTGCGTAGAAACATGACCGTGAGATGAGCTTGCATAGATCGAGAACGAAGTTGGTCACAAAGACCAAGAGTTGGTTATCCGGATCCAAGTAGATGTTATAGATTTGGTCGTGGTGCCATTAGATATGGATCGAGATATGTCTTGTCACGGGACGGCGTGATGACTTACGCCTCTCGCCTATTGAAGCCTCTCAAGTTGAACTAATCGATGTAAGACCTAGAGTTAGTGAGTATTGTATAGAATTATCGCTAACACAAGTGTTTGAAGTACCTTTTCGAGTTGAAAGAAACTCGGGGAAAGGACAATAAGTCCTGTGTTTTAATGGACGAAAAGTCCGTGTTAAAAAACTACACCCGAGTACGGGGTGAAAGAAATCGTTAAGATACATGTATAGTAAGGAATTCCCTATGGTTTGATAAATAGTTATCTTACTTGTCGCGAAAATTTTAGTTTCCGTGCATATCTCATAGTTACTACTATCCGATCACGATCGTGTCATTCAAGAGGAGTATCTTGTGTTGTCATGGTGTATGGGCGTCATGGAAACATTTAAGGTATCTTGTGTTACCATGATGTATGGGCGTCATGGAGACATTTTGATATCCGGTATTGACCGGGGTATATGGGTGCCACGGAAAATACTAAATATCAAAGTACAAATGACAAGATCTTGACAACGGACTGAGCAAATTCTCGATCATCAAGTGGAGCGGCCGACATATAGAGAAAAGTTCGAGCGAATAAGTCGTGGATTTGGTTGCACGCTGAGAGACGGTGCGTAAAACTAGCGGTGAGGTATCTTTTGTCGTCACGCGGACGTGGTTGCTAAGGGAGACAGTTTTGGCACGTGGTTGTTAAGGAGACAGTTTTGGCACGTGGTTGCTAAGGAGCGAATAAGTCCGAAGTGTAGTTAGTACAGTCTAAATTGGTATAGAGCAAATTTCGAGGGCGAAATTTTGTTTAACGGGGAGAAATGTAATACCCTGGGATAATTATTTATCTCGAATATTATATTTCAATAGATAATACCTATTGAAAATAGGTGAACATGTGGTTTCAAATAATAAGTAATAATTATCTTATTTTCTAAGGTAATTACTATGGAAATTAGGGTGAATAAAGAGCTAAAAATCCCTAAATGCAATTGTGGGCCATAAAATACCCTGAAAATATTATGATAAATCCTAAGAGGCAATGAAATATTTATTAAAAATTGGAGAATATATTGTCTCTAATTTAGGTAATTTTTGGGATAAATTTCCTTGGAAAATATCGAGGCAAGATTTAATATTATTTTGGGATCATAATTGACCCCATGATTTTTAATATTTTACATGGGATATAAAATACCAATGTAAGTAAAATAATTGTGAGACAATGATTTATCCTAATTAAGAAAATTATCAAAAATTAGTAAGTGGCTAATCCGGTAATTAATGGGATAATTAAGGTATAAAGTAAATGAATTAAAAATAATTTAAATAATTATTTTTAATTGGAGAAATTCGAAATTATTAAATAAATAAAAATAAAAATAATAAAATATTTTATGCTTAGAAAAATAAATAAAAATAAAAATAAATAAAATAAATATCATGATATTTTTGTAAAATTGTATTATTATATAATATAGTGAATAGTAATGGAATAAATAGGAAACGGATCCTATCTAGAGAACCAGGAATAGGAATTCCAAAGTCAAGGTAAAATATTGATCAGTGAGTTTTTACCTTCAAGTGACCTCTTCCGGAAGTTAATTAAAATTCGGTAGCGCATTTGCCTAATAAGACGAAATAGAGAAAATGGATATTCACATTTTGATTTGAAGAAAATAATTATAACTCAACATCTAGAGATGAGTTTATAATTATCTGGACATATTTGGAATCGTGAATTATTATCCGAGATTGATGATTCCGAAAGCGATTTCCGACACCGGACGTGTTCGGACACGCCGAGAAAACTTCAACTGGATGTTGGAACCCGTAAGGACCGAAATATAAGTTAAATTAGATATTATTGATGAGTAAGAGAAGATCTTCAAAGTTATGAATTCAGAATTTTGAGATTTTCCAAGATTACGCTGTTTCAGATACCGGATTTGAAACTTTGACGGCCGAGATGTCACCATCAAGATGACATCATTTTGTTGACTATTGGGGAGGAGGTCTGCACAAGAAATGGAGGGCCAAGAGTGTTTTTGTCCTAAAAATGCGATCCTACGGTCCATATTCGTCAAGATCGAAGTTCGAATTATTTACCGTTCGCCATCCGTCTCTTCTATAAATACCAAGCTCTCTTCTTCATTTCTCACACCAAAAATCTGCCTCTTAGAGAGAAGTTAGAGAGAGAAGCTGCGGAGAAAGTCCGAGCAAAGTCGGGTAAGTTCTTCGGTCCCCGGTCTTTAGTTTCGGTAGTTCTTTCGGTAGATATAGTAGGAATGCTAGATTTATCTTTAATTTTTCAAGATAGTCTAGATATCATATTTAGGGGTAAATATGATATATATTTGAAAATATGATGAGGGAAAAGATCTGTCAAAATTCTAGAGAGATAGAGCGAAAAGCCGAAGCTCCGGGGCGAAATTCCGTCGATTAGGGGTTCGGGGCAAAATGGTAATTTGTACCTAAAATGCCCGTTATTGCTAAAAGTTGTTAAATATTATCCTTATAGGATATCCGAGATAATCGTACATTGTCGAATTTCTTTGTTGTGTCGCCGTCACATTGTTTTTCTCATTGTCGGAAATTTACCGTTTTTTCCGTAAAAGTTCCGTTGTACCGCCAAAAAGGTACGTTCGCGTCGTAACACTAACTCGATGGTTATTGTATGATTATATATGTTTGTTGTGTTCTGTTTGTTGTTGTAGCATACGTGGTTATGTTATATACACGGTTATGTCACATACGTGGTTATGTTATATCGCATACGAGGTTATTATTGTGTATCATACGTGGTTATGTTACATACATGGTTATTATCTTACATACGTGGTTATGTATTTTTAATCATACATCTGTTATGGACTGTTGTATTGATTCGCCGTCGTATATATGTAGTCGTATTTAAGCATGAGGTTAATTACCCGAGATCCAAATTGTAATTGGATCTCGCTCTTATCATAGCGTCGGTTCGGGAGAACCGAGAACCGAGGAGAAAGGCGAGCGCCGCATAGACCCTAAATAAGACTTTCTTGGTGTTATTCATTTTGAAAACTCTCGGTCAATGTACCGTTTCGTAAATCACCGGACTTACGGCATTTATAAATATATGTATCGCTTACTCAATCGCTCCAATGCTCTACTCGACGAAAAAAATTATCTCGCTTTTGAAGTCGGGATGTTACATCGCAATAACATTACACGGCCCGAAGATGTATGTCATCCCAAGTATGCACACTCTCCTAGGGTGCCACGATGTCTTGTCGTGTCCATAGCGCTTAGAAAAACTCTCAACGGTGTTAACAATACCATAACCCGTGTACTCATCATTCCACCATTTTCAAACCAACGGAATCTCGTATATGAACACAACAATCACATATAGGATACAACAAGCATCGATTAAGGTTACAATACGCGTCCGTACCTTTTTAGCAAAAGATAACGGAACTTTTACGGAAAAATGTGAAATTCAACAGCGGGGAAAACACGGGGGACGGCAGTGTACGACTATCTCGATATCCTATAATGATAGTGTTTATCAACATTTGGCATCAAAAGGCATTCTAGATGAAAATTACTATTTTGCCCCTAGTTAGGCCAATCGGCGGAATTTCACCAGCTTCGCATTTCGCTCTATTTCTCCGAAATTTTCCCATCTCTTTTCCAAAAATATTTTCAACCTAAATATCATATATACTCATAAAATATGATATCTAAAACTATTCGTAAAGATTTAAAGAAATTCTAGCATTTCTACTCTATCTACCGAAAGAACTAAAGCTTAAGACTAGGGACCGAGAAACTTACTCCAGCCTTGCTAGAACTTCCAAGAGCTCCTCCTTCTCTACTACTCTCTCTATATTTCAGATTCTTGGTGAGAAATGAAGTGAAGAGGGCTTGGCTATTTATAGGAAAAGGAAGGGACAAGTGGGAATTACTTCAATTGTTTTCGATCGATTTCAACCGTCGGATCGCACTTGGGACACACGGACTGATCCGGCCCTCCACCTATGTGCCGACCTCTCCCTCTTGTGACATCATCTTTGATGATGTCATACTAAACGACTTACCGATATCGTTCCCGACGGTGTTCGAATCATGTAATCTTGCCGAAACTCAAAATTCAAGAACAACGGTGTTTCGAAGGTTTAAACTTCCTCATTCACAATATCTGGGTTAACTAAATTTTTAATCCCATTGAGGGTATTCGTTACATCTTGGCTGAACATTTCGGGCCGGATGCGGTCGGTTGCGGAAACGACTTCCGATAGCCGTGTTTTACGGACGATAATTCACGGGTTTGAAATATGTCTGTCGTAAGAAACCTTAATCCTGGTTTGTCACAACACTCAAGTTTACCACGGGTTCACTTTTACTATCTGCCTATTCTCATAAATACCCGTCTCTTATTTGCTCTGTTGGTTTTGAATCGGCTTCGGAGATAGTCACTCCGAGGTGAATTTCACTTGGTTTATAAGAAGTCCGGATGTCTTAGACTAAATTCCTATATCTTGGTGTATGATTTAATTTCTAACCATTCTCAAATGTCATTGGCTCTTTACCATATATTTTATTATTATATTACAAATTTTATTTTTTATTTTTATTTATTTTTCTAAGCATTTTATATTTTATTATTTTTATTATTTGAATTTCAGCCCTTTTTAATATATTTTTTCCTAATTCATTTATCTTATATTTTAATCCAAGTAATTAGCCATCTACTAATTGTTGATAATTTTCTTAATTAGGATAACTCATTATCTCATAACTATTGAACTAACATTGGCATTTTATATCCTATGTAAAATATTAAAAATAAAGGGGCATAAAGTGCTTTTTAATAATATTTTATTTATGCTCAATTATTTTCCAGGGAAATATTCCCAAAAATTCCTAAAATTAAATATAACATATTTCCCAAGTTTTTGTCAAGTATTTGTTATCATATGGTATTTATCATAATATTTTTAGGTCATCTTCTTCCTTATAAAATACATTTTTCATTGACCTTAGCTCTTTTTCTTTTCTAATTTTCAAAGTAATTTCCCTAAGTAATAAGGTAATTTTGGCCATTTATTGAAACCACATTTTCACCTCTAACACTTAAGAAATATTTATTTATGTTTAATAGTCATCTGCAAGTACCGAATATCCTATTACAAAAAAGCACCGAAACAATTTGTTTTGTTGTAGCTACTAAAAACCGCTACTCATGTAATAAAACTGGTCCTGTATTGGTAGCAATTTTGAGACATTGCTAAAAGATGCGATTGAGATGCGTTTTCAAAAAAATTGGCTCCAAAATCTTGTAGCGTTTTACAACGCTACAAATATTATATGAAATTTCATAAATTGTGCCAAATATTATTTAAGCCAAATTTGAATTAAAATTTGTAGCGGTTTTAAAACTGCTACAAAATATTGCAAAATTGAAAAAAGAAAAAGAAAATCATAATTTGAGTCCATTGTTACAATATTATGTTGAATATGTTATTATTTAAGTGACAAATTAAATGATAATGGTTAATATTTTTTTAAAAAATTATTAACCTAAGTTAGATAAGTATAAATATTATATAGGTATATAATAATGAGAATGTGTAGTTAATAAGGACTTATTATGTTGTCGACTAGATATTTGATTATGGAAAGAATGTTGATGATGATAAAAGGAATGTTGAGAAAATATCATTAAAGTTCGGATAAAGAAAAAAATAGTATCAATATTATAAGAAGGAAAAAAAATAAAACATTGAAATCAAAGATTTTGTAGGGGTGGGAAGAAATAAGAGAAAATGAGAGAGGAGGGTGGGAAGAAATGAAGGAGTGTGTGAAATGAGGTGTGGCGGGGTATTTATAAGGATATACGTGATTTTTGTAGCATTTGATGTAATGGATTTTGTAGATTTATGTGACCGTTTTTGTAGCGGTTTTATGTTTGTACAGTTTTTTATTTGTTTTGTAGTGATCACATAACCACTACAAAAATTCATTGGATTTTTTAAAAATGAATTTCAAAATTTCATATTTTGTAGCGGTTATACTAAAAGCGCTACAAATTAATGAACGTTGGCGGGATTCAAAATATTCAAATTTCAAAACTACACATTTTGTTGTGGTTTATCTACTAAAGCGCTACAAACTTTATGATCATTCACGGGATACAAATACTCGAATTTCAATATTACACACTTTGTCGTGGTTTATGTGGTCGATTTTACGGAGATTTCACATTTGTGGCGTTTTTTGTTTGTTTTGTAGCGGTTACATAATCGGGACAAAAATTCATTGGTATTTTTTAAGAAAATAAGAGTAAATACCCTTTTGGGTCTCGGAAAAAAACACGGACCCCATTTTGGTCCCTCACACAGAAATGCTCTTTTAGTCCTTGAAAAGGACGAATACGGTCGATTGATGAACATTTTGGTCCTCGCAAATTTCCAAAAAGCCCTTTTTAGTCCATAAAAAGTCTCATTTTAGTCCCTACTAAAATGGGGTTCGTGTTATTTTCGGGAACCCAAAAGGGTATTTACTCTTAAAATAATCATAATTTCACATTTTGTAGTGGTTATACTAAAAACTGCTACCAATTAATGAGCGTCAGCGGGATTAGAAATTTTCAAATTTCAAAACTACACACTTTGTAGTGGTTTATCTACTAAAACCACTACAAACTTCATGATTGTTCGGGATACGAAATATTCAAATTTTAATATTACACACTTTGTAGCCGTTTAGCTAAATAGCCGCTACAAATATGAATGTATTTTTTTTTTTTTGTATAACTTCTATTTGGCGACTTGTTTAAAAAATCACTTTCTATTTTGTTCGTATTTGTAGTGGTTTAACAAAAACCGCTACAAATGAAGAAACCATACCTTGTAAGCGTCGTGAAGCTTTTTAGTGGTTTTCTATAACCGCTACAGAAGTTCAAACTCTTAGCATTTTGTAATGGTTTTTTTATATATATAAAATACCACTAATGGCGCACCATAAGGCACCAAACTGGTGCCATATTTGTGACGATTTGTGTAAATAAACCGCTATAAAATAACTGCCACAAATTTGGTGCCAACTTGGCGCCATATTCTGTAACGGTTAGATTGTGATAACCATTACAAATGTTGTTCACGAACCAACGCGTCATTTCCCACGAGTCATACCATTACAAATTTGTAGCGGTTTTGGTATAAACAAATGCAAATTCTCATATTTGTAGTTGAAGGTGGAATATCACCTAGAGGGGGGTGAATAGGTGATTATAAAAATCTTTTCGCTAAATGCTCAAGAACACTAAAATAGAGACAAAGAAGGGAAATGAACACAGAAAGATTATACTTTGGTTCGGTCTAACTTCTCGACCTACGACAATTCCTACACCTTTGGATTTTCACTAACTCTTAATCATTGATACAATTACATATTTCATACTCAGGATGATCCTCTCACACTAGGACTCACTCCCCCTTACAAGCTGTAATTGTACACCCACACTTAAGGTTCCACAACCTTAAGATTTTACAACTAAACAAATAATCAAATAAGTGTTTATGAAAAACTCTCTCATAGAGCATATGAACAATAATCACTGAAGTACAAGTTATCCGAAGATATTAAATGAAACTTAATGAAATAGTAGATTGTAATAAGCTCGAATTGAATGGGCAAAGTTTCGGTAGTTGGCGAATTCAAAGCTTCTAGTATTTATAGTTGTTGCAATTAATGACCGTTGAAGAAGCTTGAAGACTATCCGTTGAGACTCCTCAAAGTTGAAGCATTAGATAGGTAAGAGACACAACAATTAGAATGAAGTTTATCTTGCCAGAACCGTCTTTCGATTGCTCAGAGGTATGGTTGTTGGGATTGTGTCTCAAATAGGTAAGAGCATTTAATGTTCTGACACAAAAGTTGCTTTATCCAATAATAACGTTAATCCACACTATAATCATTTGAAACTCATTAACAAACTAATTAAACTTAGTTAGGAATAATAATGATAGATGATATGAAGTATCTAAAACAATCTTAGTGAATTGAAAGATTTCGATACGAGAGATTTTAAAACAGAACAATTGGCTCGAGCTTAACTTATTCAAAGCTCGAGTCAATTTCACTTTGAAAGCACGCGAAAAGCAAGACGGGAAGATAGCTAACTCGAGTCAACTAACCTTGGCTCGAGTTTAGGCTTAAACTCGAGTCTCGAAATGATGGCTCGGGTCAATGATCATTGGATCATATGACTGAAGAAAATCGAAAGACTTCAACTCAAGTCACCGAGCGTGGCTCAAGTTTAGGTCCAAACTCAAGTCACCAAAGAATGGCTCAAGTCGACGCGAGAAAAGCTTGACAAGATTTGAGAAAATTCTTTCTAGCTCGAGGCGATGAGTGCGACTCGAGGAAAAATTTCATTTGAATATAATGATCAGTTCTAGGCTCGAGTCATACATCTCAAGCTCGAGTCAAATGATTTATATTTTTGAAAACATTTTAAGTTTGCAAACATTTGGCTTGAGTCACGGGATCCGGCTCGAGTCTAGCTCAAAACTCGAGTATGCTATTTTGTGGCTCAAGTCAATATGTCAATTTGGCTTAAGTTGGAAAAGGATTGACTCAAATCTGTTAACTTAGGCTCGAGTCAATGTGACAGTAAATTGAGTCAGCTGATATGATCCATGTTCAACCAAGTTAAAATCGTTTTGCCTTGGATCATAAGCCTTAGATTGTTTACAATGGTTAATTATCATCAAAACACATAGAGAACTAACAGATTATTTTGGTATAAACCACCCCAGAAATAGCGGTTTATTTTGATAACATATACGAGTATACAATCCTTATTTTGAAGGAAGGGTTGAACAACTTCAGTGCAATTAATCAATACATGTCTATATGCTTGCAACTACATTCTCGTGATTGTCGCATAGCTCCTTGAAAGTTAGGATAACTTGAGTATCCAATCCGGTTTACCAACACAAATGATTAACAAATTTTTTGATGATGGCTCAGGTTCAACACAATTGTCTACTCAAGGCGGTTGGTTGAAACATGTCTCAATGTTATCAAAGTACCTTGAACAGAAATACAGAACCTCATCCCATATATAACCTTCAGCTATACAACCTTATTGCCACACCTTATTCCTTATGTAAGATTTCAATTTCCTTAGAAACCTATAAAGTAAAGAAGGAAAAATGTCCATAAATGTTGTTCTATGCAACTAGCAAATTTAGAAAGTAATATATTGTAAATGAGTACCTCTCAATAGGATATATCCATCGATATTGAACTAGGCTGGCAAGCTTTATTTCATGAACAAGGTGGACTGTCAAGTGAACTATCACCATGAAAAAGGACAGAGGAAGGATCAGCTCCAAATGACAAAGCATAAGAAAGATTTTTTGTTGCAGCTAATCAAGCTCCTCGATGATCAAAACCTTGAAACACAACTTGTGAAAGAAAGAGCACAACTCCACCAAAAAGATGGACATATCAGAAGGCAACATATTTTTTTTATTGCTAGTGGAACTAACTGTTGCATAAGAACATGTGAGTTATGACTCTTCAACCTAGCAACCTTTCAAACCTGCATGTCAATACATCATGAAGTGTTGCTAGAATACCCATAAGGAACTTTTATTTTCTTCAACGTCACAAGAAAGATTTCCTTATTTGGTTTTGTGAGGATGAATTTGCAAGTTGATATTTGTCATGCTCATCTGGCCACATGTCTTCACAAACTCCCATGGCCCATTGTCTAGTTCGTTAAGTATTGTGTACAGCACATTGTCACATACATTTTTTTCAATGTGCATGACATCAAGACTGTGTTAAAGTAAATTATTTTTCCAATATGGAAGAATGAAAAAGATGCTTATCTTTTGCCATTGTTGAGGCGCAGAACTAGAAGTCTTGGCAGTCTTTCTCCCTCCTTTTGTTGCATCGTCATTTTTTCTAAACTCGAATTCAATATCCTAAAGTTACTGTAAGATATCTACAATAGATAAAGTCTAAGTAGGTCCTCTTTTTTCCTGTTGCCTATGAAATGATTCCATTACAACCTAAACTTGTGCTTACCATCAAAAAATCTCTGATGACCCATGAAGCACCACTTTCAGTAAGGTGCACTAAGTCAGATTCAAAATTGCAAGCTGGACATGCTATCCTAGCATGCACATTCCACCCGAATAATGTTTTCAGGCTAGGAAAGTCACTTATTGTCCACATCAAGGCTGCACGCATGTTGAACAGTGTCCTCTCGTACGCGACATATGTCTTGATGTCGACATTGCACAAGTCCAATAATTCCATAATAAGTAGTTGGAGATACACATCGATGTCAGTACCTGGTGCCTTTTTACTAGGAATGATCATAGACAAAATGAAAGAGCTTTGTTTCATACACATCTAGGGGCAAGTTATAGGGAATTAAGACTACAAACCAAATATTGTAACTTGTGCTAAGATTCCCAAATGGATTACAACTGTCGGTCGCCAAAGCAAGCTGAACATTTCTAGGGTCCATTGCGAAAGCTAGAAAGTATGAGTTGAACGCTTTCCAGGCTTCTACATCTCGTGGATATCTTAATTGACCATCTGCGATCTTGTCAACTTTATGCCACCTCATATGCTTAGTTGTTTTAGCAACATAAACAATCTTTGTAAGCAAGGTTTTAAAGGAAAATACCTGAGAATTTTCGCTGCTTTCTTCTTCTGCTTTTTCCCTTTTTGAACTATCCTATACCTCAAAGTGTGATATCGCTTATAAGTCTCCCTACGAGTATCATCTCCCTAATATAACATACAATCGTTGGGACATGCATCAATTTTTTCGTAGTTCAAGTCTAATTTATTAATATTCTTCTTAGCCTTGTAGAATTTGTGGGAATCTCCACGTCAGGGAATGCATCTTGTAATAATTTGAGCAACATTGACATTCCTTTATTAGTGATCCCACACAAGCACTTGATATGATACAATTTGATCAAGAAAGATAATTTAAAGTATTTTCGACAACTTTGATACAAAGGATGATCAACTTCATCCATGAGGCTGAAAAATTGCGGAGTTGCCTTATTCCTCAAGAAAATAGGGTCTGCACCCTGAACTTCTACAGTGAAGTTTTCATCTTGAAAACCAAATGCATCATGAACAGCATCATTAACAGGATCATCTTGAACTCCTACTTGTGAACTTTGAGGAAGATAATCATCATATCTCATACAGGATTTCTCACTATGAACTCCCTAGAGCATATAGTCTTCCAAGAAAGGCTTCACAAGCACATGTCCCTTAACAACTTCTTGTATATGCCACTTCTTAAACTTGGATCTACAACATGGACACATGATCTTACCATTATAGCTCGCATGAGAGAATGCAAAATCCAAGAAATTGTTTGATCTAGCCAAATAGGCTAGAGAATTGCACAACTTAATCCATGATTTATCCATATGTAGTGAACAAAGTTAGGAAAGAAGATAAGGGAAGAGAGAATTTTGAGTTCTTTGAATGACGTGTGCGGGGAGCTTAAATTCAATTTCTAAAACATTGAATAATTTGTAGCGGTTCAAAAACTGCTATCACAACCGCTACAAGGTGATGTATTTTGTAGCGATTAAAAAATTGCTCACGATAAGCCACAACAAAATTCATCACCTTGTAGCGGTTATTAAACAAAAAATGCTACAAATTTCATGCCCATTCACATTTTGTAGCGGTTTAAAAACCGCCACTATAACTTCTACAAAACAAAGATCCTTGGCAGGTAACCAAATTCAAAGTTCAAAATTAAACATTTTGTAGTAGTCACAACTAAAACCACTACAAACTAGTATTTGTTTAAAACCGCGAGAAACTTAAAAGTTAAAATGACACATTTTGTAGCATTTTACATACTAAAACCACTACAAAATTAAGGGATTTCCAAATATTCAAATTTCAAAATTTCACATTTTGTAGTGGTTTAGTTACTTAAACTGCTACAAATTTAATTATATGATAATTGAAGACTCGCTGACACAGTTCAAATAGGGAAGGCTATACAATATGAAGTGAGTCGATTATATAGGAATTGGCATAATAGGCTTCGTGATAATATAGTTACAACCATGAAGCCTGTTGCAGCAATTCCTATATAATTGACTGGCTTCATCTTGTATAACAATCTTAATTTGAGCGTGTGCTAGCGAAGTCTTCAATTATCATGCAACAACAAATAATGAAAACATGAGTTCACTTTTTTATAGCTATTCAAAAATTTAAAAAAAAAATCAAATGTTTGATATCAAATAAATAACAAAACAATTTTTTAAAAAAAAACTGAAAAAATTGTTTGAAATCAAAACATAAATTAAACCTAACTAACTATCCGGATCTTGATCATCAGGTCCTCTCTCAAGGTGGTAGGATCACAGGGTTGAGCAGAGGTAACAACACCATCGTCATCGGCAGGAGGAGGACGACGAGGCAGGTCAACGATGAACCTAGGCATAAGCGGGGACTGTGGGAGCTCCTCGTTAGGAAATATTCGACTCTACTCCTTTAACATTATATCCTGCCACTGGGTTTGCTAAGTGTAGAAGAACTCGGCTTGGTCCAGAAATTGCTTGGCAACCTCTGCACGGATCTTCCTAAACCATCTCTTGAACCATATGCTCCTTAGGCCTTATAACTATATGTCTCGGCTGGAAAGGTGTTGGCCTTAGAGGTGGCGCTCCTGCTGTAGACCATGCTAGGCCTGGCGCCTAACACAATACCCTTACAACATCCAAGGTGTTTAACTGAGCCTAGACTAGCTTTCAGAGGCATAGTGGGATCCACAGAACCCCTATGACTCTTGGATTTGGTTATGTTGACTCGTAACTCGGATTTGAATTCACCTCTGGTGCATGCATTTTATAAAACATTTATGAAACAATTTCCTCTAATGTTAATAAATTACATAAATTAAATCTAAAAATGTATAGAACTTACAATGGTCTCCTCTACTTGCTGAGAGGTCAATGTCTTGTCTCTGTGTCTATAGGTGTATGTAAATAACTCCCATAATCTATTTAGCGGTTTATCCTAGTGAGCCTTCCTCTTCTAAAATTATTAAAAAAAAAATATTTTAGTTAAAATAAAACAATAAATTTATAATATAAAGCTAAAATTAATTTATTTGTTAAAAAATAATAGCTAACTATAAGTGACAACAAATGTTTTCAATCTTGCCATGTGATGGATCCTCCGTAGCACTCGGCTCCTAGTGTTTTTCACAAAAAGATCCTGCAAAAGATATGCAACATTAAAATAATTTAAAAAATATTAATTATTACAAAATTTATAATTCACAAAATTTACTTGTCCCTCATGTCCTTTTATATTGAACAAAACTCACTTTACTCATTAAGCTAGATGTCGTTTAGCACGCACTCGATCAGCTCCCGCAAAGGAATTATCCCATCCTTATTCATCATTTGGTAGAGATAACCCTTTTGATTCTTCCAACCATCCCCATCTTGATCAATGAGCACCTCTTCCGTTGTCGCGGACGACAAACTTATCATATATCACAATTGAATAAATAATAACTAATTAATTAAGTAATTTAAAAAGCCATAAATTATAACTATTTACATCTATAATATAATTAAATACCTTCACAGCCGTCATTTACACTTTGTCCTTCAAACATTCTTCCAAGTCCTAAAGTGGATAGGGATCGCAACCACCAATTCGAGCCTAGCTTGTTTAGATAGTGGTTGAAAGTGGTGACTACCATTCTTGATTAGCTCGATCGTGGCCTCATTCCATGAAACTATAACACGTGGCCCCTTCAGCTTATTGACACTAGCCACGTCCAGCCTCTTGGTGGTGATATTCATTTGCGATTTGCACACTTTACCACATTTTGTTATTAAATTTAAATCCACTTTTAATTAACCATATGGAATTTAAATATTAAATTTATTAAAACAATAATTAAATTTACCTTTGACTTGCACCTCAAACCCGATCCACCGTGAACACAGACGGCGAGGCGTTCCCCGCGGTCCCAAGGCATCCTCCCGATCTAGGAACCGCTCCATCTTACTCATCGGAATGTTGAAGTCAAACTCTTCATTTTGCTCAAAGTTGATCACATTAAGCTCAAGATCCTCATCCGCATTACGAGGCGAGAGGGTTGCCACCGTGGAAAGAGTGTTGGTTAGGTCTCCTCGCGACGGCACGGAGACATTTCTATCCCTATTCGGCCTCTATCACCGCCCCTCTACTATTGCCTCCTATTGAGGCACTCTGGAATGTATCACCTCCTTCCCCTTTTCTATATCTCTCCCTGAAGCCATAACTCCGTAAATGCTTCAGCTAAATGCTGCAAGGTATCACATGAGAATCAAATTTGTGTGGTTAACTGTTTGTTGGCAGCGTGAGTTTAAACACTTCAACTTTGTAGTGGTTTTACAAGAAAACTGCTACAAAGTGTAAACATTAGTAGCGGTTTATATAAAACCACTACAAAACATGAAACCCTACCTCATTCACTGTGACACTTTGTAGCGGTTTTATATACCCGCTACAAATGTGATTGATTGTTTGCATTATGTAGCCGTTTTAGGGAGTAACCACTACAAATGTGTAAGACTCTTTGCATTTTGTAGTGGTTTCTATGCATAACCGCTACAAATGTGTAAGACTTTTTGCATTCTATAGTGGTTTGTAAGAGTAACCACTACAAATGTGTAAGACTCTTTGCATTCTGTAGCAGTTCCTATGACCGCTACAAATGTTCAAGACTTTTTGCATTCTATAGCAATTTGTTCTTATAATCGCTACAAACTTTCAGTGATCTGAAGAATTTGCAGCATGAAGCTAAACATTGGTTTAAAAGTAGTTGCCAACCACATGAAAAATACAAATGTGGTGCTAGGTTACATGTTACATATCACTAGCCATATAACCGTAGAGCTTTAGTTGTCCTATGATATGGTCGGTGATACATAACATGATACCAAGCACAAGTCTTTTGCATTTTGTCATGTGTTGGTAGCTACTTTGAAACCAATGTTTAGCTTCATGGTACAAATTTTTTACCTATAACATAATAATTTGCATGGTAAACTATTTGTATAGGCTTTAACTTTGTAGCGGTTATATAAGTAATCGCCACAAATGTGCAAAACAGTTGCATTCTGTAGCGATTTCTAGGCCTTACTGCTACAAATGTGTAAGACTCTTTGCATTTTGTAGACGTTTGTACGTACAACTGCTACAAACTTTCAAACTCTTTGCATTGGTAGTGGTTTTTCCCTTTAAACCGACAACTTTCGCGTCATAACGCTTCTAGCCGGTGCCACATTTGTAGCGGTTTTTGAAAGGAAACGCTACAAAATATCCGATACAAAATTGGTACCAACTTAGTGCCATATTTTGTAGCGATTATTTAGTAATAACCGCTACAAAGTTCGTTCCTTAACCAGCGAACGAGTTGGTGGGAGTCGTCCTATTGCAAATTTGTAGTGTTTTGATCTAAACCGCTACAAAATCCGACATTTGTAGCGTTTTTTTAAGTTAGAATCGCAGACGGTTTTGTTGTTGTGTTATACAATATCTTTCTACATTATAATTAATAAGAGTGTTTGTGAAAAAAGAATTTTTTTAGTAATATGAAGGTTTCTTTTTTAGGCTTAAAACACAAAGGGTTTTTACCTACCCTAATAAAGGGTTAAGTATCAATTTTTCCCCTAAAGTTTTTGGCGTAGAAATGGTGCCCGGAAGTCTCAAAACGTAGTGATGTTGTGTTAGATATGATTAGTTTTGATGATGTCTTATATAGATGCCATTATTAAGAGCAAAAAGATTGAGTAACATAGTTATCTCCTACATTGACTAACTCGCCGTATTTAATGTAGATTAATCCAAGTTGAATTATAGAGATTAATCAAGAAGGAGATACGAGGTTACGTAAAAGAATTGAATTGTAGAGAATATCAAGGAAGCAAGAAGCTATCAAAGGATTTTGGGAATGATCAAGAGAAGAGAAGAAAGAAAGAATTGAATTGTGGAAAATGATCAAGGAAGAAGAGAAGAGAAGAAAGAAAGAGTTGGTTTATGAAGAATGATCAAGAGAAGAGAAGAAAGAAAGAGCTAAGTTATGGAGAATGATCAAGAGAAGAAGAAAGAAAGAAGAACTTGCTTAATGGAATGAGAAAATCATTATACAAGCTCTCAGATTGATTCTAGAAGTCTCCACGATGATATGGAAGTTGGATTGACTCAAATCGGAGTTAAAATAAGCAAAATCAAGCTTTGAGATGAACTAACTCGAGCCAAGGGGTCTTAACTCGAGTTAGAACGCTTTTCTACAGTATCTTGCGCATCTGATGGGAGTTGACTCGAGCCAGAACTCATAGACTCGAGTTTTGCTCAAAACTCGAGCGACACATTTGGCTCGAGCTAATAGGGCTTTTCAAAGACCTCTCGTTTCTACATTTCACGTTCAGCTTGGGCGAGGTATGGTAATTCAATGATATCTCCCAAACCAGAGATCCAATTGAGGTGAAACAATTTCATATGAACCTAGGACCCCAATGCGTCATTTTGATATAAAATTAAATCCAAAAGGAGTTCAGATCAAGGAGTTATGAATTATACAGGTTGGTGCATCAGTTAACGTCACGTAGCTGACCAACCTTTGATGTTTTGAGTGTATCTCACAAACTACAAATCCAATTGAGCTGAAATCAGTGGCATATGAAAGTAGACTAAAAATTAGTTCTATCAAGAGTTAAACCAGACAAAAGAGAGTTCAGACCAGGGAGTTATTGCCTTTGAAAGTTGACACCAAAATTCTGGATTCATTTCAAAGATAGGCTTGGTTTTCTTGATATAGCTCACACTATACACAACCAAATGAAGTGAAACCAATTCCATATGAATGTAGACTCAACAAGTGTTTCAAAAAATTTGGAAGCAACCAAGTTTGATGGATCTTACCTCAAGCAAAGGCTTTGTCAACCTCGAGTCAGACCAAGACAGAGTGGGCATTTTGAGAAGAGTTTTTGACTCAAGCCAAGAGTCTTGAACTCAAGCCAAGTCAAGCCAGAGCAACCTGATGAAGAGCAAATCTGACGTGCTAACTCAAGTCTTCAAATGCCAACTCGAGTCTAAAGCTAAACTCCAGCCAACTCCATCTGACTCGAGCCAATAACCTGTCTATATTTGTCAGAAGGCAAGTTTTGACTCTAGCCAATTTCTACTGGCTCAAGCCAAGCCCTAAACTCCAGCCTGCTCTAGCCAAGGTTTTTGACCGTTACTTTCAAATAATCATCTGACTCTAGCCTACTCCGTGAAACTGGAGTTTTGACCCAAACTGGAGCCAAAGAAGTGAGACTCGAGCCAATATGTCTCTGTTCTTGAAAATGCTGGGCGTTTGAATCTTCCAATTCTCTAACTGTCTATGATTGGCTTTAGACTCTTCATATCATCTATCATTATTATTCTTAACTATGTTTAATCAAATTGATAATGAGTTCCGATGATTATATGAAGGACTCAAGCACATATAGCTTATCAGACAGCAGAGCACAATTCCACAACGTCTCCGGGAATTTCAGAAATGATTGTTATCGATTGATTTCTACTTGCTATACTTCTCAATGCTATTAATCATGTTTTTTTAGCAAGTTCTAGATTATCAAACAAAGGATTAACGTTAGATTATCAAAAAGCAGATGATTACGTCGAAGCTTCAACTGTGAATATTTCTCCAACTGGCTAGTCAAATAGTTCCAACGGTCATATACGCTCACAACGATCATATTCAAACCTGGAAGAACTGCTCAATGTTCCTCACCGACTATAAAGGAGAACCATTCAAAATGGAGAAGATAACGATACGAGCTCGCACCTGTCGAAATCTTTGATATGCCGAATCCAACACTTATCTCATATACTGTTTTACAATGTTCATATAGTTTCAAGTAGAGTGTGATAATCGAGTATGTACCTCAGTGATTATTATTCATCTCTATGAGAGAGTCTAAACACTTATTTGATTATCTGTTTAGTGATCAAATCTCAAGGTTGTGGAACCTTTGAGAGTGGGTGTACAGTTACAACTTGTAAGGGGGAGTGAGTCCAAGTGAGAGGATCATCCTTCGTTTACGAGTGTGTAATTGTATCCTTACAAAGTGTGTGGGAAGTATCTCGTAAGAGATTGTAAAGGCTACACAAGTGCCCGACTAAACTTGTGAGGTTGTAAAGGCTTTTTCTCTTGTGCCCGGTTAAACAAGGAGATAGTGGATTGAAAATCTCAAGTGGAGCTTGGGACTGGACGTAGGTCAAGGAAGGGCCGAACCATTATAAATCACGCTTGCATATTCTCTTCCCTTATCTCTTACATTTCCAGATATGCTTATTTGAATATCTAACTGTCAATTTAGAAGTTGCGAAAAGATTTTCAAAGTTCACTAAAGTTTTATCGTGACACCTAATTCACCCCCCACCTTGGGGTGATAGCAATCCATAGTTGCCCCTCCAGAACGCCCTAACGGTCAAGTAACGTTTGATCGTTAGGGCTATTAATGAGGGGCAACATTGCTACGTTTTGAGACTTTCGGGGCAACATTGCTACGCTGAAAACTTCAGGGGAAAAATTGCTCTAGGCGTGTACTTCAGGGGCAAAATTGATACTTAACCCTTTGTAAGCTTTATTCTCTCAGTCATCTCTGCTTACAATGCACGAGAGGTTCGTTAATTACATAGATAAATTTGCAGACGAGTGATTATTGTTTGTAAAAATTTGTTTGAACCGCCTTTGTGACATACTCGTTTGATCTTCTGTCGGACAAATTCGTTCTTATTTTTTTGTTTGATTTTTTTGAAACATTTTTCTTAACAAATTCTGCAGGTGAGTGATTATTGTTTGATTGGGGAATGCCTGTGATGGAGAACGCTATGGGGGAAGAAGGAGTAGGCTATGTTTACTTTTTTTTAAAAAAAAAATTGACACCCCTACTCCCTCCCCCGTCATGATTATAATTATAAAGGTTAAGGAGCAATTTGGCCAATGAACTTTTACCTTAAGAAAAAACAAATAACTTTTAAGTGGACCAATAATACCCAAAAACTTTTAAAAGTGTGCAATAAAGACAAAAAAATTTACTCCAGGAGCACTCAAAGACAAAAAAGTTTTACTCCGTTTTTTGTACTTACGGCACATTTTTAAAAGTTTTCTAATATTTTTGGTCAACTTAAAAGTTATTTGTATTGGGCGCTCCCAAGTAAAAGTTTGTTGGCCAAATTGCTCCTTAACCCTTATTATAAAACCAGGTTGACTTTTTTGAAGAAAGGGTTAAGTATCAATTTTGCCCCCGAAGTATTTTTGCCTAGGAACAATTTTGCCCTCGAATTTTTCTATGTAGCAATGTTCCGGAAGTTCAAAATGTAGCAATGTTACCCTCATTTAACTGCCTTAACGGTCAAATGTTAGTTGACCGTTTGGGCAGTTAACGGAAGGGAAACATTGCTACGTTTTGAGACTTTCGGGGCAACATTGCTACGCCGAAAACTTCAGGAGCAAATTGCTCCTAGGCGTGTAGTTCATGGACAAAATTGATACTTAACCCCCTAATAAAAGTATAATACTATTGACTATTTACAAATAATCTTCTATTTGCGGGGGAAACTTCTTAGAATGGGTCCTATAAGATCCCATTTGGTACACAAAAAGATTGGGAAGGAAAGGAAGATACAGAAGTTCCTTTAGTCAAAACATGTTTGGCACCCAAATCTTCTCTCAACTTAAATTATGCTGGCTCCATAGCTCCTCTAAACATAGGAAGATCAGTTTCTACCAAAATTGGTAGTAACTCATCTTCTATTAAAGGTGGGAAAATGCAAAAGATAAACTTGCCCCTAAAAATTTTAAATTTGGCGCTTTAATTTAAATCTTTCACACCATCATGAAACCTAACAGCAAGGCTACAACCTCTCAGCTAAGCTATGGGCATCAATATATAGATTGAGAATAAGCTGGGACATGGGTCATAGACTGGTAATTACGGTAACCGATGCTTCTGAAGTTATTCGATTAACATGGAAGCTCGTAGATAATGATCATCCGGATTGTAAGCATCGAGATAGCAAAGGATTTATTGGCGAGAGACTGGTCAGTGCAACTTCTTCAGTATACACCTAGTAATGCAAATTGTATAGTCAACTTCCTAGCCAAGTTAGCCTTGAATTTGGTGTCGGGCTTTCATCGGGTTTTTTACCAAAATAAGAAGAGAAAAAAAATACCAAAACACACAGCACTTTCGAAATTATTTTCCAAAAAAAGCGATCAATAAACCTATCAATTGATCGACAAAGGTTTAGTCTGTCCAGTTGGGGACGCCTTATTTGGCAAGCGTCGTCAATCGACGCAGCCCACTCAGTGGCCAATAATCGACAAAACTAGTGGTGTCAGTTGATGACACTACTAATGCGTCAATCGACAAAACTAGTTTTGTCGCTTGATCGACGCCACTAATACCATCGATCCCGACTCCACCCACCCGTGACCCTCTAGAAATAATTTGTAGAATGTGCGATCATTTACTCCTCATTAGAACTCCCACTCTTTTCGCTCAATATATCGTGCATTAGTCATCCATTTGACTAATAAAAATTTACAATAACACAACACATTATTAAGTCACTAATTATTATTCTCTAAATAATTAATTATCGAATTAATTATTTGATTAATTATTATTATCTATTTAAACTTATCTTATCTATCTTAAGGTTTATATTTGCCTCTCATATTCATTCCTTTGTAAGTTAGATAAGATAAGTTTAAATAGATAATAATAATTAGTCAAATAATTAATTCAAAAGAATTATTTCTAGTGGGGTCACGGGTAGGTGCGGGGTCCGAGAGTCGTTGTCTGGACGTTAGTGGCGTCGATCAACCGACAAAACTAGTTTTGTCGATTGATCGACGCCACTAGTAATGTCGATAACCGACACCACTAGTTTTGTCGATTGACCGACGCCACTAGCGGAATCGCCAGCTTGTCACGCCACAGGCGAGTTAAGCGCCCCTAACTCGACAGATTCAAACTCGTCAATCAATTGACAGTTGATCGCCTTATTTTTTGGAAAATAGTTTCCAAAGTGTTGTGTTCTGGTAAATTTTGTTTTTTCTCTTCTTATTTTGGTAAAAAAACCGGCTTTCATCCCATACTTTCCTGAGAGCCTATTTGGCACCCCCAAAACCTAGGTTTTGGAAACAAAACCTAGCTTTTGTCAAAGTTCTAACAAACGTCTGAATTTTCTCCAAAATCATTTTCCACTTAAAACCTAGGTTTTTTAAAATGCAGCTTTTTTTTTCACTTTTCACTTTTTTAAACTCATTTTGTAGAATTGTAGGGCCCACCATAATTGGAGAAACCCCAAAATACCCCCATTATATCCAAACCGAACTCTGCCATTTTATCCTCACCACCAATCCTCATTATCTTCTCTCTGCCACCAGATTTCACAACCTTCTTCCTTTCATACACACGCAGAATTGTGGGGCCCACCATAATCTCTCTGCTCTTTCCCTTGCGCCAGAGTGCTCTTCTGTTTATCCTTTGCAAAAAAATATGATGCCACCGAGCACAAAAATATGATGCCAAAAATAATTATTTTATATGTTAAAAATATTTTTGTCATACAATTTATTAATACATATATGTTTGATATAATTTTTATCATGTTACATAATTTACTAATGGTAGAAAATTATTTTTTCTAACAATTTTATGTAATTTTTTATATTTATTATTGAATATAATGTTTATAATATCTAAAATATAACTTTATCCTTTAAATGCAATTATACAAAAAAGCTAATGTCCCTTTTGGTAAATTTGACCCTCCAAAAAGCTATTTTGATAAAAAAACATCCAAACACTATCATTTTTTTCCAAAATCATTATCCAAAAACTATTCTACAAAAGCTATTCTCCAAAACCTAGGTTTTTACCTCGTAAATAGTGAAAATCAAAACAAAAAGAATTCTTCTCCAATAAATGGATTCTTTTACTGAAAAATCAATAAATGATTACAGAGAGGATAAAAGCTTAGGTTGTAAGCAGTGGCAAAGCCAGGATTTGATATTAAGGGGTGAAAATTATAGAATAGAATTCAGTGAAGTCAGCATTTGAAATTAGGGGGCAAAAATTACAAAATTTGACTCAAAATTTTGAGAAATTATGTTTTAGTTTTATAAACATTTCAATATTGTCATTGAAGTCCCTCCATGAGACTTTTTAATAGGGACTAAAGTGAAAATATTGAAATGCTTTTAGGCTAAAACATAATTTCCTAAAATTATGGGTCAAATTCTATAATTTCGTGGGCACCCTAGCCCCCTGATTCCGCCACTGGTTGTAAGTGCTGCCGAAGATTGTTCTGTTTTAGCAACTGTGAAACAAGGGCCAACAAACTCTGATTCTTAAATTCAAATTTATTTAGCAAATTCAAATTTCATTAATAAATTTAGATTCTATTAAAGGGTATTGTGGGTATTTCATATTGTTTACCCCACATCCATCACTCATATTTTATTTTCATGTCTATTAAATTGGACACCCCTCTAAATTACCTCCCAAACTTTTCCTCTGTTTTATTTTTTTCATTTATTTACTTTCATTTTCCTTTAATTCCTTATACCAGATAAGGACCACAGCCAGTACTCATTATATCTTGTACCGAATGTCCAGATAAGGACCACGGCCAGTACTCATTATATTGTGATTTAGACTGAGTATTATTCTGTTCACTTTACTGGATTCTCTCTCGGGAATCCTGTCATATCAAACATTGAGTAATCGGATTCCAACCAAGTCTGGCTCCAAATATAGTAGTAAGGAAAATATTTATATTTATCGCAAAAGCATTTTTTATGTTGACGTGGATTTAAATTCAACATGATATTTATATTTATATTTATATTTAAGCCGACTTTTTTAACTAATTAAAACTAACGTTGGTTAGTTCTCTTGGTTTAATTGTATGATAAAGGGCTAACTTGTAAATAATAAAATTCATTTTAAATTAGATTGCTTTTCTATATTCTAATATAGATTACTCTTAAGTTTTAAATACCTCACACATATTAAGAAAACAAGTTTAAAGTTGGTTAGATCGGAAAAATGAATTTTATAGAATGTCAGAAAATAAGAAAGGAAAAATGACAGAAAAAACCTTTGAAATTGTAAAATCTGAAATCGGGTTTATAAAATCTGAAATCGGTTTGATAAGGAAATGATTTAAACTTAATAACTAGTTTACAACTTTTTTTTGTTTTTAGAAAATACCTAATATAAAATTTTGAAAATTCAAAGTGCTTTTCATGTCTTTTTTCCTATATGAAATGTAATATGGTTATTTCTCAAACCAACTTATAATTGGGACCAAAAAATCCTTACAGAACGAGACTATTAAAGTTTGTGTACGGTGAGAATGAATAGGCAAGTGGAATTGGGAAAATTTCTTTAAGATCTCAAAGAACTAAAAAAATATCAAAAAGGCCTTAGAGAAAATTTTGATTTTAAAAAGGTTCTAAGGAGTTGTCAAAACCCATAAATGGAGTTGTTAATTCACTAGTAAAGAAGTTGTCAATCCCCTACTAAGAAATTGTTAATAAAACCTTTTTGACATTTTTTTCTAAAACTTTTTGACATTTTCTTGATCCCCTTGAGATCTTAAAGGGATTTTCTTTTTTTCTTTTTAATCAATCATTTTAGTGGATTCACTTACAAGGAACAAGGAAATTGAATTAATTCTACTCCCAAGGGTATCTTCAAAATTAATCTTCCCTCAATTTATAATTATAACTCACTTTAACTAATTACCATAGATTAACAAATTAGATGATGTTCTTTCAATACTTAATTACCCAATATTTTAAAAACTAATGCTAATTGAATGCAATAAATTCTAACCTATTTTTACTCATATCTCGCAATCTCTTTACACTATAGTTATTCAATAATATTCATGCCTAAATTACTGTTAAAAATATTAATTATTTTATAAACAAGTATATATAGCTACTCGTGTGTTGTACGAAGAAGTTCATATATGACATTTTGAGCTTCCAAAGCTTCTAGAAGCACATAAGAATTTTTTCGTTCTAAAGCATTGTTTTATGAGGTATACAAAATTTATTATGTAATTTAGTGTTTATGGTGGGACAATTTCTTTTATTTTATGCACAATAAGCAATATTTATTTGTAATCATAACATATAAATCATATAATTATTTTATAATAATCTATTTCAAATTACCCATATATTCTTATATTGAAAGTATAAAATGTATTGCTTGTCAATTAATATATTAATGAGACCAATGATGAAGACCCATATCATGACAGTGAAATAGAGGAAATGTCATTACTTAAAAAGAAAAAAGAAACAAACATTGAAAATGAAATCAATGCTAGTCAATGTGAATCAGTGTTCAGCTTTTGGTCTAAATCAATGAGTTATAATAATTCAAAATTATAGTTTTTTTTTTTAAAAAAAAAAACATGATAAATACTAGACTAGAGATTCCATTTGGATCCATTCATCAATTTATAATTTTTTTTTAATATTTCTTCAAAATTGATTGATTAAGTAATCATACTTAAAAATGATTTGATTATTTCTTAAATTTCATTTATTATTGATGCTTATTATTGATTTGATGATTTAATTTAGAGACATCACCGTCCCACATTATAGATGAAAATTTTCTAATTTCCTTTTTTGTATTTCTTCATAATTGATTGATTAAGTAACTATATTTAAAAATGATTTGATTAATTCTTAAATTTCTTTTATTATTGATGAAAAATAAGGATATTGATTTGATTTAGAAATAGTGACATCATCATCCGACATTATAATTTATAGATGATTATTTCTTAATATTTTCTTATTTCCTTTATTTATTGTTCACATTAGATTGATTAAGAAATTTTATTAGTTTATAGAGGCCCCTCTTTATATTGACAATGTACTTAATTATATATTAAATATTTAAAAATGATTTGATTATTTCTTAAATTTCATTTATTATTGATTGGATGATTCGATTCTGAAATAGTGACATCATCGCCCCACATTATAGATTATTATTTCCTAATTCCATTTTGTTATATTTCTTCATAATTGTTTGATTAAGTAATCATATATTTGAAAATGATTTGATTATTTCTTAAATTTTCTTTTTTATTGGTGCAAAATATGAATATTGATTTGATTTTAAAATGGTGACATCATACATAATAATTTATAGATGATTATTTCCTAATATTTTATTATTTCCTTTATTTATATTTTTCATATTAGATTGATTAGGCAATTATATATTAGTTCATGCCCTCTATATTGATAATCTAAATTATATAGAAAATTCATGTGCCTCTCTCTTTACTTTTTTCCCCATGAAATATGATAACTTTAACATTTTGATTGTGATTAGCTTTTGTATTTACATTACATTTTTTTGTTGATTTTGGTGATTCTTCTCTTTTGTATAAAGTATCTGATTTCTCATTTCCCAAGTCCCCACACTTTCTCTTATTTGACCAAAATCCATTTTCATTTAATATTCACATAATTGCATTTTAATTAACATATTGTATACACTTAGAATTAGTAAGCAATATAACTTCAACTAAAATAAGAATTATTCATCAATATAATATAACTAACAGTAGCTCAGTGTATGTATTCTGACTAAATGATATTCATAAATAGAAAAAAAAAATCATAAAAGCAAACTTAAAAGTGAAAACGCTAAACACAATTAAAAATAAAGTAGACTTGAAAGCTAGATGTAATACCCGGATATTTATCGGAATATTATAAATAAAAAGTTGGATATTTCGATAAGTGAAATTGCAATCTCCATTCTTGGGTAATTATAGTCTATTTTCTAGGTAGAATTTCTGCAAGAAATTAGGAGTTTAAGGGTCAAAGTGCCAAAATGACCAAAATGCCCCGCAAAGGGTAATTAACTTAGAAAATTCATGAAAAATCCTAAAAGTCAAAAATGACCAGTTGAATTAAGAGAGTATATTATCTCTAATTACAGTAATTAAATAAATTACAAACTTGGGAAAATGAGAAAGGATGCTCATAAAGTAAAAAAATGACCAAAATACCCTTGTAATTATGAAACAATGCAAGAGGCATGGAAATGCTAATGTTAATACAAGAATATGAAGGTAATGAAGCATTCTAATTAAGAAAAATACCAACTATGGTTAAAAGAGTAATTAAGTAATTAATAGCTAATTACTTAAGCATAAGCAAAGGAAATTTTTAATAATTATGTGAAGCTCTAAAATTAGTGGAAATTAGTTGAATATTAATAAAATGTATTTACTAATTAAATTGGAAAGTTTTGAGAAAAAATAGTTGAGTTTAGGTATTTTTAAACCTAAATACAAGAATGGACCAATTAGGGAATTTTGTAGAATTTTTAATAAAAATTGAATTAAGTAATTAATTAATTCTTGAAAAACATTTACAAAAAAAAAAAGAAGAAGAAGGCTGCCGAAAATTGGCCAAAGAATTTGAGAATAAGAAGCAAAATTTGATATCTTGATATTTTGCAAATTTTTGATTATTATATAATATAATTAAAAAGCATGAATAGTAATCTTATATTTAGGAAACAGATCCTATCTAGGGAACCAGGAATAGGAATTCCAAAGTCAAGGTAAAATATTGATCGGTGAGTTTTTACCTTCAAGTGACCTCTTAGGAAGTCAATTCCGAGACCCGTAGACATTGTCCTAATAAGACGAAATAGGAAAATGCCGCTAGTCACATTTTGGGAAAATAAGGAAATAAATTATAACTCAACATCTAGGGATGAGTTTATATTTATAAAAATACATTTGGAATCGTGAATTATTATCTAGAGCTTGATGATTCGGAACCGATTTCGACACGTTTTCGAGAAACTTGGCCAGGACGGTTGGAACCCCGTCTAAAGTCAAAATTCAAGTTATAATAAATATTATTGATGAGAAAGAGAAGGTCTTCAAAGTTCTAAATCTAGAATTTTGAGATTTCTCCGAAATTACGCGAATCGCACCGATCGAGAAATACTGTTGGGACCGGCCATAAAAGGTGAGGTCGAGTCATCACTTCTTGGCTAATCCTTGGCTGCCAAACAGCCCAAAGATGTCGACCAAGGGGTGAGGTGGAGTTTGTAACTTTGTGTTCAAGTTGCATTAATGGGTTCTTTACAATTTGGAATTCCAAACAAAGCCTTAACCAAAGTCTATAAAATAGGATGCTCCTCGGAGAAATCCTCACACCATTTCTTTCTTGTCTTGACCGAATTTCTTGAGAGAGAAAGTAGAGAGATAAGCTCGGGAAAAAGCTCTCGGGAATTCTTCAACGGGTAAGTCTTTTGGCCTTTAGCTTTTAAGTCTTTAGTTCGGTAGTTAGTAGAATTGTTAGTTAGATTTAGGAAGTAGGTGATAAGATTCCTATGCTTGTTTTTAGGCCTCATTGCATTGAAAAATATGCCTAAAGAGGTAAAAACATAGTAGGGTCGAGTCGTTAAAAGTTGGAACTTTAGCGGTTCTTTTTAAAAGTAAGGGGTAGAATTTGTTAGAATAGCCTTTAAATTTCAAGTATGATTTGGGTATCATATGGGAGGGCTATTTTAGTCATTATTTTCGAAAATCATAGTTGCGTCAAGTTCGGCAAAATTTCGGGAAGAAAATTTGCTAGAATAACGAATCTTGGTGAAATTCGCCGATTAGGGGTAGAAGGGCAAAATGGTAATTTTACCTAAAAAGCCGTTATAGTGTCAAATCGCTAATAAAGGTGATATTATTCTTATAGGATATCAGAATCTCTCGATTTCTTCGCGTTACGCCCGACGAACCCGTTTGAAGTTCACGTTCTTCCGAGAAAGTACGTCTTCCGCCGTAGTACCTAACGTTGCCAACGAAGGTACGGACGCGCATCGTAACACTAATCTTGTACATCTTAAATACTTATATGTCAATGATATGTTCGTAGACCGTTATACAGACAGTTATACGGGTTATAGTTTTGGTAACACCGTTTTGTTTTCCTAGCGCTGAGGACACGAGTAATTATCGTGGCACTGGTGAATAGTGCAGGCTGTTATTGTTTACCTTATGGGGCTTTACATATTGCTTTGTGCTTATGTTTGTCGGCATAATGATCATGCATCGTTTGTATGCTTATGATATACTGTGGTATTAGCTCTAGAAATATCTGTTGTCTGTATATTGTATTGTTTGGGTATGAGGTTAACCGTTACCTGAGATTCAATATGGTGAATTGAATCTCAGCTGTAGCTTCAGGGTCAGGAGGACCACGGTTCGGGGATCGAGGCAAGTGCCCGGAATAGACGTGCAGCTGAAGACTATTTCTATCTTATAGTTTTCTGTTATTCTGTTATTCTGTCATTCCGCTATTTCATTTCTAAACCTTAGGACTATTGTAATCTATACAATATTACACAATGGTTGATGTTTTGGCTATGAACTGATCACTCTTTCGCTCTATTGCGCTACTCTGATGGAAAAAAAAAAATTTATGCGTTTCAAAATGGGATGTTACACTAGACTGCTAAAATGACACATTTGAAAACTCAAAACAAATAGGCACTCATTTTTATATTTTTATGTTCTTAATGATTTCTTTGTTGGTCTTAAAAGTAAAGGTGCACATCTCCGACAATCTCATATCCCCATTATCAACCAATGGAATTGTCATCTATCAACTAATGAAATATTGTCTCTTCTTTCTCTTTGAAGGAGAGGTTGACAATTGAATTATTAGAAGGTCATCTTTGTTTTGAACATTTTCTGCTCAAGGATCTTTAGGCATGAGTTTCTACTTTGGAGGGATGGACAAAAAAAAAAACCGAGGAATAAATAGAACGGTAAACAAATGAATATATAATTAAGTGTTCAATCACAATATGCTACTATCAGCTAAATCATTTTTTTACTATTAATTTTGAGTATGTAAACCGCTGCAAAAAACAATAAAAAAAATCTCTCTCCTCATAAAATTGCAAAATGCCCAAACTACTTGTATGAGTATTTGATGTTGCTCTGCTTAACTCTAAGCCTAACAATAATTCATGTTTCAACACAACGCTTCAATTATTTTGGAAAAGTTCCAAGGTGTGTCATTTCTACAGTTAAAGATGAATCTTAAGAAAGTCGGGTAAGGAAAAGTAGATTGCCTCTTGTTCCCTGTCGGTACGTGTAATCAAAAACATTATTTACAGCTTATAACTATTATATTTTTTTTATAATTTTTATATTATATACTGATCATAAACTCCAACAACTAAGAATATTAGAAACGTTGTTATATCTAATTGTGCTTTATTTCACTGTAAAGTTTATAAATGTCTTGCTTTTATTTGGTTAAATTTTTTATGTGTTTCTTCTAGTTTAAAAGATATTTTTAAAAAGTTGAATATGGCTTAAAAAAAAGACACTTTTAAAAAGGTACTTTGGTCTTGTTGTGGGGAAAACAAGTCATCGTGGGGAAAGAACTGCCACAAGTATATATTGGACGAATCTCAGTAATTATTTGCCAAAGAGCTAAATATATATATATATATATATATATATATATATATATATATATATATATATATTAAGGTATAAATTCTATACACATTTTTTTGTTTTTTGTTTTTTGCCTTCAAACAATCATATTTTTGTTACATTCTCGAAATGCATAATGAATTGAACTCAGTTTTTGATAAAATTAAGAAGAAGAAGAAAATCACTCATTAAAAATTGTATTGAGGAAAAAGATATGAAAAGCTTGTATACACACAAAAATACTAATACTCTTCAAATTTTGTGCTCTTAGATTATTGATACTCTGGGTTAGATACTTCTCACCGATGAAATTTTCAATGAGAAACTTTTCCTCATTTTTTCATAGTTTTTTATACTCTCCATTAGAACCTCTGAAATCAACCGTAATCCAAAAACAGGTGCCGAGTCAAGAGAAGATCCAAAAATTCAATAACACATAGGTCTTTGGACATACTTTTCAGGGAAAACGATATAAAGGAGATCAAATGTGAGTGACATTAAAAGAAGGGACTATAAAAATTATAATTATTTAGAAAGGTATAAAAAAATTAGGGTTGAAAGACTGCTCTAATTTTCATTATTTAGAAAGATATAAAAAAATTAGGGTTGAAAGACTGCTCTAATTTTCATTATTCAAATCAAAATAAAAGTAACACAACTTTCTTTGTCCTTTACTTTCTCATTAATCGTATAATAATGTGTTCTAAAGTCTTGGTGATAATATTGATTAGAAAAACATTGATTGCTAAAAAATATAGGAAATATAATGAAGGATCAGGAAAGAAATAGCACTTTTTATTTTCTTTTAAATTACAAGTCCTACATTCTTTTCAACTTTAACTTTTGACTAAAGTATACATTTAGTTTTAAGTTTATATGAGGTATATTTTTGATCCCTTAACTTTATACAAGATACTTTTTTTTTTTAGTCCTAAAATTCTAACACCATTAATTTTACTAACGGAAAATGCAAACTCAAGTGATAACGGTGTAAACTTAATTGATAACTGGGTAATTAAATACTATTAAATTTAAATTTAAAATATGGGTAAATTGAATAATATATAAAATTTGTATAATTAAATGTTTTTAGTCATCACTTGAGTTATTTCTCAAAGATTTTCCATTAAAGAACATTAACGGAGTTAAAATTTTAGGACCTAAAGTATACTTTTATAAAGTTTAAGGACCAAAAGTATGTCAGATGTAAAACTTAAAAGACAAAAAAGTGAACTTTAGCCATAACATTTAGTTGTTTGTTGGTCATTATAATTAATAACTACAATTTATATAAATTCATTAAGATGAATATTGCTCACTCTTGGTTATGATTCATGTTGTTTAATGATAACTCTTACATATATTAAATTCCTTTTTCTATACGTATTTTATAAATTAGGTGTGTATCTAAATTCTAATACGATTAGTTTTCTTTCCATCCAAAAGCTGCTTAAATTTTTCTTGGGATAAAAATAAATAAATGAATTTCAAGTTTGCACATAAGTATCTAAACAAATGCTCTTAGGAGATATGGTCTAAGATCTAACAATTAGACTGACGTCTGTTGGTTGAGTATGCTATTTTTTATTATCGTTGTTTAAATTTGTTCCAAGTAAATATTATATATTGTTGGTTTAATTTTCTTTTCCTTGCTTTGATGGATCTATTAGATCATCTTTCATTGCCTCGTAGTGATCTCTTATTTAACAGAAGAAATCTGCACAGAATCATTCATGACAATGGGATTGTTTCCTATAATCTTATCAAGTAAGGTCCTCGATTTATTTTCTTAGGTAAAAAAGCAAAGTCGCTTCGATTTGCTTATTATATTTGTCATGTTCGTGTCTGGATTTTGTTTTAATAAAAATGATCCGATATCAAATTTTATATATATAATGGCCTGAAAAGGTCTCATGCACGCCTTTTGTTTATTGAAATCCGATTAAAAAAAATGAACAATGAAAAAGCTTCAGAACAATATGGATACTTTCTTTAAGACATTTTATATATGCATAAGCACAACGTTCATTACCGGTAAACATTGTTTACATTGTTGTCATAACCGTAAGTTGTCTTATCAGGTTTACCGTTTTTATTACTCCTCCCAGGTCCTAATTATAGGAGCAAATTTTGGAGTTGGTTTTTGTCCTAATTATAAGAAAGCAAGTTTTAACTTTTGTCAATTTTTTCATATAATAACCCTATTTATACTTTTTCAATAATAACTAAAGACAATAATAATTTAATAATACACCCATATATTTTATAAAGTAAATAATGTTTGCAACTCATTAATGTCATATACACCTAAATTATACTTTTTATATAAAAAGTTTGAGCAATTTTTGTCATATTTTTCTCATATCACCCATACTAATACTTCTTCCACAATAATTAATTTAACAATACGCTCATATTCTATCCAGGTGAGATATTCTACTTTATTTTATTTTTAAATAAAATAATTTTAATATTCCTTTAGGAATATTTTTTTTAAAATATCCGTCCAAAGTGATTAATTTTTTCCCTTAAAATAACCTAATAAAACATTAATTTCATTATTTTTTTTCCAACAATAAAAAAATAAACTTGTATTTATATTATGACGTGATCTTACCGTAAGTTACGTTGAACTCCTCTTTGTTCCACTTTCACACGCGTACATACATATCCTTACGCGTACATATATATTATGCCCAATATATTGGAAAGTAATAATAGCGTTTAAAAAAAGTAATAATAGCGTGGTTTAGGAAAATAAACTTGTATTTGTATTATTTAGTTCTATCTTTGAGAGATGTATTTGTATTAAATAAAATTGGGTAAGGGTATTTTAGGAAAATACATATAATTAACTAATTTAACTTCCTTCCTTAATTCCTCCAAATTCTGGTAAATAGCTACTATAATTAAGACCGGAAGGGAGTAGAATATAAAAAAGTCTCGTATTGATTAATTAAAGAAAATAATCAAAGGTATATAACGTAAACAGGGAATTTTTCAAATAGCTTAAACGATTTTGATAGAAAGATTACTCTAACATATATACCTGCATCTAAAACTTTTAACGTAGTATCAAGAGCCATTCGATTTGGAAGAAAAGAGAGAGAAAAAATAAATATTGTAGACCTTATGCATCTGAGACTGAGACTATAAAAAAAAAAAAAAAAAAAAAAAAAAAAAAAAAAAAAAAAGAAGCCTGGACAGGAAAAAAAAAATGAATGAAAAAGAATAGGAAGAGGAATATTCAAATATAAAGAAATTTTACATTGATTAACTAAAGAACAAATTAAAGGCGTATAATATTAAAAGGGAGGTCTTTCAAATAGCTTAAACTATTTTGATTGGAAGACCACCTTAAAACATATACCTATATCAAAAAATAATTTCAGCTTACAAAATCTCATCAACTTGCTCTTAAATTTTGCTAGCTGCAAACTTGCTTGAACTTGCGAGTTCGAACACCTAAGCCATCGATTTTGTATTTATAACTTATAAAATTGTGTTATCTCACTCTAAAAAAAATTACTTGAAATCATTGTTCTTAAAATCAACCAGTGTTTTGAGCAAAAAATCAACCAGTGTTTGAACTCGCATTTATAATTTACTTGAAATCACTATTTCCCCCATTATTTTCTTATAGGAAGCTGCCCAATTGGATGAAGACATGAAGTACTAACTGGCACACCATGAGCATTTCAAACATTTCACACCTGGACATGTCCAATATTAATTTTCTAAACGCGTGTACATGGTTGATGGAGTATTAATTGGTGATGGATGAGTTTAAGAAGATGACTTAGGTACTTAACTTTAGAAGTTTAAGATACCCACAAAGGTTGGTCTAGTTAGCAATAAACTATTGGTTAAGGTGGTAAGCAACATCACCCCCACTTTAAGCCTTAAAAGGAATTACACCTTAACCAAATCAATGGTTGATTCAGTTGAAAAACGAGTTGGTTCATAATTATAAGGTTATGAGTTCAAATCTCATTAATATGAGAACCTTATTTGTGGGTGATCTGTAAGTACCTCTGTATGTGCTCTGTGAGTTTAGAGGCATGATTTAACCCTGGTAAGCACACGAGACTTAACTCACCTAAACTTTTTTTTAAAAAAAAAAAAAAAAAACTTTAGATGTTTAATATACTTTTATCTTATCAAATTAAAATAAGTAAATTTTAAATATTGATGATGATGATGATGATATGAAGAGGTTGTCATATAATAAATAATATAAAAAATCTACATATATTGATTTATCTGAAGACAAATATCTTAAATATATAATGTTATATATGTATATAAGTCTTTTTTTTCAAAGTTTAAAATACAAGTGTTATAGAAGGAGCCACACCATCCTGTTTGGAAGTACAAGTTCAAGGGCCATATGATGTGGCTTAAACCACCACAGTCATTAGTGACAAATTGATGCATTGCTTCTTTATACCGCAGATATTAAGCACTCTTGTTTCTAGAAGAAGTTGAGACTTGTAAATCCAACTAAGAGCAGCCCTATGACAATAGAAGACGAAGGAAATGGGATGTTTACATCTCCTGTTCCATTTAAAATGTTGTGGCGTAGAACCTCTCAAGCAAATAATACAATATAATAAGTCTTATCCCACTAAATGAAATCGGTTTTATATACATCGTGGTGCCAATGCATTCTATCAAAGACCAAACCTTTGGATAAAGTACTTATATTGCTTTTTGTTTTCATGGAACTATGCCCCACCAATCATCTAGAGAACCATTTGAATGCTTTGGATATGGTGAAATATAAGTCTTCTTTGTTTGATGTGTGAAAGCCACGCCAGTGAAGAAGGAAAGGGAACTAGCAATGTGCTTAATAATTTCCAACAGATACCATACCTTTCCTTCGTATAAAGCATTGTCAGGCTTCAACTAGATCATATTGACAAGGACAATAATACCCTTTTAATAGGTCATCTTTTCCACCCTTATGGAGTTGGCAGAGTGTAAGCTTAAGCTAGAAACATAATCTGTTCAATTTGAGATCAAGCAACATAATTGAAAAACTCCCAAATGTTTTATTGCCAGAGTATATGAAACAGTTAACGCGTAAGATTATATACTTATGTAGAAACCCTATGGATAGTTTCTGTCGATGTAGCATTTTGCAAACAAGCTAGGACTAGAATTCTGTTATATTACTCCCCCACACCATCCTGCAGACCAATCACTCATTTCCTCCTATTGAGGATTCTGTTATACTGTCCCTCAACAATATTGCTACCAACGATGAAATTAGGAAAGTGGTTTTTAGCATGGGTAACTTTAAGTCTCCTGGAGTTGATGGTTTCCCTGCACTATTCTATAAAAACAATTGGGATACTGTGGGGGAGTCGCTATGTGGTTTTGTTAAGGGGGTCTTCCAGGGACATATACCAGTGGAGGAGTCGAATAAAACATTGATTTGTTTAATCCCGAAGAGAGACTCTCCCTTTCTAGTTTCTCATTTTAGGCCGATTTCGCTTTGTTCGGTACACTATAAATGTGTTACTAAGCTAATTACACAAAGACTTAAACGGGTTATGAGCACTATTATCTCTCCTTTTCGAGGCCAGTTTCATCCGGGGACGCACATACAAGACAATTTAATTGTGGGGCAAGAGATTCTACATACTATGGGCAAGAATAGGAGTAGGAAAGGGTTGATGACTATGAAAATTGATCTTGAAAAAGCATACGACAGAGTGCGATGGGATTTCCTGGAGCAGGTTTTGTTGGAAATTGGGTTTGACAGTGGTTTTATTCATCTGATCATGTCATGTGTTTCAACGGTCTCCTATAATGTAATATGGAATGGGTCCCAAACCGAGTTCTTTTTTCCTAAAAGAGGACTTCGGCAAGGAGATCCTATTTCACCTCTATTGTTTGTTCTATGTATGGAAAAATTATCTCATATAATTAGTGATGCGGTTGTCTCTGGTAGCTGGTCCCCTATTTATGTTGCTAGTTCAGACCCGCCATCTCACATCTCCTTTTGCGAGATGATCTCCCGTTGTTTGGCTCGGCCACAATTGGCCAAACCTAATGCATCATGGATTGTTTAGATCGTTTCTCTTTAGCTTCAAAGTGGGAAAATAAATAAAGAGAAATCTTCTATTTTTTTCTCTTCAAGAGTCACCGCGCAAACAAAGCAAGATATTAAGTGTATTTCTCGATGAAGATCTCAAGTGAGATTGGTAAATACTTGGGATTTCCTCTCGATAGCAAGCGTAAGAAGAGAAACCTTTGGTTACATTATTGATCGTGTTAGTACAAAATTATCTAGCCGGAAAGCCAATTGTCTCTCTTTGGTCGGTCGTATTACTCTTGCTAGATCTGTTTTGAGTCTTGTCCTTTTTGTATCCTATGCGCAGTTGCAAATATACCAAGAAGTATTTGCCAAGATGTGGAGAGAATGCAAGTAACTTCATTTGGGGTCATGATGGCACCCAAAGACACTCTCACTTGATAGGATGGGATCAAATTACCAAAACTAAGGAACATGGCGGATTGGGATTTAGGAGGCTAGCATCACTTAACAAGGCTTGTGGTGCCAAACTTGCTTGGAAACTAGTAGTGGGAGAATCTGCTCTATGGTCTGATTTACTCCAACAGAAGTACATGCTAAGAGAAGAAAGTTCCTTGCTATGCTTCCGAACGGGGGACTTATCTGTGGAAATTTATATGTGCCCAGAAAGATGTGCTTGATTTGGGTATGGCATGGTGAGTCCGAAATGGTCAAGATGTGAGTTTCTTTCAGGATATCTGGTTAATGGAAGGAATCAAGCTTAAAGATTTATGTACCAGACAGCTTGCAGATACAGAAAAACAATCTACTGTGGCTGATTGGGTCCACGATGGCAACTGGGACTTCTCTCGGCTTGCTGATGTGGTAGTGCCAGCTGTTGTGCAACGTCTAGCCTCCTTTTTGGTGCCTTCAGGGGAGTTGGGCAATGACTTTCTGGTTTGGGGTGCGTCCTCGGATGGCAAATTTTCATTACGCAATGCTTACTATCTGATTGAAAAGGAACCTACTCATTCTAGGCGAGAAGTTTTTAAGGCAATTTGGAGATGGAAAGGAGCAGAGCGTATCAAAGTTTTTATGTGGAGGGTAGTTCTTAACAAACTCCCAACTAATTTGTGGCGGAGTAAATGGTCTCAGGCTTCGGCGATTTGTGGGCACTGTAATTCCAGTCAGGAGGATATAATTCACATATTGAGGGATTGCCCGTATGCTCATAATATGTGGTGCAAATTAATCTTGCCAGGTTGTGCTACGGCTTTCTTCTCAGCAAACCTTTGTGACTGGATCAGCATGAATATTAAAAGGAAAATGGGCAGGAACTTTGGCATCCTTTGGCCACAGGTATTTGGAGTGGCATTATGGCAACTATGGAATTGGATGTTAAGAAATAAAATATTATGTGCAAATTTGTGTATATTCTTTCGTCGTTGTGTATTATGTTTGCCCATGATATTCCTTCTTTCCTCCACTATGTACACCCATAATATTCCTTCTATCCTTCCACTATGTCTCGCCATAATACCTCTCTCCTTCCATTATGCTCGACCCATGTTATTCTTTCATTCAATTATGTAATAGCCACGTACATGTGTTTCGGCTCTCATATAAATACAATGAATTGAGTGCCTCACTACAATTAGAGGCTAGACTATTTGCTTCCACATATTAATTTTCACTTGGCATCGAGCCACAAGAACGTCTCTTCTTCAAATATTTCATAATGTCTCGCCTCGTCTACTCCCTCACACACCGAATCAACTACCTTACCACCCTCAACAACATCGACCACCATCACGCCAACAATGTCTCCGTAATTAATCCAATGTTCAACTCTTTCAATCAAGTAAACCTTCGGTCAAGGACCGTGGTAATTACTTGCTATGGGAATCAATTGTCTTACCCATTATAGAGGGTAATAAGCTAGAAAGACATCTTGATAGCTTAACAAGAGCCACCTCCACGTCTTATCTCGATGGTGCTTGAGATGAAGGTGAATCCAGATTTTGAAGACTGGAATGCCACTGATCGTCTTCTAGTAGTCAAGCCGTAATACTATGAGCATCGAGGTTGGAGCTCAACTTTTGCATTGTCGAACTGCAAAGCAAATATGGGCTGAGAGACGTTCTCTTCTTTCGGGCGCTTCAACCAAAGCCGAGTCATGGTATATAAATCGAGATGCATCGAACAAGGAAAGGTGGAATGAAGATGGAAGATTTTTTAAACAAGATGAAATCCATTCCGATCAGCTAGCACTGGGCATTTGGAGCTCCATTACCACACGATGAACTCATCATTCACACTTTGAATGGTTTGGATGCGAATATAATGCTATAGTTGTCAAATTAATTGATCAGACTCATCTTTCTTGGGTTGATATTCGGCTCATCTACTTGCTTTTGAAAGTCTAGGCTTGAACAACTAAATCATTTTGCTAGTCTTAGCATTGAACCAACGCAAACATAGCACACCGTGGTGCTACTTTTCAACGTGGTGGCAATTCTCGACAAGGAAATTGGCGAGGAGTCAAGCATCTCGTGGAAATTACCGAGGGGACGTGGTCGTTCGTTCGTGGACGTAATCAAGGTCGTCCTCTTGTCACTATTGTAAGCGTCCTGGTCATGATATCTCAAAGTGCTACTATTTATGTGATGATGAGGGGGCGGGTAAATTATGCTTCATGGAAGTGTTGCTGATCCGGTGTGGTACATTGATAGTGGAGCAAACTATCATGTGACTCCTTCTGAGTATATTGATCAAGCTTCTGTTGTTGGTAAGTATCATCTTAACACATGTACTGGTGAAAAAACCTCTGTTCAAGCAATTGGAACAAAGAAATTACCCTCTAATATAAATCTCAATAAGATTTTGGTAGTACCATCTTCTACAAAGAAGCTTTTGAGTGTATCTCAATTGGTTAAGGATAACCCTGTTATTGTTGAATTTAATGACATGGGTGTTATGTGAAGGATCGAGCGACGGAGGACAAATTCGATGCAAGGAAACCAAAGCGGTCAGATCCGGTGATCGTGATAAAGCTCAAAGTAATGATTGTTGTGCTCAAGTTCATTTTACTTCTATTAAGTCTAGTAATGATCTTCCTTTATGGCATCAAAGGTTGGGACACACCCTGGTAAAAAAGTGCTTAGCCACATCTTGAATAAATGTAATGTCAAGCTTAAACATAATGAGTATGACTTTTGTGAAGCTTGTCAATATGGAAAATCTAAGTATCAACCATTTCCTTCATCCAGCTCTCATGCTTTGGCTCCTCTTGATCTAATCCATACTGATCTATGGGGTCCTTCTCCTGTTCAATCAACCTCTGGTCATCGTTTTTATATTCATTTTATTGATGATTACAGTCGATACACCTGGTTATATCCTCTTAAGCATAAAGGTGAAGCAATTATTGCATTCAATCATTTTCGAGCACTTGTTGAGAACCAATTTGGCACTAAAATTAAAGCAATTCAATGTGATATGGGCACTGAATTTAAACCATTTGTTTCAATTGCTAACTCTCATGGAATTCAGATGCGGTATACTTGTCCTTATACTTCTCAACAAAATGGAAGGGCCGAAAGAAGCATCGACATATTGCGGAGACTGGTTTAACTCTTTGTTAGCTCAAGCTAAAATGCCACTTCACTCTTGGATGGAAGCTTTTGATTGCTACTTTTCTCATAAATCGAATGCCAATACCGGTGCTAAAAGACTCAACACCTCTGTTTCAATTATATAAAAAAGAGCCAGATTACAAAACTCTTCAACCGTTTGGTTGTGCCTGCTATCCCTGTCTAAAACCATACAATGATCACAAGTTTTCCTTTCACAGTCAACAGTGTGTTTTTCTTGGGTATGCATCCCAGCAAAAAGGTTTCAGGTGTTTGAGTTCTTCTGGTCGCATATACACCTCTCGCCATGTCGTGTTTGATCCAATGGTTTTTCCTTTTGCTAATGGCTTTCTTCAAAGAAAAACCAATCCCAATGACATTTGGCTATACCTCTCGTTATCAAACCTTCAATGGTTATCTCTGCTTCACCAGATACCTCTTATGAGGAACAAGCTACTGAAAATAATGACAGTTTGACTACAGTAGTTCCATCATCTCCAAACAGTCCAGCATCACTGAATGAAAGCCTCAATCCAAACAAGTCCAAAGATCTTCTCCCAATTTGTTAGATGAATCGTTGAAAATTCATCTTCATCATCATCCCCCAAGTTTGTCACCAATTCAAAATGTCCATCCAATGACTACACGAGCTAAGAGTGGAATTTACAAGCCAAAACACCTATTTGTTGGGCTTTTAAGTTACGAGGATAATGATTCATTGAAACGCATAGTTGAACCTTTGACGTCAAAGAAGCCTTCTCTCTTCGGATTGGAAAGCGCCCATGACAGAGGAGTTTGCAGCTCTCCAGCGAAATCGAACATGGCATCTAGTTCCCTACAATGGTACTCAGAAAATAATAGATTGCAAGTGGGTGTTCAAAAACAAATTTCATCCAGATGGTTCCCTTCAAAAAAGAAAAGCTCGGCTTGTGGCTAAAGGTTTTCAGCAATCTCTAGGAATCAATTATCACGAGACGTTTAGTCGGTTGTGAAAGCAACCACATTCGTCTGTTCTCACTATTGCAACTACTTTCAATTGGGATGTTCGACAACTCGACATCAATAATGCATTTTGAATGGGTATCTTAAAGAAGATGTCTTTATGCGACAACCCGAGGGTTTTGTAGATCAATCTCGACCGACTCATGTGTGCAAACTTGATAAAGCACTCTACGGGCTTAAGCAAGCACCACGCGCACGGTATGATCGCTTAAGACTCACCTTGATCCAATGGAATTTTAGAAATGCTAAGAGTGATAGCTCTTTATTTGTGCTAAAAAAGGATAATTTGCTTGTTTATGTTTTGATATATGTCGATGACATATGCGGTAACTTGAAACAAAAAATACTTGAATTCATTTGTTAACAAATTGAACGTCTGCATTTTTCCTTAAAAGATCTTGGTGCGTTCATTATTTCTTGGGCATTGAGGTTTTCCGAGATAGCTCGCATTTATCTAAACCAAGGAAAGTACACCTTGGATTTACTTCGGAAGTTTGGAATGCTTGATCTTGCACCAATGCCAACACCTATGGTAACTCGGAAAACATTTTTCGATCAATGATGGGAAATTATTGCCTAATCCTCTCGTGTTTCGGCAAGCCATAGGAGGTTTACAATATCTTACTACTACTCGGCCAGATATAGCATTCTCGTAAACAAGTTGAGTCAATTTTTATCCAGGCCTACCGATATTCATTTTCAAGTCGTAAAAAGGGTACTAAGATATCTTAAGGGAACATATCACTACGGCTTACGAGATCAAACCTCTCTTGGATTGAACCTAATTGGTTTTTCGATGCGATTGGGCAACTTGTGTTGATGATAGAAAATCAATGTCGGTATTGGTGTCTATCTTGAAGGCACTTTGGTTTCATGGTCCTCCAGAAACAACGTGTGGTATCACGTTCAAGTGCGAGTCCGAGTATCGATCGTTATCGATTCATCTCCTTTGAAATCATGTGGCTCCGCTCATTACTATATGAGCTTGGATTTAATTGTAGAAAACCACCTATTATCTCGGTGTGACAACATTAGTGCAAAGGCGCTAGCTACTAATCCGTACAACATGCCCGATCCAAACATATTGAAATTGATGTTCATTTTGTACGTGATAAAGTTTTAATTTGACGGATGTTGGAAATCCGATACATTCCTTCGCACAACAAATTGCGGATGGCTTTACAAAGGCTTTAGCTCATCCTCGTTCTTCGAATTTGAAACAAGCTCGGATTGGCTATCACCCTTCTCGCTTGAGGGGGAATGTTAAGAAATAAAATATTATGTGCATTTGTGTATATTCTTTCTCGTTGTGTATTATGTTTGCCCATGATATTCCTTCTTTCCTCCACTATGTACACCCATAATATTCCTTCTATCCTTCCACTATGTCTCCGCCATAATACCTCTCTCCTTCCATTATGCTGACCCATGTTATTCTTTCATTCAATTATGTAATAGCCACGTACATGTGTTTCGGCTCTCATATAAATACAATGAATTGAGTGCCTCACTACAATTAGAGGCTACGAGACTATTTGCTTCCACATATTAATTTCTCACTTTGGAGGAACTTATTTTGCTTTGAAGAGGGTTTCAGGAAACCAGAAATCCCAGCTACTGTGATTACCCAGACTTGGAGAAGGTTCACATCACCCCTGAATTTTGAGCTTCCTGCAGGTAATTTGGGAATTAATGATGCTGCGGTTGAGACTTCCTGTTGGCAAAAACCACCGGAGGGTTGGCACAAACTGAATGTTGATGGTGCGTGCAATCTAACAACTTCCAGGGCTGGATGTGGTGGGACTATAAGAAATTGTAGAGGAGATTGGGTGGTCGGTTTTACTAAAGAAATTGGGATTTCAAATGCCATTTCAGCAGAAGAATGTGCGGTACTGGAAGGAATGAGATTGGCTTGGGATATGGGATTTAGAAGGCTAATGGTGGAATCTGATGCTCAGAATGTTATCGCCAATACTAGAGATGGAAGCTTCCATGCAGGTAGTCTGGTTTTAATTCAGATCAAGGAGATGCTTTCTTGGAGTTGGCAAGTTAATCTCTCTTATATACCTAGGGGAATTAATAGAGTAGCTGATGGTTTAGCTAAGATGGGTATTTCTAAATCCTCAATTTTGAGTGATTGTCCGGTATATTTAAGGGCTTGGGTAGCTAATGAGAGTTTGGGATTAAATTCCCCTATGAGCTAGTTTTTACTTTTTGTATCTCTGGCTTTTTAGCCATCCTTATTATCAAAAAAAAAAAAAAAAAAAAAAAAAAAAAAAAAAAAAAAAAAAAGCCAATTCCATTTGAGGATTCATTCTGTTGGACTTTGGATCCAGGTATGGGCTAGTCTATTTGATTAGGAAACAAGTAGTCTTATAAAATAAGAAACAAATAAGCATTAATTATAGATTTGTTAATTGAGAAACAAGTTGTTGTATAATAGGAAATTAATCAAGAATTAATTTCCTGATTATTACTTAGAAGGCAAGCAGGCACACATAACTTTCTAATTAGTGGTCTCCCTAAACGTCTATAAATAGGATGTTCCTTAGTTAAATCTCACCCCTACCATAGAACTATTTGGCAATCTCTTCTTTCCTACCATCTTTCTTGTTCTGGTGATCTTCTATACAACTCAAGTTTAGACTCTAGTAGCCTAAACCTTGTGTGAGCATTAATGGAGCATTGGAGCTTTGACCCAGATTTGAATGTGGATTCACCCTGATATGCAAGTCTCTTCTTTCTCCTAATTTTCTTTCATTGCTATTAGGGCCAGATGATCCTGAGACTCTGATTATTCTTTGTGAATAAGCATGTGATATAAATTATTTATATCCCTATCAAAAAATTTCCCTGCAATTTTTATGCTATGTTTCAAGCATGTTTTTTTTTTCCTCTCTCCCTCTCAAACATGCTAAAAGAAATTGAACCTTTTATATCCATGTATGTGATGCGTGCATATACATATATATGGCTTGCCTGTGCCTGTATCTTCGTTCTCACACATTCATATATAAGCATTGTACATATATGTTATTCGCATGCTCTCTCTCTCTCTCTCTCATATCTTGAGTTCCAAAGAATGAAGAATAGAAGCTGGAGACTTTAATGTCTGTCTATATTTTCATATATACATGCATGATTCCTCTCAATAGATTTCAAACTTCATATCTTTCTCAGTTTCTTTGCCTAAAAACTTTTATATGCATGATCTCTGGTTTACATGTGAATGTATGACGCTGGGTTCTTGAATTTAAAGTTCTTCATATATATCGACACCATTCTTCCTCTTCTTCTTACTTCTTTGATTTGATTAAAGTTGAGTTTTTGGAACTTATGTGGACTAAAAAACACGAGACTTCAACCTCAAAAGGTAGATGAGTTCATAAAGAATAAACACATTCAAGTAGCATTACGGAATGCCGTCAACGTTGGCCGATAAAGCTTGAAAAAAAAAAAGGTTTTTCAAAATGAAATGTTTTTGTGTAAGTTGAGGCCATGGCCATGGATGTGTAGAGCTCGACAAGACTATTCCAATGACACTTAGAACGTATCAAACGGAGTTCGGATGAGGGAGATATACAAGAGAGCGTAATATGGGCTCAACCCGTAGCTTGCAAGTTTTTGCAAGGTTAAGGTTGGGAATTTCAAGCCCGTAAAAGTGCGGGCCACGTTGGCCGACCTATGCGGCCCGTAATTTTGCAAGTTTTTGTAGGGTTAAGGTTGGGAATTTCCAAGCCCGCAAAAGTGCAAGCCACACCGGCCCGTAATTTCGCCGGTACATTTTTTGTGTGTTTTTTAAAATAAATATGATATTTTTACCAAACACATAGGTTGAGAATGATTTGATATTTTTTGTCAGTAAATTTTAGCAAATTTGATAATTTTGTCTCTTAAATTAAGGATTATGTTTTTGAATTTTTATAAGTAAAATGATTGATGCTAGGAAGGCAAATTTGATGACTCATACATATATGTCTCAAACTTTCAATTGTCTTAAAAAAAAAAAAAAAATTAAAATTAAAAAAAAAAAAAAAAAATACGTGGGCCCGCAAAGGGTTGGTATTTTGCCATCCCGCGGGACAGTCTACATTCCCAACTCTAGTCCCAACCCATGGCAAGCCAGGCTCGGGCGGCCCCCATATTACCGGCTCTATCGTTGAATGTTTTAAGACCTCATTTTTTACAAAGATGCAAGTGATCTTAGTGTCAGGCAAGTATGGTTGCACGTTTGATTTAATCCAGGCTTGAGCTTTGTTCGGGCTGGAAAGGGAGAGGAGGAGGAGGAGGAAAAGAGAAGAAGAGAAGGAGGGGTAGGCTAACCAAGATGCCACATATGCACACATCAGCACCTCTCCTTTGACTCACAAACATTAAGGACTAAATCATGAATGGTCCAAACTTTAGGGACCGGTGCAACAAGTGTTATAGGGGCGAGTTATAAACTTAATAAAACTATAAGGCCCCGTTTGTTATGAAGAAGATTTAAGGAGGGAAAGGAACTTAAAGGAGGGAAAGGAATGGAAAGGAAGATTGAGAGAGAACTTTAAAAATGTGAGCCGTTTGGTATACTAGGGAATGGAACTTAAGTTGAGGGAAAATGTGATGTTTGGTATAAAGAATTGAGTGTTGGTTAAATGGAAAAAAAGAAGAACCAAGGCCAATTTTGGAAGGGGAAAAAAAAACTTTCCTGGGAAGATTGCGAGAACTTTCCTCCTTTTCAGATGGAAAGCATCTTCCCTCAAATATGGGAAGATGAAATTTCACCTAGGAAGATCTTGTTGGATCTTTCGTCTCTACCAAACACCTAAAAACCATGGGAACTTTGGGATCTTCCCTTTCCTTCTCTAATCTTCTTTGTAACAAACAAGCCCTAAGGATCAAATAATTAATTTTTCCTAAAATATTTATTAAACCTTTCAACTGGAAACGCTTACATGATTGAGTTTATGCCAAAGCACTCTTTATGATCAAAGTAAATCCAGGCCTAACTAATTGATTGTATGCAAGCTGCTCAGTCTTTGAGCTACAAAAGCTAAGTTATACATGTCATCTTCCCAAAGTATTAGTCGCAATTTCCGAAGTTGATGAACATATTAAGCTTTTCATAAAATTTAGCTAAAATTTATCAATGCAGAGACATTAAGCTCCACTGTCCTCCAATAAACTATTTTGCAATACATATACAACTTTACTGTCGTTAAAAGGTAAAACAGTAAGGAATATTCTTAAAATGGAAGGGTTATAACAGACATTCAGAAGAACAAACTCACAGGCTAAGATGGTAGGAGAGTACTTCATAGTTCAATATCTGGCAATCCCACTAAGAAGGAACTTGGATCATTAGATCCAAGCAGAGGAATGTACTCCGATCCTCTGACATGAACACTAAAGCAAGCTGCAGCAGAAAGAACTCAAAATTAACTCAGCGAAAAGTTAAATACAAATCAACATTACTTGTCATGTACTAGGTGATCTATAAGTCTTGCCTCACCTCACTTAATATAGTTTTAGGAGGGCCATGTTATTCAGATTTGATGTATGTCACCATACTTGTACCAATGGCATTCATTCAAGGAAGTTTCTTAAATCAAAAAGGGAAAAAAAAAGGTTGTAAAACAAACTCTTTCCCTAGAGGAATTAAGGGTGGCTCAATGCACAAGTCTCCCACAAAGCGGGGTCTGGAAAGGGATAAATGTACGCAACTTTACCCCCCACAAGTGGAGAGATTGTATCCAGAATTTGAATCCGTGACTTCCACGTCATATGGCAGCAACATTTCTGTTGCTTCAAGGCTCACCCTTTCCCCCAAGAATTAAGTAAATTAAACCTCGTAATCTCCCTCTTCATGCAATAGTGTAGAAGATCTTAGTTAGAGTTTGAGTATCAAGTAGTTGCGATAAGAGCAATCAATCAGTGTGACAGTCGTGACAAGAAAAATCAATGAAGATCACAGAGTATGCATGATTCTTGTATTTTTGTTGATCGATTCAGTTAAGCAGAGAGGCCACTTGATTTACAAGTTATCTTTATGTTTTTGTTAAGATACAATCTACCTCCTGCAGATGGATTCATGACTTCCTAACAGAACAAAACTGCAATAGGATGCTCCCAAAGGTGTCCCATTTACATCATTTTTGCCACATTTTTCATGATGCTATAAACATTCTGGTATCTGGTTATAAATATTTTTAAAAACAAAAGGGGATAATGGGATAAACAATTTCTTTTCCAATTAACTGTTTAAATTGTTCTATTTGTACTTCCAACTAAGATTTTAAGGCATCTAACTGTGAAATAGACGAACACTAGTCATGGAAACAGATTTTGGGAAGATAAACTGCCAACACATTACCATTCTCTATTTTCATGACACTTTGGAGCATTGTATCCATCTTTGTTTTCATATCAGAACTATCGTCCATAATAGGAACTACCAAGGTAAGATCCCTGTATATATCACGTACAAATCTGCATATCTTTTCAGCAAATTCAAGCTCGCCATCTGATATTCGACCAATCGCCAGACGCATTAGCTCTCCAGTCAAATCTGCAAGCTGCAAAACAAGTGTACATTCTCCATAAGAAAGAGAAGGGTAGGAACAAATAGATTACATGCATTTGTATCTTCATACCATTAATCGATTATTAAAAAATCTAGTAAAAAGAAAAAGAAAAGAAAGGCCAATAGATCAAAAGCATCTAAAATGATTATGTAGAAGTAGAACTAGATCTTTTCCTTCATACTTGATACTTCTCTTCCATGAGTAACTCTAACACCTCTTCTTGAGTTCTACCTTATTTTTAACTAAATAAAAATTAGAAGTTAATAGTGTAAAATCTTACCCCTAAAAGATAGTCAAGAACATTTATCTGCAGAGGCTCAAGAGATGGATCACTGAGTGGCAATAAAGTCGAATTTATCTCATCAAGCTTCAAAAGACTTCCAGTTTTACAGAAATTGTAGAATGTTGCTGCTTCAATATACTCTTGTATCTGCCAAATCCAAGATAAGTATTAGGGGATACTGAGCAATAATAAGCCTATCCTCAACAAGGATAGTAATGAAATATACCCCAGGTGAGTATGCTCTCCTAAGCTTCCAAAAGTCAGTTCCTTGCAATTCTTTGACTAGTCGAGACACATGTTGATTTGTGACAGCTGCTAAGTCCTTTTCTGCTTTCTCAAGAACTTCTTCTTTATTATATTTACTCATACTGATTAACAAATAAGAATATGTCAACATGAGCATGAATGATGATGAGTTCTACAAAGATAAAGTTCTACCATATGTAGGAAAAAATAGAGTCGAAAGGAGAGAAAATCAGGATACCGGTGCACTTGAAATATGACTTTTTTGCTATTCATCGTAACATCACGGCTTGCTTTTACTACTCTTTCCCGTTTGTCATTCTACATAAATAAATTTACCAAGCATTAAAACAACAGGAAGCAGTGTCTGCAGACTGCCCCTACACCACCCAAAACAAGATTCTTAGAGATATAATTCTCAAAATTTAGCAAAATCATCAATGGTTAACTTCACAGAAACTTCAGGGCCTTTCATACAACTTGTAACGGTCAGATGAATATTATGGGTGAAGAAAATTTCTCTATAAAGGGTTGTGCTCCAAAGCATAAAAAAAAAATCCATACTTCTGACAGAAAAATCACCACTACATACATGTGCTTCTGCAACAGTAAGCTGAGAGCAGAACAATTAATTGATTAAAAGTTCCAAATGTCCTAACACTTGTTTCGCAAATTACAACCACTAACAGGTCACAACCTTCCCTTTTGATGCTATTTCCAACCTCGTCAGTAACCCTAACACAGTATTTGGTTCAATGGAGGAGAGGGGAGGGGTTCGAGTGGCATGAAATATAATGGCTTCAATAATCAATACAACAAACTGAAAGTGGCAGCAATGAAAACAAACAAGGGTATCAAAATATCTCTTTAGATTCTAGAAGAATCAATTCTTAACCAATCCAACTCTTAGATTGTAAACTACTTGGATATCGTAGTGGAAAAGATCTAAAAATAAGCACTTGTTCGGCCCAACCAACGATTCCCTAATCTCCACAACTAATCGAACAAAAACCGAACGAGAAATCAGTCTTCCAACGACACTCAGGGTAAATATGACACTCTTAACACTAGAACAACATTATTATTGTTTAAGGGGAGTAGCAAGAGATGGAAAAGAGGCATTACAAGGTTGTTCAGATATTCAGCATATTTGGAAAAAGCGTCCTTCATAGAGGAATTAGTGGCCATTGTTCTAGCCCTTTTAGTCGAACTCTGTAAGTTAGACCCTGCAACTACAGAGAACAAGAAATTGAAACTGAAATTAGCGTAATGCCCAGTAAAGCCGCGACTATTACTGCGTGGGTCAGCGAGAACACAAACAAAATACTAAATTACAGAGCACCGGAAGCAGATAGAGAGAGAGAAGGAGAGAGATATACTTTGATGGAGGCGCTGAGATTTGGAAGCCATGAGATAAATTCTGTGAAATGATGAAAAGCAATACAACATTTGTCCGTTGAAGGACACCTGCCAGCGCCTTCCCTGGTTTTAACGTGTCGGAAATATTTGCCCTCCGAATTCCCCGTTTTCAAGTGCAGAGCACAGACATTGAAATTCTTTGGTTGTTTTTAACTCTAGAAGGGTATTATGGCCTTTTCAACAACCTTCAGAATTCTCAAATTAAATTTCTGGACCTTATTAATGAATGATACAGTGAAACTGTAAACCTGAATTTAAATATTGTCATTTCAATTCGATTTAATTAGGTTTTTTCAAAAAAAAAAATATGTCAAAATTGATAAAAGATAAATAAGAATATTAAATTTCAATAATTTCCAATTGAGTTATTTAAAATGTTGAAATGTTGCCAAATATGTAAAATTATCAAATAACCCTTATTTTTTATTTTCATAAAAAAAAAAAAAAAATCCCCAAACCTGTTGCTGCACTCCAGACCAATGGCACTAGTGACTGCAGGCGGTGGCTCGTCATCGGAGCTCCAATGACCTTCCTAATGGCCGGCCACCGAAGCTCTAACAGTCTAATATATATATATATATATATATATATATATATATATATATATATTATTTTTAAATTTTTCGGACAAAAGTCATCAATATGTATACTTGAGTTGTTAATAAGAATACTGAAATAGTAAATAGGATACTTGTTGAATATTTTCTAATAACTACTTTTGTTTTGTTTCACTATTAACTACTCAAATACACATATTGACTACTTTTGTTAGCCGGTCAAAATAGTCAATATGTGTATTTGACTAGTTAATAGAGAAACAAAAGTAGCTATTAGGAAGTGTTCAACAAATATCGTGTTTAGTACTTTAGTTTTGTTATTAACAACTCAAATATCCATATTTACTACTCCCTCCGGTCCTAATTATAAGACAACATTTGAGAGTTGGTTTTGGTCCTAATTATAAGACAACATTTTAGTTTTTGTCAATTTCTTCCTAAATTACCCCTTTTTTATTCTCTTAAGTGTATTTGGTTTTTGGTGAGTGTATGTATGTTGATGTGTAGACTCTTACTGAAAGTAAAATTTTTAAATTGTTGGATTTTAATTTATTTATCAATAAGCTGATATAAATTTTTCAATACACACACACACATATATATATATGAACACACATTCACACACACACACAGATTATGTGTGTGTGTCTACACACAAATATATATAGACACACACACACACACATATATATATATATATATGAGTGTGTGTGTGTGTGTGTTTACATATATGTATATTTGTGTATCTATGTGTGTGTACATATATGTATATCTTTGTGTGTGTGTGTACAGATATATATAAATATGTGTGTGTGTGTGTGTGTTTATACATATATGTATATTTGTGTATCTATGTGTGTGTACATATATGTATATCTTTGTGTGTGTTTGTCAATGTATGTGTGTGTACATATATATATATATGTTGTGTGTGTTTATACATATATGTATATTTGTACATCTATGTATGTGTGTGTACATATCTTTGTGTGTTTGTCAATATATATGTGTGTGTGTATACGAGATATATATAAATATGTGTGTGTCTATATATGTGTGTGTAAATATATGCACACACACATATGTGTGTGTGTATAATATACATATATACACACATATATGTATATATAGCAAAACCATTATTTCAATTAGAAAGCATGTAGAAAAATAAAATAGGTTGGAGAAGTATGTGGTAGGGGTTGTTGATTTACTTTTACTTATGTCATTTTAAATTTATATGAGGACATTTTAGGAAAATATGTAAAATTTACTAATTTAACTTCTTTCCTTAATCTTCCCAAAATCGGTTAAATATGTCCTATAATTAGGACCGAAGGGAGTATTTTGTTTCAATACTGACTACTTTGGCTGGCTACTTTAGTTAAGAAAAAAAAGATAGTCAACATCAAAACTAAAATTATTTGAGTAGTTAATAGTGAAATTGTAATATCCCAAATTTTAATATAAGGTTTGGAGCTAATTAAGACTTAACTATTGAAGAAGTTGAGGAATTAAATAGTTTATCTTGATCTTTTGTAGAGTAAAAGTGTAGGGGAGAGTAGTTGAGGTTGCTCTTCTTGGGTGTCATTTTCGCCGTGGATTTGCTGAAGCAAACCTACAACAAAGTCTATTATAGAATCTGTTGTATTTTTTGGTCATTTGCCATGAGTTCAGTGTAGCAAACCTATGGTGAATGCGTGAAAATGCTAGAGTTGGAAAAATCATGGTTTGTCAAACCGGACCGGGCCGGGGAACCCGGTCCGGTTTTGTGTAAAACCGGATCGACCCAGTGAACCTGGGGTAACCCGGACGGTCCGGGTCGAGCTTTTTTTAAAAAAAAAAGTTCTCCTTCAATTTTTTTTTTTTAAAATTTCTCCCTCAATTTTTTTTTTTCCTTTTTTCACTTTTGGATGTCATATGGGTTTGATTTGGATTCGTTTTTTGGTTTTCCTGAAGCTATTGTGGTTTCTCTGTTTTCGGTTGGCTCTGCTTAGTGGATGTCAAATGTAGGTTGTAAAGAAAATTATTAAGAATATCTAAATATGTCACAAGTATTGGAGTATATGATTATTTTGCCACTGATCTAAAGTATTGAAATGATATATAGTATGTCAAATTTAGGTTGGTGTGATAAGAGATTAATTATTTTCCAATTTTGTATACCTCATTCGGTCCTAGGTAAAGGGTTGACTCGGCCGACCCACTAACCCTTAACTCGCATTCCGACCGATTCAGTGACCGGTCCGAGTTTCAGAACCTTGGGAAAAACATATAGGTCTATCATGGGTTTGGGCCCAAATAGGCTGGCCCGAGTAAGGAAAAACTACAAAACTTCAAGGCCCGTCCTGCGGGCTTTAGGCATGTTTAACATATTTTCACTATTTTACATATTTTTCAAAGAAAATTAAGTTATTTTCACTCTTGTACATATTTTTCAAAGAAAATTAAGTTAGAAAAATAAAATATCTAATTTAAATATAAATGTTATCAAAATAAAGTTAAAACATCAAACATTATCAATATTTAACAACACAGACAAACACCAAGTCCAAAAATATTGTCCACAATCAAATAAATAACTAGATAAAGTCATAAACCATAAATTAAACAGTAAACAATATGAATAAGATTATCATTTTCTTCTCCATTATCACTTTCAATATATAAACATGATGATTAGTTAGGGTTTAGATAATAAAAAACAAAAATTCTTTAAAAAAAACATTAACGGGCTTAAACGGGCCGGTTCGATGCCTCTGACAGATTGGCCGATTTAAGCCGCAACCCTACAAGGCTAGCCTTTTTAGGGCCGACTCCATTTTGAGCTAAATTACAAGCCTAGCCCTCAACTTAAACGGGCTTAAAAGGGCCAAGCCTGGCTCTAGAAAATGTTGCTATATCATAGCATTTTCAAACCTGAAAATTAGAGTTTGGGAAAGGGTGGAACCATTTTGCTCTGCTAGGGTTTGTTGGTTTCGGCGAGTATATTTAAGCTTTCAAACATCAAAATAAGTGTTCCTAACTTGATTCTACCTTTCTTCCTTATATTTCATATTTGGGGAATTTGAAAACTTAAGGTTCTTTGGGATTTTGAAATGGGTGATGATTCCACCAAATCTTTTTAGTTTAAATGAGTTATATGAAGTAGATTAAAGGTTTAATCATTTTCGTTATGTTAGATTTGGAGTTATATGAGATTTTGAGCTAGGGTTTGATATTTGGGCTAGGATTTGCTATGATTTTGATTATGTAAAGGTTTGAAGAGTTTTTTTATAGATTGGGTTATGTTTATATGAGTTAGAAAAGAGGTTTAATTGGTTTAGAATGTTGACATTGATTGATTTGTGAATATAAATATGTTGGAGGTGAAAGTATGTTGGAGGTGAAACTTTAAGTTTTGAAATTAAGTGGTTGTTGTAAGAGGATGATGTTGATATCATCTAAGGATTCTAATACGTGAATTGAGCTTAAGGAATGTGATTTATGACCTTGGGCTGTTAAAGTTATGGATGGTTATTGAAATTGGGTGTTAGAGGTTTAAGCGTAAAGTTGAGAATTAAGATGTATTGCTTATTTCCTTGTTTTGTATAGTGTTTGATGTTACACCCCTACCAGCCTCGTCTTTTCAGATGGCAGGTAGTGTGACATTTTCCTTCTTATTAATTAAAGACATATATCAAAATTATTACGTAGCAAAGCATGTAATAATTTGGACAATCTAATACTTGGTAAAGTAAATAAGTATCTTAAAGTAATAAATTTCCCCGAAGAGTTAATTTACAATCATCCCAAATAAATCTCTAACATAACCAAAAGTAATATACAATCATCCGGGTATATAGGGAAATAGCCAAATCATCTCTAACAATCTTCATAAAGTCCTCAATCATGCTCCACGGTCTTACCTTTATCCTCCTACTCTGTACTACCTGTACTCTTATAATTGCCTAAAATTCATAAGTGAATCCCAAAGTAACCGTTAATCTTATATCCAGAGTATATACAGAGTATGTAAGAAAACTGTAAACACAAAACATAAGCATTCATTAGGTTGCACACAGTGAAGCACAAAGCCTAATCCGGAACAAGCAGTCTCAATAACACATAACACAGACTGCAGGACACATCACATACCAAAGCCCAAGTCGCACACAACGGGTTCCGGTACCAAAGCACTTGGAAACACAATAATATCGAATGCATACACAATCATGATAAAACATACATACAAAGTCATACAAAGCATATGAGATTAAGGTTACTTACCTGCAAACAACTAATTAGTCAAATAGCTAACCTCCGACAGCTTAGTAAGAATTATAGACCTAAAGTAATACAATATAAATGGTGTCATCATCAATATAATTTTTTCCCTAAAATGTATAACTATATAATTTGTATGAAGGGTTCTTTCACCATTTGAAACTCATTAATTCTTTTTATTAATGAGTATCCCTTCATTGACCATTGATCCTTTATTTTCGCATAGGTTTAGAAAATTTCAGAAATTTGACCCAACTTCAAAAATTTATAACTAATTGTAGAAAAATCTGATTAGTGTGTTCCAAAAATCCACGTGACCCTTGACATGTCTATTTTGGACTAAAAATACTTACCAAAGCCAAGGATATGCAAATCATTCCCAGTTTACGAAAATACCCCTGCTGGTTTTTCAGTTTCTCAAGTTGTGTTCCTTTATATCTTAACCCTAATACTTCCAAAATCATGCTCTACACTCTTTCTTATACAAAATTTCATTTTGAACACTTTAAAATTATCAAAATTACCAAAATAAAATCACATCATTATGTTCTAGCTATTGACCAAAATTTCTTTTACAAACACAAGAGGTTAGGAAGGTGACTTACTTGTTCAAAGTCCTTTCTTCTTTCACCGCCTCTTCTTAAACTCCTTTGCAAGGATGACTAGGGCTTCAACAATATCATACAAAAGTATTTACTAAGACCTTAGACATAACTACATGAATTTGAAGGAAGTAAAGTAAAATTCATAACTTCCTTACCTTAATTCAATCTTCATTGTATTCATTCTTCTAGCTTAATCTCTCAAGCTCACTTCTCTCTTCTTTCTCTTCTAGTGTATGTATGGTGCCTTTATGTTGCCAAATGAAGGGGGGGGAGGTGAAGTTCTCTTTATATAGAGGTTTTAGCACCAAAATATCTCCTCGCAATTTTATCATCTTACCATTGCAATTATCTCTTTGAATTCTCTAGGTTTTTCTTTATTTTTCTAGAGAAATCTGATTTTTCTTCCTCTCCTCTTTTGAACAAGTCATATGTCATCTTTTAGGCACAAAATATCTTTTAATCATATGCCTACTTTGTGGTTCAAATCCCTTGCTTAAGGAAGAAGGTGATTAGGTGTCAATTATATGTCCAAGTGTCTTATCCCGATCTCTTTTAAATATTATGTTAACACTTGGTAACCTTAGGTATCCACTTCTTTAATTTCCATGATTCCACGTGTTTTTGTATTTTTCTCCCTTTGTCTTCACCTAGGCGCAATTTTTGACTCTCTTGGAAGAGTCATCTTATCCCTTTAATCCTTATTAGATGAAGGTGTCCATGTATCCCTTCTAGAATTTCAAAATTTGATCTTCAATTTAGCCAATCATATTAAAACAAATATCATTTGCCATGGATTTAATGAAAATTCCATATATTCCAATAATATGATATTAATCCACTTTATACAAAAGTAATTTATATGAAATGGGGTTACTACATTTGATGGTGAATATTGTTGGGATCCGTACACGCGGCGGAAGGATTCTTGTAACATCCCAATTTCAAAAGCGCAAGATATTTTTTTCATCGAGTAGAGCATCGGAGCGTAAGAGTAACGATATATATATTCAAAATGCCGTAAGTCGGCTCTTTACAAGTAACGGTACATTATACCGAGTGTCTTCAAAAGTAAATAACAATAGAAGAAAGTCTTCGTAGGAGTCCCTATGCGTCTTTGCTTCCTCTCTCTCCTCGATCCTCGGTCCTCCCGACCCGAGGCTATATTAAGAGCCGAGGTTTAATGCCCATTGAACCTCGTGTAACGGTTAACCTCATGTTTATATATACAACATAGAAGTATATGAGCATATAACAAGCATTTCCCAACATCACATAAGCCCCTAGCAGATGTGTCACACTTAGCATACGTTTCACACATAGCAATCGTTTCACACCTAGCATTTCGCACCAAGCATTTCGTATCCCAACACCCAGCAAGCATAATAACAATACAATGAACATACCATAGAGCTATCAACTATCGCACATAAGCATACCATACACATAGCACATGTACGCATACAATAAACATCGAGTTAGTGTTAAGACGCGAACGTACAATGAACATACCACGCAGCTATCAACTACCTCACATAAGCATACCATACACATAGCACATATACGCATAAGATAAACATCAGAGTTAGTGTTACAGTACGCGAACGTACCTTCGTTGATAGTACTTCGGTACGTTTGACGGAAAACGGTACGTTTGACAACGGTATGACGGCAGCACAACAGCGGTACGATATCACAAATATCCTATAAGGGTAATATCGCATTTATGAATATTTAGCATCATAAAAGGCATTTTAGGTACAAATTACCATTTTGCCCCTAGTTTGACTAATCGGTAAATTTCGCGAGCTTCGTTACTTTGACCCTAATCTTCCAAAATGCCATATCTCTTCCTCCAATATATTTTTGAAATAAATATCACATTTACCCCTAAAACATGATATTTAAACTATCTTGGCAAATTAAAGATCTACCTATCATTTCTACTATAACTACCGAAAGAACTACTAAAGCTTAAGACTAAGGACCAAAGAACTTACCCAGGGCTTTGCTACACTTTCTCTAGACTCCTCCTTCTTTCTAAAATCTCTCTTTATTTCGAAATAGGCAAGAGGATTTGGTGTGAGGATTTTGCAAAGGAGTGAAGGGCTATTTATAGGAAAATTTGAGACACTATTCACACTTTTTTCATATCGGATATCAACCGTCGAATATTGTTTTTGTTGCAAGTCTTCTTCTTGGCCCTTGGATCCTCCTTTTAGAAGAAGTTTCCTACATCACCATGATGTCACCTTCTTGCTTTTTGATCTTGTACCGATAAAGTTCCATGTTCGGTGTCCTAATCGCGTAATCTTAACCAATCTCAAAAATACAGCAACACAGCTTTGAAGGTCTATTCATCCTCTTTCAAAATACTTGGGTTAACTAAATTTTTGATCCCATTAAGGGTATTCCGTAGCCTGATGAACATTTTCGGATAAACGCCGTCGGTTACGGAAATGACGGAGATGAGCCCACTCCAAGGATAAAATTATACTCGTTTATAATAAGTCCGATGTTAGATACTTAGTTCACCTATTTTGAGATAGGATTTAATTTCTATCGGTTCTCATTTATCCTATTTTCTTTTTCCACAAATATCTCATTTATATTATTATTTAAATAACAAATATCATGATATTATTTCTCAAAAATCCACAACCCTTTTCACACCTAAATTTCGCCCTTCCCCTTTTATTTTATTTATATTTATTTTTTAATTACTTTAATATTATATCTTAATTTAATTAGAAAGCTTAATTAGGGCCTTAATCCTATGATTAACAATCTTTTAGGATTTAGGGTTTTCATGTACTTAATCTCATACATTATTCTTAACCTTTTCTAATTAATTAGCAAGTATACTTTATGCTAATCTTAGTCATAAACACTTAATTAAAGGGTTTTACACAATTTACCTTGAATACTCTCTTGTTCAAGCTTAAACAATTAGCCATTAATTACTTAATTAATCACTTACTAATTGTTGATAATTTTCTTAATTGAGATTAATTATTATCTCACAACTATTTTACTGACATTGGTATTTTATGCTCCATGTAAAATATTAAAAATCATGGGGCAACTTATGCTCCCCAAAATTATATTTAATTTTGCCTCATTATTTTCCAAGGAAAATAATCTAATAAATTCCTAAAATTAGAGACAACATACTTTCTTATTTTTAATAAATATTTAATTGTCTCTTAGGATTTATCACAATATTCTCGGCCATTTAATGCCCCATAAATGCATTTTAGGGATTTTTTAGCTCTTTATCTCTCCTAATTTCCATAGAAATTACCTTAGAAAATAAGATAATTATAAATTATTACTTGAGACCACATATTCACCTATTTCCAATAGATATTATTTACTAAAATATAATATTCCAGATAAATAATTATCCGGGTATTACAATTCTCATACATTAAAAATTACGGATACCTTGAGATGATCCATCAACGACGTTTAAATCAAGGTTCGTTAGAAACAATACCTATGCGAAATTCGCGAGCGTCCTACGTTCGATTTGATCTGGTGGGCTACCTACTTGATCAACAGGAGCAAACTCTGCGAATCTCCTCCTCATCGGGTATCCACACGAACGACCTCCAACACCGACACGGCGTGCTAGCTTCTTCGTATTTTCGCGTCTCTCACTTTTCTCTCTAGGGTTTCTCGCGGCTTTTCTAATTCATCCATTCACTTAATACGACTAGATCAATATCTATTATAGAGTTTCTAAAACCCTAATAAGCCGTATTAAAATATTCAAAATTAATCCAATTAATCTTGAAATTCGAATTTGAATTAAAATAATATATAAATTAAATCTATTAAATAGATCTAATCTAATATATTTATTTAATCCAAATTTTAAGCATATAGATTTAACTTATCTTTATAAATTAAATCGAGATATGATATCTTTTATTTAATTAAATATGAGATACTATATCTTAATTTAGTTAAATCGAGATACTATATCTTTATTTGAAAATTAAATCGAGATATAATATCTCAATTTATTATATTATTATCTATAAATAATATCATTATTAATTTTCGAATTTAATAATATATATATATATATATATTCATCCTAGATTAAATACGTATTCATTAAATTTTAGACATATCTAAGATTCAATGAATTTGGACACTTTTGCTCGTGTTAGGCTATTCTTGTATGCGACCATTGCAAAGCCACATGAGATTGGCATGGGCCAATACCGTACCAGCCCACAAGTCGCAAAGCGGCCTCTAGCAAGACATTACGACTACCCAATTCATAGGGGATCGATGATACGATACAACCTATCGTACAACCATGTCACGTCCCTTTTGTCACGCGATAATTCGGTCAAGGATGAGGCATGGATAATGTCAACTTCCTATTCTTGACCATTACTTTCTCGATTCTTAAGTAGTCTAACAATTGAAATGGAAACTCCTTTCCATCGTAGTATGACCATACATTTTTCAGACTCACTCATCGAGGGGCCCAGTATTATCTCTCTACAAATGTGAGGGGAAAATTTCATCTTGACCATTCACATTCCTCTGCATGAGAACCACTGATCCTGATTCAAGCCTTTATCATCACCCGGTCAAAGGTGACTTTTGACTAGGTCAAAGAGCAGCGATTCATCATGTAGGAATCCATGATGATCTCAGGTCAAAGGGCGTTATGACACGGTTATACATGAGAAAAGCTTATGACTTAATCCATGCAGCTTTCTCATAGTGGGTCGGTCCAGCACCTTGTACTCTTACAAGTGCCTATGACTTTGATTCGTATCTCCATACTCATCAAAGTCATACTGATCTTATTTCATCTTCGCTCCTGCGTAGATGACCGACCAAGGACATTTAGGATAATCTATAAGATATATCCAATGATCGATTATCACTATAAACATGCAAATGAAATGATAATTAAAGAAGAATACTTTAAATAACATAAACGTTTAAAGTATAATGACTTGCCCCTAGGGCATAATTTCCAACAAATATTGTGTTTAATATAATGTAGAGTTTTCTTGTGACTAATGATAGCTTGTGTGGCTCTTCAAGTAAAGGTTGAGCTTGGGGTTTAGGTAATAAGGGTTAATTTTATTTTATATGCTTGTTCTAGACTGTAAGATGTTTCTTAGACCTTACCCTCTTTATAAAATTAAAATGTGATTTGGAAAATCCTATTTACTTTTATATATGAATTTCGTTTAGAGAAGCAATGTACCTTCAAATTTTATGTGAGTATTTGGTTTGCATATATAAGACTGTGATAATTGTGTTGATGGATTTATTGTGATGGAAATGTATTTAAGCAGTTATATTGTTGTGAAAGGTTTTTAAAAGTATGTGTGTGTGCGCGCGCACACATGCATATAATATATGCTATGTTCATTGTTTGGGGATATTTTGGGACAGAGTGGTAGGGGTTGTAAAGAATCTGTGTGCCCATCATCTCTCTCATTCCTAGCCTGGATTTAAGTTGAGTGTTTTGGGTGGACATCTTCCTATTACGGTATATCGGTGGTGGCATAGGAGGAGGCAATATTCTTGAAATGATTAGATAACCTTTGGCTAAGTATATTAGTACTGATAGGTTGTACCGCATCCAACGAAGTAATAAGGTGGAGTATGGTGGATAGGTGTGATGATTTTTAAATTGTGTGTGTGTGTGTGTGAGATATGGTACATTGTTTTCTTGATGATAGTTAAATTGATATTTATATATATAGTTATAACAATGCTTCTCTAACATGTGTTCCTATCCTTCATGTGCGGTAAATTGATCTTGGTTATTCGGACTTTATGTCTCACCCCGTCGTTGATAATATTTTTCAAGTGAGACCTCTAATTCTCCTAGAGGCCAAGGAAGCGCTAGAATCATAGGCGTCGTAAGCTTTGTCTTCTTTTGGTATTGATATTGTATTGATTTCTATATATTTCCATTCTTTGGCCCTCATATATTTTTGAAATACTAAATTTTTTGGTAGGTCTAGGATATCCACCACCGTAACAAAGACTAATCCCTTCGCACCATAGACTTCCCCAAGGGGTTCTTAGTGTTGGCACAAGAACCTTTCCATACACATTTGTCGGGATACATTTATTATTTTGGATAACTATTAAACATTGTTGGGCTTGAGGCCTTTTGTTATACACTTTGATATTTTGATGGATCTACAATCATATCTTGTATTGGGAATTATTTTGTGTATACCCTTTTGTTGTGAGGTTCAGTGTAGAAAAACTCGTGGGCTATATTTTCTTTTATTTGTTAATTAATGTCTTAAGTGATGAATTTTTCGTAGTAGGTTTATGGGCGGGATTTGTGCCCTCAGGTTTTGTCAGACCATTATAGATCATTGCTGTTTGTTAGAAAGAGTCTTTTCAGAAATAAAAGCAGTTCTTAAGAAATATTCAACAACTACCTTGTTTACTACTTTAGTATACATGTTAACAACTCAATTATACATGTTGATGACTTTTGTTTGAGAAATTAAAAAAAAAAATGTTAGATTGACCATTGGAGCTCTGGTGATGGGCCTCTAGTAGCAGACACCATTGTCGGAGATCCAGTGGTCAGCAAGGGGGTTTGAGGATTTTTTTTTTTTTTTTTTTTTTTTTTAAAAAAACAACTAATGGTAGTTAAGTAATTTCTCATACTTGACAACATTTCAAAATTTCAAATAAGATAATTCATAATTATTGAAATCCAACACCCTTATTTATCTTTAAAATTTTGATAGTATTTTTTTTCCAAAGATATTCTCTTAAATATTTCAAAATGTTTCATTTTTTAATTAAAATTATTTAATATGTTTGAAATTATATTTGTTTTCATAATCTAATTGTCTACTCCATCTCCCAGAATTTAAAAAAATTTATGGCTATGTTTAAATAAATATTTTACAAAATATTAATATTTATACTGAATTACCAATTTATTAAGTCTTTTTATATACATTTTTATAAGTTTGAAATATTATTTTTGTTCAATGGTTATTTAAGACTTTATAAAATTTAAATTTATAAATTATTTTTCTATAGGACAACACTTAGATCAAGTTCCTTACATCCATAATGTTGAATTCTCCCGTCAAACATATTCATCTGTCTAAAATGTTTGAAATATTATCCTTTAACTGTAAATAGACATAAAAAAACAAGATATATGATCGTATGTGATGAGAAAACATGATACCATGAATATAATGAAATTGGCCTAAGTATTTTTCTTTTATATGAATAAAAATGTAAATTTAAAATATGATAAAAAAAGTTTACACACATATAAAATGATCACCTAAATTTAAAATAGAGTTAAAGTGAAATTTTAGCAATGATGTTTTTAACAATGGGGTATAACACAACTAAGTTTTGAAACGTGCAAAAGTTGACATAATTTTTTTAAATAGTACAATTTTATCAACTCGGTTAAATTGGCTCAAACGTCCGTTATAAAGCTGAAGGAAGAACAAATAAATCCCACATTAAAAAAAAAAAAAAAAGTAATGGATGGTTAGATCAATTTAACGAAAACAACAAAATGACAACATTTTCAAAAGATTGCAATGTTATATAGCGGATAACGTATTGGGCTTTCGAGCAAAGAAAAGATAATGTATTGGGCTTTTGGTAAAGAATGGCCGACTGAAAAAATGAAGCCCAGGTAAGAATGGGCCTACTACTTAAAAAGCTCACTTTACATGAAGTATATGGAAATTCTAGCCTGCTGAAGAAGGGCGAGTGTTGGAGAAACTTGAAGTGGAAAATTTTGCCCTTAAAAAAGAAAAGTGGAATACGAAATAACAAGCAACAAACATCAAGGATAAATTAATTTACTTCCTGAAGTGTGAATAAGGAACTTTTATATAAAATTAAAAGCTTACATGACGTATTATAAAAACTCTAAAAACAGAAAAAGAGGAAGAAAAAGTTTACTCGACTAACTCCTTTGAAATATTCATATACAGTATTTTAATGAAGGTATATTCAAATCTATCAACATTATTTATTTATTGTATTCAACAAAGAAACTTTTATGTAGTTTATTCATAAAGTTACTGAACATTATCACACACACAAAAACTAGTACGAATTTATATGATTTTGCAAGTTAGAAAATGCAAAAACATCAAATTCGCTGTATGATCTCGTGAGTTCAACGTAATTTATAACTAGTACGAATTTACGATCAAGTTAATATAATTTTGTGAGGTATAACTATGAAAATGGTAGTTGACAACAATGGCCACACATTTCAAAATGGTTATTAAAATTTAAAATACTTATTTAGCTACAAAATTTAAAATATTACAACATTGTTTTCAAACCCTTACAGCTTTTTTTGGAGTATTATATAGTGTAATTAAATTATAACATTGTTGTTTTTTTTTATAAAAAAAAAATTATTTGGAGAGGAAAGCACTTACAGCTTATAAAAGTTACAAGATATCAAACCCTTCACAAAATAGTTTTTATACTACCAAGTTATGATGACCAGTGGCGGATGCAAGTATATGACTTGGGGGGCAAGTGCCCCCCAAAAACGACGTGACCTTTTTTTTTTTTTTTTTTTTTTTTTTTTTTTTTTTAAAAAAAATAATAATAATAATAATAATAATAAATATTATTAGTATTATTTAAATTTAGGGTTAAATCCAAATACTAGAGAATCCTTTCGCACCGCTTTTATGAATCAAACTTACGCTATTTGTTTAATGCCTTATATTGAAAAAGATGTATTTGATAGCATTGATAATAAAGCGCAATTACGATGGAATTCCAAAAATAAAGCTTAGAAGGATGACATTATAATTATTTTTATTGTAATATCTTTTGTTATTAAAATATATTTCTTGAACTTATTTAGTGCCAAACCTTGCTATTTTTAACAAAGATTTTTCTATTTCTTTACAATAATCTTAATTGTTTTTCCCTTTATACTCTTTTTGTTTTTTAATGTATTTAAAAATTTTCTTTTAAAAAAAAAATTTCGGGGCAGCCCCACAAAATTGACCCCTTCTATAAATTTTTGGATCCGCTCGATGATGATGACACCATCAATTATGCTATTGCATATTAATGTGTACCATTATATTAACAAATTAAGTCATTGCTTAGCTATTCATTTTTTAAAAAAATAAATAAATAATAATTCCTTAGAATCATGCATAAATAACATTCTTAACTCTTGAACATTAATAGTAAAACTCCCTAAACTTTCAAGTCTATACATATAAGACAGCTCAAACTATCAATTTTTATACTCATGAAATTTTATTTTTATGAGGTATATGTGTGTTTGTGTGTATACATGTGTGTGTATACGTATATGTATATATACAAAAAATTATATACATATATACACACACACACACATACTTATATGTATACATGTATGTATGTATGGCAACTGGGATTAGCCGTCACCTGTAAGAAACCTCATGGTTTAATTTTATCGCTCTAATTTTAGTCAATGGTCAAAATTTTATTCTCACCATTAGAGAGTTTACACTTATATAACTGACTGAATTAATTACTCTACCTGAACTTGGACCCGATCTGACCTAAATTAAATATCTAAATACTTATAATAATAATAATAATAATAATATGACACATATTAATCGTATGTTTAAAAAATTGGAAGTAACGCCATTATGAAAAGAACTACTTAAACGCGTGGACAGGAGAGCCAGCCATGCTTCAATTGGCAGCATCATTATTATAACATTCAATAATATTATAATTAAACGCTATTAAAATATATAATTTGTTTGACAGTTAAGTGTTCTTGAAGTCAAATTATACTTTTTTATACTTTATTAATATTGTAATTAGATTTAATAAATAACAAACGATTTGTTAATAACGCCACATGACATGGTCAAAAAAATTAAGGACATATCATATCAGAGAGTACTATAATGTTTCTTTTAGCAACTGATTATATAATTTCTTATTTTCTTATTGTATTATTATATGAAAATGGTGGAATTGTTATAATTTAATTTTCCCAACATCTCTTTTGGATCTTCTATGATTAAAGAAAATTTATAGGGTGTAATATATAATTTAATTAAAATACACAAAAACATTCATATATAATCATAAAAAAAGTAATATTTAAATAAAAAAGATATTGATCCATCAAAAGTAAATTAAGGTGCATGTATATCCAAACTTCGGATATACATGCACCTTAATTTTTCCTTCTATTCTATAATATAGTTAATTTTTGAGTAAAATATATTAACTATCGCTTCTTCTTCTTCTTCTTTTTATTTTTATTTTTACATAAATTATATAAATGTCCCCTTTATTTTGAAAATATATATAGACATTTTTTAAAATTAAAATGTACATATTACAAAAACTTTTCTTATATATTTGAGATTCTATTTTCTTCCACCGACATGTCGTAGTTAAATTAAGTTTGACTATTAAACATTTGTTTTTACTGAAATACCTCTCTTTCAATAAATGAATAAATATTTATATTTTATTAAAAATAAGTTTCTATCGAACAAAACATAATTCTAATACATATATGCTCAAAATTTTCAATATATTATAAAATTTATTATTTTTTAAATTTTTTGTCATGTTTATTGAAACTCATTTATTCAGTATTCTTTTATTCACCATATGTTATTAATAATATAAGTTTGAGATATTTTATAACTTATATTAATTTTATTTTATATTTGATTAAGAGTTTCCCCTTTGAGGCTTAGAGAGCAATGTATTCTCACCTCTCCCAATAAGTGCCCTTCTCGAGATTTTTGTTTTCCTCCTTATAGGAATGGCGCCTTTACCACCTTAACCAACTCGCTTATTGGTTTTAAATACATTTTTCGTACAAACATTTATAAACACATTTATTTGAGTATGCACCTATTAAAAGAATTAATCATATTTTTAATTAGGTTTTTTATGTTTGCGTTAATTAAATTAATTAAGTCTTTATCTTAATATTAAGATAATAACGGATAACTATTTGTAAAAGTGAAAAATAATTAGGAAAAAGAAAAATCTCTTACATTACTTCAACAATTTTAACCAAAATGAGGGAATTAGTAATGATAAAGGGTAAATTAACAAATACAATTCGTTTTAATATAATTTTTAATTAAAAATAAAAATTCTTAACGAAATTAGAGGTTTGGATTTAAGTATATATTTTTAAAATAGATAGGAGGTTCATGTAATTAAGACAAAACCTAAGGAATGTTAGAGTATTTTACTCTTAATTTTTTGCCGGTCTTATTATAACTGGTACTTTGTAGTGTACGTTGGTATTTTATTAATATCATTTTTTTTTCTTATTAAAAAAATACATATATGTGAATTCAACGAGTATGAAGGAGCAATTGTCGTTATTATGAATGTGGCCGACAATAATATTTGTCTTTAACAAAAGCATAAGTAAGTATCCATTTTTCAATAGTCAAAACAATATGATATTATTTATTTGAAAGAAAAACGAAAGAAAATAAAAAGGAGGGTCCCCAACCCATTAAAAAAAAAAGAATTAAAAAAATCAGGGAAAATACCAGCCGTTGTCCTCTTTCTGTACCCTTCAAATATGACTTAGCTGTGTCTCATTCCTACATGCTTTTTATTGTTTTGTTGTCGTTTCTGTTATATGTATTATTTAATTTGACTCGAATTGTTCCTTTCTCTTTTTCTTTTGTGTCTTGGAAGAACTGGGACAACACTATATCATTAGGAAGACCAGTTCTTGCTTTAGGACTGACCCCCGCAGAATTTTGAATTCTTATTTGTAATCATTGAATTAATGCAACTTTATCTCCTTTTGAGATATGAAAAATATTATATATTATTCATTAATATACATATGACAAATTTCTTAGTGTATATATTGTGTTAACACTTTGGTTGTTTGAGTGAGGAGAGAATATAAGAAAAATAGGGGGAAAACAAAATAGAAAGAACGCATTTTCTCTCCTTAATTATATTTGAATTAATAGAAAAAACATGAAATAAAATAAATAAAAGTGACTAGTTTCATGATAACAATAATAGAGAGATCACTTGATTCTTTTTCTCTCCTTTGGGGCAATTTAAGAAAGAATATTTTTATTTCTTTTGTTATATGAACAAGTGTAAATCTATTTTTTCCCTTGTAGCTTTCTCTTCCCATTTCCCCCTTCTCTTCTCTTCTCTTCATTCAATCGCAGGGTAAAGTACTAAAGAAGAAATTACATATTTACACACCATCTTGGAGGACAAAGGCAACCAATTTTTTTTTTTTTTTTTTTTTTTTTGATATGAAAAAGTTTAGGTGGGGATATCCAACCCCACTGAGGCGCCAAGACATCTTTAGCCAAAGAAAAAAGCGTATGAAAGTCTTTACGGATCAACTACAACGGCCCCTCACATCAACGTAGCGGGTATTGAACCTTCTTCCTTTTGAAGTGAAAGAGACCAAAGCCAACCAAATTTGAATGTGAGCTTTGGATGAAGCACACACAAGTCCCTACTGAAATTCAGACCGGTCTATTCTTTTTTGTTGCGTGGAATTATTTGCTGCCAACATCTTCTTCACACAAGCTAAGTCCTAGATGAAACTTGACTCTACGGGCAAGTTCGGTATGAGGGATTTGGAGGGAAGGGAGGAGAGAGAAAAATTTTATGAGCTAAATTTACGAAACTTGGAAAAATTGAGTTGTAAATTTTAATAAAGGAAAGATATATGATAAAATAGTAATAGAAATTAATTTAAAAAATTTAGTCCTAAGTCTCAATTTTTTTTAAAATCCAACTCAAAATAACAATATTATATATTTACTAATTTTATTGAAAATGTGTACAAGATGGAAATTTTCATGACTTTGCATGACAGCTTATTGTTTTCATATAAATTCTTGTTTATTTGGGGTGATTTTTTAATGGAAAAAAGACATTTAAATACTACTTCAACTCCCAAAACTCAGAAAAGATCATTAAAATTTGTAAAGGACGGATAAGGGATAGTGTGAGAATCTGTGTTTTTCATTTTTTGGCTTAAAGACCAAAATGCTCATTTCACACTTTTTTTTTCAGTACCTAATGATTTTGTTGAAACCATTACAATTTTTGTCAAAACCATTACGATTTTGGTTACAACCTAAAACTTTTTGTCAATCATTTTACACATAATGTCCGTACTTACTGATTTTTATCAAAATCATTATTGATTTTGTCCAAACCATTACTATTTTAATCATTCCCATTACTTAATTGATCACAACCCAAAACTCTTTGTCAATCATTTTACACATATTGGCAGTATTTACAGATTTTGTTAAAACCATTACGGATTTTATCAAAACCATTACTATTTTAGTCAATCCCATTATTCAATTGGTCACAACCCAAAACTCTTTATCAATTATTCTACACATAGTGTCAATACTTACAGATTTTGTCAAAATCATTACTCTTTTAAATCAATCTTATTACTTAATTGGTCACAACCCAAAACTTTTTCTCAATTATTTTACACAATAATTAGAGCCAAGATTCAAAGCCAAAGAGTCAAGAATCAGAGCCCAGAAAATTTTACATCCCATCTTCAACCTTCTTCTCTGCCATGGATTCACCTACCAAACCTCCTTGCCAAAGATGAGCTTTGCGAGGTGGCCGAGAAAGCTCCTTTGCCCATGGCCGAGAAAGCTTCGTGAGGTCGCTGAGACTCTTTGCTAGTATTTCGTCGGTCGAGAAAGCTTCACATGGTGGAGAGGGAGAAGAGACGAGTTTATTGTTGCCACTACCGAAAATCTTGCATTCACCATTAGGATCTGCTATGACCACCACCGGATCGGTCACACAACACCATCATGGGAAGGCACTGACCGTTCTCTGGTCCTCATCAGCACAACCCTTCATCTCACCATCGTCGTCATCCGTTCATCACCAACACCACCATTGTCCTCTCCATTCTCATCACCATTGATAGAAATCAGGTCTGAAAGGGAGGCTATGATTTTCGGATGGAGAAGGGAGAGAAGGAAATTGGAGAGGGGGAGAGAAGAAAATAGTGAGAAATAGAGGGGAGGGCATGTTGTTTCCAATGTATTGAGTAGGTAGAAATTGAATACATAGTAAACAGAATAGAATTACAAGAATCAGTATTATTGAAATAGCACACACAGAGAGCATACAACAAGTTTGTATAAAATAGAAAAGCTATAAACGAACTCACAAGACTGCCGATATGGTAAAGAAAAATGTAGAAATCTGGGCCCAACTTTCTTTGTGTCCTTAAGACAATATTGCTCCCTCAATACGGATGCCGAAGGTTTCTGAGCAATTGCCTCCCAGGATAGAGCGGATTATTCGTCTCCAGAAAGATGGCTCTGTCTATCTGAAGCCCAAGCGAATCCAACGAGTCTGCTTTCGGAACGCACAGGATGTTTTATGTATGCAGTATGAGTGTATATAGAAAAAATCGGATCCAATTTTGTGACTAGGGCGCCCTATTTATTGACTTCGAAAAAACCTTGATCAGATGGACTCGTCTGTTGTTGCAAACTGTTGCGTTGTGCAAACATACGCACCCGAACGGAACGAACGAGGCGACTCGCGTCTCTTGCGGGGGGCGAACCGGGTGCGTCGCACGACGTACGCACCCAGAACGGAGCGAACGATCCGAACGGATCGCAATACGCATGCCTGGTTGGAATATCTCGGAGAAGCACAACGGAATTATTCAACCTTCGGAAATTTAAAAAAAAAATTAATATTTAAAAGTTATTTTATTCAAAAATAATAATTTAATAAAAAATATTATTTTTTATTTCACACGCGGACAAGACTAGACAGGCAGCGCACACGTGTGGTGGACCAAGGGTCACCTAAGTCCTCACCTTTCCACAAAAGTAGGTTGGCCCAAGGGCCCAATTAGTAGGAGCGAAATTGAGGCTTATATACTCTCAAACTTTCCTCCACCTAACCAATGTGGGACTTCTATCTACACACATTCCTTCTTCCTTTTTTCCCTCTTCTTTTCCAACCTTCTTCTTATTCATAACCTATGGGATTTTATCATAAATTCCAACAGGGCATTTAAGTCTTTTCTCTCAAACTTTGATATCTCATATTTCTACCAGAGTACTTATTTATCTTTTTACTAATTTAATAGACATTCTAAGGTTTTACAAGTTCAACTTGTATATGTGTCTTTTTCTCTTGTTTAATTATAGGGAACCAAAGACCCAAATTATTATAAATTTTATTTTATTTTTAAAAAAAAATACCGAGATGGACAATGTCAAACACAATCAAATTAAAACCAATCAAAATTTTGATTTTGTCAGACAACCCAACTTTTTATCCCTCAATTTCTTCTAGCTATTTTCCCTTTTCAACCTGACATATTTTGATTGTCCCAAACTGAATTCACGACTAGATCTAAATGAACATGTAGATTTCCAATTAAATATATTAAGAATTTGAAAATCTCAAAGAGGTAATCAGTAATTCATATTAAGATGTGCAGTGATTTACTTGTAAGTATAGTAAATAGTTAATGAAATATAGTAAATAAAACTGATTTGGAATTTTGATATTTCTAAGATATTTCTCTAAAATATTCTCATGTAATAAACAAATCTAATTTAATTTCTATGGCTAATGTAATACCTGGATAATTATTTATCTGGAATATTATATTTCGATAAGTAATACCTATTGGAAATAGGTGAATATGTGGTCTCAAATAATAAGTTATAATTATCTTATTTTCTAAGGTAATTTCTATGGAAATTAGAAGAGATAAAGAGCTAAAAATCCCTAAAATACATTTATGGGGCATAAAATGGCTTGAAAATATTATGATAAATCCCAAGAGGCAATAAAATATTTATTAAAAATTAGAAAGTATGTTGTCTCTAATTTTAGGAATTTTTGGGATTATTTTCCTTGGAAAATAATGAGGCAAAATTAAATATAATTTTGGGTAGCATAAGTTGCCCCATGATTTTTAATATTTTACATGGAGCATAAAATACCAATGTCAGTAAAATAGTTGTGAGATAATAATTAATCTCAATTAAGAAAATTGTCAACAATTAGTAAGTGATTAAATAAATAATTATTGGCTAATTGTTTAAGCTTGATCAAGAGAATATCCAAGGTAAATTATGTAATACCCTTTAATTAGATGTTTATGGCTAAGATTAGCATAAAATGTACTTGCTAATTAATTAGAAAAGGTTAAGAAAAAAATGTATGAGATTAAACACATGAAAACCCTAAATCCTAAAATATTGCTAATCATAGGATTAAGGCCCTAATTAAGCTTTCTAATTAAATTAGAATATAATATTAAAGTAATTAAAAAATAAATATAAATGAAAATAAAAGGGAGGGGGCGAAATTTTGGGTGTGAAAAGGGTTAAGGATTTGTGGAAAATAATATCATGATATTTGTTAATTAAATAATAATATAAATGAGATATTTGTGGAAAAAGCAAATAGGATAAATGAGAACCAATAGAAATTAAATCCTATCTCAAAATAGGTGAACTAAGTATCTAACATCAGGAACTATTATAAACAAGTATAATTTTATCCCGGAGCGGGCTATCTCCGAAGTCATTTCCGAAACCGCGGAATGGTTAAGAGATCAGATGAAAAGGAAAAGGGCAGATAGTAGAAATGAGAACCAATGGAAAATAAATCCTATCTAGAAAACCATGAACTAGGTTTCTGAGATCAGGACATATTATGAACAAGTGAATTTTTACCCAGAAGTTGGTGTTACCGGAAGTTATTTCCGTAACCGACGGCGTTTGTCCGAAAATGTTCAGCAGGCTACGAAATACCCTTAATGGGATCATAAATTTCATTAATCCACATATTTCTCAAGAGTGAATAGAGACCTTCGGGATATGCTAAGGAATTTTGAGATTGGTTAAGATTACATGCGATTAGAACACGAACAAGGGATTTTATCAGGTAAATCCATAAAGTAAGGGATATGATGATGTCATCAATGACATCATCAACTTGTTGAAGAAGTTGTAGAAAAGTTCAAGACAATTACCAAAATGCCACACAAAGATTCTATAAATAGCCTTCTCCTCTCTTCATAATTCTTCACCAATTCACAACATCATCTCTCAAGAATTTCGAATCTAGAGAGAGGTTAGAGAGAAGGAGGAGTCTGGAGAAAGTGTAGCGAAGTTCGGGATATCTCGTGATCACGTACGACCGACGTACGCGTTTACCGTCAACGGAGGTACGTTCGCGTCGTAACACTAACTCGATGTTTATTGTATGCGTATATGTGCTATGTGTATGGTATGCTTATGTGAGGTAGTTGATAGCTCGTGGTATGCTCATTGTCTTGTTATTATGCTTGCCGGGTGTTGGGATACGTTTGCTAGGTGTGAAATGCTTGGTGTGGAACGATTGCTAGGTGTGAAACATATGCTAGGTGTGACATATCTGCCAGGGGGCTTATGTGTTGTTGGGACATGCTTGTTTGTATGCTCATATACCGTCTATGTTGCATATATAAACATGAGGTTTACCGTTACCCGAGGTCCCAGACACGTTGGACCTCGGCTCTTAATATAGTCTCGGTCGGGAGGACCGAGGATTGAGGTGAAAGGCAAGCGGCAAAGACGCATAGGGACTTGGTCAAGACTATCTTTTGTTGCCACATACGGGTATTGCCAGGGAGACACTTCTCGTTGTTATTTACTTTAAAAACTCTCGGTTATTGTACCGCACGTAATTAGCCGGACTTACGGCATTTTGAATATATGTATCAGTTACTCTTACGCTCCGATGCTCTACTCTGATGGAAAAAAAATTATACTGCTTTTGAAAATGGGATGTTACAGCTAATATATGTGCATGTATGTATGATATATATCATCGAAATAGTATATTAGTTAATGGTTTGTTCATATTAATGTATCTAATAATTTATCCTACAAAATGGTGTGAAAAATTAGTTGGTGGGGTGGTTTTACCAACAACAACAACAAAAATAGTTGGGGTGCAAATGAGGACGAATGAAACAGGTCATGAATTTAATCATAATATTAGTTAAAAATTATTAACTAGTCTAATTATAATCCATTAAAATATTTTATTAAATAACAATTCATATATACACACACACACACAAATACAATTATTGTGTGCCGTTCAATTCATTCGGGAATCATACACACACAATATCCAATATTTGATAGTCAAAATTAACTTTTACTTCTAATAAATTTATATATAAAAGCAAAAGTTGTAATTGGATTATTCATGGTGAATTATTGTTCAACTTGTTCTGCATCACTAGGTAATCCAGTAATGTCTGAGACTTTGAGTGGAAAAATGAGGAAACATTTAAAGTTATCTGGAGAATTAATGAAACACATATCCAACACGTTGCATAGTTATATACTCCTCCAATATTTTTAATGTAAGAATTATTTAACTAATTTGAATAGGTTAAGGAAGCAGGATAAATTATTTAATGATAATAAATGTGATATGATCTTCCTAAAATACCCATAAAAATATTAAATTATATATCAGTTCATAAATTAGGTATATTAGTTTAGGAAAATTAATGATAGACATGATAGATAAACTGAATTAAGGTTTAATATTTGAGACCAAAATCAATTAACCTCTTAACTAGCTTATATATATATATATATATATATATGACTGGAGGAGTATCAAGTAAATGGGACATATATAGTAAATAAATGTGATTTTGAATACGAGTTTTATAAATGAAAAAACAATTATGGCGAGGGATAAAAAAAAAATGGATGGTTTAGATTGGATATATATAGTTTAATTTGGTTAGTCATGATGATAAGGCTACTCTCACATAAGAATAATATATTGTTTTAAGATAGGGATGTTGTCTAATTCCATGAAAGCTTGATCAATACATCCATCAGGCTTTATTATATGACACATTTATCTAATTTGATTTAATTAAGGAAGTTAGTTAGATTAGTTAATATGATATGTATTATCTAAAATACCCTAATTATCTTCCTTAATTCCCTCATCCCCTCTCCTCCTTGATTATTGTTAATGAAGCATCAATAAGGGTAAATTAAGAAAATGATGACAAATATGAAAATTATGTTTTATATTTATGATCAAGAACAACTCTTCAAATATGTCTTATATTAAGGACTGAAAGGATAAACATGTCTTTAAAAAGCCAATATTTATTTATACTGAATAGCATGCGGTAGATACACCCATAATATAAATACTCAATCAAAGGTTAAAATCTGCCTCCAGAATGTTAAGTCATAATGAGACATTATGATTTTTTTGGGTCTTTAAGACTCAATTGTATAGTTGATGGGTTTGCTTTAAACTTTAACATTCTGTGTGTATTAAAAAAAGGGGTTTAAACTTCTCATGTTGTATGAGAAGAAAAAAGATTCCTACACACACATGAAATGGTGGGATCCACATATATATATAATGCTAACTATATATATATATATGTGGGTCCCACCATTTCATGGCGTGTGACGAAGAATACACTTCTCCTACAACATGAGAAGTGTTTTTCCCTTAAAAAAATATGGAGGACAAAAATATTCTTCCATATATACATGGACCACAAACGTCAGCTTGTATTGAAAAACTATGACTTTTAACTTTTTTTTTAAAAAAAAAAAAAAAAATCCACATATTCATATGGCTTATCTTAATTTTGAATAAAGTCCCTATAATGAAATTTATTTGAGTTGAACCCTTATAGTCTATTAGTTTGATTTATTATAGGCATATTCATCCTAGAGTGTAAAACTCATTAATTTTAATTTATATAATTTCATTGGCTTTATGAGTTTTCTTTTTCCATTTTATTTAGCATTATTTTAACACCCTCTGCATTTTTTTTAATGAAATTTCATAAACGTTATAAATTAAAATTATCGGATCAAACAATAAGAACCACGTTTAAATAAAATAAAGCTATGAATTTTCTAGGGAAAATATATAGTGGGACATGAGCGAGTTGTAGAAGTTGCGTAGCAAGGAAGATATTGAAGAAATATGGTATAATTCCATTGTAAGCAACCATAATTACCACATCAATGGAAAGAGCCAAATGTGAATCAGGGAATTGAAGAAGCATATATATATATATATATCAATCACCATTTTTAATTTGCCTTATATATGAACCAGACAATCTTGTTTACCACTTCAAGCATTCTCAATTATAGCAACCAAACATTCCCTTGCCATTTCCCCTCTCGTAATATATGACTTATATATGACCAAAAAAAATAAAAATAAACATTATGACTTATATATGGAAATCTCAAGAAAAGAAAAAGTATCAAGTTTTATAATAATTTTGTTGGCATTTCCCACTCCCCCCTTATTTAGTATATACTCTACCCCTAACAGGAAGGAAGGGTAAAATTATATACATTCATGTGAAAATTTTACTAAAGTGATTTATAAATGGGATCAAGAAAAATCTTATCTCTTTGCCTTGTAAATAGGATCAGAGTTAGAGGAGTACAACTTTGCATGCCTCTTTGCAAAGAATTACAAATCTAGACTTGTTTATATGAGAAACAAGTGATAGTTAACATTTATAAAGGATATCAAGGTGACATAGACTAAATTGAGATTTTAAAATATTGATAAATTTATCATTATGCCCTCTCTTCCTCTTTCTTTCTCCTCTCCCTCTCTTCCTCCTCTTCTTCCTGCCGCCATGGCAACGCTAGGAGGCTCGCTAGCGACGGTGAACGGGTTTTGTAACATCCCATTTGAAAACAGCGGAAATATTTTTTTTAAAACGTTTCCAAATATTTCAAGCAGAGTAGTCAGAGTAGAGCATTGGAGCGAGTGAGTAACTGATTCATAACAAACATCAACCATAGTGTAACATTGTAATGATTGGTGAATCCTAGAGTTTGAAAGTGAATAAGCGAAAGCGGTAAAGATAGATAAGTCTCTGGCGCACGTCTATCGCTGCTTGCCTCGATCTTCGATCCGTATTCCTCCGGATCCTCGAAGCTATGGCCGAGATTCAATTCACCACATTGAATCTCGTAACTGGTTAATCTCAAACCCAAACAATACAAAGGTATACGATAACGTATATTCTAGACAATACAAACGTATATCACTACATAAGCATACAAAGCAGATGCATGATCATTATGCCGACAAAACATAAGCATTACGCAAGTATGTAAAGCCCCACAATGTAAAACAACAATAATGCTTGACTTGCACTATTCACTGCCACGATACCACTCGTGTTCTCGCCGCTAGAAAAACATACGGCGTTATCATGACTATAACCCGTAAAAGCGCTCGTATATCGCCTACGAACGTATCTATCACATATATGCATTTAAGAAGCACAAGATTAGTGTTAAAGTACGCGTCCGTACCTTCGTTGACGACGTTAGGTACTTCGGCGGAAAAACGTACTTTTACGGAAAAACGTGAAATGTTCACGCCGCACGTCGGGCGGCGTAACAGAACGGCAGCAAATCGAGTTTCGATGCCCTATCAGAATAATATCACTTTCATTAGTGATTTGACATCATAAGCGGCATTTTAGGTAAAAATTACCATTTTGCCCTTCTACCCCTAATTTGGCGGAATTTCGCGAGCTTCGTTACTTTGACCGTATTCCATTTCAAAATTATCCCCACTATGTTTTTACCTCGTCGAGGCATCTTTCAATGCAATGAGGCATAAAAACAAACATAGGAACAAATTCGAAACTTCCTAGATCAAAACAACGGTTCTATTATAACTACCGAAAGAACTACGGAAACTAAAAACTAAGGACAAGAACTTACTTGGAGCTAAGGCGAATTTTTCCGCAGCTTCTCTCTCTAGAACCTCTCTAGGATTCGGATTTGGTGTGAAGAATGAGAGCAAGAGAGCTTGCTATTTATAGGGAAAAATAGGGACAAGGTGGGAATTTCCACAAAAGTCTTCGATCGGATTCCGGCCGTTGGATCGCATTTTTGAGGACAAAACACTCTTGGCCATCCATGGTCAAGATCGAAATCTAAGAGCCCTAAAGTCAATGGATGAGTTGTCATCCATGATGGCTCTTGCTTTATGGCCTCGGCCGATAAAGCCTACCCGACGACGGGTCCGTTCGCGCGATTTCGCGAAACTCAAAAATCCGGGCATGTAACTTTGGAGGTCTTTTCATCATCTTTCATATTATCTATTTGGATCCTCTTTTTGATCATATCCAGGTATTCTCCGGTGCGTCGGAAGATATTCGGACAAACGCGTCCGTTATTTTAAATCGCTTCCGATAGAACCAACTTACGGACAATAATTCGCCGAATCGTAAAACGTCCAAAGTGGTTTCCTAACTTAATCCCGTGTTTGAAAACACGCAGTTGTTTCTATAGGTTCTCACTTTGCCTATCCGGCTCTACTCTATCGATCGCTTTCCGTCTTATTAGGAATTAGGGTTTTCGGTTGCGGAATCGACGTCTGGTAAATTCTTTCTTCGTGTAAAATTTCACTTGTTCTTAATTTGATCAGTCCGAAAATACTTTTACCTCTCGCTTTACCTGTAGAATTTATTTCTAACTTTTCCCTGGGCCGCCTTTATAAGTTCGACTCACCGCATTATATTACTATTTTATTCTAATTACCATTTTAATTATTTAAACAATTATTTTTAATTAAAAATACTAAGAATTTCGGCCCCCTCTTTTTAAAATTCAGTATTAATTATTTTTCCATAATTTTTTCCATTTTTAAAAATATAATATTTTTTTCCAAAAATTCCCGTTTTACCCCCGCCTTCGTTAAGGCTTAATCGGGCCTAATTTCTTCGTTTAGTGATCTTTTCAAGATCAGGTTTCTTCATATATTTATCTTTACTAATTTACAGTATATTGTTATCTTACAAACTTTTATACTGACATTGTCATTTTATATCCTATGTAAAATATTAACAACGTTTACCCCATCAGTTACTTTATGGTTCGAAACGCTTTTTAAACTTTTCTTCATGTTATTTCCTATGAAATAATTTATTAAATTCTCATAATTAGGGATAACACTTCCATATTTTTCTCATAATTTTTCATGATCTTCCAAAGTATTTATCATAATATTTTTGACTGTTTTTATCACCATTATATCATTTTTAGTCATTCATTCATGATTTTCCTGGAACTTTTTTGACAATTTACTCTATAATTATAACAATTTTCTATAACAGTTTTATCTTATGAATTTACTTCATTAAAATACTCATTAATTTTCTTTTATCTCGTAAATTCCCGGATTTGCTAAAATCCGGTATTAGGTGTTTTGTTCTTCTTCGGGAGACACTACTACAAAAAATGAATTTTACTTCCATAAGAGACATCCTTTTTTTAAAAAGAGAAGTAAAAAATAAAGGCGGTAGCATTTTTGTAATTATGTGAAAGTTTTTGGCGTCTTAATTTAAAATTGGGATGCCTAAATGGACACTTTAGGCATCCCAAATTAAATTTAGAACCCCAAAAACAAGGGAATTTTGCAACACTAGTGGGAAAAGGAGGATTTTTGGCGTTCTAAATAAAATTCAGGACGTTAAAAGTAGAATTTTCGATCGACACACAGCGTGCTGAATTCCTTTCCTCTCACACTCTCCTTCCTCCTCTGCTCCTCCTTTGATTCAACCAGCCCTCAGTTTCCTCCGCCTCTTGCTACCATAAGAATTTCGAGGAAAATATATCCGATTTTCCTCTCGCCACCGAGATCCGAGACCTAGCAACACCGGAAGTTGCCGCGAGATGAAAGCCGCAGATCAAGGAATGGTTTTGTTGCGGATCCGTTAATTTTTAAGATCCGAGATCCGGTTTCGTTTACTTTTAATTTTTCTAGGTTTGTTCTCTAGCATATTTAATTTTTTGGGTTCAGGTGTTTTTTTTTTGGGTTGGTTCTTGGAGAACGACTGGCTGAGATGGAGGAAGTGTATGGCCAAGAATATAGGCCGATGATGGAAGGAGACCGATGGTGGTAATGGTCTGATCTTCATCGTCGGAAGATTTTTTTTTTTTTTTAAAAAAAAAAACTGTTGGCATCCTAAGACTTTGGGGACACCTTAAGTCTCATTTTTTACACCCCCAGATAGACATCCCTATAAAAAGAGACGTAAAACAACCTAAAAAAGGAACGTTGTATCACTTTTTTGTAGTAGTGAGAAATCTTCACCGAGGGAAGAGACTAGACAAAAGAGGTCATTTAGAACCATATTGAGAGAAGGAAAGGACACTATTCTAAGCTTCAGAGACATGATAGAGCTGGTCTATGGGTGTCGTTTTAATTAATTCTTTTAGAACAAAGGACGAAAGTTTGGACAAAAAATGTGATGGAGAGGAGTAGCTTTGTTGATTAAACCATAGGACCTCTTTCATTTTGCGTTATATGCTTGATTCTTCTTTCTTGTTCCCTTGATTTTCATATTGGTTTTGAATATGAATCTTATGGGTGTTACATTTGATTTTGATGTGTAGTTAAATTTTATTTTCATACAAAAAATGCATCTTGTTAATGGTGGAGTTGTAGTTGTCATTGGCGAGGAAGAGAGGTGACAGTGAAGGAGAGATGAAGAAGATGATGAACAATAACCTAACATATGAACAAAAGTCGTAATGGGATTAACAAGTTCATTAATAGGAATAACAAGTGTATTTGTCAAGTGCAAAACACATATCACTCTTTTGAAACCAAACTCTGAGCACAATTAACAAATATTGTAATGGGAATAACAAGTTCGTTGATGGAAATAGCAAGTTCAGTAATAAAATAACAAGTGTATTCGTCATGTGCAAAACATGTCATATAAAAATAAATTATATATTTTTTATTCTTGAAAGTTGTTTATTTTTAGTTATATATATATATATATATATTTCAAGTGAAATTTGGGATTTAGTATTAAGGGTGAATTAGTAAATAAATTTTTGGAATCTTTTTGGAATATTCTTAACAGAGTAAACAATTTGAATTTAAGTATATGTTTTTAAAATAGAGGGGAGAGGCCTGTGTAATTAAGGCAAAACATGATATGGTTAGAGTATTTTACTATCATTATTAACCGTCACTACTACAGATTTGGGCATATATATAACACTTAATAAATAACGGTTACGAGTGAACAAATGTGATGTATGTCGAGGCAGAGGTTGCACAACAATATATAACGTTTAAAAGTAACAGTTAATTATGCACAGTATTGTGTATTGTGAGGCAGAATTCGCAAAAACACAAAAATAACTATTGTAGTTAATAACCATAATTTATTTAGTGAAAAAAATGACAGCCCTTTCGAAACAACCGTTATATAACACTTATAAACGATTCATCTTTCAACCTCTTATATAAGTGAAGACACAACATAACGGTCTTAAAAAATAACTGTCATGTAACACTTTCAAACAATATGTCTTCCCTAAGTACTAATTCATAGGTCATAACCCTTCGTAACATCATCAGACCATCATAATTCATAACCCTCCTAACATCCGTAGATCTTTATTTAAATTCACATATTCCTTGTGATTTTTACTACTTTTCTTTATCAATCTACTCATTCTCTCCTTCATGATGTTAATATCTCAGGGATCTCCTCCGCCACTGCCACCCCATACCTCCTCCTCCTCCACCTTCTTTTGAAATAAAGGCTTTAATGCAATTGTTAGCATGCCTTAACCGCTATACAAGGTGTCTCGTGACATACGCCAACAAGATGAACATGAATTTGAATATCATGCTTAATCGCAATAAGGTTGAATATCATGTTTAATCGCAATAAGGTTGAATATGACTTACAATCAAACCCTTTATCTACTTCCTTTGATGATGAGAACAAGGAAGATGAGGTTGGTAGTGGTTGTGATGACTGAACAACACTATTGTATTTTAAAAATAAGTTAATAAAAAAAGAACTTCATACTTCATTATTATTAATTAATAACCACAAAGAACTCTTGTAATGTGGTCATAAATAACACCATCATACTTAACAGTTATAACTTAATAAACGTTAATTAAAGATTCTGAAACATTTTCTCTTACTCGCGCTAACTCTGGGTGTCTCCTCGTTATTTGATGATCGCCAGGAGAACTAGGTACTCTTTCATTGTATCCTTTTCAACTTCCAACACGTGCAATGATGGTTTTTTTCATATCCCTTCCAGATGTCTATTTAAACTCCCCATTGTCATTTGTTTTTCCTATGCTTTCTTTATTGTCCTCCTCTTTATTTTCTCAATCACCAAGATGAAACACCGTGCGGAAGAATTTCCAGAAAGCTTTCGGCATCATCCTCCACCTCCTCCTTCTCCTCCCCAACATCCATTGCCACCTCCACCACTACCTCCTCCTTCTCCGCCTCCACAACTTATGCTTCAACAACTGGAGGCAATACGACATGCAGAACCCATTGACCATGCCGTAAGGAGGATTTTTTTTATACCTCTTGAGTATGAATAGGAAGGGAAATCTCATACTTGATGAGTATGGGATTGGTCATGATCCTGACAATAATCTTGCCCACTTCTCTGATGATAAGTAGCTTGATGATCTCATCAATTCATCAAGGTACTTGCTACTGTTTTATTTTTTTCGCTTTAACGTTTTACAATGTTGTTAATATATATATATATATATATATATATATATAACAACCATCATGAAATAAAATAAATAACAGTTCTTTAATTGTTCTTTCGAAACAACTGTCATGAAGGCGAAGATAAATAATGGTTTTTTAAAAACAACAGTCATGTAACTCATGGCACGGGAAAAAGTACGGACTGATCCTCTTCAACTTCCAATGTTGGCTTCACTTCAAATCTATTTAAACTCCCTATTTGAACATTTTCTTCATCCTCTTCCTCTATTCTCCTCATAATCATGGTGAAGCGACGTGCCAAAGAAATATTGGAGAATCGTCCTCCCAACCTCCACCTCCTTCTCATCCTCGTGTTCCTCCTTCCTAACATGCACCTCTACATGCTTCTCTTCCTCCTCCTGTCCAACCTTCACCCCCTCCTCGTACTCATCCTTCCCCTCGTACTCATCCTTCACAACATGCACCTTTTCCTGCTTCTTCACCCCTTCCTCCCCAACTCTACCCCCTTCTAGTGATCCTCCTCAAAGAACTACACCCCCACTTTCTTCTTCTTCCTCCTCCTCCCCAACCTCCACCTTCTTCTCCTCCCCATTCTCCACCTCTACCTCCAACCCGCGCCATCGCCACTATCAAGTGCGTCCTTACTGGGCTTATCCTCATCTTCTCGTGATGATTCGCATCACTCCTCTAAGGATGATTGGTATGTTTCATTTATTTTTATTTTTTAAATTTATTTATAAAAATATATTAATGTAATTATGACTCCAATACATAAAAAAATAACATACCTTATGGTTGTTATTAAAAAATTATATACCAACTAACTGTTATGTAAGATATTAAACACTGGAGATTTGTTAACAACATACCTCACAATTATTTGCACATAACCATTATAAAAATAAAACTATTAGGCGGTTCTTACCAACTAACCGTTATGTAAGACCTTAAAAACTACATAATGAGGGTTTGTTTGTAAAACATACAATCAGTTTGACATTTGAAAACTTTTATACTCGATCAAAAGATCTAGCTGTTTCAGCTCTGTGAGGTGGCATGCAGATGAAAGGACAGATCACAGTATGCTTTGAAATCCTGTTGATTCTTCATAATGGAAGAAGTTTGATTTGAACCACCCTAAATTCGCTAGAGATGATAGGAACCTACATTTTCATTTGACTACTGATAGGATGAACCTGTTTGGGATGCAAAGTAGTACCCACAGTACATGGCCGGTAATACTATTTTTATATAACCTTCCTCCATGGCTCTGCATGAAGCGCAAGTACTCCATTTTGTCCATGTCAATCTCAGGGCCCAAGCAACTCGGGAATTACATAGATGTTAAACTGGCTCCACTAATTGAAGACTTGAAGCGTTTATGGGATGATGGGGTCATGGTGTATGATGCTCATGAGGAAGAAACGTTCAACTTGAAAGGCATGCTCTTTGGCACTATCAATGATTTTTCTACAAATAGTAATTTGTCAGGATATAACATTAAAGGCCAATTTGGATGTCCAATTTGTAAAGAGGGTACACATTCAATTAGATTGAAGCATGGCATGAAGAATTCCTACATGGGATATCAAAGATGGTTTCTTTGGGAGCATCCTTTCTGGTGTTTTAAAAAAATATTTCAATGGGAAATTAGAAGAGGGCAGGGCATTTCAATGGTTGCTTTAGAATCTTGTGTAATCCAGTTAATTGGATAAATCATTTTTTAGCTATGGCTGCAGTCAGTAGTTATAAGGCTGGTTAGGGAAAATAAAGATGGTCTGTGCATCAATCATTTGTTTGGTATGTTATATACATAATTTATGATTTGAATGTGATAAAGCTATTGTATAATTATTTTTCGTAACAAGGTTAAGACATGTTTTCGTGAAATCTCTTGTGAATGATGTTTGAAAAATGAATTATGATGTTCAATAGTTTTTGAACCTATTTGGGTGGGGGTCTTGGTAACCAAATCAAGAACTAGCTTGTGAAAGATTTTATGTAACAAATAATATAGATAAATTATTGTGAGTTAAACTTAATTTTATAACCATATTCTTGATCTCAGTTTACATGTATATTTCTGAATAACCAATGGTTACTGAGATCTTTGGATCTCAAGATTGCTATGTTTACATTTTTTTAGATGAGATCTAAGTAGGGATTCAGGGAAGTTGTAAGAGGGTGAGCATGGTCGTATGCTCTTGTTGAGCCTCTTACTTGCACAAGTCATCATTTGTCATTTCTGTTTACATATGTAATGTCATGACCAAAGAACTATTTAATTATGATTTAAGAATTCTATATAATTCAAATATTGTGAGCTATGGTTTTGGAAACTATTGGTTTTGGTGATTGATTAAGATGTTCGGTAATTATGTATTGTTGTTATTGGGTAGAGCCCTTGTTGCTATAGTTTTGCCATAATGGATTTAGATTTAAGGGATTAAATAAGTTGTTGTTTCAACTTGTGGAACGACGATTGTCATGTTGGGCTTTGAATGCTTGATACCCAATTGTTTATCAGGGATCCCTAGTACTGAATTCCATTGTGTTTAGAAATGATGTATTAAATTGTTCTAATTTCTTTCTATGAATCAGGGTTAACATTCCATTGTTACGTTTTGCCCTTTTTATGATGATGAGCTTTTTAAATTGTTGTTTAAAACCATTATATCAGGGCATATCCTTTTCTACTATGATAGTGTGTTAAAGCTTTAAAGAAAGCAATTGTTTTCTAAATAATCATGGTAGGTCTTTCAAAAGCAGTTTCTTTTCTTTTCTACCATGGTAAGGTCAATTGGTTTCATGAATGTTTTCTAATTGGATTTTAAACTTTCTACCATGTTAAATCTTATTGTTCGAGTTCTAATACATTAATACCATGGTAGCTTACTTGAACAATAGCTTAAATGTGGTTTAGAAATCGGCGTGTAACAGTTAGGATTATCTAAGAAGAAGAATTGCAAACCAAAAATGATATCTAATTTCTAATGATAGCCATTTGAGAAAATTAGAGAGTACGGAAAAGATGATGAGGTAAAATGCTTAATTTTTTTTATTGTTATTTTATTTTAGTGAAAACAATTCTGATTACACTAGATTTTATCAGCTAAAAATGAATAACAAATTTTTCTCCTAATTTTTAGCAATTAAATCACAATTTATTTGAATGTTAGTTTCTCACATTCTTAAATTTTAGCAAACAAATCAGGTTAGTTGAATCTGGGTCAAGATTTGCTCAAGTTTTTATATTTACTAATTTTTAATATATATATATATATATATATATATATATATATATATATATATATATATTCTGATTTTCATAATTATATTCCAAGATTTGGTTAGGTTTTTATATTTGCTTATTTTTACTATACATATTCTTATTTTCCTATTTATATTAATATTTTTGTTGTTAAATGATATGTGACTAGAACTCAGGGAGTAGACGTGATCTATAGTCAATCTACAACAGAGGCATTCGAGAATATTGTAAAAATTTTTATTAATAGATTTTCTTTTAGAATTCAAAAAATTATAAAATAATGTTCTATTGTGAGAGTGTTTAAGTGATTAATTTCTTTTAAATTGTGTGATGTTTATCTATAATGTATTGAATTTTGAATACAATAAATATAATTCTTTGTTTAATATTATTATCTTGTTATTATCAATGATTATTTTTTGCCTTATATAATAAATATTAACAGGAAAACTAAATAAAAAATAAAAATAATAAATAAAAATATATAATAAACAAAAATGCAAGTACATTATCGTTATTAACGAAAAACTGTTATGTATGCGCCAAAATACATTACTATATTCGAAACTGTTATTTGTTTGAGATGAGCATATATAGCACCTTCATATATATGACAATTCAGAACCGACATATTTAGTTGATAATAACCATCATATGTGTATGATTCTGTGGTAGTGATTATAAAAATAATTTGATATTTTTATGATTTTCTCTAAGTGAGATATTAACTCTATCAACTAATTTAAGGCGTCAGTACTACCCAAAAAAAAAAAGTATTACCGACGGGATTACAGACTGAACATCCGTCGGAAAAATTACTGACAGAAAATTCCGTCCATAAATTCCATTGGAGAATAAATTTTCCGACAGAATTGCCTACGGGTAATTATCGATGGAATACCAATGGAATTTCATTGGTAATTTTTGCAACAAATTATCAACGGAATTTTTATCAGTATAATTTATACTTTTTTATTATTATATTTTAATAATTAATATAATAAAATAAAATACCAAATAATAAATAATATAAATAATATATAAAAATATAAATATAAATACTTAAATAAAAAATTAATATTTAATATAATATATTAAATATATATTATATTAACAATAAATATTTAAATGAAATAAGAAGATAAAAATATTAAATATATATTATAGAAAAAAATATAAATATATTTAAAATATTATTTATATATATATATATATATATATAGTAATATTGTATATATATTTTATTATAAATGTGTCTGTAAATAAATAACGCTAATTCATCGGTATTTCCATCGAAAAATTGAAGTGAAATTCCATCTGTAATGAGTTGTGTGGGCCTTTACTTCGAGGATACCTCCTCAAGTGTCGTGAGGTTAGCCGAAATTTAAGTGCGGTTAGAAAATGTATTTACATAAATTACAATATTTTTCTAGATCCGTGTGGATTTAATTATATAACACTTTTTGTAAAAAAACGGAGGTAGTACAAAAGATGGCATAATTATAATAAAGTCATTAAAAAAAAAAAATTGGCACCTGAAATCATTTTTAAAAAAATCCCTAATTTTAATTATATATATCATGGTCAATGAGAAACATTTAACGGGGTTATTTGGAACAAAAAGTAAAAAATGATTAAAATTAAATAATAATTTTGAAAATTTAAAAAACATTGTGGTTCTTTTTCCAAAAACCAAATCAATTATACAGTACCTCTGAATTTGTTTTGTATAATTTATTTTCTAAAAGAGTTTTATGGATCTAAAATTTCTTTATTTCACAAACGCTGTTCATGTGAATTTCCAATTGATGGATAAAGATTATATGCTTTTAAAATATAAGCTAAAGTGTACGTTTAGTATTTTATGTTTACATTAAGTTTTATTTCGGTCCTTTAAGTTTAAAAAGTGTTTTTTTAGTCCTTCGGTCTTAACACCATTAATATCATTTAATAGAAAATGATGACTCAGCAAATCATATTATTTTAATTCTAGATGGCTACCACATCAGCTCAACTTATAATAATAATAATATTAATATTAATAACTCACCTAATGTTTGCTAAAAAAAACTCACATAATAATATTTTAATTAATTTTTGGGTAAAGGAGCGATAATACACATGAGTTTTCTCAAAGTGTGCCCCAGCACCACGAGAAATTTTGGACCAATTTTACATGTGGTTAGCTTTTGGGAGCAAAAGTCACATGGGGGTTAATTGACAGATTAGGTCGGCAGTCGGTTGGATGGAGTTACGGTTCATGATGATGACGTGACGCGTGGACGCCAAATAAGAAGAAATGATGAGGTGGAAAATATTTTTTTTTTAAAAAAAAATACTCCCCCTCCAACGGCGGGCCCACCACCACAGGGCTTTGCATGGCCGGCCCGGCCCGCCGCCCGGCTGTGGTAGGGTGGGGGCCCGGCGCGGCGGGGGGGAGTATTATTTTTAAAAAAATATTTTCCACCTCAAGATTTCTTCTTATTTGGCATCCACGCCACGTCAAAGATAAAATGAACTCCATCCAAACCGACCGTTGACCTAATGGTCAACTAACCCCCATGTGACTTTTGCTCCCAAAAGCTAACTAACACGTGTGTAAAATTGGTCCGTAAAATTTCTCGTAACAGCCGGGCCTCGGCGAGAAACACATGTATTATCGCCTTCCTTTACCCTTAATTTTTTCATCTGCTTTTTCTTCCCCCATTGAAAACCTTTCCGCCAAAGCTTTCTTCCTCCATGAATTTTCAATGGCTTTCAACTTTATGGTGCAAGAGGATGCCGCACCATAACCTTTGTATTTTCCTTCCTTTTGTACAATCCCATATTCATTTGAGAACTAACCAATTTCATCTATGGAGGAGGAAGAAGGCTTTGTGACAACAGAAGTAGGGTTTCTGACGAAGAAGGGAAAGCATTTGTTTAAAAATTAGGAGTTTATTATTATTATTGTTATTAAAAATATGAGTTTGTTAAAAAATTGAGTTGATATGGCAACCAGCCATAGGATTAAATAATGAGACTCGATGAGTCAACGTTTTCCGTTAGGTGAAGCTTAACGGTGTTAAAATTTAAGGATTAATAATGCACTTTTTAAATTTAAAGGATAAAAATGAAACTTGATGCAAATATAACAGACCAAACATACACTTTAACCTAAAATATAATGTATAATCAAATAGTATTCAAAATAACTTTTAGACAGTTTTAACGATGTAGCAAACTTTTATTTATCATGATGAAATAGTTGAAAATGACTTTATATTTAAAACTAAAGAACGTATAAATATCAAAAAAACTAAAAGCTAAAGGAAGTATAATGTAAAATTTATAAACAATACAATGTTATATCTGCAATTAATGCTAGAATTTTTTTCTAATAATTACATAGCATTAGCATGATAAATAAAATTATGTAAAATAAAAACAAATCAATTGAGAGTATTATAAATATAAAATATGTATATTTATGCATGTATATATGTATAAAGTGTAAAGAGTTGCTCTAAAAGTCAAAAAGATTATACTGACCAGAGTCCTGAAATTTAACTTCTTACTCAATTTAAGGAGGTTTTATATTTATGGGATAAAGAAAATGAAGCCTATATTTCAAAAAATACAATCTTATATATTATTAATATATACAATAACAACAAACAATAAAACATTATCTCACTAGTCGAAATTAGGTTACATAAATCACATGACGTCATTATACTTTATTTAAAATTATATTTTTAAATAGATTATTAATCATAATATCCCGCTTTATAATTTTATTGAATGTTTAATTTGCATCAGTCTTAATATAGGTAAATAATAAAACAGAAAATTCCTAATTTTAAATCATCTAAGGGTCCCATGATGAAATTAAAGTACAGTTAGACGATGCACTAGAAAATGTATTAATATACTTACTTTATACACATACGTGCATGAAGATCTTTAAAAAATAATAGAGGGCCAAAGTGTAAAAATACCCATATTTTTTTACTAATAGTGTATCTAACACTATATATTTTTTAGGGGTGGAAAAATGCTCATAAATTTACAAAACTGGACAAAAAATAACACTATCATTAAAAGAGAAAAAGGACATTTTGAGGTGATGGACATTTTGGTATTATATTTAACGTTTGTTAAGGCAAGGTTAATGGTTTTTTTTTTTTTCTCTAGTTTGTATCTATGAAAGATATATAGTTTTGGACATAAAATCTCTTATATTTTTTGTGGTTATGGTTTAATAACTTTATGGAAGGTACAACGGCTCGATTCTTAATATAAATATAATAAATCCAATAACAACAACTAGTACTTTGTAGGATACAACTCAAACGTGTGATGAGAAAGCTCCACTAACTTTTAAAAAAGGACTTTTACTATGTGTTAATAAAAATTGAATAATCTATTGGTGAATTCAAATCTCATTCTTGACATATGGTTTTTTAGTCTAGAGATATGTTTTAGCTTTGGTGAGTCACGGGATAAACCTTTTATTATAAAAAAGGGTTAAGGGGAAAAATTATATATATGTTTTTTTCGGAGGAATGCTCAACATCAAGTATTTTTTTAGGTGTAAAAGTAATTATGGGTTATAAATTAGGTGTAAAAATATTATTTGGATCAAGTTAAATTTGACTTTTTTGCTTGAATGATGGTGTAGCTTTTAAGGTGTAAAAATACATGTGGTTTGTTTAAAAGAAAGCGTTTAACACCAATTATTTTTTTAAAAAAAAATGCAAAATATCTTTTGACAGTTAATTTTTTTTTTGTGTTAAAAAATTAGTACAAGTTAGACTGAAATATAGGATCTTGAAAAAAATATTTGAAGATGTTGACTAGACTAAAAAATACTTCAAGTCTTTGACTGGTGACTAAAAAAAAATAGACATATATATTTTTGTCATTAACGCTATCAAAAATGACATTTTTGCAACCATATTAATGAATTGATATAGAAATTGATGTTGTAGAAATTTTTGTACTCTTTTGAATGTTTTGTAATTAAATGATATGGTTAGAGATTGACATGATGTAACATGAATTTTTATGTGGTATACACGCAACGCTGCTCATCACCAACGCCTAATATTCAACCTAACCCATAAGACCATTAACCACCTCTTCTTTTCCAACAAGTATATCATCCACAATAACATAATTATGCATTATTAATCATATATGTCGGTATTTGCTTATGTCATGTGTTGGTTGTCTAAATTAATTTGATTTGAATGATCATTTTATATTAGTAATTTTCATACCTGAATTTTATATTAGTGTGAATTCTATGAACTTTCATCTTTTAACCAAATATTAAGGGGTTTTGTTTTTTGTTTTTTAATCATAACTCACGTACCCGTTATTATATTATTTGTAGAAGGTTCAAACTTATAACTTTACGCTTAAGAAAATCTTAAAGGAGGCATTTGGTATCAATTTGGCTATAATTACAAGGCCCGAACAAATATTTAGGGATTTGATTGCTGACTCTACTATATTTTTCAAACTTAATTGAGAGAAGTGTATTCTTTATTATCTGATACTTTAATATTTGATGTGAATAAAATATACTCCTCATGTCTCATTAAAAATTGATTTACATAGTTTATATGATATTTTATTATAATTTTTAATTAAATATTTTTTATGTAAATTGATATTTAGAGTGTTGATATTATTTTGTATCTAATTTTAGTTAATATAAAAATAATAATTAAATATTATATTTGAACAATCAAATTAGATGAAATGTCAAATGATGCACATATTTTATTGAGGCTTATTTCTATATCCATTTCTATATAATATAAAAAGTTATGAAAAGTTGTATTGTTGATGAGTTATGAGCAGTGCAATTTATTTTTCAGACCTCCTGTATTTGTATATATTCACATCAATTAATTTTAATTTTAATAATAGTTATGCAAAAATGGTTAAATGATTCTTTATGTGGTTTATTCATTTTTATTCGTATTCTTTTTAATGTTTGAGGACAAAATATATACAATTATTGTTGTGATTTCAAATCTTGAATTGTCACTTCTTTATATGTGACATGCATCACATATGATTTAAATTAAACTATTTAATTCTATTGGCCAAAAAAATTATTTAATTTAATATTGACTTAATAAAAATTTTGAAATAAAGAGAACTCTCTGGTAATGTTGCAAAGGTCATAAATGAGTGCATATAACTTATAAGTAATGAATTTTTGTTGATACTAAAATAGTAATAATTCGATCTTAAATATATGATATAATTTATAGCTGGTAAACAAATGGGACGTATAGAAACATTAAATTCTCAACAACAAAAATAATCACTTAAATTTATATATTAAAGATACATCATTCCAATTAAATCAGATTAAGTAAATTTTTTAATTCATTATTTATTTCTATAACTATTTTTTTATTATTAACATTAACTTACTTAAAAAAGATAATTTATTCAACTTAAAGGGAAAAGAAATTGGCCCCCAAATAAAACCTTAAGGGGGGGGGGGGAAGAAGAAGTCCTTGCACTATGCATTCAAACTAAGAGGCCCTTTTGTCTTTCTAATCTCAATTAATCAGTTATTATATTTAAATTAAAAAGTATAGTTAAACATATTTATAACTAAACAATTTAGTTTAAGAGACTCAAGGAATAAATTTGAATATTGATTTGTAAGCAGTAATCCTAAATATTATTTTTCAATTAGAACACTAAAATAATATAGCTTATTAAAAAAGTTAAAGCAATGAACAAGAGAATAAATCTTTTGATGGATAATTTGATGTTGCAAGTCCATCTTTTTGGTGAACCGCCAAATCAACCAACTTTCAGGTTCGAATTTAACTAAAAGGGAAAGAATAGACTATGAACAAAGATGGAGCTTATTTCATAAAATAAAGCATTAAAAGAAAAGACGTGACAGGATCCAACTATAATCAATTTTAGTTTATGTTTTATGATTATTGCATAATAATTAAGGTTATAGAGATATTTATAGATTTCCCACCAACAATGTCTTCTCATTGGTGTGATTCGAACTCGCAGCCATCTTTGTCTGGCATTCTCATCATTTTAGTGGTTTTTTTTAGAGTAAAATATATTGACTATCCCTCTACTTTATCAAAATTACATAAAACTCACATATATTTTGAAAACGTATGTAGACCTCCTTCAAAATTAAAATGCATTGTAAAAAACCTCCCTTATATATTTGAGATTATATTTACATCCATCCAACCGTTATTTGAACATTAAATTTGACTATTAAACATTTTTTGTGACCAAAATACCTCTCTTTTAACAAATGAATAAACTTTTATATTAGCTAGAAAAAAAAATTAATACATATGTGTTCAAAATTTCCAATATATTATAAAACTCATTACTTTTTCTTATATTATAAAATTTAAAATTTATATCATATTTATTGAAACTTATTTATTTAGTATTCATTTAAAGGAAAAAAAAACATATTCTTTTTTGCAAAGACACCATGGTTGAAAACATATTTAAAAGGAATATGTGTATTCACCAAATGTTATTAATAATTTAAATTTGAGATATTATATAAATTATATTTATTTAAAATTTTAATTTTTTAAACACTATTTTTGCACAAAAATTTATGAACATGTTAATTTAAGTATCATCTATTAAAATAATTAATCATATTTTTCATTAAGTTTTCTATGTCTGCATTAATTAAATTAATTAAGTATTTATGTCTATATGAAAAAAAAATCAACAGATAATTATTAGCAAAACTTAAAAAAAAAATAAGAAAAAAAATCTTAAATTACTTTTAAAAAAATTAGCCAAAACTAGGGGATTCGTAATGATAACGCATAAATTGGTAAATAAAATAAAATTTAATATTAATATTAATAATAAAAATTCTTAACAGAGTTAATAATTTAGACTTAAGTGTATATTTTCAAAATAGATTAGATGTCTGTGTAATTAAGCCAAAAAAATAAAGGAGGTTAGAGTATTTTACTCTCTTTTTTAACCATGATGCATGTAGTGATTAATGATTATACAATAAATATAAATATATTTTTCAAGAGAAAGTAATCAAAAATTTAGATATCCATATTGAACCCAAGATGAGCCTCATAAAAATCACAAGGCCTTACACTTTATTTTTAGTTAATAATTTTTTACAATTATTATATAATTATAAAATATTTCTTAATTTGAAAAATAATATTCCCTCATGTCTTAAATGAGGAGCTAGTTGAGGATTTGTTGAAATCCTATATATGTAAGACCTCAATCCATTTCATATTCAAAATTTATAATTTTTGTAATGCTATCATATTTTTTTCCATAAAAATGTTATCATATTAATTACATATACTAAATGGGTTTTCATCAATAAATATATCAGCTGATAATAATAATAATAAAATGGGGTATTTTAGGAAACCAACAAACATTTACTAATTCATAAATTAATTCTATCTAATTCATACATTTATATATTTTTATCCGCACCAAGAGCTTTTAGGCCTCATTCAGCACAACATGAAGTGGATACTGACATGACATAGATAGGAGCCGGATATAATTTTAAACTGACAAGGTCATGGAAAACGTTGAATTGAAAATAAAATTATTCCCTTTAAAAATCATGAGATATTTTTAATAAACAACAACAACAAGCTTTATTCTACTAAGTGGTAGGTTATTTAACGTCATTGTACTTTATCACAAACCAAATTTTAAGTTAAATTGTTAACAAGAAGATATTTTCAATGATTAATATTAAATGTTTAGCATCTTCAAAAGTTTATATTTATAAAGTCACAAAATATAGGTTTATAATTTTTTTGTTAGACTTTGATGTAAAATATATAAAAAATATTTATTTTATTATTAAAAATTAAGCTAATATTGTGTGATAATCAGTCTAAGAAAAAAGATGGACAAAGATAAATTTAAAGTAACATTTACAATTCATGTCTAATATAAAAAATTATATGTTTTTCGATATATTCATTTCATTTTGATATATCTAGAACTATTGGCAAAAGCAAATGTTGATATAGAACACAATTAAAATTATTTTTACACATTTTAATGAATCATGATATCATATTGAACTAGTTAGTTTGACCAACAAATTTAATGAATAATCATGATCTTTATTAAATAACTTAACGCTAAAATAATGAAAAATTAAACTTCTTGCGTTTTTTATTGAATTGAACACTATTACGTAAATCACGATACATTACGGTTATTATTCGTCATATATGCGGGCGTTATATTTTTCTCCGCATAGATAAATTATGGTTATTAATCGTAATTATTTTTGACCTATTATAACGGCTATAAGATAACATCTATTATGTATTGAGGCTTAGTGAGACCATGATATGCACATTGTTGTGATAATAATTGACATGCACATGTGAACAACTGTCATAATATATGGTAATGCTTACATAATACATAATGGTCTCATTTTGACAACCATAATTTATTCAGTAACATAAATAACAGTTCCTAAATAAGAACTGTGAACTTTTACAATACATGACAGTTGTTATATAATACTTGTCATATATGGTTGTGAGACTCTTCATATGAGAGTTTCAGAGTTAGTTGGACTAGACTGTATATAATAGAACAATACCTCTCACATCAAGTTTCTACGCAATATGGGATAGATCAGGACATTCCAGGCTTTGTGTGGTTAATCAATAGCCACGGTTGACCTATATAAGTGATAATGTAACATTTACCTATAAATTTTGTCTCTTAATAGGGATTAATCCTAGAAAGCAATGGATTGAGGAAAAAACCTACAAATATCCTTATTGGAAAGACAAACCCTTGAGCAAAGCAAGCGGTACCGCTTGCTTTGCTCAAGCGTTCACATACCCCATGCGTCTTTCCTATATATGGATATTCTTATTTTTTTACCAAACAATTGCTTTCCGGCTTAATTGCTGATGAGGCATAAGGTATAGGTGATTAACACTTATATTTTGAGAGTACCGCTTGCTTTGCTCAAGCGTTCACATACCCTATGTAGTCTTTCCTATATACAAACATTTTTTTCACTAACCAATTGCTTTCCCGGCTTAATTGTTGATGAAGCATAAGGTATAGATGATGAACACTTATATTTTGAGATATATAGGTCAAGAGTGCGATTGGTTCAAGCCACAAAGCCTAGAAAATCTTGATCCATCCCATATTGCATGGCAACTCGATGTGGGAAGTACTACTCCATAAGATAGAGTCAAGACCAAGTAGTTTAGAAATTATCACATAGAAGAGTCTAAGACTGGTCATAATGTTGAATTTCAGAGCTCTTAACCTAGTGCCACATTGCCACTTGCTCAATACCAAAAAAAAAAAAAAAGGAGAGGAACCTTCGATCAGAGCAATAATGGGTTTTAAAAAAAAAACATAACTTCACAAAAGCAATTTAATGTTACCTTGAATGCTTTATCGTGTCTTTGTACAATTGAACTAATTTATTCATCACATCCCTTTTGATCTCTTCAAAGTAACCGGAGATATGGATACTTTCAAGAAATGAGGTATTTTTTTAGGAATCCATATCTCTTAAAGTGATTTTTTTAAAAAAAAATAGCAGTCAGAACCGTGAATCAAAACTATAGGCTGACAACTTCTTGTAACAGGAAAATAACCTTCAATTAGAGCAATACCAGAGCTTCCAGAAAATATAACTTCACAAAAGCAATTTAAGGAACCTTCAATCAGAGCAATAATGAGTTTTCTAAAAAAAACATAACTTCACAAAAGCAATTTAAGGAACCTTTGATCAGAACAATAATGGGTTTTCTAAGAAAACATAACTTCACAAAAACAATTAAAGCCGTCTTGGATGCTTTATCGCGTCATGACTCTTCACAAAGGTAGCCTAATCGGCTAGGGCTCATGAACGAAAACAACTCATGCAACAACCACTGAGGCAAGGGTCAAGTGCATTCACTAGCACGCTATCGCTGAGAAGTTCAATGAATACCTTTTATGGTGAGATTCGACTGAAAACAACTCCCAACAGCCATAAAAGACAACAAGAGTCGTAGGGTTAAAAATGTTAGTGGGTTTTGTTTCAAACAGACCAAGTGTCAAGTGTATTTTGTTTTAGACATTCAAATGGAAGAGGAATAGTAAGGTTTTTTGAGTTATTGTGCCGAAGACTTTACACGGTTGGTCGAAAGAATTGTTATTTATGTGTTTATGTTTAATACGGTTCTTTGTTAATAATGGTTATGTAATTCACTTTTTTACATGGTATTCTAATAAGTGATAGGTTTTACTTAATAACCGTTATGTATTTCACTTTTTTAAAAAATAAATAAATAAATAAATTGGTGGTTGATTATGTAACCACCTTTGTTTACAAACAACATAAAAACCAAAAAGATAAATTTTATAAACAAACTAAAAATAAAAAGTTGTGGAGATGTTTTAAGAATCTAATACATCATTAGGTTCTTCCTTCTCTAATAACTTTCTCACCTTCTCTCGTTCAAATAGAAAACAAGAGTAGTAAGTCCCTTTGACGACTGGTTCATGCGTCCTTGCTTTCGCAAGTAAACCTCGACCATATAATGGAGGTCGTAGGTCTTGTAGACGAGCCCTTCAATGCTTGTTGGTGGAGAGAGTTCACCTTTCGGTTTGTCTCAAGATGATGAGCCAAAAGTTCTCGTGTTTGTCCATAAGTTTGGTGAAGATGTTGGCTATGAGAAGTTGAAATGGAAATGAAGAAGTGAAGTTCAATTTTCAAACATTTATTTAGAGAGGATTTTGTGGATGATTGAGTCGTCATGTCCATTAGATTTACAAATCATTTCATTATATTTTATAAATGGTAACGGTTGGCTTTTAATAATCGTTATTAATTTGTCTAAGGTTGATAATTTGTAAGCGCTATTGAGTTGTTCTTTTATGACGGTTGTTAAGAATGAACAAGTATAAGAACCATTATTTATTTTATTTCATGACGGTATTTTTCTAAGAACCGTTGTATTTTTTAAAAATATTTTAAAAGACAAAATGAAAAAAAAAAAAAAAAAAAAAAAAAGTTAAGTAAGTAGCCCGATGAGATCACCAGGCTACTTGTCACCAGAGGATTGGCCATGTAATACCTCTCGTATATCAATGTACATCAAAGTATTTACATGCAGTTCAGTGGACAAAACAGAAATAGCGTTATTTACTGATGTAAAATTCTTGATTACCTTACAGATATACCCAAAGAGTTTGTACATATTAATTACAAACTCTTAACTTAAATACAAAATTTCCATGAAACATAATCCACCACCAAAGAGTTTGTACATATTAATTACAAACTCTCCATTTGTCGACATCCGTCGCGTTGCCCTAGGAGTTGCGTCCAGTTCACTTGTAACATCCCATTTTCAAAAGCAAAGATATTTTTTTTTCATCGAGTAGAGCATCGGAGCGATTGAGTGACTAATACATATATTTAAAATGTCGTAAGTCTAGCTGATTACAAAAGCGGTACAACGACCGAGAGTTATCAAAAGTGCATAACAACGGAGGAACATCTTCAGCCGGATCTCTATGCGCGCTGCGCTTTTCTCCTCGGTCCTCGGTCCTCGTTCCTCCCGATCCCGACGCTATGTTAAGAGCGAGGTCCAAGTGAACCGGACCCCGTGTAACGGTTAATCTCATGTTTACATACATCATATAAGTACTACAGATATTCATGGAATTTTGACGACACTTACTACGTTCAAAGTAGGGTATACATAATCGATATATATGGCAATAACAATACGGATCGGATGTAAGGTTAAGGCACAAGGAGAAATGTACATGATCAGATATGCACGGCAATAACAATACAAATCGGATGTAAGGTTAAGGCACAACGGACATTGGACATAATCGGATATGGACGGCAATAACAATACAGTCAGATGTAAGGTTAAGGCATAACAGAGAAAATACAGCATGACAGAGGAAAATACATATATGCATACAATAACCATCAGAGTTAGTGTTACAGTACGCGAACGTACAGCATACAACATAACAACTATACACGCATAATACACATAGCACATACATGCATAACATAAACATCAGCGTTAGTGTTAAGACGCGAACGTACCTTCGTCGGTGGTATAACGGTACTTTTTGGATGGGTGAAACAGGTACGTTTATCTCGATATCCTAAAATGATGATATTTATCAACATTTAGCATCATAACGGGCATTTTAGGTACAAATTACCATTTTGCCCCGACTCCCTAATCGGCGGAATTTCGCCGAGCTTATTGTTTTGACTCTAATCTTCCAAAATTTCGCGAACTCTTTTCCCAACATGATTTTCAAAATATATATCATATTTAACCCAAAAACATGATATCTAAAATATATTGGAAGATTAAAAATCAAAACAACATTCCTACTACAACTACCGAAAGAAAACACCGAAGCTTAAGACTAAGGACCGAAGAACTTACCCTGGCTTTGCTAGAACTCCCTGAGAGCTCTTCCTTCTCTCTAAATTCTCTCTAGAATGCGGTTTAGGGGTGAAGAAATGAGAAGAGGAGGGCTTGCTATTTATAGAAGAAAGGAGGGACAAGGTGGGAATTTCTTCAATTGTTTTCAGATCGGATTTCAACCGTCGGATCGCACTTCGCCATGTGGCACCATCTTGACCTTCCACATGTCCAGCTTATGTCATCCTTCTAGAAGAGGATGATGTCATCTTTGCGACTTACCGATAAAGTTCCCCGATCGGTGTCCGAATCACGTAATCTTGACGAATCTCAAAATCCGGGGAACTAGGTTTTGTAGTTCCATTCTTTCTCTTTAAAAACGGGTTTCATTATATTTTTGATCCCATTAAGGGTATTAGTTATCTGCCGAAGATTTTGGACGGACACCAACTGATTCTGAAAATCACTTCCGATAGAACCAAACTTCTTGCGAGAAAATCACCGGTTCGCAATATGATATGATCTAAGTAACCATATCCCTGGTTTGAAAAACACGGTGCGTTTTCTATAAGTCACTTTTAGCACTATCGCCTTATCTTAATTATCCGGTACTCCTAATTACGCCGTTGGTTTCGAAACGACTTCGAGACCGCTCAATCCGAGATAGAATTTCACTTTGGTTCATAAAAGGTCCAAAGTGGTAAAAGACTAAATTTCTATATGTTGAGGTAGAATTTCATTTCTATATGTTCTTATATCTCATGTTGGCTCTTTACCGATTATATTATTATTTTATTCAAAATATCTAGATATTTATTTTTTTCTTTTATTTTTTATTTATTTTTTCTAAGCATAAAATATTTTATTAATATTTTATTATTTATTTAATTATTTATTTCGAATTTCTCCCTTAAATTAATTATTTACTAATTAATTTACTTATATCTTAATCTAAACAATTAGCCACTAATTACTTAATTAGCCACTTACTAATTGTTGATAATTTTCATAATTAGGATTAATTATTATCTCACAACTATTTTATCGACATTGGTATTTTATGTCCCATGTAAAATATTAAAAATCATGGGGCCAAAAAGTGCTTTTAATAATATTATATTTATGCTTCTCTATTTTTCAAGGAAATAATCCCAAAAATTCCTAAAATTAGAGACAACATACTTCCTAAGTTTTTGTCAGTATTTGTTGCCATATGATTTTTATCATAATATTTTCAGGCCATTTTATGCCTCATAAATGCATTTTAGGGATTTTAGCTTTTTATTCACCCTAATTTCAATAGAAATTACCTTAGAAAATAAGGTAATTATAACTTATTATTTAAGACCACATATTCACCTATTTCCAATAGTTAATATGTACTAAAATATAATATTCCGAGATAAATAATTATCCAAGTATTACATCACCTGTTAGATTTACCAGGTAATAACAAATTTGGAATCCCAAAAGTTCCCAAAGTAACAAATTAATCTCATAAACAAAGTATAAACAGTATACAATGGTTAATTATAAAAATAAATAGTCCACAACAACATGTATAGCATTCAAAAATCATATCATATGCAGCCAAACTATCATATACGTTTCGTATAACCATAGCACTAGATACAACGAATTGGTATGTACCGAAAGTCCTTCTGAACGTCGAGTTCTTAACCAATACATTCAACAAGTTAGCATGTACCGAGAGTCCTCCTGTACGTCAAAGTTCTCAATCGGGACACCCAACTAAAACTAGGGAACTACCATAATTCCTCTTATACGTCGGGTTCTTAATCGACAGTGCCCCAAGTAGCTTGAATGCAACTAGGTTAGTCATTTAAGGATTGTTAGTTCTCAAGGTTTTGATGATAACAAGGCTTGAAAAGCATTTAAGATTCTGAATCAAGTTTTGATCAATACTTTCATGTATACTCGAGTATTCGCGAACTAATATATATGTTTAAAGTTTTCTGATTAATACTTGAGTGCAGTTGAGAATACTCGAGTATTGAGCAAGCAGACATCCATCACATGCTGATTTTAATATAATACTTGAGTACAAGTTAAATGCTACTCGAGTATTCATCAGATATGGAAACTGTCGTTTTCTGCTTCTGATATATACTCGAGTATGGGTTCTGGAATACTCGAGTATTGGTCTTCATCACAGATACTGATCTCCTCGTATCAGACAAATACCCGAGTATGAATGTATGTGATACTCGAGTATGGTAAGTTTCCAATATGATATTTCCTTGCTGCCTGTGAGATACCCGAGTAGGTATATTTGAGTTCCCGAGTATTGACTACTAACGAATATCACCCAGTGTGGTTCTTTCAACAAAGAACGGGTGATACTCGAGTATTGGCATTTGCATACTCGAGTATGGTCAGGATGAAAACATCAGACATTACAGAACCACTAAGATACTCGAGTATAGCAATTAGGATACGTGAGTATTTACGGAGAACGATCTTCTGTCTTGTGTTTCTGTAAGAATACTCAAGTATACAAGAATGGATACCCGAGTATGATATATCAGCAAACACAAAACCTCTGCAGCTTTATTACCCGCATATATCACCCTAAAATCATTCAGTATTTATTGTAATATTATTAATCGTCTTCATGAGTGATCTTCAGATGTTTAACCAACGGTTGAATATTTATGAGCTTTCAAGCAGCGAAGATTCCGGAAACGAGACAACGCGAAATCCAATTAAGGTGAAATAAGCGCAGATGGTTAAATGCTCACAACGGACATATTCAAACGAACAAATTCAAGTCATACAACGGTCGTCATTCTCCAACTACTACAAATACTCGAAGGATTGAGTTCCTCTACACGAATAATCAGATACACAGACAAAGCTTGAAAAGCGATCAATTTTCTGTTCTATTTATATCTTCAGATACTATTGAGCTTCAGTGTTGATTATTTATTTACTCTGTGAGAGAGTGCTATCATTTGTTTTTACATTCGTTCAAATCTCAAGATAGTGGTGTCTTGAGTGTGGGTGTACGATTACGACTTGTAAGGGGGAGTGAGTCCAAGAGAGAGAGAGGATCATTCTGAGTTACATAGTGTGTAATTGTATTGTGAGATAGTGAAAAATCCCGTGAGTGTTTGGAGTCGGACGTAGGTCAAAGAGTTGGACCGAACCAGTATAACTCCTCTGTGTCATTTCTTTTTACGTCTTTATTGCTTTCATTACGTATCCATCACATTGCAAAAGAATTGTTTGAAATCACCTATTCACCCCCCTCTAGGTGATATTCCACCTTCAAGGACTACTATCCAATAGGTCTTACACCTAGTTCTAACCACTGAGACATTCACATAATGATTCAAGTAGACATATACAACCATACAAAGTATGTAAGATTAGAGTTACTACCTAACTTCTTTACGATCGTTGACTGGCTCCAAGTCCTTCTAATTATTTCGGGCAAACGTAGGTTCCCATCGAAATATAATTGTGGACATCGATTACTACTTATTCTAAGGCTTCAAGATCTAACTTCATACTACACTTAACACAAGATTAGAGGGTCCACATTAATTCCTAGAGTTCATATTATCCCTTAAAAATCAAACTATTTATCATTGCCCTTGATTTTTCCATTTTCGCCCTTTTTGACCAATTCTGCTAGACTTTTATGCAAACTTTGAAAAATCATAACTCATTGTACAAATGTATAATTAAGGTTATTTCAAAGGCTATGTAACCCTTGTTAAGTCTATTGTCAAGGAAAAATACTTCCATATACACACGTGTACAATTTAAAATTAAATCAAACAGTGCCACAACCCAAATTTGCTTTCTAGATTCAAGGGCCATTTTTAAAAATTCCTAACTCTATATACACATATCCAAAATAGACAAATGACCTATCAAATTAAAGCTTGTTATGTCTACTTTAATTCTGAAAACTTTTATAACCATTGGACACCATTTACTTATCCAAAAACATATCACAAGGCGATCGCCTCCCAAGACACTAGTATTGGTAGTGTTAGGGGTTTTCACAATTCAATCTCAAACCTTCCAAAATCACTACCTAAGCTTATCATACATAATTTTTCATTTTAAACAAATTGGAAGAATCAAAATAGACAAAATATCATTGCTTCCTCTTGTCCTATTCAGGACATGACATGCTAGGGAGAAGAACAAAATTGATTTTTCCAACTGCCATTCCAGAAGCTACCAAAGTTCAAGCTTTAATCACACCCTTAGTCATGGTTTGATTTAAAAACCGAGATGGCTCTATTTTTCCGAAATTTTGAAACCATTTCCTTTTTTATTTATTAAATTATGGTTCTCAAAATTTACAAAGTAACAAGAACAACTCAAACAAAGACCAATGATATGATCAATAATCATCAAACTCATCACTTACCTAATCCAAGACCATGGTTCCTTGCTTGGCACCCATCTTCTTCACACTTCCTCTCTTTCTATTCAAGATGTTAACAAAGATTTTGAGACTACAAGAAGCCTCAAATAGAAGAGCCAAGCTTAGATTAAGGTTTAGGGCAAGGTATTACCTAGATTGATGGTTGGAACTTGCTCTTTCTCCTCTTTTGCACTAGGCCTCTTCTCTCTCCTTAAATTAATGACCGGAATTATGGAGTGTTAAGGGAGGTTTTGGAGGCTTACTATTAGTCTTAGCTAAATTAGAAAGTCATTTGGTGTCCACCTCCTTAAACAATACTCCCTCCGGTCCTAATTATAGGACATATTTAACCGATTTTGGATGGATTAAGAATAGATGTTAAATTAGTTAATTTTACTCATTTTTTCTAAAATGCCCTTATATACATTTTGCACTTCAATTACCTTATTAATTTCACATAATCTATCATCCACATCAATAGGGGTATTTTAGGAAGAAATTGACAAAAAAATATAATGTTGTCCTATAATTAGGACCAGAACAAACTCTCAAATGTTGTCTTATAATTAGGATCAGAGGGAGTATTATTTAATTGCTTAATTTTTATCACATGGCCAGAAACCCTGATTCCTTAAGTTTGTCGAATCTAATGAGGGAATGAAAAGTAGGATATGGCTTTTACCATCTCAATTGAATAATTGTTTTAATTCCACCTCCTTTAATAAATTATATTTTAATGGCTTCTTATTTATCTTGTGGTGAAGAATCCTTCTCCCTTTCTTCATTCTTACCCATTGCGTCACATGGCTCTTAGGAGACCATATATAAAACTTTTTTTTTTCCGGTTGCCCACCAAAATTAATCAAATAAGTGGAGGAATATGGATTTAATTGAATAATTACATCATTTACCGAGACCCGCCAAACGACACGCGGTTAAAGATTATATGTTGGCCTCCACATGGTGCCACATACCAGTGTCTTTTCCAAGAACGCAAGGTACACATGTCTTAATTATTTTATTTCTTCTTCTTGGCCGACTTTGACCCTTGTCATTGGGAAAAATAAGAACTTCTTGATTATTTAGTCAAATGAGGACCATTCAAATGTACCTTGATTCACCATTTTATTATATGTAATGTAATAAACATACAAGGAATTTTGGTGAATTAAATTTGGGATATTACAGTTTTCCTCCTGTACAATAAATTTTGTCCCCAAAATTTGTTATACATCTTAAAACATAAACTCCGGATAACGTTTCTACATGTCTTCTTCTACTTCCCAAGTTTCTTCCTTTAGGGATAACCCTTACATACTTTCTTGTCGATCATTGACTTGTTTTGACTCAACCTCATATATATTGTCATCTTGTACGTCAATAACATGTTTAGGGTTTGGTTGGTACTTCTTTAATTGTGAGACATAAAATACATTATAGAGTCTCGCTTAATTTTGGGGGTAAGGCTATCGATATGCCTTTGGTTCAAGTTAACCCGCCCATAGTATTGAACCTCTTCCTTATGAGTTAGAAATCTATTCCTTTGTCGGAAAATCGAAGTAAGAGACAAAGTAAAATAAGCCTCACAAATCTATCAATATTCTTTTCTCCCGCTTTTACTTTTAGAATTCAAACAAAAAAGCGTATCTATTCATTCAATTATCTTTTAGGTTTTCAAATATATATGTGATTTATCATGCTTTTTTCTCTCGATGAAAAAGTCTAAGACTTTTTATTTTGGCATAATTGAACGTAGATGCGTACATGTATTGTCAAAATATTGCTCATGCAATTCATACCTTTACGAAAAAAAAAAGCATTACTTGCACGTAATATGATCCTTTTCTTGTTAGGGGATGGTAACATAATTTCCAACAAGGAGCCACCCTGAGGAACTGTTTTTTTTAAAAAAAAAAAAAAAAAAAAAAATTATACGTCATTGTTTAAAAAATCATCTAGAAATGTGAAATATATTTTTTTTGGTTGATATTATAAGTCACATTTAACTACTTTATCAGAATTAATGAGAGGTGGCCGATTAACTCATTTAATTTTATCTGAAAAAGAACTATTTTTCTAACTTTTCTTATATTTTAGAGTATAGAAAAATATTATAATACACTTCAAATCTTCTCTCGGTAATCAAATTTTAATAGGGTTTACGAAAGAATGTTTATTAATGACTCACTAAGTGATTTATATTATAGATCAAGAATTTCTTCTAAAAAGATTGTTTACATGAGACAGCTTATACACTACTAGAAAATCTTATATTTGCGACGGAATTTGCGAGGAAGCAAATTCCGTCGCAAATTTTAGTCAATTTGCGAGGGAAAAACTTTTCCCTCGCCCTATTTTTGCGAGGGAAGAACACTTCCCTCGCAAAAATTGGGGTTTTTGCGAGGAAAACGTGGTTCCTCGCAAAATGGAGGAAAAAACCCTAATCGATCTAACAAGAAAGGCAAAGACACGCAGAGGGAAAGACGCGAGCACACGCCCCGCGAACCATGTCCCGACCTTGGATCATCTTCTTCCACCTACACTACCTCCATCGTCCCATCAACCACTTCGGTCACCCTCCACCGTCACCTCCGTGCAGCGCTGACCACCACAGACCTCAGTCGTCGGAAAACAGAACCAGTGCCGTGGTTGAGAAGAAGAGGACGATAGCTGAGATTCGAGACTGATAGAGACCTCTGGAATGCCGATCCTCCTCGCCATCATCCTCGATTTCCTCGAAAACTCTCTCCGCTCAGCAATGGCACTTCCCTCCGCATTCCACGAACGACTTCAAGATATGGAGAACACTAGAAACCAACGTCATCTCGCTTCGGAGTTCATTTCAATCCCTAATTTTTATATTCACACAAGAAAAATATACAAGATACGACCGTATGTGTAGAATCTTAGTGTTTTTTTCTCTGTATCTCCTCGATGAACCGTTCGAAATCTTTGCTTTGCTCGGTTGCCGAGAGAATCCTCCCGCAGAACGAGAATATGAATTGATAATTCACACTTTGCCCCCCCCCGCGACAAGAGATAGGCATAGATTTAAGTTTTCAGCGCTAGTTTTGGATTCATTTTCTTTATAAGTGTAATAATCCTGGTTGCTATTCATAATCGAAGAGTAAAGAACTTTAGGGATACCGTTCTTATGCGTGATTAGATATTTTGAAACCAAAATTTATATGGGTGCTTTCTTTTGTATATCTTACTCGTAAAATCATACTTTTTATGATTGTATATAATTGCTTTTTATTTATATTCTTCTCAATTATCTTCTCCATATATATTTTTACACTAGCATCATTGATTTTCTTTTGAATGTTTCGAATGCGGCTATTTCACAAATACACTTATGCGCCGGTTGTCAATGGTCCTACGGAGGGTCTTATGCTTATTTATGTCTGTCACTTTTTTAATGCTGCTTTGTAGGTACACTGCTTCTCCAGTTATATTCTTAATTTTCAGATTGTAATATTCAATTTGATTTTTCATCTATCTTTGCCCTTGATCAACTATTATTTTACTATTCCGATCTTGGTCTTTGAGTGGTGGGTTCAAGCAATTTGGAAAGTCTATGCCCTTTCTAAACCGGATGCCTCTTATTGCCGATAAGACTCGTCCTTCATTATATGATATCTTGGTCAGTTTTGAGACTCAAAGGTTTTGATCTCGAGCTCTATTATTTAAGTATATGATTACTTACATCGTACTAAGTTTCATATATAGTTACTTTTCGTTGGTATAGATGATTACTTCTATATGCATCGCATCTTTTGGAATTTTTCTTCACGAGCCCTCTTTCATTTTTTTACTATGTTTATATTATTTGCCAAAGACTCGGTTAACCCAAAAGTTCATTTGGAAGGATAAAACTGACGAATGATTTTATTTATATGTCTATTATGCCATAACATATACATGCCTTTTGGGCTTAAACCATTTATATGTAACATGTCATTATTTTCACCTAGCTCTTCATTTCATTTTTCATGTTCACTGGAGAACTTAAAAGTCGTTACTACATAATGTTATAATTTAACATTGTAGGCCTGATAATGAACTTGTATGTTGAGAATTATACAAGAATTGGGGCATCTTGTTCAAGGCCTTTTAGATTTTTATGAAATGATTTGAATATTGCATCTCTAGATACTGATGTCTTGATTTGTATTTTCCGAGAGGGAATTTTCCCGCTATTTATTCCAATATGCTTCAAAATTAACTTGTTGAATACCCATTACCCCACTTTCAAAGAAGCCAGTAATAGAATAAGGGTGTGCATATAATCTAGTCATCCCTGTAAATTCTTTCAAGTAAAATTATGAGTTTGATTCTTCTCGATTTCAGAATTCCTACATACGAATTTGTATTGTTTATTATGATAGCTTTTGTTGTTATACCAACAAATCACGTTCAAGTACGTATATTTGATAATATTAATGTACAAGCTTTTCAAAGATTGACGCTAGTTTACAAGTTCAATTTTTTGATACAAATTACCAAAGTATGCATTCTAGTCAAATGGTAAATTTGGCAAAAATGTTTAGGACCATTCGTACCATATACTTCATGAGATGGTGGTAGGCGAAATTATTGAGCAAGGTAGATGATAGATGACATTAGATCTTCTATCGGGTTCTTGTGGATAACAGGGAAAAATCTCTCCATGTGTGATTATAAACAACGATTCTTTTGTTATATGTTCAAAATGATTCTACTAACCCAAAAAATTTCAAATTGTTTCTTGTGCTTCTCAATAGACTACCCCTCACTAATTATGTGACATTTGTTTGTAACATGTCAATCTTTTGGTTTTGTCCGGTGTTTGTAATGTTTACAAGGTAGTCAAGTGAAGGAATGGAAGCATGCCACTTGCCCGGCAATGGTAAAACCTTTTGTCATGGATATTTTCCAAAATTCTAGTTTCCTTGTTGATATGTTCTCGTTTTGTGCGGCTTTACCCATTCGCGGTCCTCTTGAGAGGAGTTACACTATGGTATAATTTAATTCACGCTCTTTGTTTTTCCTTGGTTCCCTTTTTCTTCAATAGTGCATGTTCTTTTCTCTTGTATATATAAACACAATTGATTGTATTTTGTGGGCAAGGCAATATTTATCACCATCTCGACATCCTTGGAAACTACCCACATTTAGTTATTATAGGAACGGGACTTGCTTTTGGGTTTACGGTGGTAAGATATTTGTGTTTCTCAATTGAAGTCTAATTGCTTAAGAATTTCACATTGGTTTTTTGTTGCATTATTGTCTTTTGTGTTGTACTTTGATAACATTGTAGCTGGTTACATGCCATAAAATTATATACAAATAACCATCCCCTGTTTGGAGGATGAACAGATTTTAATCACTTTAAAAGTACTGAAAATGAAGCAACTCAACGAATTCACACTTACTATTGCTCGGTGGTGTAAAAAACTAAAAATGGTTTGAGAAGCCCCGTGTTCGGTTCCCATTTAATAAATAATTTAATGTTTTCAGATTTTAATCTATACAAAGTTCATTTTCCTTGCATTCTGCGTTTCGTGAACTCTTCTTGGTCTTGTAGACACCCAAACACTATCTTGACAATGGTTTAAAATTTTGTTCGTAGGATATGATGTTTCATTTCAATTATCTCGACTTCATTTCGATGTATAATTTGTAATTAACATCCGTAAGGTTAGTTATAAGGTAGTTATGTAGTTGTAAGGAGTCATTAGAAGAAGGCTTAGGAGTTGGAAGCCTATATAAGGAAGATGACTTGTAATTTAAAGCTATGTCTTGATTTGGGCGATATCACACTCACTTTGTATGATGTGCCTTCTTGGTGGAAAAAGTTCCATCGTGAGAAGTTTCGATTCAGTTTTAGCCTGCTTTCATAAACCGTTGAGGTGTAAAAGATTCTTGCGGTAGCATATATTTTGTGTGGGGGGATTCGAATGTTGGTGAATTTGGGGTTGGAATTGGAGAGCAATTTTGGTAATTTGACTCTTGACACGATTGTTGTGCATAATTTTGGTAATTCATAAACTGTCTTATTCATATTCAGTGCCCAACATAAGGCCCTTGTTGAATTCCGTACACCCCGCGAATTCCAATTCGGGAATGTAAGTAGAGCCGCATCACTTTGACAACTTTCCAACAGCTTTTCCTAGTTCAATAATTTGCATGTCTCACTTCGATCAAGGAAGCCACCGACTAGAAAGGTTCACACTTTTTTTGATACATTATTCAATATTGTATAATATTTTTGTATTAATTTAAGTGGTTGCTGTGGAATAGCCCTGATAAATAAAATATATTTTGTTTTTAGTTCATTTTGGTTGCCACATTGTAATTTGTAATATTTTGTTTTTGCTATATAAACTCTTACTCTTATGATTGTTACAATTTATTTTTATGGTATACAAGTTTTTTTCTAATTTTTAGTTTATGTAATTTTTTTTTCCTGATTTTTTTTTTAAAAAAATAAATTATCATTTGCGAGGGAAAAGCAATTCCCTCGCAAATTTTGGATTTTATATTTTTTAAAAAATTAATTGTAATTTTCCCTCGCAAACTCTAAAATTTTGCGAGGGAAAATGGTTTCCCTTGCAAAAATTTCAAATTTTGCGAGGGAACATTCTTCCCTCGCAAAATTTTCAGATTTTGCGAGGGAAAATTGTTCCCTCGCAAATTTCTCGAATTTGCGAGGAAAAATGTATTTTTGCGACGGAAAATCGTTTTGCGAGGGCGATTTTTGCGACGGCAGGTTTTCCGTCGCAAATTCCGCCGCAAATAAGTTTTGCGAGGGAAAATGTCTGTTTTGCGAGGGAATTTTTCCGCCGCAAAAAACTGTTTTTTTTGTAGTGATATATATATATATATATATATATTATGTCAAAGCATTATGCACATTTTGGTCTCATCAAGCCTCAATACATAATGAATGTTCTACTTGAATCGTTATAATAAATACATAATACATCAAGGTTTAGATACTATTTTGTTTATGCGCGATCATATATATAACGGTTTGAAACTGTGATGTATGAAGAAAAATAACCGTGATGAAAGGCATTTTCTATAGTAGTGCCTATATTTGGGACTGCAAGGAGTACAATTAATGTTAATGATGTTATTATATTTTGAAATCTAGTATCATTGAGTCATATTTGAGTATACATAGTGGGGTGCGATTGGAAGTATACGTAACTCCTTTATTTATTTTTTATTCACACATATTCAAACTCATCAAGACTTCATATTTAAGTGGCCTCAATTACTTTTTGTTATAAAACCATAGCTTGTTGTTGGTAAATGTTGCTTTATTTTTATATGAAATATAAATATGATTCCAAATATGAAAGGGATGAGGAAAAATTAAAATAAAAGTATGTAAATATTATGAAGAGAAAGTATGCATATAACCCAATGATAAAACTAAGTTAACAAATTTATAGAAGGCTGAATCATTATTGTGATTAATAAAAAGAACTTATTTGAATCACTATTTTTGAAAATTATATATAAAAATTCTGAAGAAAATGGTAAAGAATAATTTATTTTATTGGCCCTATTATCATTAATAAAATGATAATAATGTTTTTCCTATTTTCTAATTTTATAGAACAACAAGTAACAAAATATGAAAAGATGTTCTGGTTTATATTTTCAATAATATATTTTGACTTTTTTCTGGTCACATAACTGAAAACAAATTTCGAAAGATATTTTTATTATTTTATTTTAAAAAAATTGATTTTTTTTTTTATTTTTCAGAATATATTTTAACTGAAAACAATTTTTTTTTCTTTTATTTTTCAAAAAAGTTTTGAAAATAGGAAATCATGCCAATAATTTTCAATTAGGAATCTCATTGAGGATTTGGAAAAAAATTTATGCATCTTTGTCAAAAGAAACCATCTTGAAATGTGCAATAATACAATAAATGTTGTTGTTGTTATATTATTTTGACATCCAGTATTACTAGGCCATATTTGAGTATAGTCAAATTTAATTGGATGGAACTTTCTCAAGCACTTGTTTTTTCACATTCATAATATAATAAATAATCTAACTAATAACTAATAAAGAATCTATAAAAAAAAATTAAAAAAAAAAAAAAAAAAAACGAACTCTATTCTAATTCTAATAGAAATTTCAGATTTTGAAATTCAAAAATTCCAATAAAAAAATGAATTTAATTTAATAATTAAAATTTAGAATTAAAAAAATAATATAATACAAAACGTAAAAAATAATATAAATAATAAAATAATAAATATATGTTTAATTAAAATATTTAAAATATTCTTAAAATAAAATTAGTATAAATTATTATAATAAATCTATTATAATATTCTAATATATTTATTATAATATATTAGAATTATACTAATTTATTATAATATTATTATTTGTAGTTTATAGAATAATATTCTATTTATTCAATTATTAAACAATAAACAATATTCTCTTTATTTAACTCTATATTCTAATTATATAATTCTATATATATTATATAACATATTCTATTATATTATATATATATATATATATATATATATATATAATTATAGAATAAATTTAAAGAATAAAAAAACTTGTTTTTTCAAGCCGGCCAAGTTAGTACCTAACCGGGCCTTTTTTGGTTCCCATGAATTCTGGATAAAAAGGATTTATTGGATCTGAAAAAAAAAAAAAAAAACTTGTTATTGAAACAAGATCAAACATAAGAATGTCATTTATTATTTCTTTTTCTTTTTTTCCCTTAAAGTATCTAAAAAAAAAAAAACAGAATGGAACTAAAGATTTTTGCACAATGGATTTTTATGTTATGGCTTCAGTAGTTTTATCGAGATGTATCTGTCAAAACATCTTTAGCAAAACAAAATCAAAAAAATCCAATGGGTCCTCTTTTCTTAATTCCATTAGATCCCCTTACGAAACACGTCAACACTATAAATTTTATGATTCTTTTATGATCCTATTTCTGATTCCCTTGTTGGACAAAAGTTCCATTTATATACAATAATCGCATTGAAGCGAGTATAGTTTAGTGGTAAAAGTGCGATTCGTTAGCCGGATATTTTGTTTGTACTTAATGTTTTCTAATTATACTAGAAATCATATAAGAACTTGTTAGGTGTTATAATTGGATTTATTGGATTCTTTCGTCAATGATGTTAGGCCGAATCCCTTTTTGACTCGTGCGGTGATTCCACTATTATTTATTTTTAGTGAACAATAAAAATAAATGAAATAATTCATTCATATTGATAGAAATAGGAGACATAATTTACATGAATATAGTAAGTCTCGCTTGGGCTGCTTTAATGGTAGTCTTTACATTTTCCCTTTCCCTCGTGGGGAAGAAGTGGACTCTATAAATACTACTAAGTGAGTTGAGGGAAAAAATAAAATGAAAACTGTATCCATTGTTTCATAGATGGGTTTTGAAATTTTATTTTTCTATTAAATAATTAATTCAATAATTAAAAAATATCTGCATTTCAGAATTCTAGTTTATTCTAATGGAATAATGTATTCTATGGATAATATAGAAATAGAAAATACTCTTTCAATTAAACAAATATTTGGCTTTTTCCCAGGTTTGTATTTTGAAAGTCAAGGTAATACAAATAATCGAAAACTTATTCCAACCAAATTCTTTATTCTTTCTAACATTTCTCGATGAACTGGCTCTTACCAAAGTGATATATGGACAATGAGGAACCGCGGAACCCATTTTGTTCAAATCAAATCAACTAAGCAAATATATCATGGTTACGGAAGTCTATCCATCGCATATAGGCTTAAGGACATCGTGGCATAATCGTCGAGGTGAAATATGGACTTAAAAGATTGAATGGAATGATACATAGACTTCATTTTAAGCGATCATAACCATTTTTACCATAACTACCTCATCATGTTGGTAAATGTTGTTTTATTTTTATATAATATATAAATTATTTCAATTATGAAATGGAGGAAAAAAAAATTAAAATGAAAGTGTGTAAATCATATCATAAAGAGAAAATTGAATAAATATGCATATGACTCAATGATAAAACTAATTTCTTTATATATATATATAAGACTATATTTTCTTTGAAAAAATTCATCATCATTTTATAATACCTCATGAAAAATGTACCCAAAAAATGTAATTAATTGTCTCACATCTTATGAAAGAAAAGCATATTAAATAAGGGTAAAGGTCCAATTTTGTCCTAAAAGTTTTTGTGTATGAGTTGGGGGTATTTGAAATTATTATTGGATTAATATCACACCAAGTATCAAAAAATGAGCAAAATTTCCCTTAATAATTAAAAAAGTTAACATTGACTGTTAGCATTTTTAACGGCCAAATAATGTTGCTCTTTTAACACTCCGAAACCATATCGATCCAACAAAAAATTATGGATATCCACAACTCCTACATAAAAACTTTCAAATAAAATTGAACCCTAACACATGAAATAACTGCATTGCACTCAAGACATTATTATGAAAAGGGTTAAGGATAAAATTTTCCCCAAAAATTTTTATTGATGAGCAATATTTCCCCAAAAAAAAATTTCAAGTTCAATAATACTCCAGAAGTTTCAAAACGTAACAACGTTGCCCATACAATTAAAAATTAATGTTGACCATTAAAAAATGGGTGAATGAAGGTGCAAATTTAGCGACGAATTATTTTCCTATGGGCACATAACATACACAATCATCTATTTTGGGGTGCAAAAGCAAACATAATCAATTTTTTGGTAGCATATATAGCAACGCCGTTAGCCTTTGTTAACTTTTGTTACTTTTTACACTGTGGGTCTCACTAGTCTTCTCACTCTCTATTATTTTAATATTTAGAAGGGTAAATATGCAAATTTAAAAATAAAATATTTCACTATGAGCACTCAACACAATTATTTTTTGTTGGGTCTAAAAGTAGACATAAATATTTGTCTTATAAATACTCATATTTTTTTTGTGAATGACTTTATTTGTCTTGCAAAAGAATTTAAAAGAATTCAAGGAGTTAAAAAAAATTATCATTCACATATTTGTCTTGTAAATACTCATATTTATCTTGTGAAAGAAATTCTTAACTACCTGAATTCTTTTAAATCCATTTATTTGTCTTGTGACTGCCCTTATTTGTCTTGTAAATGCTCTTATAAAAAATAAAGTAAGGGTGTTATTGTCTTTTCACTAACAAAACTTAATTTTATTTTGATCAAGGGTGTGATGAGTGAAATTTCGAGGATCTTTTGAGAGTTTACTAAAATAGAATTGCTTCTATAGGGTTTAAGTAATATTTTCTCAATTAAAAGGCACATATTTCTAAAAAAATATTAAAATAATAGAAAATGAGAAGACTAGTAAGATCCACAGTGCAAAAAGTAAGAGAAGTTAACTAGCTAGGGTTAACGGTGTTGTTATATATGCTATCAAAAAAATTGATTACGTCTACTTTTGCAACTCAAAATAGTTAATTGTGTTGGAGTCTTGGCTCATAAAAAAATAGTTTGTTACTAAATTTTGCACCTTAACCCTTTAAAAAATCGACGTTGAATGTTAACATTTTATCGGTAATGGGCAACATTACTCTATTTTAACACTTTTGGGTAACATTAAACCTAAAAAAGAAACTTGCAAAGTACCATTACTCCTCAAAAAAACTTCTAAAACAAATTTATACTTTTACCCTTTGAAATATTATTGGAAACATCAAAACGATGGATGAGGAACTTTAGTTTTAGATGGTTGACATTAAGCTTAATCATTAGGGAGTTAGTGGGATAATTACGTATGCTACCAATAGTCTATTATTGGCATAAGGACAAAGCGTTTTTGAAAAGATTCAAGAATGCGTCATTTGGAACTTCGTTTATGGCTCAATACTCCAATTCCATTTCGTTCTTCTAGTTGCTTCTATACATGATGATTTAGGACCCGTTTGGATGGGCTTTTAAAAAAAGTGTTTTTTTAAGTGTTTTTCTTTTAAGCTCTAAATTGGAGCTTTTAAAAAAGTAGTATTTTGGCTTTTTTTGTGACTTTTTTTTTTTAAAAAAAAATATCATCTAAACACATAAATTAATAAAAATAAAATCAAAATCAAAAGCAGGATCGTGATTTATAAATAAAGATAGAGCCCGTATAGTAACAGGTGAGGGTGATATTGATTACGGGCGCACTCGGGCGCACGTTATTAAACGGTGAATGGGTGGTGGACACGTGTGAGGCAATCCCGCACTGAATTTCACGTGACGAGGGCGCTGATCCTCGTGCAGGGCTTTTCTTTTTTACCTGTTGACTTTGACTAGGAATCAGGGAATCCATAGGGTCACGGTCACCTTCCTCATAAAACAGTACCAGTACTCTCTAGTCTCTCCTATCATTTTTATAAATTATTTTATTTTTATTGGGTAATAACTATTCCCGTCCAATTATAAGGCATAGTTAACTTTTTTTAGAGAAATTAAAAAATTTAATTAAATTACTTTTGAAGTATTTTTATTTTTATTTTTTCTTCAAAGTAATTAGTTTGTTAATAAACTAATATATAATCTAAAGATACACAACATATAAAATGATTAAGTAAATTATTTACCTTCTTTAATCTCTCCAAATAAAGTTAACTATGTCTTATAATTAGGACCGGAGGTAGTAACATTTATTATTAATTGAAAACAATAAAATACGTCAAAAATATCATATTTGTTTTAAATATATCTCTATTTATGAAAATAGTATAAGAGAGAGAATATGTAATTAATATGAGAGAGTATAAGTATAAAATATGAGAGAAAATATATAGTAAAGAAATAAATAAATAAAGGGGATATCATTTCTGCAGTTGCTGCAGAATTTTTTTTCTGCAGCAACCCAAAACGGCGTCGTTTTTCTGTGAAAAAACGCTCTGTGAAAACTGAAAAGATAGAGGGTCCCACGATGAAATAATTATGTCCACTAAAAAACAAACACAGTTTCATTTTTTTTTTCTCCCTCCTTCAATCCATTTTACTCCTACGCCAGCTATTTCTTCCTTCCGAACAAATCCGCGTTCGTTACCTGCTCTCTCTCTCTCCTCCTGTCCGCCAACCGCCGGCGCCTTTTTATCGGATTCACTTCTCTTCAGTTGCAAGGTTAAGATGATTTTGATGATATATTGTAGTGAAGCCTGGGCGCCGGTCTAGCACCTTGCTGCCTGTACTCCGTCCGTAGCATACATGGGTTGTTTCAGCTCTTAAGTAAGAAGGCAATTTCCTGGGCATGAGGATCCTGTGACTCTTGCATCACAGACAAGTACTGGATTGTAGCAGTTATTCTTGTGTAGTTTCATTCTCATCAGAGCAACATTTCTACTGTTAGATATAACAAATAATATGGCCCTGCCAATTAAGAATCTTAAATTTGTATATATTTCTTTGTGTAATGCAGATGACAAAGTAACTGTTTTAGAGTCAGAGAAGCGTGCATGGGAGAATTCCCCAGAAGCTCAGGCAGTCAGAGAAGCTCTCAATCCTTGGAAACATCTTGATGCTGAAAAAACGAAAAAATCCTGACTTAAGTACGAAGCATTTTTTCCCCTGCCGACAAATTTTCATGAAGATGTAGCTACAAGAATATGTGGGAGAAGAAGGAAGACAAGAACAAAAGTAAAACATCAGTGGAGGGAACTAATAGCATGAGAACTAGCAATTATGTGTTTGTACTGGCTATCCCCTGTCTTGTTGATTATGGGCTGCGGGCTGCCTTTGGATGGATCTCAACCTTCAAATTGTAGGTTTTCATATCAAATGGTATATTCCCTGATATGTTTAATGACAAACTTGACTCTCTGCGAAAACAAACAGATCTTTAGATGGGCTGCTTGAAAATGAGACAGATGAAGGACTTTATACACATCTGCAAGCTCATACGCACAGGTTTAATTACATTCCTTGTTCTAAAAGAGAAAGCTCTGGGAAAATAAATTACAAGATGGATTATTACCCCCCAGGATCTAAAATTTAAGTTTCACGGGTACCCCACTGCCATGCAAGTCTCCCAAAATAGTCTGTCTTCATATCATGGAGCTCTGAAGAGAAGCGGATCCGATAAAAAGGCGCCGGTGGCTGGCGGACAGGAGGAGAGAGAGAGAGAGCAGGTAACGAACGCGGACTTGTTCGAAAGGAAGAAATAGAAGAAATAGCTGGCGTAGGAGTAAAATGGATTGAAGGAGGGAGAAAATAAAAAAAATGAAACTGTGTTTGTTGTTTAGTGGACATAATTATTTCATGGTGGGACCCTCTATCTTTTCAGTTTTCACACAGCGTTTTGTCACAGAAAAATGACGCCGTTTTGGGTTTCTGCAGCAACTGCAGAAATGATATCCCCATAAATAAAATAGAATTAGTAGTGAATATGAGAGATAATTAATATAAAGATTTATATTTAATAGAGGTAGAGAAAAAAAAAGTAATTTAAATTTTGAGATACAAGAAAAAAGTTACTTATAAAAAGAATCAACATCAAGAAAGAGAAATTTGCTTATATAAAAGACGAGAGTGAGTATTAGCAAGTAATTATTATTATTTTTTTACTTTTCTGGCAAAAAGAAATGTATTATTTTATTTTTATAACATTTTATTAAAATATTAATAATTTAATATTAATAACTTAAGTATTTTTATTTAACCAATCTAGAATTTATAAATTTTATTCGAAAAATGTACAACTGAAATATTGTATAAAATAGTATGATAAATTATAGTCTTCAAATTATTTAGAATTCTTTGAGGTCTTTCTTTTCATAATCAACTGACGGTGAAAATAACAGAATTTTAAGGTGCCAAGTATGTTTAGAAAAATATTGAAAAGCAAAAATATACTTTAACCTTTTAAAATAAAATTCAATTCGTCTTCTACTATAGGTAATCTCAAATAAATAAATAAAACTCTTTTCAACCAACATGGTTAAGTTTAATGGAAGAGGCTGATCTCTCAAAATATGATAAACCAATGTTTAAATCTCCGTTGAAAAAGATGTATACAGTTAGTGCGTGACAGTACTTTCAACCTGATTGCCTCATATAGAAGGGTACTTATACTCCAAAAAAAAAAACTATTTTCAATGAATTAATATTTTTTGGGTTCATAATTTTTTTAAGCATGATTGCATGAGTTTTGTGAATTAATAGTTTTAAGTTTTTTTCTAATGTTATAAGTTTCAATCAAAACAAAATAAATCAAATTTTAAATTTCTAAATAAATAAAAATAGTAAAAATAAAAGTTAGTTATATAAATTTGATAATAAAATATTAAGTGATTAGACTTCCTTTTTAATAAATATTCACTACATTCGTGTGATTTTAATTTCAATCAGCATCTTCTTTAGCTTTAAGCATAACAAATCCTTCACAATTTTTCTTATATTTTCTATATATTTGCATTCATATATCCATAAAAAAAATAAAATGAGGAGTTCTTTTTTTGTTATTAGCATTATTGTTGTTTTTTTTTTTTTAAAGTAACAAATCCGCCTTACAAGTATATGTTCAGGAGCAATGTTGCCCTGAAAGGTTTTTTTTTTTTTTTTGTCTCAATGTCACTCTGAAAGTTTTAAAACGTAGTAATGTTGCCCCTTTTTTAACCACTGTTTATGTTTATCATTAATTTTAACTAAAATGAATTACTTGGCAGCCACATATACTCTCATTTTCCAACTCATCATAAAAATTCATCCTCTCTCTCTCTCCTCCACTCTCTTCCTTCCTCTATCCATCTCCCTCTCCCTCTTCCGTCTCTCCCTCCCTCCTTCATCCCTTCCTTCCTCCATCCCTCTCGCTCTCATCTTCTTCCTCAAGGTGGAAACATATCATAGTGCAAACACATTAGAAAGCCATAATCAACTGGAAAATATTATAAGTGCAAACAAATTAGAAAGCCATAATCAGCTAGAAATAAATTCAAAAAGCCAGAAATATATCAGAAACAAACCCAAAAGAAAGACAAACAAATCCATACTTGGTGCTCCAATCAACTACATTGACTATGTATAACGCCTCTAATGTTCCTTATGTTCTCTCACTCGAAATAACCAAGGTTCTTAAAACCGGACCATTCACCGAACCAGGAATTGGTACTAGGTCAAAGGTTAGTAGGTCGACCGAGTCAAACTGAGCTAAACCGGGGTCAAACCGGTGAGAAAGTAAAAATTTTAAGATTATTAATATAAAATTAAAAAAATAATTTTATATTTCCCATAAAACCATGGTTTGGGAAGCGTGGAGCCGTGATATGATATGACCTATCCACTGCACTCCATTAAGTCATTAGACTTTAGCCTTCATCGTAAAACGAGCATAGGCTGTCATCATCACTTGAAGAGGACTATAGTAGTTTCATATTTTTTGTTTGAAAAAAAATAAACTTATCTGTCTGAAGCTAAAGATCAAATGAGTGAAATCTTTGAGAGGAAGGACGTTCCATTGCTAAATCGAGTTTCAAGTTGTATCAGTATATTCCCGAAGGTCTCAACTCGATTTTCAGTTTGACTTCATCGTGCTTCTGTCCGTGCTCCGACATCGTTCAGTCCATCCGGATCTAGCCAACGATTGTTCTTCTTCCTCACCCTATAGTTTCTTTGAGATCTTGCCACTAGTTCGTCCAGCTCTCGCCGCAAGAAGATTCCGGCATCGATTCTCTGTGTTTCTTGCTTTCTGATTATCTGGCCTTCCGACCTCTTCTATTTTCTATTTTTCATTTTTTTTCTTCTCGTTCTCTTTCCAGGTTAGCTCAGTTAGATCGGCGATTTGGCCGGTTCTCTCCGAGTTGACCCCGGGTCAACTTAGAACTCTGATTTTACCCCTAACTCGAACCAATTTTCTGGCCGGTTTGACGGTTTCCGGTCTGAACCGGCCGGTCCGGTCTGGGTTTCAAAACCCTAGAAATAACATAGACTATTTCCTTCTCGAAATGCCAAAGAAACAAAATAGAAAGAAAGATTGAAAAAACATTTATTGATGAAAGGGGAAATCAAAAATCAAATCCATACCTAATCTACTAATGGCAAGGGAGATCAAATCTACATATTAAAATTTTCATAATTCAAATCGAACCTACTTACACGGAGAACTAGACAAATCTCACAACTCACTAGTCGTACATGTCACACCCTTTGTGATTATGACATTTGTCAGAGAAATACAACGAATTACAATGAGCAACACAGGTTTAGCATATATATTGATAGTTGAAACTATTCTTGGTTACAAATAGGTTTATTCTATAGAGTAAACAATACAGTGATCCAAAACACCAGTTTCATAGTATTACAGTTCCAAACTAACTTTAACTAAATAACCTATAATATCATGGTCCACTACTACAAAAAAGGGTTTTAATGTCCTTTTTTTTTAATCATTTTACGTCCTTCTCAAAGGGAACACCTATGCGGGAGGCGTAAAAAGCTGAGACTTTCAGCATCCTAAAATTTTTAGGATGCCATATTTCTACCCTACGACGTCCTAAAAATATTTAGGACGCCATAAGCATTTTAAACCCCCCCCCCCCAAACAGGGGTTTAGGAGGATCAGAGGAGCGGAGCAGGCATTGAAAGAACCATTCAACTTTCATGAACCTACACCCAACGGATACAAACTCTTGAGCTTTTCCAGAAGTAAAGAAGAACAACAAAGCTCGTAGAAAAAGGAGTTGCAAATATAAATTATGGGAAAAAATAGTAGAAATTTCACTTAGACGAAGAAAAAGACCCTAGGTGAAAGCAATGACCAAACAAGGCCGAGGCGTTGTTAAAGAGGAATCTTAAATGAATAGAGCTGTGAGATGAACTCATAATCAAATCAGATCCAGTCCAGATGAGATTAAAAAAAAATAAACCGAATCAGATCCATTTTCAACAATATATTGAACCTTAGTGAGATTCGGTGGAGCAAAGCAGATCTATGGAAAAGCATATCTAACAAAGTAGATATAAAAATATAAAATTCTAGATCTAAGAAAAAGAACGGATCTACGGCAAATTGAGTGAGATTCAGCGGAGCAAAGCGGGACGGCTAGTAGCGGCAGGAGCGGCGAGCTACGGTAGTGAGATTTCATGGTACAGGAGGAGGAGCACGGTGAGCAAGTGAAGGCAGTACGGGAGATGATGAAATGGAGTAGGTCACGGCGAAGCACGGCGATTTGGAGGAATGAAAGAAAGGGAAGAAGAGAGAGTGAGAGCAGAGCAAAGCACGATAGCGATCTGGAATGAAAGAAAGGGAAGAAGAGAGAGTGAAGGCAGAGCGAAGCATAAGAATGAAAGAAACAAGTCTCGGATGCCAAAATGGAAAAAGTGATTTGGCGTCCTAAAAAAAAATAGGACACCAAAAAGAGTAATTTTGGTATCCTAAAAAATATATATATATAGGATGCCAAAAGTAAAGTTTTTAGCATCCTAAAATCGATTTAGGACGCCAAATGTAGGTTCGGTGTTCATTTTTGACATCCTAAATTTAAATTAGGATGTCAAAAGTCCTTGATTTGGCGTCCTAAAAAAATAGGACACCAAAAGTCACTTTTGACGTTGGTTTATATATATATATATATATATTTAATTTGCAAGATGTTCTGCTTATAGGGGTAAAATAATGCTGAAAATATTCAAACAATGTGGACATAACTTATAGAATTACATTAAGAAAAATATAGTTATAAAGATAATTTTATAAACTCTAACAATCTTGATCGCTTCGTCTTCGAGAGTAGGAACCTACTTGACATTGTAGAAGTCGGTGAGTCATTGATCTAGTTAATCATCAATAAAATGCATGATGTTTCAGCTTGCAAAAGACTAAGTTAATAACCAACTTAAAATATACTGATTAATTACTCCTATTATTTTCAATGTAAGACTTATTTATTTAATTTAATTAGGAAGATTAAAGAAGTTAAAACAAATAACTTAATTATAATATATGTGACATGATATCTCTGAAATATATTTCTATGTAACCTTATATTATATATCAATCTATAAGTTAAAAAACTTAATTTATCAATTTTTAAGTTAAAAACTTAGTTTAAAGAAAAATGATAAATTCAAGAAATTAAATGAAAAATGTCTTGAATTTAGGACTAAAATTCACTTCCAAATTATATCTTACATTTACCGTAGGAGTATCAATTAATTATCTCTCCTCATAAACCTTAATTAATTATCTCTCCCTCGTAAACCTTAATTAATTCCTAACTCAATTAGCATAGTGATAGGGAAACAATTGATTCCTAAAAGGTTGTAGGGTGAGCCTCTACACCAATTATCTCGCTTGTGTAGTATACCTATCACCATCCGCACAAGAACGTGAAGGAGCATTCTATGTTTTGAGTTTTTGTTATAAGTCTCACGAATCAGGAGAGTTACGTTGAAAAAAGAGCCTATAATAATGAAATGGATTCCCCAATTTTAACAATAAGCTTTTGAGATGTAACCCACCTAAAAAGGATTTATGTTTGTTAGAATGGTGTTTAAATTAACAACCACATGAGAGGGGCTAACAAGAAGGAGGTGGAGTGAAACATCATATATAGCATGGAGCCGTTAGGTAATAATTTTAATTCAATAAAACCAAATTGCTAAATTTCAAAATTTACTGAATAAATAATCAATGCAATTCACATATTAATAGATTTATAAAATTATTCCCACATAAATTTAATTAAATGAATTATGATTAATATACTCATATAATATACAATTATGATCAATTCTATTTTCTATTGAATTAAAACATTTTTCTCAAAAAGATTCAATAGTTTTCTACTAAAATAATGTAATTGTAAAGGGTGGTCTATGGGTTGAATAGCCTAAAAAAAACTAAGACACGAAACACATTACGAATAAGACATTTGTATTTAATAAGTAATTCACGTCCACAGGCACCTAATTTGTATTTGTTGCATTGAATTGGAGGTGGCAACTCCTACACGTAGCTTCATATCAGGATTACATCAATGTAGTACTCGTACTAAACAATTGGCACACCAACGCCACACTAATCAATAACTATGTCGGTTATTGACGTTAGATTAGTTTGATCTTACATCCTCGTAAACTGTTTGATCTTGTCTTTTGCACTAAGAAAGAACCCTAATTAAATTCTTTCGAAATAGCAAAATCCAAATTCTATCCTACACTTTCAACAAATTCTTAATCAAGTCGTGAGTTCTAAATTAGGGATTTTAGAATATTGTTGAAAGACCATAATGCCCTTATTTAGTTAAAAAATGAAGATTTTTATTATGGAAATTTTCATATACTTTTAACTCTAAGAATCTACGCTTCTTTGAATCATTGAAATCATTAAGATTTCAATTTTTAGTCAACTTGCAACAACGTTGAAAGGTAAGTTCTAACAATTTCTCTTTAACCCTAATCGTTGAAATAATTGGGATCTCAACTTTTAGTCCACATCATCTTTCTTAGTTTCTTCTGCATCGCCATTTAAAATTTAATTTTCTTCATGATAGTGTTTTGGGATTTCCTTCCTTACTGTTATTCCATATCATCGATTTATTGGAAGGGTCCATATGAATTCGATGAAAGATCAATTCAAAAGAATGCTCGTTTATGAATTGGATATGGAAGGGTCCATATGTATTTAATTCTTATCCGAGTGACCGAACCCTTCACTCATCGGGATCAATTCGAAGCATTAAGGAAATTCATTTTAAACGGAAAACAAGCTCCATATGTATTGGCTGCGACAAATTAAAGTAGCTTTCTAGTAATGATATCATCATGGATTAGTATTAATTGTAATAATAGCGAGATGAAATACATTGTGCCATTTGATGAGAGGATCCTAATAGATCTTGTTGATGATGCGGACATTGAAAACATGTTTCAGTATAATGAGAGAAGTGGGCATGTGTATATAGCATGCATGCAAAGAGAATGACAATGTGCAAGAAACACTTGGTGAAACACAATATAGCATGCATGCAAAGAGAATGACAGTGTGCAAGAAACACTTGGTGAAACACAATGTAAGTGACTTTGTTGCTTCTTCTTCTTCTTTATTTTTAAAAAAGCTACTAGCTCCGGTCCTAATTATAAGGCATAGTTGACTTTGTTTGGAGAGATTAAGGAAGCTAAATAAGTTACTTAATCATTTTATATGTTTTGTATCTTTAGATTATATATTAGCTTATTAGTCAAACTAATTACTTTGAAGAAAAAAATAAAAATAAAAATACTTTAAAGTAATTTAATTAGCTTCCTTAATTTCTTCAAAAAAGTCAACTATGTCTTATAATTAGGACCGGAGGGAGTATTATTTATTATAGTGTTATTGTTAATAGAGTAACATAAGGTTTAATCGAATTATGCAGCATTGAGGAATTGTTGGGACATTCACAGCGAAGCACTCTCTCTCTTGAAGCAGTGGGATAACGAATTCGAACCGATGTCTTATCAAACTGGTGTTGAATGCCTAACAAATGACTGAATTTTTTGGTACATGTAATGTGACTGAATTATAGCAGGTTTATTGAAACTTTTTTGTTACTTTAAGCTATGCACTTGAATGATCAAAGAGAACACGTTGATCCTTTGAAATGACTAATAGTACTACATACAATAATCAAAAGAGATGGGTCCTAGAGCTGATTAAGACAGGTCTCAAGTACCATAGTACCACAATAATCAAAAGAAAAGAGATGGGTCAGTTACCACTTAACACGAATATGGAAACCAAGGTGAGGTGGTCCATTCTGCTGAGTGCTAACAAAATGACAGATGCTATACACTTCTCCATAGATCCACTGCTGTTGTATAAACAACAAGCTGTGCAATTCTCTGTTACTTTAATTTTCTTCCTCGCTTGTTCTTTTCTTTTTTCTCTGTAAATAATAATTAAAAAACAAAGAATTGCAGAGATATATTCTCTCAGCAGTAACATATTTCGAATTCACCCACTTTGGTCTCCATCAATTTCATGGCTTTACCTCTGATCTTTCTGCCATGGCAGACTTTTCTTGAACTACTACAACCAACTCTATTTATGGTCACTTCGATCGGTTAATTATTCATCCCCAAGTGGCAACAAAAATATCTCAAGTACATCAGATATTCAGATTCTTCCTTTTTGAAAACTAAATAAAAATGCATTTCTTCCTTGAACGAAGTATTCAATTCAATTATAAGGGAAACAAGAGCCTGTGAAATTTTCCAGGAGCAAGAGAAGTTAGTTTTCACAAGTTGTTCTCCCATATATTTCTTCTGCCACTATCACAAATATGAATTTTCCTGCCCACTGCTTGTTGCTGGAGACTGTAAAGTGGATCTTGAAAACCAAAAGAAAGAGAATTTTCTCGTTATGAGTAAAATGAATATTGTGTTCGAGAGTGTCATTTCCACTGTGAATGGATAAAGTTCAATTTTGATTAATACAAAGGACAAACTACAATAGATTGACATTCCATGACAGAATTCAAAATCTTGGTTCACAGGCTTCTAAAACCGAAACAAAATATGCTATTCAAGAAAAACTAAATCGTAGAAGTTAGTATAACCCTCTACCGGCATGTGGCAAGTTGCACGCTCGCCTTTCAGTTGTGACTATGTTACGCTCTTCCAGAGCTTGTTTAGAATAGTGGTTCAAGCTTTTAAAATAGTTTTTCAGCTTATGATCTACATAAAGTAAGTAAGTATGTGAAAAAAGTTTTGTCTCGATTTACATAAAAATACTTTTAAAATACTAAAAGTGATCTCAAACATGCTTTTAAGTTTTACAGTATCCCATCCAATAATTCTACCCGTTGTAAACTCAACTAGTCTAAAACTTTAAAAGATATGCAGGACAAAAGAATGCTAACTTGTCAGGTATACTTGTAAGACTACGGTGGCAATAATGTTAATGAATAGTATCTAGCGTCAATAAGCTGTTCAAATCATTCGCTACTTTACCATTATGTTATGCGTCTAAAACTCTTCTGTAGAAGAGAATATAAGCAGCTGAAGACTTTTTTATCTTTTCTTAGTTGAAGACTTCTGACATTCCATAATGGCTCTTAGAACCCTAAAATCATTACCCCCATAAGTAGGCATCAGAAATCATTGCATCACAATTCAGATACGGACTTTGGACGACGAACACTTGAAACGGAAAAAGAATAGAGCATAAGTTGCAAACATCATTCCCAACATACTAGAGATATAGTTTAAAACTGATCAGACGGAAGCATTAGTATAAATATGTAGAAAATATATTTATTTTTTAAATATGCCCTTATTTTTAAGAGAGTGTATAGAAAAGTTAATGGGAAAATCTCTCTCAAGTCTCAAGAGGCCAACAAAATTTTACAAAAGTCCTACAAAGAATTCGAATGTTAGAAAAATCTCAAGAAGTTCTTAAGACTTTTTTGATATTTTACTTTCGTGTGGGACTCTTGCGAAATTTTGTTGGTTTTTTAGGACTTAAAAGGGATTTTCCCATAGTTAATTAGGGATAACATTAGTATGAATACAATGGTTAAAATGAAATTAATTTTTGTGGGTAAAAAGATAATGATGCCCTTCCTTTATTTGTTTTATAAATACCTAAATTTATTTTATGAATTTTCATATTTATCTTGTAAAAGACCAAAATGTTTTTAACTCTCTAAGTTCTTTTGAATCCTTTATTTGTTCTATAGGCATCTTTATTTGTCTTGTATATGTCCATATTTATCTTATAAATTTTCATATTTGTCTTGTGAATGACTAAAATATTTTAAATTCTCTAGGTTCTTTCAAATTTCTTTATTTATCTTGTAAATACATTTATTTGTCTTATAAATATTCTTCAAAAAAAAATATTTGTAAAATATTTTAAATTCTCTATGTTCTTTTAAATTTCTTTATTTCTCTTGTGAATGCATTTATTTGTTATTGTCTTTTCACTTATAAAAATTAATTTTATTTTTACCATAAGTGTAATAAAGTTTCAAAACATTTTGGATTTACTGAAATTAATTTGTTATAAACGGCTAACTGAAATTTTGCGTAAATCATTTCTTTGGACTTTATAATAATTCCCCAAAAATATGAATTTATTTACTCACCGGCACTATCTTGACACTGCCAAAACCAGAGGAATCGATCCTTACGGAGTCTGAGTAATCGTGTTATTATTTCAATATTCATACAGGCAAAAAAAAAAAAAAAAAAAAGGCTATTCCTTACTGGCCAAAAAAACAAAAGGCTATTCCTGAGTGGAGATGATGAAATGAAATCATGAAACTATTTGGTGGGTCCCAATTCCAAAATAATAATAATAAAATATAAAATTCTTTTCCAAATAATCAATATATATATTTTAAGAGACTTCATCTCGTCAGTAGTTTCTGTTCCTGATTTCCTGATTCAGCTATTTCACGAGAAGTTTATAGAAAAGCAGAAACAGAGGAGGAAGAAGAAGATGGTGCAGGAGTAGGATCCTATGGTGGGTCGCAGCTACAGGCTAGCAATACCCTGGACTGTCACCGGACCAACAAACAAACTCTGGCACCGGCGGTTAAACAAGCCGTTTTGACTTTGTAAGTATCAGAAGCAAAAGAAAACAAAAAAACGACATACACTCAAATTCTCCGACATCGGTGTCAGCTGCTGAAATGAGTTTTCGATTCGATTTTTTTTTTTCTCGTTTGTTAGAACCAAGTCAAAGGGTTCATCGTATCTAGTCCATCTTGTTTATGGCCTTGGTGGATCCAGTGCTGTCAATAATGCTCTCTCCCTATCCTTCCTTCTTTCTTTCTTTCTCTGTTTCGCTTTTAGAATTTTCTCGGGAAATTTTTCCACTGTTTGGTTGGTCGGAAAATGGGAAAAGGTGGTGGAATTCGAAGGTGGGTTAGGTGAAGAAATAAATAGACTTTGGAATTGCGATGAAAGCCTGGAATGCGCCGTTCATATCTCTCTCTCCTCGCTCTCTCTGTGATTTTTTCCTTTTGGGTTTTTTTGCGGCGTTTGGTTGGCCGGTAAATGGAGGAATCCGATGTGGGTCAGGCAAAAGACAGAAACTTTGGAGAAAACGGAATGATGGGTGGGGGCTGAAATATGGGATGTATAACGTTACAAAGTTTTAGGTATGAAATTAAATTTTAGAATGTGAAAGGGGGTAGAGATGATAATTTAATGCTATAACATACCCCTATTTATTATTACGGGTCTTAAGGAGATAGGTGCCATTTGTGCTGTGTCCCAGTTTTTACATTAATTGCTGAAGAAGATGAAGGTGGAAGAGAGAGAAAGAAATAGATAGAGAGGGGGGGAGAGAGAGAGAGAGAGAAAGAGATAGATAGAGGGAGGGAGAGAGAGAGAGAGTTGACCATTACTTAGGGCTATGATTACAACTCAAACCCTTCTGTCATCCTCCTTTATTCTGAAATCAGTTCTCATTATTTTATCTTAATTCTGTTCTTCCCTCTACTAAGCAAGCTCCTTTCGCTTTTCTCTTCACAAAGCTTTGATTTTTTCTTTTCTGGGGGTAATTTATTCCTCTGCTTTTGCCTCCTAAAGTTTCTCTCTGTATTCCATGGTTCAGTTCAACTCTGTTTGGAGGGAAACGATGAAGATGAAACTTTTTCTTTTCCTGTTGCGGTTAGTTTCTCCTGTGTCGTCACCAATTTGTGACTCTTTTGTCTCTGCGTGCAGTTAAGAAATTGCTTGAATTGTCTGTTCTGAAGGAAGGTAGAAGGAGATTGAAAAGGTAGGTAGTAGCATATGATATATTTATTTACAATTGATTCATCTAATTTTACATTTTTTTTGGCTTTCTTTTACTGGTTTTTTGTTTGGGATCTGAGACAGATCTCTATTATTTTTTCTTCATGCAATCTTCTTCCATGGAGATGAAACCCAGCTGAGATATTCACTTTACTTAATTATTTTTAATATTCCTCTGTGCTAGATCCAATCAGAGAGCTAGTGGACAAAAACATTGATAGCGAATTTTTAAATTGTGGGTTTTCTTCCCCATAATAAATTAAAACTTGGGTTTGTAATTTTCTTGCGAAAAGTTTTCTAAGTTTCCAACTTTTCTCTTGTCCTATGTATACTTCGAGAAACTGTCTTTGGATTCTCTTCTTTTCTTGGTTAGCCGAATTCTATTACTTATAATAAAGTAAAAGGCAGATAGTACCTTCTCTTTGGTACTTCCTATATTCCCCTTAGCTTCTTCACAAATGAAAGAAACTAACATGTCTTTAATCAACAGTATTTGATTGGCCTTTGTGTGAGAATAGAAGCTCAAGTTTAATCTAAACCCTTTTTATATGTATTCTTGGAGTTCTTGGTAAACGGCTAAACGCTTCCTTACCCACTTTTTTATGCGCAAATTGACTTTTAGTATGGCAGAAAAAGATTCCTTCATACTATAATTCTGTTGGTACTTAAAAAATTACAGTCTCTTGTGAACAGTGCCTTTTACCCTTTTATTTATTTTTCAAGTAAAGCTTATCCTCTAGCTTTTAACGGAATCTTGTTATTGATGCTAGGCTTATATGTAAATCCTCAATTCATTTTTCTCTGTTGTTCTTGTTCAATTTAAGTATTGGTTATTTTCTTTCAACACAATTAACCAATTATATATCTGTTGCTTGCTAAACTAGTTATTCTTGTCTCTTATTGGTCAGGTCGCTGCAGAATCGGATCTGTACTTGCTTGAAGTTTGAAAATACCTTGAGCTGGAACACAGAAAATGTTCCATGTATTAAACCTATGAACTATGAAATTAGGTAACCAAAAACTCTGCTTCTGATTTTTGAGATTTCCTAGTAAACTACCATTTGAACTCATGACAGGATCATATTGATGACATTTTTACCAAATTTTGGAGTCATAGTGTTTATTTGTTTTCTTTCATTTTTTGTTTATGGTTATTACTTGCTTGTGGTTTCAATTTCAAACCTTCTGGGTTTAGTTTTCACTGGTGTGGAAATGTTTTTGCAGATGGTGAACTGGCCTTCTACCATTCAAATATCGGCAAACCTGAGTCTCAGTCATTTGAATTTGATGTCAATGATCCATACTCTGCTGGATGCAGATCAGAAGACCAGGAAGCCAAGGAAAATGAGAAAAGAGTCTCAGTTGATTTAGAGCCAAACAAAGGGAATTTAGGTCCAGTACCAAGTAAAATGGAGGCTGAAGATGGTTTAATAACTTCACCAAAACCCGATTCTGGTGCAAGTGTGGTTGGTCTTAGAAATGAAAATGAAGAATCCCCTAGTGATCCATGTCCTGATTGCCCACAAGATATTGAACCGGTTGAGAGTTCGGATCTTCCAGGAGTGGTAGATTCATCAAAAAATCTGGCAGATTTTTTCATGGACAAAAGTGTTACCGAATGTGAACCGGAATTGGTTGTGGTTTATAAAGAAAGTAGTGACCATGTTATTAAGGATATTTGTGTTGATGAAGGAATCCCAGCTGAGGAAAAGATATTGTTGGAGAATACAAATGAAGATGCTGCTCATAAATTCTCGTCCTCGGAGGAGGATCACAGGAGTGAAAATTTTGCAAAAGACAATGTTGCAGTTGATGCACCTTTTCCGGTTTTCATAGATGTGCCTGCTATAACAGAGGAATCTGATAAAGTTACTGCCAATCATTACAAGTTCGAAGACTTGATGCTACATGACGAGGAGGAAACCGGAAAATTCGGTAATGATGTCGACAAAGAGATGTTATTGGCTGGATACAAAGTTCTATTGCAAGATTTGGATGAAGAACAGTTAATGCCTTTGATTGAGGAGGGCAACAAAGCTGAGCAAAACTATTCACAGGTATTCAACATCCTAGCATGGCATAAAATTAATCATTGGATTCATATACATATAATACATATACATATATACATGTATATACTCCTTAAAATGTTGGTGATACTTATATTTACTCTATTTCTCTTTCTTACTTTTCTCATTATAAATAAGGGCATACTTGGAAAAACAAGTTTATTTCATACATATTTATTATTTTTAACTAATTTTAACTGTTTTCTTAAACCACGCAATTCGGCTATTGAGCTCTTATAAATAGGAGCGGAAGGAGTATATGTTTTACAACTTTTCCTGGTATTGAGATGAGAATTGTTGGCAAGTGATAATTTTGATTTTATCTGCAGGTCTCTAGTGAGCCTGAATTGCCCTCCAAGCCTAAGGAATCCGAAGATAGGGTTGAGGAAGCTGTCTCGACTTCTGCTTTAGCGGCTGAAGAGTCAAACAGTGATGTCAGCGATGCTGGCATGCCGGAGAATGGCGGCGTCACTTCTCAGTTTGATCCTCCGGCTGCTGCTGCCAGTGCCAAAGAGGAATCTGACCAAGTTGGTGGTGAGCCTAAGCTTGATGATGCTCATAATTCATCAGAGTCTGTGTATGTGAAGCCAGATGATCATCAGGCTGTAACAAGTCATGAACGACACGGCTTGGGTGAGACGAGTTTCTCGGCTGTAGGTCGTGTATCGAGTCGGATAACTTACTTGGATCCTGTGCCTTATTCTGGAAGCATCTCTCTTAGATCAGATAGCAGCACGACTAGCACGCGGTCCTTTGCCTTTCCACAGTATGTAAATTGCTCTAAACTTGCATCAAAAGCTTGTCATTTAGAAACAAACTTAGGATCTTGTCTTTTGGTTATCAAGTTCTTCTCGATTTCTTAAAAGGAGTTAATAATGCGCTCCAAATTGTCAAAAATGTCCACATGTTATATTTTTGAGAGAGCTTGATAACAAACTGATACGACTTTGGAGGATAATTCTATCACCTTGCATGATATCGGTCAAGTGGAGGAATGCCGAAGAGAAAGGGAATTCTCTTACTACACCGATCTCAAGCAAAGTGATAGAATTGCCTTACAGGTTCATATCAGAAACGGTTGAGTAACTTTATGAGTCTTGCTTTCTTTCATGATTATCCTTCATGCAGGAATTTCATGACTAACATTCTTGTTTTCTTCTTGTGCTTACAGACTTCAATCTGAATGGAATAGCAGCCCAGTTAAAATGGCAAAAGCCGACCGGAGACACTACCGGAAGCACCGGGGCTGGAGGCAGGGCCTTCTATGCTGTAGATTCTGAATGCTCTCTCTCTGTTTTGTTTTTTTGTTTTGCTTTATTTTTTAAATAGGTTTAGGTTGATAAAATATATATGATTTAAATATCACCTTAGCATTGGGGAAACAAAAATTTCATGTACCAGGCAATTCTACAATTTGCTCTAGGTTTAGGATGATGCCAAGTTAGTGTTGCTGCCAGCAAGTTCTTTGTTTTCTCTTGTTTGTTGTATGTGCTCCTTTTCCTTCACAGTCTATACATGATATGATCAAATATTAACTGAAATAAACCATAAGATATATATTTGTTTATTTATCTTTTTTCCCTTGGGTTGAATAGGACATATTTATTTTACATTACTTAAACAATGTGTTACTGAATGCACTTAAACTATTAGCAAATTGGTTTGACTGTTGAAGTCTCTTCAAATGGTTGTAAATTGTGTAAAATTATTAGGGAGTATTATCAAATTTAACTCAGTTTCTGTAACCAAAAACAAAACAAAAAATGAATCACAAGCAATTTTATTACGCAATGCTTAGTACGAGTTTTATTTTACTCTCTCGATTCTAAATATAAGATATAGTTTGTACGGCTGGAGTTAGTAATTTATTTGTCTGTTTTCTTCTTGTGCCTTGTTTGCTTCGTCTGATTAATTACGAGTTTGATACAAGAAGCAAAGAGGACATGTGAACATAACATTGAAAATGAGGAATATAATAAATTAGTAACAATTAATCTTGGGAGTTGAGCTTAGAAATTTGGATGTTCACTACAGTTTACAAAGATAGGAAGAATGACGGTTAGGTCCTGGATAATTTTTTCTGAAAAATTAGTTGTAATTATTGATTCAAACAATTGTAAATTCAAAAGTCTCAATTATAACTGAAATTTTTATTTGCAACTGTTTTGACTCAATATTTGCAACTCATTTTTCAAAATATTTTAAAGGATTTAACTGTCATTAGTTCAACTTTTTAAGACTTCAATGTCATTCTCTCAAAATGATATATGCTTTTTCACAAAAAAAGAAAAAAAAAATTATATATGTTTTGCATACCAAATAGAATGATAAAAGTTTTCTTCCTTTTCAGTTATAAAAAAATGATAAATCTCTCTGAAATACTGTTATTGAGGTGGCAATCATGCTTATAGTTAGACCCATGATTTTTTTTTTTTCAAAATTTTAATTAAATAATGAGAGGAATAAAAGTATCAATGAAAAATAGTTAACAAGTAATACTTATATTTTGTCATTATCGTTTAACATAAACTTTACAAATAAAAATAGGATAATATTTTTATAATAATCTAGCATTCGTATCTAATTCTAGTTCAAGTTATATTTTAGTCACAGGTAAAATATCACAATTTGACGCAACAACCCTTTATTCAACGTAATCTTAATATATATAAAAATTTAATACGACTATGAAGTTAGTTGAAAATCTGACTTCCCTCCTTTTCCCTAGCGCTTCGCTGCCATCCCTTTCAAACGACACTGTTTTGGTGTAAAATGCACACGGTTTCTTTTTTTTTTTTTTTTTTTTGAAATAGCATTCACCATCCCGAAATATCTTTTTTAGTTTCCTAAAATATCTTTTCAAGATCATGAAGTATTTTTCAAGATATTTTTTAGTACTAGTAACTATACTAAAATATTTTTTCAAAATTAGTTAATAGCGCGAAAGATTTTTTCAAGATCTTAAAATAATTTTTCAAGATTATTAAGTATTTTTTAGTACGTATCCTAATTCTATGATCTTAAAAATATATTTCAGGTACTGACTTAGTAGCGGTTGGGTCATACTAACTGTTGCAAAAAGCTACGCCACATTTGTAGCGGTTGAATGGGCAAAACCGCTATAGAAGACAACATGTTGTAGGTTTGTATTGATTCCAATGAACCACCAAAACTATGTCATGATTTGAGTGGTTTTTGAGGCAATAATCGCAAATAGTTGCATGTTTGTAGCAATTGCAAGGAACTCCTACAAAGTGTCACGTTGACCGAGGTAAGGTTTCATGATTTTGTAGTAGCTTTGGGGGGAACCACTACAAATCACGCGGCTATATTAACGCCGCCACCCCTTATTTTATTGCTTTTGGCAAATTCGTTCCACACGTGCTTTGAGAACTTTCATCAAATATGAGGTTTTGCTCGAAAATTTAAGGAGTTAGGCACTTGAGGTTAGAAAAGTTACTTATTCCATTTCATTTTCGAGCTAAGTATATTTGTTTTTAGCAATTTATTGTTATTTAAATATGTTTTTGTAATATTTATGAGTTTCTAAGCCTCTTTTGCCATGTGTAATATGTTTTTTAAACTTTTTTTTCCATGCGTTTTTAATTAGGTTTTAGAAGATATTGATTTTTTTATTTATTTTGTTTGGTTATGTGTAATTATATTATTTCAATATTGTGTTTTTATTTCTTTATAATGTTGGTTATTATTTATTATGTAATTATATTATTATAATATTTTTTTATCAATATTGGTTTGGTGTGACTATAATTTATTTTTAATATCGATATGTTGTATATTTTTAATTGGTTAAGTGAGAAATTATAATCAATTATATTTGTATTTATTTTCTTATTCCAAAAAAAAAAATTGCATTAATTTGAAAAGTGAATAATTGTAGTTATAATGTCTTCTAGGAGAGAGCACCCCACAAGACGACATGTCCTTGCGCCACCACAGCAAATGAGCATCCCCCAGAGGACCTCTTCTATAAAGGGATAGTAGTCGGAGTAGAGATCACCCCACAAGACGACATGTCCTTGCGCCACCACAGCAAGCGACCCTACCAGAGGTGCCTATTCAATCAGATGCGCCTGATATTAGTGTGAGCGACTACGAGGAGTGAGGGGAGTTTATGGCACCTTCGAGATAGGAGTTAAGCGAGAAGCAGTAACGATAATATGTAGTTTAGAGGTGACCCTTATTATGAAAAGCTTTTTGATGTCATCAAACTAAATTACAAGTGTTCATAGGCAAATACGACAACTTCACGGAGACTCATAATTGCATATTAGGCATCATATCAATAAATTCATCCTAGTCAATTCACACTGGTCAACTTGAAGATGATGAGCCATATATTCTTGCCTTAAAAGCATACTAGGTTTATTATGTTGAGGACGAGAGACACATAAATTGGAATATGGTGATTCACTTAAAGTCTCAAGACCTTTATGATATGGGTGTGATGTGGGCCTTTTTGTCTTTAGCCTTGGGGTCCACAATCAAAAATTAACCAAGGATTGCGTATAGGCAAACCTAGGATCGTTCTCTCTCTCGATGAGCCTTTTATTGAATCCTAAATAATCTAAATGACATGCAAATGCAATTAAAACAAGGGGAAAAATATGTTTTGGATTTTCAAATTAATTAAGTAAAATAAGAATGCAATTAAATTAAATGCTAAACTATTATTTTTGGTATTTTCTTTATAAAATAGTGAATGAGTGAATAAAATGGTATTGAAGTGAAAATATGAATGATGAATGTTCTTGGTGATGAAGAAATGACTGTCATTGCTCATAAAAAATTATGAGAGTTTAAATTCATCAAGTCTTAAGGAAAACCTCAAGATAACACCTGAGTCCAATATTCTCAATTAATAGTAGCTCCTACAAACATAGCTAACCACTACCTCTTGAGAAATTGTTAAAAATCACTTGATGTGCAATTAAAAATTGGAATAATGCAACATGAGTCTTCCTGAAATTGAGTACATAACAGTCCCTCAAAGGGCACAAGTCAATCACATTATCTAGACAATAACACGCTAATTAATATAATCTCATTGCAACCACAAGAAATTAAAACACATATTTTTCACACTACAAAATTCAATCTCAACTACAATTATCAAACCAACAGAGACAATTAACATTAATCTCAGTTCCAAAATTATACACAATAATTCCTAAAACTAGGCAATCTAAATATATAATTGGGTTAAGGAGCGCTCAGCACAACGAAGTTTTCCCCAAGGAGTGTCCAGCACCACGAAGTTTTTTTGGGAGCAAAAGTAGACATAACGTTACGTTTTGGGAGCGGCCAGTACCACGGCCGTTAGTTGACCGTCAACTTGGATGGAATGCTGACGTCGCACTGACAAGATGACGTGGACGCCGACTAGGAATAAAAAAATATTAAAAAAAATCAAAAAATTGAAATAATTAGGAAAAAAAATTCAAAAAATTAGGAAAAAATTCGAAAAAACTTAAATAATTAAAAAAAAATCAAAAAATTAGGAAAAAATTAAAGGAAAAATTCTAAATAAATACTATTTGAATTTGTACAAATTTAAGTCTGTCGATTTTTTTTCCTAATTATTTCAATTTTTATATTTTTTTAAATATTTTTTTATTCCTAGTCAGCGGCCACGTCATCTTGTCAGTGCCACGTCATCGCCACGTCAGCATTCCATCCAAGTTGACGGTCAACTAACGGCCGTGGTACTGGGCGCTCCCAAAACATAACGTTATGTCTACTTTTGCTCCCAAAAAAACTTCGTGGTGCTGGACGCTCCTTGGGGCAAACTTTGTGGTGCTGAGCGCTCCTTAACCCTATATAATTTTAGACCAATAAAATGATAGAGAAACTCCCCTATGTAGTCCATTGAGCTTAAGACCACATCTCCACCACCAAGAATTGAGAAATTAGCTATATATAGCCATTACAGCACCCAACCAGAGCTGCAGAACTACAATCCCTTGAAGGCTATTGGACTTAATGGAATGAAAGAGGAAAACCGTGGGTTCTTGAGGGAAATAGAAGAGGAATGATATGGAATGGTGAAGCAAAGGTCGACGGTGGTGGTTGGGTGGTGCAGCTCAGAGTTGTGTCGGTGTGGGTGAAGGAAGGGAAGGAAGGAGGTGGATCGATGCAGGAAGGAAAAACGATGAAGGTCCAGCTGGTTGTCCCCTGCTCACGGTGAAGGTGTAAATGAAGGTTGTTGAGGTCGCCGGCGTTGGGGATGGAGGTTTGCCGCCGCCGACAATGAGGAAAAGGAAGGTGGACGATGGAGGATGAAGGTCTGGTTCTCGTGGGTGTCACTCTCACGCCTCTGTTTTCAGAATTCTCCACCGGCGGTTATGGAGGGGTTGTGTCACCGGCGACCATGAAGATGACAGTGAACGTCGCCGGCAACGGTGGTGAGACCAGACGAAGGTGAAGGAGGAGGTGCTAAGTCGAAGGTGAATCCCGATCAAGCTCCCAGCTGAAGGTCCGCGTCTCTCTGGTTTTTATCCGCGGCGCTGTCTCCCCTTCATTTAATCTCCCTCAGCTCATTCTCACGGGTCCTGTATCTGACCTAGCTCCACGTTTTGACCAGGGACTAAAATGAAAAGAATTAAAAGTTCTTCAGAAGGGACTAAAGTGAGACTTTGCAAAATACTTGTGGGGCAGAAATGTAATTTCCAAAATATCTGGGTCCTTTTCTGTAATTAATTTCTGGCCATTTTCTTCATTGATTTCCAATTTTCAGAAATTGTTGGGACCTTTCCTATAATTTTTCCGAGTCCTCAAAATATTAATTTTGACCCTAAAAAATCTCCACATTTCTTCCAAAATTCCTACAATACAAAATTAAGCACAAGGTAGCATCAAACGTCCAAGAAATCATTTGCATGAATAATTAACAAAATATGATCATTTTACCCCTAATTACACTTAATTCAATACAAATGCCTCTAACTTAAATTAGTGTTTAATTATGCAATAATGCCCAAGAAAATGCATTAAAAATCCCAATTTAATTATGAAAAACCATATAAAAAATATGGTTTGATCAGGGTGATAATGATAATATCACCTACGAGAGTGAGTTTTTTAGCCTACCAATTTTGAAACCTTCTTCTTTAAAGGCGATGACAATTTACTTATAGTTAGATGCGTTTTTTTATAAATTATACTTTATTATCACTTAATTTAAATATAATTTTTGTACAAAATCATACACTCAACACTAACATTTGCTCCAAACATTTTTTCTTCAGTGATGGCGACGAAGAACTGGGACATACATAATATTCATACTTATCTAATTTAATTTAATCATTCTCCTCAAATAATGATCATTGTCATTTAAATGATAAAACATTCAAAAATAAGATTGGAAACATAAATTGAAAAATTTATTCACGCAACTTTTTTTTTTTTCAATTTATGCAACATTTAGTAGCAGTTGTTCAAACACTATAAAATTAAATTTTTAGCACAATAGTTTAAAATTTCATTAAATATTAATAGTGGTTTCCCAACCGCTACAAATGTTTAGTGGCTTTTTTTCAAATTTCTAAAATTAATTGGTAGTGGCTAGGCAACCACTATAAATGCTGACCCAAAAAAAAAAATTGGTTACATTTGTATGTTAGCCAACTGCTCCATAAAAAAAAATAAAAAAATAAAAAAATCCCTCAAATTCAAATGATAATTTTATTTGTTTGTTAACTGCTACAAGATATTCCTAGAAGGTCTAATCTAAAGACGCATCTTATAACAGTTGGCTTAAACCGCTACAGACATAGTAGCGGTTTAGTTAACATGCATAGCGGTTCTGTAGAATCACTACAAAATTGTTTGCACCAGTATATTTTGTAACGGTTTATATAACCGCTACTAATGTCATTTGTCAACCGCTGTAAATGAGCAAAGTTTTTTGTAGTGCTCTCCATTAAAAAAATAAAATGGAAAATTGGGACTAAACTCGCGAGTTGCAGTATAAGAACTGGTCATTATTTTTTTTGCGCTTTAAGATGGTGGATTTGAGAACTCAAAGAGAAGACAGATTGTGGAATATAATAGACCAAGATGGTTAAGTGAAAAGAACAAAAGGACGTTTTCTAGTTTGTTTCTTTTCTTTTCTTCTTCTTCTTATATTAGATGGTGAATTGGCTGGAGAAATCTCTCAAGATGGGTAGAGGAGATTGAGATTTGAGATGGAAGACAAGGGGAAAAATAGCATAAAGACATATTAGTAAGATCAACAAATTCAAAAATAATAATAAGGCAGATTAGGGATTTGATGAAAGTGTAGAGTTGAATATTAATTTTCCCTAATAATAAAGCCTTTACAATTCATATGTCATAAGAACTCTAGGACCCCCAAAAAAAAAACACACAAGGAGATTTCATAAAAATGTCTCTGCTTTCTCTCTTTTGGCCTTCATGCCTTTATTTATTTTTATTTGAAAAATTTCTTGCGTTGATTTTCACTTAATACTTTTTTATTTATGAAATTGGGGACTCTTCAAGGGTAACAAAAATTCTCCAACTTGTTATATTAAGGCCTGTTTAGTTAGAGGGGAGGGGATAAAAAAGGAGGAAAAATAAACCGCTCTCCTCATGTGGTGTGAAATTTTGGAGGGGAGGGACCTAAAGTTTTCATCCCCTCCTCTCTAATACCCTGATTTTGGTTCCCCTCTAAATTTGGGGATTATGGTGGGGAGGTAAAATTTAGAACATTTTTTTTGCCGGAAAAAATTTTAGACCACTTTACTCTAATAATTTATGTGATATTCTAATAATGCCTAGAATGAAAAATATTGTGACAAATAAAAAATATTAATATTATTAAAATGTTTTGTTATAAAATAAAAATATATTATTATACAAAATTATTATAATTAAGAATATGTTATTCAAAAATAATTTAATGTAAAAAGTATATATTTATGAATAAAAATTTATTTTAATTATAGCATATGCCAATAAAAAATTAAAATTAAAAATATTTCTATTAAATTTATTTGAATAAAAATATATTTTTATCAATAGAAAATATAATTCTGAAATAAATTTAAAAAATGATATTTTTAAAAATAAAAAATAAAATTATAAAATTGATTTAAAATAAAATATAAATGTTCATAAAAAAATTATAATTATAAATAAAAATAAAAATAGAATAAAATAATCTAAAATATCTTATATTTTCTCTTAATTATACATATTTCCCATCTATTTTACAAATATACACTTCAGTTTAAAATCATTAACTCTGTTAAGATTTTAGTTTTATTTAAAATTTATATTAAAATAAATTTTATTTACTAATTTACCTTTCATCATTACTGATTATTAGTTTTGCTTAAAATTATTTAAGTAGTTTAATTTTTTTTCCTTTTTTGTTAATTTATTTTTACTTTGCAAATAGCTATCAGTTAAGTTTTTTCATATTGACATAAAGACTTAATTAATTTAATTTATGCAGACATAGAAAAATTAATTAAAAATATGACTAATTTTTTTAATAGATACATACTTAAATAAATATGTTTATAAATGTTTGTGCCAAAAATGTATTTAAAAATTATATTATATCCCAAATCTACAATATTAATACCATATGGTAAAAAAAAGATATGCCTTTCAAATATGTTTTTCAATAAGGAAAAAAAAACAGCAAAAAAGAAAGAAAGAATTAACTTTTTTGGTCACTTAAATGAACAATAAATAAATATGATAAAAGATTTAAAATTTTATAATAAAATAAAAATAAAAAATTTATAATATATTGAAAATTTTGAACATCTAAGATTTAGAATTGTTTTATTTGTATATAAAATATTTTTTTGCAAATATAAATGTTTATTCCTTTGTTGAAAGAGAGATATTTTGGTCAAAGAAAATGTTTTATAATCAAATTTAACTGTTAGTTGGATAGAAATGGAATCTCAAATATGTAAGGGAGATATCTCAGAATTTGCATTTTAATCTCAAGGAGATCTATATACATTTTTAAAGTAGAGGAGAAGTTTATGTAATTTAGGTAAAACACGTATGTAGTTTATGTACTTTACTTATACAAATATTATTATAATGAAGAATATATCATTTTTACTAAATTTAAAATAATATATTTTTTAAAATATATTATTATGAAATTAATTGAAAGTGAAAATATGTTATTATAAATAAAAATACTATTATATTTTAAAAAAGAATATTACTACCTCGGTCCTAATTATAGGACATAATTAACTGATTTTGGAGGGATTAAAGATAGAAGTTAAATTAGTTAATTTTGCTCATTTTTCTAAAATGCTCTATATAAATTTTGCACTTCAATTACCTTGTTGATTCACATAATCCCTTATTCATATCTGAATTATGTTTTATATTATAAATCAACAACTTACGTTTAAGCTTAAGTTTCATAATTTCATATATGACCGTGCCATGACGTACTACATAATTCCTGTATCAATTCATAATCATCACTGCTATTTTTTTTTTTTAATATTGTCCGCTTCAATTAAATTAACCTTACGGCTCTTCAATGTTCAACAGAGAATTTGAGTAAAAAAAGAAAGTAGAATCTCTTACTTGATAGAATATAAGTGTGTTATTCAATTAATTAGTGTGAAGGAAGTATTAGTAGGGGTGATATAGGAAAAATATGAAAAAATTGCTCAAATTATTTTATTGGGAAAAAAAGTAGAATTAAGGTGTATTTGTCTTTAGTGAGTTGCAAGCATTACTTCCTTTATAGAATATATAGGTGCATTATTAAATTATTATTATGTTTAATTATTATTGAGAAAGTATCAATAGAGATATTTTAAGAAGAAATTGATAAAAATTAGAATGTTGTCTATAATTAGGAGCGAAGGAAGTATTATACAATTAATTTAAAACAAAAAATATTACAATATTAATTATAAATAAAAATGTTAAAATATTAATTATATAACATATAAATAAAAAGTATAACCAAATAAATATATTAGGTTGGAATAATAAATTGCTATCATTTCTCTAATCTTTTTCCATCTTAAACTAAACAATGGATCATTAAAAACCTCTCATCTCTCCCCACCAACCAAACGAAATAAGATAAACCCTCTACCCACGTCTTCTATCCCCTTTCTTCAAACTAAACTTTAGTGTTTGTTTGGAGGCATCCAAAACTTAGGTTTTGTCATAAGTTTTTCCAGAAGCTATTCTGCATCAAACCTATGTTTTGCAAAAGTTTGCCAAACACCCATTCCAAAAACTATTCTCTAAAAACTATTTTCCAAAAATCATTTTTACCTCGTAAATCCCAAAACCTATTATCCAAAAGTTATTTTTATCTCGTAAATCGTGAAAATCATTTTTTCAATATTAGTCAGTACTCTGAAATATTTCATGATCTTAAAAATTTATTTTAGGATATTAAAAAAATATTTCAAGGTAACAACTGATCTTGAAAAAAATATTTCATGGTACTGACAGGTACTAAAAAGATACTTAATACCGATCGGGTAGATCAAAAAAGATACTTCTCATGGTCTTAAAAATTTATTTTAGCATATTGAAAAAAATATTTCAGGGTACTGACAATCTTGGGAAAAAAAAATCATGGTACGAATGGGTACTAAAAAGATACTGAAAAAATATTTCCTGATCTTGGAAAAAAATTTAGGATATTGAAAAAAAAAATTCAGGGTAATGACTAATCTTGAAAAAAAATTCAGGGTATACAAATGTACTAAAAAATATCTTAACGATAATGACTGATACTGAAAAAATACTAATGATGGCAAAGGAGAGAGAAAAAGCTGAAAAAATTAGCTTTTCACAAAGCCTAGGTTTTGATGAAGAATAGCTTGAGGGGATTTTTGTAAGGTTATGACAAAACCTAGATTTTAATGCTTGGAAAAAATAATAGTGGTGTTTGACAAACTTTTGCAAAACCAGGTTTGATGCAGAATAGCTTTTGGATAATTTTGGGGTGTTTGACAAACTTTTGTCAAAAACCTAAGTTTTGAAGCCAAATACTCATTTTTATTCAAAAGCTATTTTCCAAAAATCTTTTATACTTCATAAATCCCAAAAACTATTCCAAAAAAACCATTTTTATCTCGTAAATCTCAAAAATTATTCTCTAAACGTAACTTCCAAACGAGCTCGCTTCAATCAGTTGAAGACCTTCTGACCATGACCTATGATTTTTCTGACATTATCTTTTATACTTCCTTTTTTTTCCTCCCTTTTGCTTATTAGTTATCTTGCCTTTCTTTGAGATGATGATGATGGCAGCTTCGATGATGATTTTGATTTTAATAAAAACAAGTTTTAGACTTTAAAACTAGAATATTCTCCCCCATGCAAAGGGATAATACATGTATGTGGTTGGATGCGAAATTCCAAATCTAGACGCAAATCACACTAGTTGGCAAATTTAAGGTACATTAGGGATTTGTTGAATTTGTCAACGAAAAGTGGATGGCGAATTTGCAATCTTTATCTAAATTTGTTAATTCTTTATCTGAACTTATAAATTTCTTATCTAAATTTGTGAATGACCCGAGAGAGTAAATGAATTTTTCTACTCAAAAAATGAAATTTGTAAATTCTTTATCTAAATTTGTGAATTTCTTATCTAAATTTATGAATTTCTTATTTAAATTTGTGAATGGCTTAAGAGAGTAAGTGAATTTTTTACTTAAATGAAAGTTGAAAATTCCTTATCTAAACTTGTTAATTCTTTATTTGAACTTATGAATTCTTTATCTAAACTTATGAACTCCTTATCTAAACTTATGAATGGCCTAAAAGAGCAAGTGATTTTTTTTTTTTAAAAAAAAAAACGAAAGTTGCGAATTCCTTATTTAAACTTGTCAATTCCTTATATGAACTTGTTAATGAATTTGGGTTGTTAGGGAAAATTGGTCGTTTCCTTTTAATTTCAGAAAAGACAAATTGAGCCTAACATCTCTCTGAAATTATGAATATGCGAAACACCTTTTTGTCTTCTAGCATTATTAAAGTTCTTTATTAGAGATTTTCTCTATTCTATACTCCTTCCGATCCTTATTGTAAGAAAAATTTAAACTAATATATTTCTACAACATTTCTAATTAATTCATATAAGCTAATAAAAAAGTGATTTCTAATACTAATATTTCTCTTATTAACTACATTAAACTTCAACATTATGTTCATTTTTACTGTCTCTCACTACCATTATTAATATTAGTACATATTAAAAAAATATTTAAAGCTCATGGATGAAACTATAAAAACGTCCTATAAAACTGATAAAAAAAAACTTTTAAATGACGCATTTATAAAAGGGACTAGGGTGAGTCATAGATAGATAGGTTGAAATGCATTTAAAGCCACCTAATATAGGAAAATCTCAAATTAAGTTCGCAAATTCAACAAATTCCTAATTAATTTATGAACCCAATTTGATATTTGTGAATATTGAGTATTTTACCATATTACCTCTCATTTCTTTCTTTCTTTCTTTTTCCCCCCCTGTAGCGATAGATGCCAACCAGAGCTCCAGTAACCACAGCTGGAGATCCAACAACAACTTTATCACAAAAGTTTAGTAAAGAGTACAACTTTATTGCAGTTCAGTAGTCTTCATTAGCTATTTACAACAAAATGTTTGCAATAAAGTTGCACTGTTCAATAAACATATGTTGTTATTCAATTATAAGGTATGATTAGAAATTAACAAGTCAAATTTAGCAATTCACAAGTTTTCATTAGTTATTTACAACATAAATTTTATTATAAAATTGTGTCGTCGAAATTTCAATTGCCACCACCAAGTGTTCTAGTGACGCTTTAGCCAACGTCTAAAAGAGGTGGCTTTAAAAAAAGTGAGAGGCAATCTAATAAAATACCTAACATTTACAAAATGTCAAATTGGTCCATAAACAAATTGAGGATTTGTTGAATTTGCTAACTTTGTTTTTGGGATTTACTTATTTTATATAGTTTCAATGGATTTTTCCCTCTCAAATATTCAAGGGAATAATATCAATACAAACTAACCCTAACTAATAATTATACCTGGTCAACGATTAGTTGTCCCATCAACAATACCACCTGCCATTTTCGAATGAGGTCCTTTAACATGTTTGTGTGGAAGTGGGCGTGAATCTCCTTCCTCTATGGAAGAGAGCTAGGTTAAGGGTAACTTTTAAAAAATATATATTCCGTATAAAAATTAATTAGTGATTATTTATTATTGTAGTAATTTATTCACTTGTTAATTATGCTGGACCACCGTTAAGCCTTGGTCCTTCAAGAACCAGGCTTATAAAATGAAGTCTCTAAATAAAGCGGGGCCTAAAAAGGCCAGCCCTATAGAATTGTGGGGTTAAAAGGGCCGGCCCTGTTAAACCCATTAATTTTTTTTAACTTGCTCAGTTGACAGTTGCTCATTTGCCTTGTTGACTAAATATGATCGTGAAGGAAGCTACTTGTCTGCTATTTACATAGTATTCACTCACTCAGCCACTCTCACAGTCTCATTCATTTCTGTCATTCACTTCATGCCTCTCACCTTAGTCTCGTTGTCTCGACCGACAATAGTTTACTTTTGATTATGACTTAGTGATCAACATTGCGTTTGTTGTTGTTACATGATCATGTTGTTTAGACCTTTAATGTCGATAATATTTATTTGATAAATTAAAACTTTAATTGTTGTAATTTACTAATTATATTTCTTTTAAAAAAATACAGGAAAAATAATTAAAATTTAGAAAAATAGCTTTTTGGCCTAATAGGGTCAGCCCAAGTCCACATGCTTTCTGATCGGGTTTTGAAAAATAGATGTTTTTTTTTTTTTACTTCGAGCTTAAAAAGGCCAACCCTGATTCTCAGTTCTACTTGCAACTTCAATTTAATTTTTTTTTATAAGCCTTTTGGCCTCCTTATTCTACAAAAAAATATTTTCTTAAATTTATGAAAATGAATGAAAAAAATTTGATGAATCCACTTATTTTCATTTTGACAGAAATTTAATGACAATTTTCATTTTCTTTCACAAAGGGTTCATTTTCATAAACGAAGTCCTCTTGCCAGTTTGATGATACTCCTCGCGCCGGAATGCTCCCTTTCCGTCATAGTGCTCTGTTTCAATGGCAATTCGCTTCCTTCTCCACTCCAAGAACCACCCACTCACTATCTCAGCTTTATATCGCTCAATTCCTTCTTGCTTCTTCTCTTCCAGATGCCGAAGAAACCCTTTCACTCTACCTTCACAGTCACCTCCGTTCCCAAAGAAGGTCCCTTTCACCGTCTCAGTGCACGGCAAGACGTGGCAAGACCCTTATCATTGGATGTCCAACACTGAGGACCCAGATCTCTTAGACCATCTCAACCATGAAAACACCTACGCTCAAGCTTTCATGGCGGATACCCTCAATCTGCAATCCATTTTGTCGTCGGAGATGAGAAGTCGAATACCCACTTCCATTTCCACTCCCCCTGAACGTTGGGGACCCTGGTTAGTTCACTTTCCGAATCTGGAAATGCTTTTTTTCACGACTGGTACTTGGTAGATATTAATTTTTCATTGGAAAACTTATTTAGAAGATATTTGAGTGTAAAAAATAGTTTTACTTTAAAAGAGTGAGTTGATACATAGTAATTACCTGTCCCTCTTCAATTAGTGTACCCAAAATTTGATCTTGTCATTCTAAAGAGATTTCCTCTATGTTTTATCACGTCAATGACGTTAAGTTAACAAATAATTAGAATGGGTAACATAACATACATGAAACCCAGATTATCAAAATATTCTTTAGAGGACTGAGATGAGTTCAAAATTTAGTGAATCAAATTTAGGCAAAATGTATCTTTCGAAGATCAAAATGTCAATTCACTCATTATAAAATGTGTTCTATGGGTCTTGAGTAACATACCGGCTTTGTTAAATTCACCAAATAAGAGAGTGAATACTGGCTTAAGTTGAGTGATGGACTGATGAATTCAACTTTTAGTTTGCCTTGACTTCCAAACTGATGCTTTATCACTAGTTTTAAAAAGAAAAAGAATTACTACTTTGATTGGTTCTAGCATTAGCTTATTTTATCCTCTGTTGGTTAGGCTGTATTACCAGTACATTCCAGAGGGAAAGGAATATCCTGTACTGTGTCGGAGGCTAGAAACAGAGAGAGCAGGCTGGCTGAAGTCCTTTCTCCATTATGCAATGCTGAGATCAACACAGGAGGAAGTCCTGCTTGATTGGAATGAGCTTGCAGAGAAATATGGAAAGTTTCTTATCTGATGAACTGTTTGATAAATGTTAGACATTGCTATTGTCTTTCTTTGTATGTATAGTTTTTAGTCAACTCTTTGAGATTGAACATTCTGCTTGAACTCTCTTTCCTGCTGGAATTCATTTATTGATTTGTTTAATATTGCAGGGTATGTCCATGTTGGTACATGCAGAGTTTCTCCTGATCACAACCATCTTGCATACACAGTTGATATCTCTGGTGGTGAACGGTTCATGCTTCAGGTAAAGGATCTCAGGAGTGGATTTACAGATCCAAAATTTGGAGTTGAAGGCGTTGTTAACATGGCATGGGCACGGGATGGAAGCTGTCTCTTTTATACTGTGTCAGATGAAAACCAGAGACCTTACAGGTGAAATTTTTAGACTCTCTTTTCTTTGTATTTTGGCATAAGCTAATTTTCATTCTAACTTTGATATGATAACATGGCAGGGTTCTCTGCAGAAAACTTGCAAATGATCATGTGAATGATCTCCCAGTATTTACTGAGAGTGATTCCAGTTTCTGTGTGGATATAACAAGCACAAAAGATGGCAAGTTCATAACTGTGAATTCAAACTCAAGGACTTCATCTGAGGAAGGAACTTATACATATTCATTTATGAATTTAAAAGGAGATTATCCTTTCCTAGCAACATGTTGATCTTGATGCTTATCACAGGTTTATGTTATAAATGCGGCCAATCCTATGGATGGACTGGAAAGAATATGTAAGCGTGCATCTGGTGTACAGTACTTTGTGGAGCATCACCATGGCTTATTTTATATACTCACAAATGCTCCAATTCCTGAGGGTAATTGGACTGGTCAAGATCTTTATCTGGCTCGACACCGAGTTGAAGATATAGGATGTGCTTACTGGCAGGTCATGTTTGGTTAGCTTCCAAAATCACTCTTCCAGGTTTTTTAATTTCTATGTGCAATTGTTTATCTGAATGCATCACTCTAACTCATCTTTGGTGTGCTTCTTTTATTCTTCAGAATATCATTCTTCCTCCTAAAGATATGAGCATATGTGATATGGACATTTTTAATGGACATCTGGTTCTTCTCTTCAATAAGAAAGGTCTTCCTGTGTTATGTTCCTTGAATTTACCTGTTAAAAATGATTGCAAGGTATAAGAAATGTTGCTCTATTAACTGTTTGCAAATTATTATGCTGACATATCTATATGCCTTATAAAATGCATCCGCAATTAATGTTGACTTGAAACTCCATTAAATTAAAATTTTAAATAAATTTGAGTAAAATACTTTGACCCCTTTTTTATTTTGCCTTAATTACATGGACCTTCCATCTATTTTGAAAACATGCACTTAGGTCCAAAACCGTTAACTCTATTAAGAATATTCCAAAAAAGATTCTAAAAATATTTTTTTAAAATTAAAATTTATATTAAAATAAATTTTATTTACTAATTTGCCATTTATCAAATCAAATCTCTAATTTATTTATGAACGCTTACAAATTTCAGGAAAAAAATCAATGGCTGCAGTGATGAATTATTTATATAATATCTTGAATTTATATTATTTATACCATATGATTAAAAAAAAATGTGTTTGAAATATGTTTCTATCTGTTTGACAAAAACCTAAAATAAACATGTTTCAATAAATATTATGAGAAATTAAAATTATAAAATTTTATAATATAATCAAAATTAAATTTTATAACATATTAGTAAATTTAAAAATATATGTTATAATTAGCTTTTGGTTGCACCATTTTTTTTGACAAATATAAATGTTTAAATCATTCTTATGTTATAGGGGAGTATTTTGGTGAAAAAACGTTCAAGAGTCAAACTTAATGATTGGATGTAGGAATCTTAAAAATACAAGGGAGGTTTGTGCTGCATATATTTTGATTTCAAGGGAGATTTATATGAGTTTTCAAAATAAAAGAGAGGTCCATATAATTAAGGCAAAACAAAGAGGTGATTAGAGTATTTTACTTAATAAATTATATCATGCTAATGTAAACTTGCAGAAGACAACAGCTAGCTTGAATTGTTTTGCAGTATCAGATAGATATTGAGGACCTTAGACCATGGTACTTTCCTATGCCATCAACTACATGCAGTGCTGTTCCTGGTTCAAATCATGATTTCATGAGTACAGTTTATCGTGTGGTGCTTTCATCACCTGTGGTATGTGATTACTGATGCAGATTTGACAGTGGTCTACATTGATCACCTAATTATGGGGGTGCAGATGGAAGTTTATATTTGAAGTTGACTTGTTTTCTTTTTGGAGTGAGCAGATGCCTGATGTGATTGTGGATTATGACATGTCCAAACATGTTTACTCAATAGTACATCAAGAGGAAGTAAATGTTGCTTCTGTTGGTCAGTCAAATGTCCCGATTTTTGAGAACGAGGATAAAATTCAAGAGGCATACAATGTAAGAAATGGTTGCACAATAAATTCTGGTTCTCAGACATGGAGAGACTTTTCTCATGTATACTGTTGTCAAAGAGAGGAAGTTTTTTCCTATGATGGTGTGGGGATTCCTTTGACTATTGTGTACTCTAGAGAATCCTGGAAGAAGGGTAAATCTCCAGGACTTTTGCTAGGTTATGGAGCATATGGAGAAGTTTTGGATAAATGCTGGTGTGTTAACCGCCTGAGTTTACTAGACCGAGGTTGGGTGGTAGCATTTGCTGATGTAAGGTGGGTTGTCCGATGTTTGGTGTTACAACCGTACCAATAGGTTGTAAGCTTGTTTTATATTGATATTAACTATGAAATTAAATGTTATGCACTTTTTTAATCTCTATACATGAAGTATTTACTGACATTTATATGCTTTTTAAGCACTTGATAATGTTAATTTTGGCAGAGGCGGAGGAGGAGGTGCTGATTCTTCATGGCATAAATCTGGAAGTGGATTGAACAAACATAATTCAATATATGACATTGTGTCATGTGGCCAATACCTGGTTAATGAGGGTTTTGTTCATAGAGATCAGCTTGGCGCCATTGGATGCAGTGCAGGATGCCTTATTGTTAGCGCAGCTATGAATATGTATCCAGATCTCTTTCGAGCCGCCATATTAAAGGTTCCCTTTTTCATCTTTCTTTTCAAATGCTTGTTCTCCATAGTTTTCTTGTGCTGATTTTTGTTTTTCCTGATGAATACCAGGTACCATTTCTTGATATATGCAACACATTGTTGGACCCTAGTTTGCCCCTCACAATCCTTGACTACGAAGAATTTGGAAATCCTCAAGTGCAGTCCCAATTTAATTCAATTTTCAAGTATTCTCCTTATGACAACATTTCTGAAGGTCAATGTTATCCTTCAGTTATGGTCACAGCAGCACTGAATGACTCAAGGCAATTTTGGACTTCCCATATCCTTGCTTTCTTTCTAGGAAAAATTAATTCGTTGTTCCCTACACTTTTATTCGGTGCAACCGGGTCTCTAAAAGCTTGACTTGGTTTTAATTCATTTTATAAACTTTGACTCACTATAACTCAGTCTGTATAGTTTAAACAATTTTATAATTTAGTCCTTGACCTTTATTACCTTTATTATGGATATGACTTTATTTTCTAAAACACAGAGACTAAATTATAAAATTGTTAAAATTATAGGGATTGAGTTGCAGTGAATCAAAATTTAGGGATTGAGTTACTATATAGTCAAAAGTAAAGGGATTAAAATATTAATTTTCCCTAGAAATAATGAAGTTATTCTTGTAACATTTGTCACTGCTAAAAATTTGATGACATTTTATTTTTCAGAGTTGGAGTTTGGGACGGTGCCAAGTGGGTGGCTAAAGTAAGAGATAGGACCTGTTCTAACTGTTCTCGAGCGGTTATCATGAAGACAAGTATGGTTGGAGGACATTTTGGTGAAGGTGGTCACTATGGTCAATGCGACGAAGCAGCTTATGAATATGCTTTTCTCATGAAGGCTTTTGGCATGCTCAATAATTAAGGGCCTGTTTGGGGATATATTAAGAGGGAAAGTTCAATTATTGGGTGTTTGGGTTGGCTTCTTTTTTAATGGGCTTCATGGTTTGATGGGGATATTTTTCTGAAGCCACACCATGGAGCTTCTAATCCCATCAGCTTCTTCTCCATCAATTTTTTCTGTGGGCCTCATCAGTCAAAAGCAAAAAAGACGTTTCTCTCCTCCCTCAATGAATGCTTCTCTCCTAGCTTTTGATTTTGCCTGTACCATTTTAGTCTAAAACCAGGTGATTCATTAATTTAATTTTTATAACTAAAGCTACATAAGTCTAACACGTACGTTGCTCCACTAAATGGACCCATTTACGTAAGTTTGAACTCGGTTTAAAACATCTGATTTAAGGGACCGATCGTTTCATTATTGTTAAGTGGTTCTGTGTTTTCTTCTAGACCAGCACTTAATATGTGTGTGGGTGATGAAGATAATGATGATCCAGTTGATGAAGCATCCTCATCAATATCTTCAACACAAATGAATTGCTTTCGTGATCAAATAAAAAACCAACTTGTAGGGGATAGGTTTATTTATGTTCAATAATTGTGTTGTAAATTTTTTAATGGTATGTTACTATTTTATTTGGAAAATTTATATTTATTTTTAATTTTTATCTTAAATTATCACATTTTGTACAACATATATATATTATATATATATATATGTGTGTGTGTGTGAATTTGATTCATGCATTTTTCTGTCATTTTCCATCTTATCTATCTGTTTAAAAGCTATGCCAAACAAGTGCCCATTAGAAACAAAAGCCACTTCTGTCACCGTTATCCCAAACACAAATCACATTAGAAAAATTCCATCAAAAAATAAGTTCATTAAGAAAAGTTCATCATAAACAAAAGCCACTTCTATCAAAGCTATCCCAAACGAGCCTAAGTAAAACTCATCCAGCAAACTGTAGGAAGACTGTCTTGAATCGGTGGAAGGCATTTTTTCAGGTTGAAGAAAATATGTCTTCAAGATAACATTTGGAATCTAATCTCCACCTTGCAGATTGTGCTAATATGTTTGTAAATGGTCAAAATAATTCACATTATATATATATAGCCTCTTTATTTTTTCTGCGCACAACTGCATTCTGCAGAGTCACTTGTTGATACTTGAAGAACTTTCCATGGCTACTGTTTGCAGGAGAGAAATAGGATTGGATGTCTGGAAGCTTGAAGGAGAGAAGATGAGACTTGTTATGATTGAATGGTTTGAATTTGAACTCATTCCACAGGAAATTCTTCGTTGTGATATTCCTGAGCCTACTTGATCAAAAAAAATATTCCTGAGCCTAAAGCTTCCCTATGGAATACAAGGTGAGAAGATGAACACTTGCGTTTGGGAAGAAGCTGGTCTTTTGATGTCAAATGAAGATTTTAAAAATTGTAACATAATTTAATGAGAAATCATACTTTCACTTTCAAGCAAGAGTTAACATTAGGCATTGGAATGTACTTGTGATTTACTCCTCCTCTGATTAACCATTTAACTAATTTAATTAGATTATGAAAAAAAGTTTCGTTACTTGTAATAAATATGATTTGTGTTTCCTTTAAAAATAAATTTCTCAAAAGTCACTAATATATTATCGAGGTAATATTAATATGGGTAATTTAGGGGAAAAAAATATAAATATGAGAAATAAGCCATATATTTAGGACTAAAACTAACTTCAGAAAGATATTTCACATTAGAAAAACTAGTTGAGTAATTTCCCGGGGCAATGACAGTTGATGACTCAGAAAATTGTGAAATCTCAAATTGGGACAATTTACTTTGATGATTTGAGTCAAAGAGAAATTTACTAAAATACCTTTTTTTTTGCTAATTCATGCCCATTTTTTTCGAATGAGAAATAAAATTTGCAAACTCTATTGGGAAAATTTAGATAAAATCACTCAGTGATTTTGGCAATTTAAGTTCTCCTCTTTTAATGATGAACTGAGGGATATGAATTTCAAATGAATGACTTCCAAGTTTCAAATGAGAAAACAAGCTGAGTTTATATTTTTTAATACAACATGTTTGGATTGGCGTTTTACGCCTTAAAAGCTGAGTGGGATTTTTTTTTTAAAAAGTTAAGTGGGGAGGTGTTTGGGTGAGCTTCTGAGTGAATGGGCTTCTCCAAAAAAGCTCTATCTGATCCATAGCTGAAAATTGCAGCGTTGGAGATTGTCTCACACCTTCTCTTCTTTCATCGTCCTCTTAGCTCGATCTCAGCAGCTCTCCCCTCCTCTCGACGTAGGAAACAGTGTTGGGGAAGGCAAGCTTAAGAGCGGTCTTGGCGTGGATGACAGCATCGAAGCCGTCGCCAAAGAGGGAGAGGTTGATGTTGGCGTCATGCTCGGCTTCATTGAGGACGGAGGCGTCACAGCCGTTGGAGAGGCAGTTGTGGAGGAAGAGGCAGAGGGTGGCGCTAGTGATGTTGGGGTTGGTGATCTGCTTGTTGAAGAAGCTCTCACTCTAAATTGAAGAAGCTCTGCGATGCTGTGGTCGAGAGGAAGAAGAAGGCCAAGGTCAAAACTTATTTTGACCAGGGACCATTCTGAATTTATCAAAAGTTCTCAAGGAGTAACTAATTTGAAAATTAATATTGTTGAAAAGTTTTCTTAAAAAGTCACTTCTGCCACCGTTAATCCAAACAAAAATCACATTTACATTATGATTTTTATCTTATTTTACTTCGTAAAAATCAGATATAAAGTAAGTTACTTCTCCTACCATTAACCCAAACGAATGTATAAGTAGTTGTTTGCAAAGGTTCAAATGCCGTAGAATTAGAATCAAATTCCAAGGAGTAGCCAAAAAGAAAAATTGAGCTGGTTTTCTCTCTCTTTTTTTTTTTTTAAAAAAAAAAATTATATTCATCTTTTTATAATTTGGAAATTACTAGGCACATTAATTTTGATGTTATTCTTATTTTTACAATTGAAACTCAAAAACATAAATTCAAGTTGTCAAAGTTTTTATCACTTCTTCTATCAATGATTTGACAACAAGTTTTCATAATTTGCAATTTGCTAGGAATTATTTCACAACATATTTTCTTCATAATGGAAAACAAAATTTTAAGTTGTCATGTACTCTTTTGATCCTATTTATAAATAATTTCCAAAATGTTTCCTAGGAACCAAGAAAAAAATTAAACCTTCTTACCTCTACCTTAAAATTTAACAATTTTTCAACTTTGCGCACATTCAATAAATCTATTTGAATATTAACAAGTTTTTTTTTTTTTTTTTCACGGTAAAAAGGGAACATATATTAAGCATTTTTATCTTGATATCCTGAAATTTCTATTCTTTAGAATTTACTATGTTTAAAAAAATGTGAATTAGTTTTTATTGTAAGATATTGGTTGGACTTGGAAGGTATGTGTATCAAGGTTGTCAAATTCGAAAGTTTAAGTAAACTCGCACGTAAACTCGTATCGTGAATTCAAATAATAAACTTCAAGAGTTTACTTTCACTATTAAATATGTATTAATATTGTATAATAAATAATTTAAATATAAAAAAATGACAACAATTTACCATATTCAAATTTACGATAATTAAATCCAAATAATTTAAATTAAATCCATCAATATTAAAAATTTACAATATTTAACAAAGAAATTTCTATAAACCTTACATATAAAGCTACTGAGCATGATAAAAAAAAAAAAGTTAACATGAGTTTAATGGTGAGTTAACACGGTTTTGTAAGTTTGAAACGTAAAAACGATAAACTTGGTGTATAAACTCGTAAGTTTAACCGAATTTACAATGACCATGAGTTTACCAAAGTGACTATACTCGATTTGGTAAGCTAGAAACGTAAAAATGGCAATTCACAAGTTTGACAACAATGGTGTGTATAGTTTACTTAGTAGAAATTAATTCCTGTAGTCCCCAAAGATATGTTAGGAAGTATTATTAGAAAACAATCACTAATATATCTATAAAAGCTGATTTTATAATTAAGTCATGTTGACTTTATATCTATGAAGGCCTGATTTCAGACATGGATCAATTATATGTTGTATAATACTACTTTCGGTTTTAATTATAGGACATATTTAACAAATTTTGAAGAGATTAAGGATATGAGTTAAATTACTTAATTTTACTCATTTTCTTAAAATACCCTTATATAAATTTAGTTAATTAACTAGTTGACTTCTTCGATGCTATATGTCGGATTCAACACATTTTATTCTAGTACAAGCCCAACACACATTGATCCTAGCACTTTCAAGTTTCAACATTGACCTGGGCAGAAAAGCCCAACGCATGCTTTCTCACATGGTGCTGTATTAATTGAGGTGTATTATTGAAGGGGTATTTTAGAAAGAAATTGACAAAAATTAAAATGTTGTCATATATTTAGGACCAAAACCAACTCTTAAATGTTGTCTTATAATTAGGATCAGATAGAGTAATTAAGAGTGAGAAATATGCATTGATTAAAGTCATTAGTTGCTTCTTGATTAAAATTAAGATGAAATGACTCTAGTTTTATAAGGTTTGATTAGAATTAAGATTAGATGACTTCAAATTTATAAGCTTCCTGCACATCGCAAAGAAGGTGATGCTAGAACAATGCAAAGGATAAGTGAGTCTCTTTTCCCCTCCTTTTCTCTCATAATTAAATTGTTTTTTTATGGAATAACCTCAACTCATATTAGTGTGGTGAATTTCTTTGTACGAAAATTAAGTTTTTTTCCTCAATAACATGCTTTCGACGTGGATCGTGTGGGGAAGTAAATGCTATTTTCTATGTACGTAAATTCTACTTTACATTACGATTAAATTGATGAAAGTGAAATACTCTCTTTGTTCTTAAATAAAAGACTCTCTTAACTGATTCATAAGGATTGGAATTGTTTGACTACGTTGGTTATTTGTTATTACTATATAAAAAATTGTTTGGCTTTTCTTAAAATACCCCTCTTTTATTGAGCGGTATGAAATGTGGGAGACAAAGGGAGGAAAAAAATTGTACAATTAATTATGGTGATCTTAGAAAAAATATTAAATAAGGAAAAAAGACTGAAGTCCTATATTTTGGACAAAAATACATCATTTAACTAATTCTTATATTTATGATAGGAGTAAGTCTGAAGTATAATATATGTGCTCCACAAAGCTACTGATGAACATAAATTTTTTTAGAGTAAATACCCTTTCTGGTCCCTGGCAAAAAACACGGACCTCATTTTGGTCCCTTACAAAAAAATTGACTCTTATTCGTCGTTTTTATGGGCTAAAAAGGATCTTTTAGAAATTTGTGTGGGATCAAAATGTCAACCAATCGACCTTTATTCGTCCTTTTTATGGACTAAAAATGACATTTTTTTGTAAAGGACCAAAATGGGGATCGTGTTTTTTGTCAGGGACCAGAAATGGTATTTACTCATTTTTTTTGTGTTTAGATGTATATTTTGTGCCCTAAAAAATATGACTGCTCTCTTAAAAATTCCCTTTTAAATAATTTGGGTATGGTTTATAAAAAAAGAAGCATATAGATTAAATAATATTAATGACCTTTTGATAAGGATGATATGTCTTGCTTTTAATTCATATACACAATTGTCATATACACATTTATTATAGATTTTTTTTTACCATCAATTTCATTTCTAATTTTCTATGAATTATTTAAATGACTTTAAGTCATCAATTTTAAACATGAAGCGATATAGTAATAGTCTAATAGCCATGTGTTTGTTCTCAGCGAAAATGAGAGAAATAGATGGATACACAAACCAAAATGTGTTCTTTCTTGTCCATACCACCATTAATGAATCATGAATGTGTTGAATTTAATTTAATGTACTTTTTTTTTTTGGGCCAAAGAATTTAATGTACTTTTTTTTTGGCCAAGAATTTAATGTACTTTAATTGCACCATGTTGCATGCTTTGTTATGCGAGAAAAAGGGAAAGAGCCTCTCCATGTTTCTTACGTCTACTTCCCTTCATTTTTTTATTTACACTATTAGATCAAATTTGACGATAGAGATTTAATCTCCTATAAAAATAAAAAAGAATATATAGAATACTTTAATAAAATTTTAAAGATATTAACTATTTAGATTAAATTTTAATGATTTAAATCTATTTATTTACAATTTTTTATTTATTTAGTATTATAATAATATTATTATAGAATATTAAATCTCAACCGTCAAAGATAATCCAATGGTGTAAATAAAGAAATGGAGGAAAACAAATAGTAAAAAAAATGGAGAGGCTCATTTCTCAAAAAGGGTTCTCACGATAACGTTGGTTTTTTTTTTTTTTTTTTTTCCCCACTGCTCTTATTTTATAAGGCATTTATAACTTGTTTACACAAAACAATTAAAAATATTAAATTTATCATAAAATTTAAGTGTTTTTAACATTACCCTTATTAAACACACTATCATATTAATTTTGATATGCTCTCACTTCCCTAATAGGGATGGGCATATATAAAAAATATTTAATGCTTATTAAAATTATAAAAAAGTCTTATAAAAAGAACTAAAATTACGTTATAGAAGACATTATAACATGGAGAGGAGCGGGTACTGAAACGTGAGAGCGTTTTTTTTTTTTTAAAGGTTGGCTAAAATTACTTAAAAAGTAATAAGATGTAAAATAATTTAAATTATTATTTTTTTTAAAAAAACTCAAATTTATGGAGAGAGAGTGAATGGGTGAATAATTAATGTGGTAAGACTAATATACTAATTAATAGGGATCAAAATAGAAAACGTTACTCCCTCTGGGACAAAATATAGAGAATTTGTTCCCTCTCTTTGTTTCTTTTCTTTTTAGGTCTACTTCCTCCTCTACCCAAAACAACCCCGTTTTTGGGTAAAATGATGAATGATAGAACATTTTTTCAAAGCATCATCTACATCTAGTAGCTTGAAGTATTTTTTCATAAATAACTAATTTCATAAAGTAATTTCTAGTACATCCAATACCTTAAATATTTTTTTTTTTATTAGCACCTAATATTTTTTGAAGTAAATTTTAGTGCGACTTTATCCTAAGAGTATTTTTCTCACTAGCAATAAACATCCTGACGATAAGATACCAAATGCTACTTGAAAAATACTTTAGCATGTCAAATGTACCAAAAATTTCTTTAGAATACTGAACAGTACTACTGAAAAAACATTTTAGAGTGTGGGATCTAGTTGTAGGAATCTCACCAGAAACGCGGAAGCGTATTGAACCGAGACGATGCAGAAAAAGATGAACCTTCATCGTTTTGATTACCTGGAAAGATGAGCGATCTAAAAGCCTCTTCTCGAACAGTCCAAGTCACGAACAGTCTGAAAATGGAGTAGAATACCCAAGAGGGGGGGTGAATTGGGTATGTTCAAAATTTTTCTTTAAAAGCTCTGTTTTTGACTAAGGAAAACAGAGATAATCAGAGATAAGAGTAGGAGAGCAAGACACAAAGATTTATACTGGTTCGGTCCAACCACTGACCTACGTCCAGTCCTCAGCCACACTGAGATTTCCACTATATCAAAAGATTACACACTCTGTACTCAAGAGTAATTCTCTCACTAGAATTTACTCCCCCTTACAAGTTGTAATCAATGACTCCCTAATCACCAAGTCCCCAGACTTGTGATTCTTTGCAATAAGTGAATTTACAGATAAAAACTTTCTCTAAGAGTGGATAATGATAATCACTGAAGATTGATGTATCAAAAGATACTTTACACAGAAAAACAAAAAGAGTAGTTGAAAGCTTTGAATGATTTTCGTTTTCTGTTGTCTTGGTTGTTGAGAGGAATTGAATGCACTTCTATTTATACTGAGAAGGCATTAAATGACCGTTGGAGACTTTAATCAAGGATTAGCATAAGTTTTGGTCTTCTTCTCTCACTAATCTTTACTTAGTCCAGCTGTGCAGGAGTTCAGAGTTGACTCCTAATAAATATATCCGTTGGAATGACAGATGCTGGATGAAGAAACATTCTTTAATTCCTTCCTAAACGTGTGCAGGTGGATTACCCAAAAGTGTGTTGGTTTCTGAGCATTGCATTAAATGCTCTGACATGCTTTTTGCTTTTGGTATTAAACCTTCGTTAAACATTCTTTAATCCATCTGAAACTCACTAACAAAGTGGTTAAATATAGCTGGGAATATATAAGAATGATAATATAAAGCATTAAGATCAAACACGAAGAAATCACAAATTCGTATGATTTGAATTTTGAATACTTGCGCCCAATACTTGAGTATGTTCTTCAATACTTGAGTATGTCACTGTGCATTAATGTGAATACTTGAGTATTCATCTGAATACTTGAGTATTCGTCTTCCAGAGAAGGCACTACATGATTCGAGTGTTGGACAATTTCTTTGAGTAGGACCAATACTCGAGTATTGAAACCAATACTTGAGTATTGAATTTTTTATGTGAAAATAAGTTTAAGTCCAAAACCTCAATACTTGAGTATTCAAATCAATACTTGAGTTTTCAAAATATTTGAAAAAGAGCTAAGCTCTCTGTATGCCCAATACTCGAGTATTCAACTCAATACTTGAGTATTGAATTTCTTTGAAAATTTTGTGAAATCTTTTCCAAGTCAATACTTGAGTATTCTTTTCAATACTTGAGTATTCAAATCACTTGGAAATAGCAAACCTTTCTGTATGGCCAATACTCGAGTATTCAACTCAATACTTGAGTATTGAACTGTTTTCAATATTTGTGAAGTTTTTGTCATTTCAATACTTGAGTTTTTATTCCAATACTTGAGTATTCATAAACATGTGTAAAGTTTGAAAACTTTCTGTTTGTCCAATACTTGAGTATTCATATGTTGAATACTTTAATGACTCTCTGTATGACCAATACTTGAGCATCCATATGGATACTTGAGTATTGTATTGGCAATTTTGCCTTTCAGCGAAAGAGTCTCTGTATAATCAATACTTGAGTATTGAAACCAATACTTGAGTATTGACTTATAGTGAAAAACTCAGAAGGCTCTCTGTAACTCCAATACTTGAGTATTGAGACCAATACTTGAGTATTGTGTGACTTTGTGGAAACAAGCCATTCTCTGTCAACTCAATACTTGAGTATTGAAACCAATACTCGAGTATTCACTTGACAGTGAGTTTTTCAACTTATCAAAACAACTTTTAGCTTGTGTTTACAATTGCTAGTTATCATCAAAACACATAGAGAACTAACACAGTCCAAGTCACGAACAGTCCAAGTCCGCTATATGATCGATCTTCCAGACTATCTCTTGAGGGGGATATGATGGTTGTGTGGGCAACCGTTCGATGATGAACGTCCCGCTCTAGGGATTTATTTCGATGAGAGCCTCCTTGTAATTAGGTTTCTCAATGGGTGAAAGTAGGTTTATATACTATTACACCAAGACTTAACCCTAAACCCTAAGGGCCAAAGGGCTCTTGGGCTGTAGTCTCACTTAAGCCCAATTGGGCTTAAGTGACCAAAGAGCATATTTTCCAACAATCTCCCACTTGCTCTTTGAGATACAAAACTTGAGTTCGTAAACCCAAGACCATGTAGCTCATAAGCCATCATCATATGATAATTTACCCCATCCCTTGTTTCGAGCTAGCCTGGGATCTATCATTTGTCATTTATCAAGGCTCATGATAATCAAGATTATCTAGTTCGGTGCTACTCCACTAAAAGCCCGATGAACTCCAAGATTAATGAGCTTATAACACAAATATGCATTACCCCTTTATAGAATGTCTATAATTTGATTGACCAGTTCCGTAACTCAATCAATTATTTATTCCCTTGATCGTGATAGTTTCTCTAATGGATTACATGCACTGGCCAGTGTCTTCAATATTCAAGTACCGAAACATATCAAGTGGACATTTCCTATAAATTCCATGTTGTTTATCTCATAAACACCGATAACCAAAAAGTCTCAATCCAAAAATACCAAGTTATTGGTCGTCATATAGATCAAACCTCACATGTTGGTAAATCAAAGAATGAAAACTATTCGACTACCTATTTAAAATAAACTTAGGATTAAGAGCAACTACATGACTATAGTTATCCGGAGATTTGATTCCTTATGATGAAAAGAGCAACCTTAATCAAATCTCTCCTTGATCCATTCAATGTAAGTATTTATTCACACCAATATTTTATAATGATTCGGACAAAACCATTTCATAAAATATTGCAGCCTAAATAAAGTGCCCAACTTAATTTAATAGCTGTGAACCTATTCATCAATTGTGAGAACCTATGACCATGTCCTCTATGAACGTATCCATATGATCATATACTCCACAATTGATCCGGACCTTAGAGTCTCGTAAATAGTGTGCGAAAATAAATGAAAAACACCTCGCTTATACTATTCAGAAAAATGCAATGTCATAATGTCTTGCTCAAAAAGCACAAAATAACAAAATGAAATTTCAACTACCTAAAGCTATAGCAAATTTGGAATCTTCCTAAGACCTATAGATGTAACATGCCTCTCGAACACACATTCATGCAAACTCTTAGTAAAAGGGTCAACAAGGTTCTCTTCTGATGCTATCTTTGCTATCAATGTTTCTCCTCTTTCAACTATTTCTCGGATCAAATGGTACTTCCTCTGTATGTGTTTTTCTCTCTTGTGAAACCTTGGTTCCTTGGATTGTGCTACTGCCCCACTGTTGTCACAGTAAAGTGTGATAGGACAATTAACACCTGGAATCACCTGAAGGTCCGTTAGGAACTTCTTTAACCATGCAGCTTCCTTTGCAGCCTCGGCGCCTACATACTCGGCCTCGTGGCGAGTCGCCCACACATGATTGTTTTACACTTCTCCAATAAATGACACCGCCATTAAGGGTGTACACATATCCCGAGGTGGATTTACTTGAGTCGATATCTCCTTGGAAATCTGAGTCCGTATAACCAATGCTTTCAAGACTCCCACTAGAATAGACCAACATATAATCTCTCGTTCTCCGTAGGTACTTGAGTATATGTTTAACCGCTACCCAGTGTTCCTCTCCAGGATTAGATTGGTACCGGCTTGCTACTCCCACTGCATAACATATATCTGGTCTGGTACAAAGCATAGCATACATGAGACTACCTACAGATGATTCATAAGGTATCCTACTCATGCGTTCTCTCTGCTCAGGAGTTTTAGGAGATTGCTCCTTAGAGAGATGAATCCCATGCCTGAAGGGTATCATTCCCCTCTTGGAATTCTCCATACTAAACCTGGCAAGAATTTTGTCGATGTATTTAGCCTGGGATAATGCCAAAACCCTATTCTTCTGGTCTCTTAAGAGTTTAATACCAAGAATATAATTGGCTTCCCCCAGGTCCTTCATATCAAATTTTTTGCTCAGCCAGGTCTTTATGCCTAACAATACCTCTGTGTCATTTCCGATAAGGAGTATATCATCCACATAAAGTACCAAAAAAGACACTGCATTACCTTGGATCCTTTTATTCATACACGGCTCATCAGGATGTTTCTCAAAACCATAAGACTTAATGGCTTGATCAAATCTAATATTCCATGATCTGGACGCTTGCTTAAGTCCATAAGTGGACCTTTGCAACTTGCATACCAGTTCTTCTTGCCTTTTGGCTATAAACCCTTTTGGTTGCTGCATATAGATTTCCTCTTCCAAATTTTCATTTAGAAAAGCAGTTTTGACATCTATTTGCCAAATCTCATAATCAAGATTTGCTGCAACAGCTAAGAGAATCCGGATGGACTTAAGCATGGCAACCGGCGAAAAAGTTTCTTCACAATCCACATGTTCTATTTGAGAGTACCCTTTCGCCACCAATCTAGCTTTGAAGGTTTCAACCTTCCCGTCCGATCCTCTCTTTCTCTTGTAAATCCACTTATACCCAATGGGTTTTACCCCTTTAGGTGCATCTACAAGAGACCAAACTGAGTTGGAATACATAGAATCCATTTCACGATTCATAGCCTCAAGCCATTCCTGAGTATCAACATCTTCTAGTGCCATGTCATAACTCGTGGGATCATCATCTTCATCAATGATGACATCTTGATATGACTCACCCAACAAGAGAAATCTTGTAGGTTTACGAATCAATCTCCCACTACGACTTTGTCGTACTTGATGTTGTGCATCTACAGGGGGTCCATATTTTGTGGGTTAACAATTTCTTGATGAGGACCCTCATTAGGTGGATTAACCAATTCGTGATTTTGTTCTTCCATACGTTCATCATTATGCTGAACTTCGGTTCTATTTCTCGGTTCCTGTGTATGTTCGGGTATATTTTCCATATTTTCCCTCTTTGAACAACCACGGGAATAAATCCGGAACCGCCTGAGGAGGTGGTGGTGAAACTTGATCTGAGACTAGCTCATCAAGAATAACCTTACTCCTTGGGTTATAATTTGCCATATAGTCCTCCTCTAAGAAAGTCGCGTGTATGCTCACTATGACCTTCTTTTCTTTTGGACTATAAAACAACCAACCTCTGGTTCCTTTAGGATAGCCTATAAACATGCATGCATACTTCAGACGCGAGTCCATCTTATCTCGGTTTTCGTTGCAAGACATGTGCGGAACACCCCAAATCCGAATATGTTTCATGGTGGGCTTGCACCCTTTCCACAATTCTATTGGTGTCTTTGAAACCGACTTGGACGGTGCTAAGTTAAATAGATACATAGCAGTTTCTAAGGCATATCCTCAGAATGAATCAGAAAGAGATGAATAACTGAGCATAGATCTTGTCATTTCTAAAAGGGTTCTATTTCTCCTTTCAAAGAACTCCATTCTCATTTGGGGTGTCCTTGGAGAGGATAATTGTGAAACTATCCTCCTTGATCGGGTAAGACCCGAACTCTCCAGATAGGTATTCTCCCCTCGATCGATCGAAGGGTCTTAATTTGAACACCAAGATGCTTTTCTCGCCAAACCTTGAACTCTTGGAATTTTCCAAAAGCTTCGGACTTGTGAAGCATCAAGTACACATGTCCAAATCTAGAGTAATCATCGTAAATGTGATGAAATCGATACCCTCCTCCTACGGCTTGGACATTTATTGGTCCACATACATCGCATGTACCAATTCCATTTGAAGTGTGTCACGTTTTCCCTTGGCCTTGAAGGATCTCTTGGTCATTTTACCTTCTAAACAAGATTCACATACTCGGTATCGGTTCAAAGTTCGTGGATTTTAAAATCCCACTTTTGACCAAACCTTGTATCCGTTAGAGTTAATATGACCTAATCTCAAATGTCAAAGATAAGTTTCATTGGAAACTTTTCTTTTCTTTGATGAATTATTATGCTCAACATCTCTTAATTCAACATGATTAACTTCACAGGAACATGATTAAGGAAATAAAGACCATTAATCATTACACGTAACAAATAAAAGAAGATTTGCTTCTTATTGAAACGAGGAATTAAACTGAATGTCAAACCATGTTTTTCCAAACAACTAACGTAAATTAAATTCCTCTTAAATTTCGGAATAAATAAACAGTCTTCTAAAACCAAAGTTCTGCAATTATCAAAAGATAAAATAACTTGTCCCACTGCTAGTGCGTACACAAGCTCCCAGTTCCAAGCTTCAAAACTCTTTGTCCTTCACTTACATGTGCAAGCTATGTTTGAACCACGCAAAAAGTAACAAACATGGTTAGTGGCTCCTGAATCAACGATCCATTTTTCATCGTGATTCTCCACTAAACAAGCATCAATCACATGTAAATTACCCATACCTGGTTGATTCATACGTGGACAATTTTTCTTCCAATGCCCCTTTTGTCCGCACTTGAAGCACTTGCCTTTTGGATGCTTCATTGCAACCGTTTTGGCAACTGGAATACTTGATTTCTTATTTTTCTTGTTCTTGTTCTTTCCTTTGGGTTTCCCCTTAGGTTTCACAGAACTTTCACTAGCAAAAAATGCACTGCCCTGCTTGACTAGAGACTGTTCAGCACTCTCAAGCTCATGCATCAGTTGAGTGAGGTCAAAATTCATCTTATTCATATTATAATTCATCTTGAAATGATTGAAGTAATCATGCAGTGATTGCAATAGAAGGTCAACTTTTACTTCTTGTTCAAATTTGACACCATGATCTTCAGCCTTCTTGAAGTTTGCTATCATTGTTAAACAATGATATCGCACACTTCCTCCAGACATCACTGTCTTGGTGACTGAATTCAGCGCATTTTGCCTAGCAGAGCTACTAGACGTAGCAAACATGCCATCAAGAGTCTAGAGCATTTCTGCTCCACTCTTAATCATGCTCACTTGCTCCTGAAGGTGACTGACGAGACTGGCTAAAATATAGCAAATAACCGCCACATTCGCCTTCTCCCATTTTTCCTTCTCTTGCTGAAATTTTGTCCGGATTGCCACGACGCATCTCCAGCAGTTGCGTTGGCATAGGGCCAGTTAGAACAAAGTTGAGCTTTTCATATTAAAGAACAATATCCAAATTTGTTTTCCATTGTTTGTAGTTTGTACCATCCATATGTTTTTGGCTCAAGATTGTAGCTAAAGGATTGAAAGACATTTTTCTGAAAATAAGGAAAAAAAAAGACTAATTACAAACTATAATTAACAACAAACAGATATTGCGCTAGTAGATTCTAGTAACTACTATTCGTTTATTGTTTAACAATCCATTAGTTATCTCTACAAGGCTTACGATGGGCAAGATACTTGTAAAACTAATATTGTTATTTTTGGGCCTTCAATTCTATTGCCAGAGCCTCAATGGGAGGGTTAACAATTTTACCAAAGTTGAATGTATTTAACCATTGTTTACTTTCAAAATTATCTTTAGTGTCTAAGTGTTGCCGACGATGGGTGTACAAAAATTTACTAAAATTTTGAAAATATTAGGGTTTAATCTAGCGAAATCCGATTATCCTTATCCGATGGGGCTTCGCGATAACCATTTCACTAATAAACCCACAATTGGGGCCCGTAGGTTTTAAAATTAATTGCTTAATTTAAAACCTTCACTCATTCAATATTTTTTAAATTTAGATTTTTTTTTAATTTCCAAAAATTGTTCAATTTAGAGTATTTTTAAATCACTCTTAAATATACAATTCTCTTAGGACATATCCTGGATTATTTGTCTAGATTTTTAATTCCACAATTAATTAATCCAATTATTATTCTAGATTTTAATATAAAATCATAATAATTTATAATTAGTTTAGTGGATAACCTAAATAATCTCACATAATAATTATCATACTAGTCGATTCAAGACATAATAGCTACTATGCATTTATGACATGTGATTATGCAACAATATGACATCTTCCTATTCTATATGGCATGTTATTTCTAAAATCATGTTAATCGCACATATAATTCATACAATTCAATAAAAGCATTAAATTAAACAAATAACTTTAATCCATGGCTTTCCTATTTAAAATAAAATAGAAAATTACAACTTTGAAATTTCTCTTTTGTCCAGGCCATAGTATATGTCTCAAGCCCCTTTAGGGTGTTCATGGGCCCAAAAGCCCAAAGACCCACTTTTTGGCTAGAAACCCTAGGATGCAAAAGAGAAACCCTAGCCGTCAGTACTGTCGCGCCGTCAGTTGAAGTCATCTTAGCACGAAACTCCAGGGGAAGGACCGCCATGGGGAGTCGATCACACGGCCATCGGAACCACCCCGAAAGGTGGCCCCACGCGCCCTCACGCGCGGATTCTTTGCCGGCGCGTAAAGCCCACTCGCAGGGCTTGTGGCGGCACGTGGGGGCGCGTGCCAGCTCCCCTGGCGTCGGTCCAACTCCCACTTTGTTCATCTTTCCGTCCTCTTTCCAACCATATATGGTTCGTCCAAATCCAAGGTCCAGAAGTCCACGAAACGTGTCATACAGCGTCGAATGTTCATATTCTTGAAGTTTCTTGATCTCAAACTTTTACAGAAATTTGGAAAAATACATAGAAATTTCGAAAAAAACATAAGAACAAGCAAGGAGGAAACCTAATCATATGGGATTAGCCTCCTTGTTACAAATCAAGAAATACACGAGAAAATCTAACCATGGATTAAAGCGATTAACCGATTAAAATTAAAACTAATATTAAATCTGAATTATAAACGAATAATACTCATGAAATCAATAACAAATATAAAAATAGATGCCATATTTTTCAAAAAATAATATTTTGAAAAATCTGAGATTTGATCTCATAAACTAAATCAAAGCTGGTTCTTTTCCTCATCGCGAACCGGCTCCGATACCAATTGTAGGAATCTCACTAGAAACGCGAAGCGTATCGAACCGAGACGATGTAGAAAAAGATGAACCTTCATCGTTTTGATTACCTGGAAAGATGAGCGATCTAAAAGCCTCTTCTCGAACAGTCCAAGTCCGCTCTATGATCGATCTTCCAGACTATCTCTCGAGGGGGATAGGATGGTTGTGTGGGCAACTGTTCAGATAATGAACGTCTGCCTCTAGGGATTTATTTCTGATGAGAGCCTCCTTGTGAATTAGGTTCCTCAATGGGTGAAAGTAGATTTATATATTACTACACCAAGACCTAACCCTAAACCCTAAGGGCTATAGGGCTCTTGGGTTGTAGTCTCACTTAAGCCCAATTGGGCTTAAGTGACCAAAGAGCATATTTTCCAACACTAGTTACTAGTTTATGCTACTGAAAAATATTTTAGGGTGTTGAGTACAACTAAAAAATTACTTCAGAGTTCTATATGCTTCTTCAGAAAAGTGTTCACCATTTATCATTTAACCCCAGAACAGTATAGTTGTGAAGTAGAGGAGGGTAGCGGACCATAAAAGAAAATGACAAATAAGTATTACTTATTACTTTCTAGGCAACTTATATTATGAACTCAAAAATTCTTCTAAAACGTGAATTATATTCTGAACTGGAGGCAGAGGGAGTATATAGGAATAGAGGAAGTTGTTTTTTAAGAGCAATTATTTTTTCATCAAGTTTCTTATTATATTATTCAAAAAATTAAATACATAATTGTCTTATTAATGATAATATTCCTATCATTTTTAAGCGTTAATATTCAATTTTTTCCTTAATAAAGTTTAAGGTTTTTCTTAATTCCAGTAAAATATATTGAAAGTAACTTATAAATGAGAGAGAGAAATATATGTATATGGTCCAAAGTTTAGCGGGTAATGTATACTTTAAGCTTGAGTTTATCGGCCAAATGAAGAAGGCTCTTAGAGATTGGAAACAAAAGAAAGATGCATGGCTTATTAATCTAAGTAGAAAGATGCAAAGCTTACGTTTTCCTGGGGAAAAAAAAGGAATATGTTCATCGTATCCCTTTTTGTGTGTGTTTGCTTTGTAACTTCCAATTAACTTGTTGAAAAGAAAAACCTAATCATAGAATAAATATTAATTACAATTCTCCGAAAGAAAAATGTCCACCCTTATTTTCCTTAATGGAGATTGAACAAAAGAATGAGATTTAATTAGAATAGCAAAAATCACCAGCCAGAAAAGAAATTAAAGTATTATTATGTAATATATAAGCAATATGACAGTTTCTAAATATAATAAATTCAAAATATATAATTCCACAAATCATGAACATATGTGTGTCTATATGCACCCATTCTTGTTAACCAATATAATCTAATTAATTAATAAGGATATAATTAATTAGATTTGGAATTTTAAGAATAAGTTGTGTTGTTTTTGTTATACTACGTCTTACTTTATATTTTATATTAATTCTTTCTATAAATATTAATTTACTGTATAAAATATTTTGCAAATAAAATTCAAAGTTACATAATACTAATGTGGAAAACATATGCTATAAATTGATTTTTTTTTTCCTTCCATTATAAATGTTTTCCTTCGCTTAAAGTCCATACTTTTCTACTAACAAGCTATTGTTGGGGTGGTAAGTGGCATTATTCTGTAAAGAAGAGAACACGGGTTTAAATACTTGGAAACACAATTGTTAAGAGAAGCCAAAATCATTTGTGTTCTAAGCCTCAAAAAAGATTATACCTTTGATCAAATAAAAAAGAGCACACACACACACACACACACACACACACACACACACACACACATATATATGAGGTTTAAACTTTTCATGTTGCATGAGAAGAAGAAGATTCCTACATGTAATACCCGGATAATTATTTATCTGGAATATTATATTTCGATAGATAATACCTATTGAAAATAGGTGAACATGTGGTTTCAAATAATAAGTAATAATTATCTTATTTTCTAAGGTAATTACTATGGAAATTAGGAGAGATAAAGAGCTAAAATGTATTTTTAGAGCATTAAATGGCCTAAAAATATTATGATAAATCCCAAGAGGTAGTAAAATATTTATAAAAAATTAGAAGGTATGTTGTCTCTAATTTTAGGAATTTTTGGGATAATTTCCCTTGAAAAATAATGAGGCAAAATTAAGTATTATTTTGGGGATCATAAGTGACCCCATGATTTTTAATATTTTACATGGGATATAAAATACCAATGTAAGTAAAATAGGTGTGAGATAATGATTTATCCTAATTAAGAAAATTATCAAAAATTAGTAAGTGGCTAATCTGGTAATTAATGGGATAATTAAGGTATAAAGTAAATGAATTAAAAATAATTTAAATAATTATTTTTAATTGGAGAAATTCGAAATTATTAAATAAATAAAAAAATAAAAATAAAAATATTAATAAAATATTTTATGCTTAGAAAAATAAATAAAAAATAAAAGAAAAAAATAAATGTGAAGGCATTTTGAATAAAATAATAATATAATCGGTATAGAGCCAACAGGAGAAGTGGGAACAACTAGAACTTAAATCCTACCTCCTGATATAGGATTGAAGTCATAAACAACAGCACTTTTTATAAACCAGTGAAAATCCATCTCGGATTGAGCGGTCTCAGAAGTCGTTTCTGAAACCAACAGCGTAATTAGGAGTACCGGGTAATTAGGAAATGGCAGATAGTGCTAAAAGTGACTTAGAGAAAACAAGCAGAGTTTTGGAAACCAGGAATAAGGTCACTTAGATCAGATCATATTACGAACCGGTGAATTTCGCCTACAAACTAGTGTTTCCGGAATTTGATTCCGAATCAAGGCGTCAGGCCTAAAATCTTCGAGATAACGGAACACCCTTAATGGGATCATAAATTTCATTAAAGTATATATTCCTACCGAGGAAGAAAAGTACTTCGAAACTACACCGACATCATTTTGCGATTCAAAGCAAAATTACGCGATTCGAGCACCGATCGTGAACTAAGCGGTAAGTCAAGCATTATGACATCATCAAAGATGATGTCATAAATGGGCAAGTAGGGCAGCCCAACTAGGTGTAAGGCCAAGATTGTTTTGTCCTCAAAAATGCGATCCAACGGTGCAAGATTCATTTCGAAACAAATCCCTTAATTCCAACCTTATCCCTCCATTTTCCTATAAATAGGAACCTCTCCTCTTCTCATTTCCCACACCACAACTTCGAAACCTAGAGAGAAGTTAGAGAGAAGGAAGAGCTCTTGGAAGTTCTTGCCAAGCCGGAGTAAGTTTTTCGGTCCCTAGTCTTTAGTTTCGGTAGTTCTTTCGGTAGCTATAATAGAAATCTTTGTTTTTAGCTTTAGTCTTCCAATATATTATAGATATCATATTTTTGGGTAGATATGATATATATTTCGAAATATGTGATGGGAAAATAAGTATGGCAAAATTTTGGAAGATTAGAGTCAAAACAAATAAGCTCGGCGAAATTCCGCCGATTAGGGGTTCGGGGGCAAAATGGTAATTTGTACCTAAAATGCCTGTTATAGTGCTAAAAGTTGTTAAATATTATCCTTATAGGATATCTGTTATAATCGAACCGCTGTCGAGCCGACGTCATACCGCTGTTTCACCCGCTGTCAACATTACCGTTTTCCGTAAAACGTACCATAGTCGACAACGAAGGTACGTTCGCGTACTGTAACACTAACGCTGATGTTTATAGTATGCATATATGTGCTATGTGTATGTTATGCTTATGTGAGGTAATTTATAGCTCTGTGGAATGCTCATTGTTCGTTATTATGCTTTTTGGGTGTTGGGATACGTTTGCTAGGTGTGAAATGCTTGGTGCGAAATGCTAGGTGTGAAACGATTGCTATGTGTGAAACGTATGCTAAGTGTGACATATCTCGCCGGGGGCTTATATGATGTGGGGATATGCTTGTTAGTATGCTTATATACCGTATATGTAAATATGAGGTTAACCGTTTCCGAGGTTCAATGCGCATTGAACCTCGGCTCTTAATATAGCATCGGAGTTCGGAGGAACGAGAATCGAGGAGAAAGGCAAGCAAAGACGCATAGGGACTCAGTGAAGACTTTCTTTCGTTGCTATCTACTTTTGAAAACTCTCGGTCGTTGTACTGCTTTTGTAATCAGCCAGACTTACGTCATTTTGAATATATGTATCAGTTACTCTTACGCTCCGATGCTCTACTCTGATGAAAAAAAAATTATACTGCTTTTGAAAATGGGATGTTACACTACACACACATGAAATGGTGAGACCCACATATATATATAATGCTAATTATATATATATATATATGTGGGTCCCACCATTTCATGTGTGTGTAACATGAGAAAACACTTCTCCTACAACATGAGAAGTGTTTCCCCCCCTCTCTCTCTCTCTCTCTCTCTCTCTCTATATATATATATATATATATATTATTGGGATCACCTTAAATAATCATATATTAAATCAATAACAATTTTGGTTTACTTGTTCGGTTAATAGGAAGACTACTATATATATATTGTCATAGCTTTATAATATCTAATGACACCGAGCTCCTCTCTTAAGTCTGTTTTAAGTGTGGGATTGTGAGTTAGAACCCTCTACAAGTATGTGTAATAAATATATTAAATATGACAAGAAAACAAAAATATCCTATTGTCTTCTGAAGCAAATTATATTATTCAAACACACACACATGTTTTCATCAATTGTTTTCCTTACACAACACTCAACAACACATATAATTACAATGAAAACAAGGGCATTAATTCATATACTTATTCTCTGAAAGCATTCTTCATCTTTATAATTAGACACTATCCCTCTAAATCATTGCCCTCTCCTTCCTTCAATCCTCCCCATTCATGATCTGAGGGATATTCCATTCCTAAACTCTTCAAAACCCTAAAAAATTTCTCTCCCCTTTATTTTATTTCCCTCTCTTCAATATATACCTAATACCTCATAAATAAATAAATAAATAAATAAATAAATATATATATATATCATCAACAACTAAACACACACTCACACTCACACAGAGCTGTAAATAATAGTGAAGCATGGGGTACAAGAAGAATCGTTTTGAGGATTCAGAAGACATGGAAGAGGAAGGAGAGAAGGCATATAATGGGAATAAGATGAAGTATGTGGGAGTTTTGAATATGGAAGTGCTCAAACGTTTGATGGTTGGAGGAGTTAAGTCTCAGAAACTGAGAGGTTTGTTATCAAAGGGAGAAGTGAAAAAAGTGAAAAAAAAAACACAAAAAGTGAAAAAAAACACAATGCAGTTAAACTACCCCGTCACTGTCTTGGTGTCTCCGCCTTCCACTGACTTTTACAGTGTCGGCGACGTCGGTGTCTCCAAAGCTTCCATTGTTGTTGGGTGTTCCGCTCACCCTCATGAACTCATCAAGGTCCGTATGCAGCTTTAGGGCGAGAATCACACACCGAAATCAAGTCCAGCAGTCCACAACTTTCGATTGGCATGCGCCTTGCACCCTGGTTCCGTCCCTTCGATGCCACAGGTAGTAGCCGCTGTTGCCACAGCACCCGCATGGGTCCTATCTCTGTTGGTGTTTGCCTTATCCAACAAGAAGGCATAACCGCTCTTCTCTCCAGCATCTCCGCCACCGTCCTCCGCCAGTGTCTCATATTTTAACGTCATTGTGATAGTTGTTTTTTTTTTTAAATTGTTATTTGGTACTTATTTTCACTCTTTAGTTGTTGATTAAAAATTAAGGTACCCTCAATTAATGTTTGTGCTAGATGCTCCTCGGGTAATAGTTCGTTGGCCAATCTGCACCTTAACCCTATAAATATATTTCACACTGACTAAGAAACTTCATTAATTTCGTATTAACATTTATTAACTTTTCAATTTTATCCCTATTTAATATGTGTGTCATCTCTCTCTCTCACACACACATATATTATCTGCTTGTGTACCTGTTAACTATATTGGATATAGAGAAATAACAAGAACATAATGAAAGTATCATATCTATTATTAACTATGAAAGAGCAATAAACTCAGACAACAATTAATCAACCATTGATCTCGAGGGAGATGAACAATCCCCAAATTACGGAGACTGAGAAGAGGACCTTGATCAACATTTCTTCTCACCTGAATCACATGTCAAGACCCTAGCTATAGAGTTCATGAGTGATTAGCCATCTTGCAATACGTTAATCTTTCCAACAATAATGTCACTCTGGTCCTTAATATGCTTCACAAGGATTAATAAAATTAGTTAAAAGTAGTTTATATCATTAAAATAGTAAAAAATTATTACTACTTTTCAATATTGCCCTCCGATCAAAATCAACGTATCTTAATGACTTTTAATTTCTTTCTTACATAATCTCGTTGTACAATACAATTAAGCGGGGTATTTTTGAGGGGGCAAAAAAGAATTTAATGCTATTGAATTTAGGACCATAAAAACTTTCTAGAAGATGTCTTATACTAAGAACAAGAGTGGTATATATACACGTATATAAGCTAATGTATAATAGAATCAGAGTGTTTGGTGATGAGAATTATATATGCTGATACATAGATATGTGTATCCATGGTGGAAAAAGAAGGAGATTAATTCTGAGAAGAAAAGAACAGATGGTCTGTGCCCTCTAACACCAGAAGAGACTGCTCTAACACTACGTGCATTGGGGATTGATAGTGACATTCAGGTCTATATTGCTGCTGGAGATATATACAAAGCAGACAAAAGAATGGTGGATCTCAAGCAAGATTTTCCAAATCTGGTCAGTATATATATATAATAATAGAACCAATTAATAATAAGCTCTTGAAGAAGATCAGAATCTACTGTTTCTTATGTTATGTATGATTGACTTGCTAGGTTATTGATTATATTTAGTTTTGTGACGAAGTTGTGTTTGTTTAGGTGAAAATAAAAAGAGACGTTATTGGATGCGTGGGAGCTTGAACCATTCAGGAACCATTCGAACCAAATGGCAGCTATAGATTACTATGTGTCAATAGAAAGTGACATCTTCGTACCAACTTACAAAGGTCATATGGCAAAACTTGTTGAAGGCCATAGAAGGTGCTGCACTTTTCTTCTCTAACATCTTACTGATTAGACACTTTGTTTTGGCAAAAGTGTACCTTTGACCCTCTAACTTTATACAATGCAATGTTTTAGTTTGATCCCTTAATTTTCCTAAAATATCTTTTAAGTCCTTTAACTATAACGCTATTGGCCCCAGATGATGATTTTTTGTGGCCATCGTTTTTTAAAAAAAAATTAAAAGTAATATATCAGTATTTGAGAATGTTTTGTCAGCATTTAAAATTTCAATGTCAGCATCTTTTGTTGATAGCATTAATTAGGATTTGAGGATTAAAAAGACAACTTATAAAATTAAGAGAAAATTAAAAATGAAACCTTGTATGAAGTTATAAAAGACTGAAAGTACACTTTTGCACTAGAAATAAAATTGAGGGCTTTTAATTTGTATTACATGATGATGATCAGGTACTTAGGGTTTAAGAAGACGATAGTGTTGGACAGGAAGGTGTTGGTGGAATTGATAGACCAGTACAAAAATGGAACCCTAAATTGGAACGAATTCTCAACTCAGGTGAAGGCAGCTCATGCAGATCGTGTTGGAAACCCTACCATGAGATCTGTGGTTCCTGGAAAACCCAACGAAGAAGACTACTTCTACACTAACACTCAGGAATGTTTGGATTGTCAATAATAATAATGATCATCTAGGGCTTAAAATATTTTAATTTATTTTATGCTTCTCAAGAATGGAGCAAGACGATTCTCTGAACTGAATCATCATAATTGTTTCACATTTATATCTTTTTTCATTTTTTTTTTGATATAATATCTGTTTTCATTTTAAATGTGATTTTATGAACTTGATAAATACAAATGCACCTCATAATTCTTGAGTTTCCGTATATTTCTAATTCTGGCCTTATATATTCCCGTAGCTGAGAATGGGCTAGCCCGAAATGAGGCCGTGTCTGTTTTCAGATTTATTAGGAGAATAATTATGCGGCCCAAGTAAGAAATATAATAACTAAGAAATTCCAAAAGTGAGTAGCATGAGTTTGTCATCTCCTTCATTAGAATTTGTAAATGCATATTACTCACTTATTGAGATATTTTTTAGTGATTATTTTCCTTTCTTGAGATCTTATAATAATTCTCCTATATTTGTTTTTTATTTAATACATTTTAAACACACATATGCACACAAATATGTCAATGCTAAGCTCGAACTTGGGGACCTCATCCAAGTGTGGCGAGTGAAGTTGCTGTTAGGACAGCTATACTTATATGAAACAAGGGATTAATATCATGAAGCTCTAATTCAAACTCTCAAAGCACAAATGAATATTGCCACCAAGATGAATCCTCTAAAAGAACCACAATTTTATGGATATTATAACAACATTGCAAAGGCATGGCGATGCATATGAAATTGACTATGGGCTCATCACAATTAACTTATAATAAAGATGTGAAGTTCTTGAGGTCAAATAATAAAAGGTCCAATGGGCTAGCCCACAATTGTCATGACTCAATTGCTTGTTTGTCTATTATATTATGTTCATGATCAATGATGATATATGAATGGCAATGAGGACTTGAGTCTAACAAAAGCAACTATACTACCCTTCATAACATGATAAATCACAACCAAAACAAAATAGTCTAAGGTAACAACATATCAACATGCAAACAGCGCTACAACCAGGATGAGGTTCTTATAGAATCATCATTTCATCAGTGCATTGATAAGCGTTTCATCAGTGCATTGATAAGCGTCCTTAGCTAAAATATCTGCATATTGAATGGCTTCCCGTGGAGCATATCGGATCTCAATATCCCAATCTGATTATATTATATTTCTCCCCTCTATGATCTCTGCTCTGAGCGGATGATTTATTCTGCTATCTAGAATCTTCCAGAATCCATGTTGTTTGCACAAGTGAAGATCCGTCAAGAGACCAATCAATTCACGGACGTTGTTGGCATGAACCCCAGCTAACGTTGGAATCCAAAAAGTCAATTCCCCTTATAATCCCTAATCAGTCCACCACATGAGGCTTGTTTCTGATAATTCACTGAGCCGTCCGTGCCTAGGCATATGTAGCTTTCTGTCGGTGGTGTCCATCAGTGTATGTTTGTGTGTACACAATTAGTTGAGGGAGCCCCCGAAATTTTTTTTAAGGAAAGTTTTAAATGCATTAAAAAACAAAAGAATATAGATAAGAAATTGTTTGCAAATTGACAAAATCAGAATAAACTCTTACATCAACAATAAAATTACCGAGACTTGAAGAAAGAAAAGGAATATTTGCAATCTAAGATTTGAATAAACTAAGATATTAGAAGAAATTTGACATGGTTTTCAAAATGCAGAATTTGTAATAACTGGGTAGCCTTCATGGTTTCATTTCCTAACTGTAGGGAATAATTTACCTCACTCATTCTCAAATAGATTACACTAGTTATAATTCTTTTCCACAGAGGACTTACATCTTCCTATAGCAGTCAGAATATAGTGGAAGAAGGAAAGGAATTGAGTATTTCAGATAATGTACTATTCAACTTTGATTTTTGATTTACTGTTAGATAGGCCATTTCATTCCAAAGGCACCGCAAACTGCAATTGATAGATGCCTAACAACAAAGAATCACTAGCAATAATTGAACCAAACGCTTAACTAATTAAATCCTACACCAAGCCAACCATTACTGGTGTTCAATATTCAACTTATTTGATTATGTGCAACCCAATCTAATTTTTGTTTTAAAAGGTAAACTTATCATCCTTCCTTGTTCAACTTCTCTCTTTTCTTTGATATCAATCTTCTATCTCTCCTCAATAACAGAGTACAAACTGAAGGAATTGTTTTGCAAATATTTATTTTTACAATTACTCATAACCTAAGACCAGTAAATTCCTTGGCAACAAAAATAACAAAGCATAATATAGATTCCTTAATTCTTCGATCAATGATATGTAAACTGTAAATACATATTAGTTAGTTAAGTAGGGAGTTAGTTGCATTAGTTAGTTAGGACTATTTGTTAGTTAGTTATAGTTGTTCAGTCTGTTATGTTGTTATATTTGTTAGTTTCCTTGAGAGTCTGCCTATATATAGAAGAGGCTAGACTAATGAGAAGGGGTCTTGAATCAATTTATGTTGAATAATGAATGAGTGGCAGCAGTTTTGCACTCCCTCCTCTCTTTCCCCCATTTCTTCTACATATTCCTTTATCAGTGGTATCAGAGCGGGTCATTCCGGCTCCTCCGTGAAATTCTGATTTCTTACAATCGGCTATAGCCTTCTTCCTTGGCGGTGATAGTCAAGAACAATCAAGAGGCGTTCAAGAACAGTGTAATTCGAGCCGCAGGAGTCATTCTCTCTAGGGTCAGTTTTTGCAAGCGGGATTATTCGAACGTCCCAAAAATTAAATCAAGAAGCAAGTGCCACTTTTTAATCCACCCGAGTCATTCTCGTCGGGTTCGAATGGGCAATTGAGAATTAAACCAAGAAACTCAAAAAGACTTCAAGAACAGTCAAGAAGACAAGGAATTTCAATCTTACAAAGCACCAGAAAATTGCGTCGTATGATTATGGGGTCTCATCGCATAATTCGGAATTTTCACCTGGAAGTCTCGTCGTTACGATTAGCGTCGCAGGATTTCGAGTTCTTCACGGGATTATAGGTCGACCGATTCTCGGGTATTATTCTTCTACAATCTAGCGGCGTCGATCGAGTCGGGATTATCTCTTAGTGTCGCAAAGACTCGGTTATGCTTTTCGGTGATTCACGTCGTGCCGGGTTTAATAGGATCACCGGTCGCCTTAGCGGGTTTGGGGTTGACACTGTAGTTGCGTCACGTACACGACCGCTTCTTCAACAGTGTCGACAAGGCCTGAATATTGAGTTGTTACTGATTTCGTTAAAAAAAAAAAGCTTTTATCAAGTCATTGTTGGTGGGTCCACGTCAACTCCTGCCAAAATTGAAGGCCAGTCGCTGCTGCGTGTCAACTTCTTGAATTTCTGGATAATAAAAGACTCTGATTCTGGTCGAAAAGGAAATTCGGGGTATTGCTGGAAGTTGTTGTATTGAACTTCTGGGGTAATTAAATGCTGAATCGAGGACGTTAACGGTGGACGGTGTGATTTCGCACCTCTGTGTTGAATTTTGGCGGGATCAGACTAATTCTGGAGGCGTCACCGTTGCATTCTGTTCTTGACAGAAGCGACCAGAATCTTTTCCTTCTCCAGTCATAGTTCTCCTTCATTAGCATCAAGACTCTGTTCGTGTAAGGTTTTGACTCGTTCTTAGACAGCCGCAGCAAAGCATGTCAAACGAATTGAATGATCGCGTGCAGGCCCTGGAGTCGAGTATAGCAAACCTACCAGGGGTGATTCAAGCGGCCATTGCAAAGCAATTCGCTGACATGCCGAAGATGATACAAGCGGCCATTACCAACCAGTTCGTAGCCTGTACCGCTGCGCAAAAGGGACATTATCGTCGGGTAGAAGACGTTCAAGAAAACAATGGAGATTATCACAGAGACCCTGATCGACATCGCCAAGGGGCAGAGTATACTCGTCCGACTCGTCAAACTAAGTTGGATTTCCCAAGATTCCAACGCCAAGACATCGAAGGGTGGCTGTATAGTTGTGAACGTTACTTCGAAGTCAACAACACCCCTGACAATTGGAAAATCAGATTGGCGAGTGTCAATCTAGATGACAAAGGATACATATGGCACCAGTCCCTTATGGATGAAGAACAAAACAGAGCCATGTCGTGGGATGAGTATAAACGTGCCATTCAGATCTGTTTTGGGCCTTTGAACAGTGTAAAGATATCAAGAGCGCCGAAATTGAATATCCATGGGCCTACCCAGAATGAGTCGAGTGCAGTGGGCACAATGGAAGATGCAACCGAAAAGAATAAAGAGAAGAAGATGAATTTTGGTAAAAGTAAATTTCCAACATCTGACCTCGTTTCAGATTTTTGCAACCCATAGACGGGGAAGTGTCCAAAAGCAGGAGATGGAATTGATGAAGCGTCGCAAGTTGACACTCATGGTAGCTCTATAGGTGTGTCGTCACTGTCTTTGCAAGTTGATAGAGACAGTAGCGATTCAGCGAATAAGAAGTTGCAAGCCAATAGAGTTAGCTGTGATTCAGCGAAGAAGAAGAAGGCAATAGTTGAATGGCAAACTCGGATAATTTCAGAAACTGATTTGGCTTCCACGTGGGTAACTAAGGGGCATTTTGAAAATTCAAATGTTGCAGCTCAACCGATTCCCATTTCCGCCACCGTCGGAGATATTTTGTAGAGTCCCTGGATTATTTTCTAAGTTCAGATGCGCATTTGGGCTGGAAGGGTGATAGTAAATACATGAGTCCATTAACTTTGCATTTGGGTTTTAAAAGGGCTGAATGTTTAAGTGACGGGCTGCTACAAAAATGTCTCTCGCCTGTTCAAATCTTTCCTACACATAGAGCCGTCAAAACGGGCTGGGCTCGTCTGGCCGGCCCGTTTAAGCCCTTGCCCTTTAAGGGCCGGGCCTGAAAAATGGAGGAGAGAGGTGAAGTTTGGCCCTGCAGGGCCAAGGGCTTTTACGGGCCGGCCCTGCAAGGCTACGGGCCAGCCCGTTAAGCCCGTATTTTTTTTTTGACGTTGGTGATGTGGGGGGTGGGGACTAGGTTGGACTTTTGGAGTTTGGACGGGTGGTAGTAAGTGCCTAAGTGGTAACCCTAATTCCTAATTACACAATCCTCTTACCTCTTTCTCCTTCCTCCATTCAACTTTTTCCATCCTCATCAGTCATCAGTCATCACTCATCAGCGTTTAGTTCAGCGACTCAGGCTCAGCGTCTCACAGCCGAACTCCTCCACTCCGCCTCGATCTCAAATCGTCGTCACTCCACTCCTCGATCTCAACTTTCAAGTTTTCAAGTCTCAACATAGCTCTCAGCCTCTCAGCTCTCGCATCTCACCGTCCACCGTCCACCGTCGGCGACTCGGCGTCACTCAATCGTTCTCAACTCTCCTCAAATCTCGATCTCGACTCTCTATCTCGGTCACTCATTCACTGTCACCCACTCCGGCAACTCGCGAATTGCGAATCCGCATCCGCCATTCGTCGAAGCAACCCGCCAACCTCGCCCGTATCATCTACGTCTCGGTCACTCTATTTTTTTTTCAAGCTGCGAATTTATTTTACCCAAGGTGTTATTCGCTTCATATTGGCCTACAAGAACCCTCGAGACTCTTGATCTTTTTCCAATCAGGGACAGTCTGATCTCATCTGAATTAATCAATGCCTCTCTTTAGTTAATTAGGATCTGTTCTCCTGATGGCCTCCATGATATGCCAGAACTTTGTCCTGAAAATATTTTGTCTTTGACTTATATGTCTTCGTTTCTGTTGTCTGTCTGGTTTATGCAGTATTATATGTATATGGTTGTTGTGGGTGAAATATCTCAATTGTTCAATGAGCTTGCTTGCGTTTTGGTTTTTGTCCCTTTTAATCCCAAGCTCCCTGTTTGTGCATCTATAGCTCGAAGGCCGAAGGCCAAGCCTTTTATCTTTTTATCTCCTGTTTGGTTTTTGTCCCTTTTAATCAGTCTCCTGTCTTTAGTTAATTAGGATCTGTTTTGTTGTTGTTGTATAGTCTCTATCTAGTTGGGGTTCTTCATCTTTGTTTCTTCCCTTGTGACTGACTGGCTGAGATTTTCAATGTGGTTGGCTGGTATCATATCTGATTTGGTTTTGAGTGGAGACTAATTCTATTTCTTATGTTAGTTTAACTGGTTTTAGGCTTAGCATTGTTTCGGTTTTGCTCTGGTTTTGCTTTGGTATAGTTTTGATTTAGTATGAGCTTTGATATTGCTCATTAGCATTGTTCTGCTGCTCTTTTGATTTAGGCTTAGCATTGTTTCTGTCATTTAATCTACTTTCAGCAATATATATGTTTTCTTGAGCAAAAAAAGTTTGATTTGTATACTGTATTGTTGATCTTTGATGTAGCGTAATGTCTTCATCACAAAAATTACAAGGAAAAACTCAAGAGACTAATGAATCATTAGCTATGATGGCTAAGAGTAAGGCATCTTCTCTTCAAGGGACTGATGAATCAAAGCCTAAGAAGGCAAGATATTTGTCTTCTGATGTGTGGAGGTATTTTAGTAGAGTTGAAGTTGAAGGGGTAGCTAAGGCACAGTGTAATGCTTGTCAAGGTTTATTTACAAGGGGTGCGGATAAAGGCACCTCACATCTAAATCGTTATATTAAGAATTGTCCTGCTGGAGATAAATTTCGAGATATTGGGGTGATGATGTTGGATAGAGAAGGAAAAATGAGGTCTAGAAAACTTAACCATCAGCGTATTAAGGAGATTATCGCTTTATGCATAATTGAGCATGATCTTCCTTATTCATTTGTTGAATATAAATGGGTCAGAGAACTTCTAAGGACATTGAATCCTGATGTAAGGTGCGTTTCTAGAATCACAATGAAGGCTTATGTGCAGAAATTCTTCTGCCAACAAAAGAATATTTTGAAACAAAAATTGAAGAACAGTATTGGCAGAATATGCTTGACTTCTGATTGTTGGACTTCTGAAGGATATATATGTTTGACACTCATTTTGTTGATGAAAAGTGGACACTAAACAAGTAAGATACTTGCCTTTTGTAGGATGGAGCCTCCACATTCGGATCTCGGATGTCTAAGAAAGTGTATGATTGTTTGAAAGAATGGGGGATTGATGATAAAATATTCTCAATTACTCTAGATAATGCATCTGCAAATGATACATTACAAGACTTATTGAAAGATAGGCTACTCATGCAAAACAACTTTAGCTTGGTTTGTAATGGGGAATTTTTTCATGTGAGGTGTTGTGCCCACATCCTCAATCTGATAGTTCAAGAGGGCTTAAAAGTAACAAGTTTTGCTTCGAATAAGATGAGAGAGTATTAGATATGTGAAGGCCTCTGAGGCAAGGATGAATCTTTTCAAGCAATGTATTCAAGAAGTTGGTGGCATTGACACTTCTATGGGCTTGCGATTAGATGTGGTTACTAGATGGAACTCCACTTACGCAATGCTTGAGAGTGGCCTTAAATATCGTCGTGCTTTTGGAAAGATGGCTTTGGATGATCCAAACTTCAAGTTTGTTCTAACACAAGATGAGTGGAATAGAGCAGAGGCAATGTGCAATTTCTTGAGGCCATTTGAGAAGATTACAACGTTGATTTCTGGGTCGTCTTATCCAACTTATAATTCTTATTTTATGCAAATATCAAAAATTGAGATGTTGCTTACTAAAAATATGGCGAGTCCTGACCCAGTGATCAAAGAGATGTCATTGAAAATGAAAGGGAAGTTTGACAAGTATTGGCATAATTATAGTGTCATTCTTGCAGTTGCAGTGGTTCTTGATCCTCGATGGAAGTTTAATATTATACAATATTTCTATGAAAGGATTGACTCTATAACTTGTGATGAGAAGGTCGTCAACATAAGGAGCAAGTTGAATTTCATTTTTGATGAATATTCAAATGTGAGGACATGTCTTCCAACTCTTGAATCAATTAACATATCTTCAACATTGACAACCCTTCATTCTTCTCGACTTCAAGTGCTCAAGAATCGCCTTTGACGCCGCATTTGATGTATGTTTTAATTTCATTGTCAATTGAATTTCTTGGGTGTTCAACTAGTATTTACTTGATTGTTTTGTAATGATGCAGGATTATCAAGATATTTATGCGAGTATGGATCATTCTTCCATGAACAAGTCGAATTGGAAACTTATTTGGAAGAACCAATACTAAAGCCTCGATAATTGGAAAGAATTGGATGTTTTGAACTGGTGGAAGAACAATCAACATAGATTTCCGATTCTTTCAAAGATGGCAATCGATATTTCGAGTATTCCAATTACTACAGTAGCTAGTGAATCAGCTTTTAGTATTGGCTCACGTGTTTTAACAAAATATAGAAGTTCCATTCTTCCTTCTAATGTTCAAGCTCTTATTTGTACTCGCAATTGGATGCATGGATTTAGCTATGATGGTAATTTATTAATATATATATTATATTTATTATAGAGTTATTTATTTATTTAATAACTATACTCTAATTTTGTGATTTGGTTTATTATTTGTTGCGTAAAACGATTATGGATGTGTTCATGATGCGGGAGAAGAAATTCATGATATTCTTACTCATGAACGAGAACCCGCTCATAGTGAAGCACAATCTAATGTTGTTGACATTGATGATAGTGGCGAAGATGACGACAATGATATTGATAGTCATCCTTCTAACGTCGTTTAGTTGTATACTTTTTATGTTTTATGTAAGTTAGAACATAATTTGTTTTTGATTATGAATTTGTGACTGCTTATTTGTTGGATGATTGTGTTTTTTTTTTGATAAATTAGAGCTTTAATTGTTGTAATTTACTAATTATATTTCTTTGAAAAACACGGAGGAAAAATGGTTAAAATTTGCGATAGTAAATTTCGGGCCCTGCGGGCCGGCCCTGGCCCTGGTGCTCTCGGGCCGGGCTTTGAAAAATAGGTGTTTTTCTTACTCCGGGCCCTGGAGGGCCGGCCCTGTTAGGCCCTGGCCCTTCACGGGTCGGGCCGGCCCTGATTGACAGCTCTACCTACACACAGTTTATTGCAAACTTGGTTCAGGGGCAAGTTAATTATAATGCTCTTTGGAAGGATCTGCCCTCTGAGTGGAAAGGAGAAGAGTAGAAGGGTGCAGCAGTATTGAAAGTCACATGTGGGAGCAATATCTTCAAGTCACAGATTTTGCTATACTCAGAAGAGTCCAGAAGTTCAGCCTGCAGCAGTATTGAAAGTCACATGTGGGAGCAATATCTTCAAGTCACAGATTTTGCTATACTCAGAAGAGTCCAGAAGTTCAGCCTATGTTTTTGCACGAGTTCCGTTTTTTAGGTTTAGTTGTGTTTTGTTGTCTTTCATCCTTGAGGGCAAGGATGTTTTTGGGAAGGGAGTATTGATATGTAAACTGTAAATACATATTAGTTAGTTAAGTAGGGAGTTAGTTGCATTAGTTAGTTAGGACTATTTGTTAGTTAGTTATAGTTGTTCAGTCTGTTATGTTGTTATATTTGTTAGTTGCCTTGAGAGTCTGTCTATATATAGAAGAGGCTAGACTAATGAGAAGGGGTCTTGAATCAGTTTATGTTGAATAATGAATGAGTGGCAGCAGTTCTGCGCTCCCTCCTCTCTTTCCCCCATTTCTTCTACATATTCCTTTATCAATCAACATAATAAAACATTAGCGCTCAGCTATGTACTGAAAAAATCTATCAGGTTCAGCTTCATGAAAAGTCAATCTTTTTAATGGATATGTATCTTATTTTCAAATCTATTTGCTGCAGACTATATAACAAACAAACAGAAAAATGAGACATTTCGGTGAATCCTCTATGCTCAAAGAGCCTTCCCTCATGAGATAAAGCACCAAAACAACCTTAACAATGAAGAACCTTCCCAATATTTATTTTACGATTAGAAGGGGGGAAGCTACTTTTATAATCTTTCATCACATTATTCATATTTAAAATAAGTCAACTTTACCATAAAAGAGCAGAGGACAACACATGTAATCTCATATGCTATGGCTCCTAGTCCCAGAAAATTCTGATTAGTCTAAAATATAAAATCTTATCAATACTTACGGCAACAGTTAAAGAAGGAGCAGCCGAGCAAGATTCATGCTTTCCAAGTTAACCTTTCTCGGTAAGGACTAGGAGATCTTAGATGAAAAACAACCAATTTAAACTAGAGAAAGACAAACCCTTTCTGGTACGTCTCTCAGTCTGACATACTATGAACATAACAATGCTATCCAGATTCCAGAGTTCATTCATGACAGTAGATAGATGAGTAAATTACAAGAACAATCAGCAATCAAAGACCTGAATTCAGCAATCAAAGACGATTTCTCAGCAATCAAAGACCTAAATTCAACAATAATTTCTCAGCAATCAAAGACCTAAATTCATGTTTTCATTAAATTCTTTCAAATTATATATATTTTCTAAACATTTTGTGTCTGCACTTGCCCACATGGGCACAAGTGTGGCTCTGCCACTGGTGTCCATTATGTTGCCTATGATGCACCGATACTGATACGGCGTTTTTGATACGTTGCCGATACATGACATCGATAGGTTACTTCAAAAATACTAATATTTCAATACGTCTTAGTATTAAATAATATTTTCAATATAAACAATGTATTTCACATTAACAAAATATAATAAAAGAAAAATCATTAGCATAATTAAACTGCATCTCCACAAATAACATTGCATCTCTACTAATAACATTTGCCTACAACTCTGGCTCATCTAGGGAAAGGGTAGCAACATCTAAAGAAAAGGAACACAACTTTCATACCCAAAACTAAGTAAGAAACTAAACATTCACATCTGGAAAAGCAAAACAGCGACGGAGAGTAGCAAAACATTCACATCCAAAAAACACTCACAGTCGACAAGTAGCAAAAGAAGAACCGCAAATGAAACTCTCACAATTGACTTAGACGCAGGAAGAATCGCAGAACATCAATGGAGAGACGAAGGCGATGGAGGCGACTCGATTTGAGGAAGACGTTTTCAGAGTTGATTTATGGATTAACGTCGATTAGGGCATTTTTGTTGAAAAAAAAACTCATCTACAAAATGCCCTCCAGTTTTTGAAAAATTACAGAATTGCCATTACGACTATTTGACACATCCGATTCATTAATTTAACGTATCCCAGCGCATCCGGCCAATTCGAGAATCGGAAACGCTCACATCTGGAAAATCAATGTTTCCGTGCTACGTAGTGTGTTGCCACCTCTTCGGTGTGAAAATTCTGTGTTTGAACTTTCCTTGTTCTATAGATTCCATGAGTTGAAAAAAGCATGCATGCGTGATTTCTGGAGCTAGAGGTCTCGTATCATCCATAATGCCTTTACATCTATTCTTCCATAGGAGCAAGCATACAGTGCTAAATATTCTTAGCCATGGCCATCTATTAATGATTGCATTTCCTATCTCACTAGACATTTTCCTCCTAAGCCACACCTGCAAATCAGAACAAAAACAAAAACTAACAAGATTGTTAGGTTTAACAATACTTATCCACAAGTTCCTTGCTATCTCACAATCACGAATTATGTGTAGAATATTTTCCCCTCTTTGACACTCAAATGGGCACTCATCACTCGTAGATGTTCCTCTCTTGGCTTGGATTGAGTTAGTGGGTAACCTCTCATGAAAAACCTGTCAGAAAAACATTTTAATTTTCTCAGGGACTAGCAAATTCCACGCTTTCTTCCATTGGGCCACAGGAGCTTGCTCTCTGTGGTTGATGACCATCTTATATATATCCCGCTTTGACACTGAAGCCCATCATTGCCATTTCTCCAACAAAATTTGTCATCCTCATTCCCAGTGGGTGGTTGAACCTTACCTATACTCCTATAGTATCGATCACCCATTGGGGAAGAAACCTTCTCCATTCTTGTTGTCATGCTCTGAACATCAAGCCGTGACCGGCATGGAATATGAGTGAATTCACATTCCTTAAGCCTTAAACTTATATACATGTGTTCCAAATAATAAGGGAAGACATGGATCCTACTTATAGACTACATAGAGCATCTAGCTTTTAATAATAATAGAAAAGTCTAGAGTTATGATTACATCAACCAGTAGCACTACTAAATGAGTAATCAAACTTTAAATCATTAAGGAGGCTCTTCACTATGCAGTAGGAGGTATAGGGTTGGCAATACTATCTAAGCCAAAACGAATTTTCGGGCAAATAATGTCTCATTCTTATAAATTAATAAAATACAAAAGTAAATAATTTAAAATTTTTATCTTTTAATAATAACAATATGGCAATAAATTTAAATTTCTATATCATATGATCATGAATAAAATAGAACTCTACAATCAAATAACTCAAAATACGTGTAACTTTCCAACAAGAATATTTATATTCAAAGGACAACATTTGCAGTACCCTAAGACATCGTATGATGCTCATAGTTCTTGATGATATTGATTCATTAGAAAAGTTGAGATCTTTTGCTAGAAATAAAGATGGGTTTGGAGGAGGAAGTAGAATTATCATAATAACAAGCCAGAACATAGTGGCATTAAAAGGCTATAAGAAGTGGATGAAATTCACAAGGTCGAGCTGTTAAACTTGGAGGAAGCTCTTAAACTTTTTTGTGAGATTGCTTTTCGATGTGATTATCCAATCAAACGTTATGAGGAAGTGACATTAGTTTGAAGCACTTCAATATGATGAAGGCCTTCCATTGGCAATTAAATCATTAGGTACTTTGTTAAGGGGCTAGAGTATTGTATCAGAAATGGCATAGTGCTTTGAATGAACTTAAGAAAGTTCTAGAACCTTCCATTTTCATCGTGCTTAGAAAGATTTTTGATGGGCTTGAAGAGTTGCAGAAGGAAATTTGTTTGGATATTGCTTGTTATTTCAGAGGGGAGAAGATTGAATGTGTGAAGGAGATTTTATATAGTAATTATGAAATGTCATATGTTGATGAAACAATTATAGTTCTTACTGATAAATCACCTATAAAAATATCAGATCATAGAATACAAATGCATTTTATGGTGCAACAAATGGGAAAAGAGATTGTTGGACGAGAATCTAATGCACTTGAAAAGAGGAGCAGAATATGGTGTTACGATGATTTTTGTCAACTCATGGAGAGCAACAAAAATTGCGAGTATTTTTGAACTTTTTGTTTATTTTGAGTAAATTATTACTCCCTCCGGTCCTAATTATAGGACAAAGTTGAATTTTTTTAGAGAAATTAAGGAAGCTAATTAAATTACTTTGGAGTTTTTTTATTTTTATTTTTCTTCAAAGTAATTAGTTTGACTAATAAACTAATATATAATTTAAAGATACACAACATATAAAATGATTAAGTAACTTATTTAGCTTCCTTAATCTCTCCAAACAAAGTCAACTATGTCTTATAATTAGGACCGGAGGTAGTACTACCTTCGGTCCTAATTATAAGAGTTAGTTGACTTTTTTTGGAGAAATTAAGGAAGCTAAATAAGTTACTTAATCATTTCATATGTTGTGTTTTCATAGATTATATAATAGTTTATGGGAAAAACACTTCTCATGTTGTAGGAGAAGTGTTTTCTTATGTTACACACACATGAAATGGTGAGACTCACATATATATATATATATATATATATATATATATATATATATATAATTAGCATTATATATATATGTGGGTCCCACCATTTCATGTGTGTGTAGGAATCTTTTTCTCTCATGCAATATGAGAAGTTTAAACCCCATAGTTTATTGGTCAAACTATTTAGTTTGAAGAAAAAAATAAAAATAAAAATACTCTAAGCTAATTTAACTAGCTTCCTTAATCTCTCCAAAAAAATCAACTAGCTTTTATAATTAGGACCGGAGGGAGTATTATATTTCCTTAAATATGTGCATATATCTCTAGCACAAAATAGTATTTTTACAACAACGGCTTTTCAACACCCGTTGTTGTGGAGACGGTATAGAAAGTGTGACTTGTACTGCACCTTGTGAGTGTACAGTAGTGTTCGAACTATGCCTACAAGAAATATGATTGCCAATTTAAAAAAATAAAAGAAAGTGTGACATGTGGCATTTTTGTGAATAAGTAATGAAGCCCGTGTAAAAAGCACTTTCCACGTTAGTTGAAACAACCACCAGCATATACTACTCTGGTCTTATTTATAAGTACATTTTGACCAAAAAATTGGTCCTATTTATAAGTTCTCTTTCAGGTAATAAATGAGATTGTGACAATTTTGTCTATATTAATTGTACCAATGAAAATGGAGAATGAAGAAAGAGTTAAAAGATAGACATTCATAAATAAGGGCAAAGTTGAAAATTTACCCTTTAATCATTGAGCTAACCATCTATCCTTGGTATGTGAAATAATTGGAAACCAGATGGAGAACATATCAGGAATATGATGAAGAGCCTAATATTGTGAAGAACAGAAGAGGAAAGGAGAGAGAGTAGAAAATGAATGTAATTTTTAACTGAGAAAAATATATTTTGATGTATATTATTTACACTGCTCAACGTCATTTATGATAATTCCTGTAACACCCCAAATTCCATACTACTTATTGTGTCTGTTGACACGTAGTATTTAGGAATACGGTGCTACAGGTCAGAGTAAAGCGGAAAAGAGAGCATGCATTATTGTTTGAAAGAGGAGTAACTGATGACATATGTTGATGCTTGACATACGCTGGTTATATTAAAAATTTCCTGAAGGAATATTCGTGATACAATACTTTAGAACTTGTATAATTTTTTTTTTAAAAAAACTCCAACATAATAACTATACAATCTTAAACCAAGCTTTAACTAGACTTGTGGCTTGGAACCCAACACAGTTGATCAAACCTATTGGCTAGGTCGGTGTTTTAGTCTAGTGGAAGTCTCCCCGTCTTTCTCGGCGACTTATGACTGAACCACTTAGACCAACCCTTCCTTAGTTTAAGCACCAAATGGTTTGAAACAACTCTGTCAGATTCATGCTAGAAACTACGCTCTGATGAACCTCTTCCGGCATTGGCTTTAACTGGCGCCTCTTCACGTGCTCCGTCCATCGGTGCCTCTTCATGGCTCTGTCCATCGGTGCCTCTTCCCGACTCCGTCCATATCGCTTTCTCAGATCTAGGTTCCTTTCGTAAACCTTTAGTCAGGGCTGAGATTCAATCGAATTGAATCTCAGGTAAAAGTTAACCTCTATATTAGATATAATATAAGACAGGTATTCATAACATGGATAACAACAATATTCAGCAACCACATCGATACCCGATTACAATGGCATACGGCACGTGTATCATTATCGTTTAAGCACTCACATGTGCCTTGTGACCTTGTCACGGATCCTCAGCGCTAGGAAAACATACTTGCGGCATTATCATGACTATAACTCACACAAAGCTCAATGTAAACACACACATGACCTCGGACCAAGTCCTAGTCACGGTGCATGGCCTAAGACATCATCTTGCTCATGACTCCAATCAATCATGAATCAAACAATCATATATATATACAAAACATAGAAGATTAGAGTTACAGTATGCGTACATACCTTTCTTCGCGTAGCTAGCGGTATGATTTCCTTTCGATACCGATTCCTGACTTTCCCAGATATCCTATATAATTATCACCGCATTATGATATTGTAATAAATACCATATGATTTAGAATGATATCCTAAGAGATATTTTCACCACTATTAACCCTTTACCTTTGGTGGATTTGTTATTCCAATTTTACCCTTACATTTCTTCAAAAATGCAATTTCCAGCATTTTGCCCAGATTTTTCACTAACTTTGAAAAATCATTATTAATTCCACAAAAATCGAAATGAGGTGATCCAAAATTCTACATAATCCTTGACATGTCTAATTTCAAGGAACAATAAAGCCTTTCACTATAAATCCACAGATCATGCCAAGTTTTAAAGTTTTCTAATCACTGTTCAGATTATCTTTCAAAAACGTGACCCAAATTCAAGAATTTTTATCTCCTTGTATAGAACTCAAAACTTTACAAATTTTATATCAAAAGAAAGCCCTACATGTCTACTTTAATCCTGTAAAATGTAATGATTTTAGGACTTCATTTGATACATAAAATAACACCCTAAATCTGACTGACTCCAGCAAACCAACAGCGGGAAATTTTCACAACTTTTACTATCTTGTTCCATAAATTCCATAAATTATTTTCTTACATGTTTTTACCTCGTTCAGCATTTTAAATGCAATGGAGGCCTAAAAACATGTAAAGGAATTTACCTCTTAATTTTCTAGATTAAACTACAATTTTACTAAGAATTAAAGACTAAAGCTCAAGAACTCACCTTAAGTTCTTGAAACTCCTTCTTCTTGCTCCAAGAACTCTCACTCTCACTTATAAATCAGATGTTTTGAGCTGATTTGGTATGAAGAATGAAGAGGATTCAATGCCTATTTATAGGGAAAATTCCAATGTCATTTAGGTAATTACACAAGAAATCCAATTGCTCTTCTTTCCTTACAACCATTGGATTAAACTCACTTTATGAAAATAAATCTCCACCATTCCATGGCTGGTCGACATCCCTCCCCCATATCAGCCATTTAATGTGTTATTTCATTAGCAAAATATCCCTTGGTCTACTCCTCTAATTGGCTAGTTGATATAATTGACTTTTCAAAGCTAAACTTAATTATTATATGATAAATCCTCTCACCTCCTTCTTGTGCCATTTATGCTGACCTTTGGGGAAAATTTCTCGAGCTTTATTCATCCTCTAATTAAGTGCTTAGATGCCCTTTAATCACTTTTATCATTGGTTAATTGAATTATATGGAGGTTTAGGCTTAATTACTTGAGATATTATCTTAAGATACTTGACTCTCATTGCTCCAACTAGGCCAGCTGCAATTGTTGACCTCTAGGCTGATTTATTAAGCTTAATTATCATCTTAATCAAATGTTTACATGCCCTCTAATTTCATGTATTATTGTATGACTTGTTGTTAGCTAATGATGGTCATTAGTGCTATATTTAACTAGCTTAATCCTCTCTTCCATTGGCCCTTAAATTTCAAAATAATCAGCCCTTTATTGGATGATTTTTATTTTGCCTATGATCTTATTTAATGCAAGTTTAATTGTCTGATAGTTTTTGCTAATTTCCTTTAATTTGATGAAGTGTTTTCATATTACTTTCTTGCCTCTTTTGGTTATAAAATAACCATTATTTTATGTGTTAATTTTATCACATTTTATGATCCCTAAGTATAGTCTCATATCTAGCCTTTTGTTAATTTAATTCCAAGTGAAATTTTCCTAAAATTATAATCCATAACTTAAGACCCATATTCACCTTCATTTTATGCTAATTATTCATCAAAATATAAGATTTATGATGAATATGAATTTTGAGGTATTACAATCCCTACGTACATGTGGCAGCTAAAAACTAATAAGTTACAACAAAACTAATCTGTTACAACAAATAATAATACAATTAATAATAAGAACCAACTGAGTTAAATAAATTGGTTACAACCAATCAAATAATAGTTAATCATTTTCTTTATTTATATAATTTGTCAGCCCCCTGCAAGCTGGAGCATTGGTGTCAATCATGCCCAACTTGGAAGTGAGAGAATGAAAAGGGCCAGAACCAAGTGGCTTAGTGAACACATCAGCAAGTTGATGTTGAGAACAAACTGCGAATAACCAAATAACACCCTTTTTGACTTTGTCCCGAACAAGATGGCAATCCAAGTCAAAATTCTTAGTACGAGCATGGAAAGTGGGATTTGAAGCAAGCTGAATAGCAGATTGATTATCATAGTATAAAGGAGTAGCCTTAGACCTTGAAATATATAAATCATCTAACAAATACAAGAGCCATTGAATGTCACAAGTAGTCATAGCAAGAGCACGATACTTAGCTTCACATGACGAAAGAGAGAGACAATACTTTTCTTCTTAGATTTCCAAGAAATAAGTGCATTTTCAAGAAACACACAATAGCCAATAATAGAATGTCGAGAATCAAGACAAGCAGCCCAGTCACTATCACTAAAACCTTTCAAGGAAAGATCAGAAGTGGGAGGAAAGAAACGACCATGAGATGGTGTGGACTTCAAGTACCATAAGACACGGTAAGCAGCCTAAAGATGTGAATCAGTAGGAGCAGCCATAAATTGACACAATTTTTAGGTTGCAAAGGAAATATTAAGCCGAGTAGTGGTCAAGTACAAAAGACGCCTAATAAGTTGGCGATAAGAAGTAACATAAGTTAAACGAGTACCAGAATTGAGACTTAACTTGAACTTCAGATCTAGGGGAGTGGAAGCAGGCTTACAATCAAGATAACCTATATCATTCAAAAGATCCATAACAAATCCGCTGACATAAAGAAATGCCAGAATGACTACGAGCAATCTCAAGAGCAAGAAAATACCGGGCTGAACTAAGATCCTTGATTTTAAAAAGAAGATCAAGATTGGTTTTAATAGTAGTAATTTCAGAAAAGTCATTACCAGTAAGAATGATATCATCCATATAGACCAAGGGTGCTGTAAAACTAGATCCAGAAGCTTTAACAAACAAGGTATAATCTACCTTGGACTCCACATATCCAAAAGAAATAAGAGCATAGGAAAGTTTATGAAATCATTGTATACTAGCTTGTTTGAGGCCATAAAGTAACTTTTGAAGGTGTCAAACAAGAGAAGAATTAGTAGAATAAAAACCAGGAGGCAAAACCATATAAACTTCCTCATTCAAATCACCATGCAAAAAGGCATTATTCACATCAAGTTGGTGAAGATACCATTTGTTAGTAGTAGCAAGAGCAAGTAAGAGGCGAACAGTGGTCATGTTAGCAACAGAAGAAAAGGTATCAAAATAATCAATGCCTTTTGTTTGTGTAAAACCCTTAGCTACTAATCAAGCCTTGTAACGATCAAGAGAACCATCGGATTTATATTTCTTGGTAAAGATCCATTTGCAACCAATAGGTTGTTTCCCATTAGGTAAAGGAGTGAGGATCCAGGTCTTATTCTGTTCTAAGCAGCAATTTCAGCATCCATAGTATCACACCAAGGCTTATATTTAGAGGCTTGGCTATATGTAGTGGGAATGACATCAGAAGAAATATTGAGACAAAAGGTGCGGGGAATGAGATAAAGAAGAAGAAAGGCCAGTGGGAAAAGGATACTTATCATCTAAAGAAAATGGAATAGCTGGAGTAGTTAAGACTAAACAATAATAATCTTGCAAGTAACGAGGAGGTTTATGGGATCTAGGAGGAACACAGGGAGGAGCAGAAATAATAGGAATAGAAATTGGGGAAGGCACAGTAGAAGCAAGCGAAGGAACAGAAACAAGGTCAGTAGGATGAAGAGAAATATCAGAAACAAAATCTGGAAAACGCAAAGGAGAATGAGGGGGATGAATGAGAACAAAAATAGGGTCCACTACTAGAAAACAGCTGATTAGCGACGGAATTTTTTCCATCGCAAATTTAGGGGTATTTGCGACGGAATTTAAATTCTGTCACAAAATAGTAATGTTTGCGACGGAATTAAAACTTCCGTTGCAAAAGCCCTTTTGGTTTTGCTACGGAATTCTTATTTTTGTCGCAAAATCATTTTAAATTTCCCGGGGTTGGACTGCACGACGTGGGCTATTTCTCTGTCTTCTATCCTTTGTCACACTCCTTTTTGCCCCTCTCCCTCTCGAAGAACCCTAAACTCGATATTCAAGTAATCTTCCTTCCCCTCTTCCTTCTTCTTCATCATCTTCGTATTTTTATCGGTTTATACCCAAAGTAAGAGCAACTCAGTTGCAGGGAGGTCCATTATTTTGGTGTTTTATTAAGTACTTGCATATTTAATTTCCATCGAGCTCATCGAACTCTTCTCTTTCACTGGAAGGTAAGTTTTTTAGATTCCTGCCATTATCCTTGTGAGTGTTCAAATTTTATTTTTGCTTGTATAGTTGGGGTATTTATTAGTAAAAATTAATGTTTCGGACGCGGGGTATCAGTTGACTGGGTCCAATGATGGAAATAGGGTTCTGGGGTAGCATGACGATCTTGATATCTGATCTATCGTTTTCTTGTAATGAACTTAATATGAAGTCGGGAGCTTTTCGAAGCTCTCACATTTTAATTCTCTGTGAACATATGTGCTTTTAGTGAGTTGCTTGTGTTTAGTTTCAAATTGTGGTCTGTCGAGTGCCTGAATGCCTTCCTTTTTTATGTAGCTTCTAATTGGCCATATGGAAGAGCGTAAACTGAGACTAGGCATAATATGTATCTTAGGAATTATCAATTATGTGTTTCTTCAATGTCTAATATAAGCAAAGAAGTGTCTATAATGAAGTCTAATATAAGGATGAGATATTGACTCTGCACAAGCATTTAGAACACATTCTATATCTTTAAGTTGTCTTGTGATTGCATTCTGTACCCATCATGTCACAACACATCTTCCTATTTAATAAAAAGAAGAGATACTGTAGTAAAAAAAAATCCCCCTTCCTCACAGTGCTTGAGTTCTTTGATTGAGAGGATGTTGCTGCTTTAATAGCTGTCCACAACATATCCAAAACTTAACTTTTATATAGCGTAATGTTTGTTAATAACATTGGATATGGAGATTTAATAAGCATTTGTGTGGGTACGGTTTGACTAGCAACATATTTAAGGGGGATATTCCTTTCATTTATGGAAAAATTGTTTGTCCAGAAATTCACCAAATGTGGGATTTGCATGTTTGTTAAGAAATTTTTCAAGTTGGTTAATTATGTCTTATTGTCTGTTAGTTGAAGAGGAGGAAAAATTTAAGGATAATTTGCTAGCGTTCTTTTATTGTGTATGCTTGTTTTCTCATTCTCATAGTTAATGGGCAGGGAAGCAACTGTACTTTGCAGTTTTGGTCATTGCATTATGCCATCATATACACAATCTGAACAACTATAGTCAACATCATGGCTGAAGTGCTGTCTGGAGATGTCTCTCATCATGGAATATATCAAGGGAGTTCTCAAAGACACTCTAGAGAGCCAGAGGACGGTTCTCGTTGGTACTTTTCTAGGAAGGAGATTGAAGAACATTCACCATCTAAGAAAGATGGCATAGATTTGAAGAAAGAAACTTACTTGCACAAGTCATATTGTACGTTTCGCAAAATTTAGGCATGAGACTTAAAGTGTGAGTTTCTCGTTATTCTATTAGCCCTCCGCTTCCCTCGTTTTTCTCTTTTGGTAATGTTAAAGCTTTGTAATTTGTACTTGTTATACCAGTTTAACATTTATTGTAGATCTTGATTTCCTTGGCAAACCAACATTAATTCTTTGTTTAGTGGCACTGCTTATTTGAATTTTACAAAGGCAAGGTTGTGCTAGCGGTGATTTGATTTTTAAACCATATACTTTGTCCCAAAAAATGTCGAGATTTGCGACAGAAAATGATTCCATCGCAAAAATCAACATTTGCGACGGAATCATATTTTGTCGCAAAATTTTGGGATTTGCGACGGAATTGTTTTTCCGTCGCAAATTTGCCATGGATAAACAATTCCGTCGCAATTGCGATGAGAGTTTTTATGACGGACTGAAATCTGTCGCAAACGTATTTTGTGACGAAAGAATTCCGTCGCAAAAAGTGATTTTTTTTTTTGTAGTGGTCTGGAGAATGTAGAGAAGGAACAGGTGAAGTAATGGGAAAAGAAACCGGGTCAGTCAACAAAGGGGATATAGAACTAGAATAATGAAGAGGAAATATATCAGTGGGAAGGGGAATGGGACTATCAATGTAAGGAAGCCGTATGATTAGGAAAAGAAGATTCATGAAAAATAACATCTCAAGAAATAAGAATTTTATTAGTATGAAGATTGAAAACCAAATAACCTTTGGTGTTTCCGGAAAACCAAGAAAGATGCATTTTGAAGCTCGTGAATCAAATTTTGAATGATGCACTAAAATAGTGGATGTATAACACAAAGAACCAAATACCTTCAAATTATAATAGGAAGGGTGTTTATTATAAAGTAAGGAAAAAGGGTCAGACTGATGAAGGATTGAGACTGATGAAGGATTGGAGAGGGTAAACAATTGATAAAAAAACCAACATGAGAAATAGCAAAACACCAAAAAGGCTTAGGAAGGTTAGCTTGAAACAAAAGGGCACGAGCTACATTTAAAACATGATGTTTTTGTTCCATAATCCCATTTTGTTGAGGAGTTTCAACACATGATGTTTGATGTACGATGCCTTTGGATCTATAAAAAGTATCGATGAAGAATTCTATACCATTATTGGATCTAACAATTTGAATATGAGCATTAAATTGTGTGGAAACAAAAAGAACAAAACTTTGAAGGTGAGCTCGAACCTCAGATTTAGATTTCATAGGAAAAATCCAAGTATAATGACTAAAAGCATCCACAATCACTAGTGCAAAAAAGGGCTTTAAGACGGACAAAAGAGGCAGCGTAAGACCGGACCCGCGACTAGTCTTGTTCCAGCCGGTATTAAAAGTCCACATTTAAGACCGGAGTCGAACCGGTCTTAAAGAAACTCTTTTAGACCGGACATTTAAAACATTAGGTCTTAAAAGTTGTACTAAATAAAGCTGAAATATTTGTTGTTCGGTCTTAAAACTCAACTTTTAAGACCGTGCAAAAACTCGGCCGCTCTTAAAAGATCAAAATTATAAGACCGGACAAAAATAAATCCGATCTGAAAAATACCGGCTTCTAATACCTGACGACTAATTATACGCAGTCTTAAAATACTGACTTTCAAGACTGGACGGTAAATTTGTTCGGTCTTAAAAATTGAATTTTTAGACCGGACGTATATATACACCGGTCTTAAAAGACACACTTTTAAGACTGACTTAATATCAAATATGTACACATGACCTTTAAGACCGGACATATTAATACATCCAGTCTTAAACGTCTTAACAGTTGAACATTTAAGACCGGCCTTTTTATTACTGGTCTGTATTTTCCCGAATTTTTTCCCTGTTATGTTCTTCTTGATTATATATATATATTCACAAATCCACCACCCAATCCAGCACATAAAAGTTGATACTTTAAGTACAAGCTATGAACAATTATGAATAAATTGAATTGGGAAAAAGAATACAAATATTATTCACCATGAGTTATGTGGCTTCTTAATTAATGATTATATTATGACTACAACACCTAAATTAATTTATACAATAAGATAACTTACAATGCAAATACACAATAAGTTACAAATACAACATACATGCCCAATGTAATATTCACCATGCCTTCATCTCGATTCCCACCCAACAACGTAACATCCTCTTTTATAACATGCCCCTTTGGATCGGATCCCGCCACAAAAATAAAACAAGAACAAACTTCATAGTCGGTGACATTGTTTAAGAACATAGAAGGAATATAATATAGTTAAAACCTTAAAGTTTTCAAAGAATTATGCATATGAATATTACCTTATGAATTGACTCTTTTATAAATCGATATCCTCCCATATCCCTTCTTGATGATCATTTCTTATGCCGGGTTCATTATCCGCTTCATCTTCTTCGTTCATGTCCGGTAGACCCCTTGAAAAAGGAGTACTCTCAGGAAGACCATAATTTAAATGAGTTTCCTCATCAATATCAATGACCCTTTTTCCTTGGAGAGCTACAGACGTCATTTTATTTTCTTGATCGGTGGTATAGAACACTTGTTTCGCCTGGTCTGCCATAATAAAATGTTCATCTCCAAAACTTCTACCATTGACATCGACTAATGTAAATCCTAGCCGATCGATCGAACACCATTATTGACATTAACCCACTTGCATTTGAAAATGGGAAATCTAATTTTAACATAGTCCACCTCCCAAATCTCTTCAATAACCACATAATATGGCATGACTGCCAATAAAGGCCTCGTCTTTCGAACTGGAGAAGTGCATAGATTGAGCCTCTAACATAACACCACTATTCTGGACGGTGCTCCTATCATCTAGGGACTTCGTGTAAAATGTATAACCATTGATCACATATGAATTCCAAGTTATGACATCAACCTCAGGACCACGTGTTAACCATTTGATTGTATCAGAAACACATTTCTTTCCCTCGACCTTTTGTTTGAACCAGTTTGCAAAAGTTATGTTATCCTCCCTAACCAACCTTTGTTCAGTCATTCGATGATTTTCTTTCCTTACAGCTTTTTTATGTGCAGCTATGCTGGCTTGAACTTCATCAACATTATTCAAGATGTATAAGTGGACTTGTGACAATTCATCAGGATCCACACTCTTTACGGAAGCCCTCGTCTACCCCCCTTCAAAGATCGACGTTTTGGAAGCCCAATATGTCTTACTTTGGCCAAATAATTTTGACAAAATTCCATGGCTTCTTCGAAACATATTTCGAACAATTGATGCTTCGGCCGGTATGCGTTCTTCACGTACCCTTTTAGGAATTTCATAGATCTTTCAATTGGGTACATCCACCGTAAATGGATAGGTCCACACAACTTTATCTCCCTCACTAGATGAATAATTAGATGAACCATGATGTCAAAAAATGTAGGAAGAAAAAGATACTCAAGGTGGCAGAAGATAAGATATCCTTCATTCTCCAATTCATCCAACTTTTCAATCTCAAAAACTTTACTACAAACCGCATTGAAGAAGACACAAAGTCCAGTCAAAACGATCCGAAGATCATATTCGGGGATGCCTCAAATAGCTACTGGGAGTAGCTGTTGCATCAAGACATGACAATCATGAGACTTTTGGCCTACTAATTTCAAGTCCTTCATCGATACAAGCCTCTTAAAATTTGAAGAATACCCCGAGGGAACTTTTGAGCTATGTAAACACTCACAAAAACTTCATTTCTCATCCTTAGACAAAGTATGAGAAGCCGGGGGACAATAAGTTCTCTTCCCGTATGTCCTTGGATGTAAGTCTTCACGTATTCCCATTACTTGCAAATCCAATCTTGCCTTCACACCATCCTTGGAACTACCTTGTATGTTGAGAAGCGTGCCAACAATACTATCACATACGTTTTTCTCCACGTGCATGACATCAATACAGTGTCTCACATCAAGATTGCGCCAATATGGAAGATCAAAGAATACAGATCTCTTTTTCCATATATTTGTTTCTTTTCTATTGTTTGCAGTCTTACTGAAGATGACACTGATATTTTTCACCTTTTCATAAACTTGCTCCCCAGTCAATGCCACTGGAGCATCTTCATACTCCTGGCCACCAAAAAAGGCTTTCTTTAATCGAAGATATGGGTGGCCTCGTCTAAGAAATCTCCTATGTCCAAGATAAACCGTCTTTCTTCCATGTTGAAGTTGATGGTAGCGTGTGCCTTCTTCACAAACCGGACATAATTTATGGCCTTTTACACTATACCCTGACAAGTTCCCATATGCTGGGAAGTTGTTTATAGTACAAAATATCATGGCTCACAATTTAAACACATCCTTCTTGAAAGAGTAAAAAACATCGACACCTTCTTCCCACAACTCCTTCAAGTCTTCGATCAAGGGCTCAAGGTAAACATCAATGTCATTTCGGGGTTGTGTTGGTCCCGAAATCAACATAGACAGCATGATGTACTTTCGTTTCATGCATAACATTGGAGATAAGTTGTAAATAATAAGGAGCACAGGCCATGAACTATGTATGCTGCTAAGGCTTCCATATGGATTCATGCCATCCGTGCTACAACAAGCCTAAGGTTCCTAGGTTCTTCGTCGAAGTTCGGAAATAAATGATCGATTTTCTTCTATTGAGAAGAATCGGCCGGATGTCGAAGCTTTCCATCAGAAATCCTCTCATCTGCATGCCACCTCATATTTTTTGCATCATTTTCATTCGCAAACAACCGCTTGAACCTTGGTATGATTGGAAGATACCACAACACTTTTTTGTGCCCCTTATTTGACTTGTACCTTGGGGTTTCACATATCGGACAATTCCGCTTCTCTTCAAACTCTTTTCTATACAATACGCAATCATTCGGGCATGCATGGATCTTTTTGTACTCCATCCCCGAGTGGACAAAGTATTTTCTTAGCATCATAGTATCGATGCGGCAACACATTCTCATCCGGAAGCATGTCCTTAAAAGCCTCAAGCATTTCAGAAAAACTCTTGTCGCTCCATCCATGACGTGTCTTCAAGTTTACCAATTTCAATACAGCGTTCAACAATTGGTATTTTTTACAACCAGGGTATAGCGGGGTCTCTGCATCACTGCACATATTACCATATGCATGTGATTGATGAAAAGCCTCTTCTCCAACATCACGAATAATGTCCTCTATGTGATCATCCATATCCGTGTCATTATCATCAAAGGCATGTTGAGACCCACTTGGTATTTTGTCACCATGCCATACCCATACTGTATAAGTCTTACAAAATCCTTCACAAATTAAATGTGTGAGGATAACTTCAGGACTTAGTCGCCTCTCATTCAAACATTTTACACAAGGGCAATAAAACTTCCCACTATCATCATGGGCATTTTGTTTAGCAAATTCTATAAAGCCCCTCACCCCATTCTGATATTCAACACTCGTCCGTAACGCAGTTATCCAACCGTGATCCATAGTAGAATTCCTATAGACGGAAAGATTTAACATACATAATCTGAAAAAATTGACACTTGCATATAAAATAAGGCAACACCAAATGCATATTTTTGCTCAATGTCGGTTATGTCTTTTTTTTTTACGGAGAAAGTTGCCCATTAATTGCATAACGAAGAATCACTTTTGGTCATAAATGTATCACAGTGAATCCAAGAAGCAAAATAAAAGCATGACGAGGAAATTAAATGCATCGCATGAAGGTCTTGTGGACTCACTTGTAGCATATAAATTCAAATGCGTTTGCAGAGTCTTTCTTCTCCCGCCACGAACGTTGATGTTGCAGACAGCATGAGTAACCTAAAAACATTTGTTGGTCAGTTGGGTAGGTCTAAAGTGCAAATATAATATTCAAAATACAATATTCATTAACAACGAGAGAAACCCACAAGAACATTTCATCGATTTCGTTCAACCCGAGAAAACCATAAAGTTATATAACCGAAACACCTCTTACAAGCTTGGTCTATAGAAGTTTAGCTAAGGAACCAGAAAGTGATTGTCGAGAGAGCAATGCGAAGTAGTTCACGAAGCAACACAAAAACATTGGAGACAGGACCTGAGTAATCACTTTCGCGCGACAGAGACATGTTTTATTAATTTGGATTTTATTAAGACTGGTTAGTTATAAAGTAGCCGGTCCTAAATATATAATTAAATTTGTAGGACCGGAGGGTTAAGCGACTCCGGTCTTAATTATTTATTTTTCATTTAATTTTAAGACCGGAGTATTATTAAACATCCGGTCCTAAAAGTCCTCATTTATAAGAAAAAAATGAGGATTGGTTTTGCGAGCGCAAGAAGAATCGAATGAATAAAAATTAAAGAAAAACTGGAGAATAAGCTTCTTTAATTACTGGAGAATATGAAAAAAAAGACACAAGCTTAGTTCTTAATGATTCATACATTACTTGTGAATATGCACGTACACAAGAAAAAAACAAAAGAAAAACAAGCATAAAATTATAAAAAACAAGAATCTGAATAAACATCCTTGGCGATATCGGCGTGAAAAGCATTAAATTCTCGCCGGATATCAGCAAGTTCCTGTCTTATTCGCATCAGCCACAATGCATCATTAGAGGAAAGAAGAGAGGGGTCAGCGGTAGGTGCGCTGGGGCCAACTGGTGGGAAAGGGGGAGCAAGAACCTCTTCATGGTATGAAGACTGGAGGGGGGTGCGGCAACCTCTTCATCATCCGAAATAACAATGAGTCCAATGACTCGAGACTCTTTTATCACAATGGAACGCTCTCTCGCTGGAGGAGGCGCATCGTATAACGATCTACGGAAGGCATAAGCATCAGGAGTAAGAGTACCCCTACGAGCGGTTCTCTTGTATCTAACCATGGTTTGAGCGGTTAGGCAGAGCCACGTAGTGTGGAGTTACGAGATGGTGAGGAGTTAATAAGGACAGAGAGGTATGATGAGTTTATATTTTTAAGAGCGACGAAGTGTGGAGTTACGAGGTATGAGGAGTTTAATAAGGAAAGAGAGGTATGAGGAGTTAATAAATATGCGATCTAAATATATATATATATATATATATATATATATATATATATATTCAATTCAATTGATTTTAAGACCGGCCTTTTATAATATATCTGGTCCTAAAAGTATATTATTTATTTTTTTAATCAATTCAATCACTTTTAAGACCGACATTTTACCTTGTATCCGGTCCTATAATTCATTTATTTTTTTCAATTTAATTGATTTTAAGACCGACCTTTAATTATATATCCGGTCCTAAAAGTCTATTATTTTTTTTTCAATTCAATTGATTTTAAGATCGGCCTTTTATTATATGTCCGGTCCTAAAAGTCTATTATTTATTTTTTTTAATCAATTCAATCACTTTTAAGACCAACCTTTTACCTTGTATCTGGTCCTAGAATTCATTTATTTTTACCTCAATTGAATGATTTAGAGTCGTATCCTTACACTCTGTTCAAATGAATGATTCAGAGTCTCTTCGACTTCTAGATAAACTTCCCAACTAGGTGTCTCCTTGTATTCTGATGAACTATGCGTCTCCTTGTTATTGTTTCTGGCGTTTCACATTGGTCAGGTAGGGTTCTCTATTTAAACCCGATGTTACTTTACTTCATTCACATTCTTCTCCATCACTTCTGAAACATCCACAGTAATGGCTGCTCCACCACCACCAGGTCCTCCTCCTCTGTTGCCTCCAGAACCGACAATCTACCAGATGATTCAGCACATTTTGGCCCGCCTCGGTCATATAGACCAACGCTGCGGCCAGCTGTTTCAACTCTATCACGCCGTCAACAACAAGCTGCAGGCGGTACTCGACGCCTAGGACGTTGAGTACGATCCTGAAGATTACAACATCTCCGACCTCTCTGACGACTCCCTCCCCTTCGACAACGATGGGGGGTAGATGTTTTTATGTTTTTTTTTGTCTGTACTGCTGCTGCTGCTCCTCACAGGGCATCAGTAAAAAAATATAATAATTTTTTTTTTGTTTCCATATTCGATCGCCATGTCCTTTTCATTATCTTCTTTCTTTTTCCGACAAAAAGGAAACAAACAAAACATTGTCCTCGTGTAAATCAACATTAAAAATTCGCAGAATAAAGTTAAGAAAATACAAAAAAAAGATCGTTTTCCTTATTCGAATAAAAACAAACAAAGTGACTATTCTTCTCAAGATTGGACCGTCGTTGTCGTCGGTGTTACCTCGACCTGAGTTGAATATTTTTAGTTTCCTTTCAGTATCTTCCTTATTTTTCCGACAAAAAGAAAAGAGACAATGAAAAGGAAACCGATAATGCTGCTCAACATCAAGAGAGGTAACATCGAAGACAATGAGGGTCCTAGCTTGAGCAGAACGCCAGAACCTCGGTTGTCTTGAACCCTAAAAATTTGTCTAAAAACCGAGTCAAAAACTATTACGAGCTAACAAATACACAGTCCTAAATGTTAAGCCATATTTTAAAAAAATATTTTTAAGACTGAACTTTTAGGAGCGGACAAATAACAAAACTACAGTCCTAAAAGTCTAGACATATTTTTTAGTTAATTAAACGTAGACTTTTAGGACCAGATGTTTAAATAATATGCGGTCCTAAAAGTCTAGCCATAGTATTTTTAGAAATAAACAAAGACTTTTAGCACCAGAGGTTTAATAAATATGCGGTCCTAAAGGTCTCGCTATATTTTTAAAATAAACGAGAAGACTGGACTTTTAGGAGCGGCTATTTAACAAATTTACGGTCTTAAAGTGTAGACATATTTTTTAGTTAATTAAACGTAGATTTTTAGGACCAGTCATAACATAAAGATGTGGTCCTAAAAGTCTAGCATATTTTTAGAAGACTTTTAAGACCGGACAAATAAATACGTCCGGTCCTAAAAGTCTAGCTATAGTTTTTTAAAAATAAACGAAGACTTTTAGCACCAGAGGTTTAATAATTATGCGGTCCTAAAGTTCTCGCCATATTTTTAGAAATAAATGAAGACTTTTAGCACCAGACTTTCAGATAGTCTCTTTTTTCTCATTTACAACATCCTGTACTTCAAATTTCAAGCACTAAATATCTAGAATGAATGAACGAATTTCTTCAAAAAAAATATACAAATTTATTATTGAATTACACATTGTGCGTATAGTTTACAAATGAATTTAGGACTTAATTAGGTCATACAGATATTCACAAAACACATTGCATATGTGCTCCACTTCATCATCAGGAAAGGGAGCAGGTCCGGAAAACCTCTGTAACATCAAAGACAGAAACTGGATTAACTTGCGTGCATATTTCATATGTAACATTAAACCAGAAACTGAATTCAGCCATAATATGTAACATCAAATACATTTACCTTTGCAGTTAGTTTTGTCGTTCCTCCCATGATAACATCATACATGTGTTTCATGACTTACAGACCACATAAGTTGGACCCCGTTGGTTGTCGATGGGTCTAAAACAAACAAGAAATATATATAAGAGCTAGCATATATAGCTTACTGATCAAGTTCACAAGGCAGTGTGCTAGTGTCCAAATATGTACGAACCTTTTGTTTGTACAATTTAGGATAAGTGGCCTGAGGCCCACGCCTTTTTTTTTACCTTGACTTGGAAGGTCTTCATGGCACTATCATCAAAATCAAAAATTTATCAATAATGATCACTGAAAATTCACAGTAGAGATTTCAGACAAGAGAATCAAATTGACATGCTTACTTGTTGACGCTCTACGTTAATATAGGCTTTGGCTCACTGTGATTGGAGCATAAGAAGATAACTTTATGATCCTCCATGCACATGAGGACCAACTGCCAGTGGCGGCTAAAACTTCACAGCAGTAAAGTACTCAATTTTTAAGTGAAATATGTAGCAGAATTATATTAAGTGAATTTCATACAAGAATTGTGATATGTACCTGTGGTAGTATGGAAACACGTACACCTTTCTTATCACTTCACACACCCTGGTTGACATGTATTCTTGTCTCAACTCCAAGGATGTTGTACTTGAAGGTTAAAATCGTTCTTGCAAGACATTCAAGCAATATGTTCACGAGATTGAAAAACAAAATTTTTCTGTATTTGCGGAACCCACATTGAAAAATACTATTCATGTGAATAGTAATTACTATTTACGTAAATAATACCAGTAAAAATATTTTTACCGTGATGGTAAATAGTTTTTACTGTACCAGTAAATAATATTTACTGTGAAGGCAAATAATTTTTACTACGTGAATAGTAAATTACTATTCAAGTGAATAGTACCGGTAAAAATCTTTTTACTGTGCCAGTAAATAATATTTACCGTAAAGGTAAATAATTTTTCTAATTTAGGTAAATAATTTTGACGCGCCGTAAATAATATTTTCGCTCGAGATTAATTCTTTTCGATGTGACAGATCGACTAAGTCACGGCCACGAGCATACTCGGAAAATCTTGACTCTAATACGGTAAATAATATTTACTGCGCCATGTGGAAATACTATTCTCATGAACCATGAACTATGTACCGTAACTCTTTACAATACATATTTAGGATCTGCTCGTTAAAACACATACAGGGTTTCAGGAATACCTGTGATCACTTGAAGACGTCAAAGAGTATGACGTCCTCTAACGTTGATCCACACGATTATCTACGATTGCAAATGAGAACTCCTTCTCCTCAATCCAGATCGACACCTTGGATGCTTGCTAGGTAAAAGTAACAAGGTAGAGAGCTCAAGAGTTTGGATCTTTTACCTCAAGACTATAAAGACTACTAGAGCCTTAGAAGAGGACTTCCTTAAGAGGAAGAGAGAAGAGAGAAGTTTAGGAATGAGTAGTTTGAAATGAAGGAAATGAGTGCTATTTATAGTTTTTCTGAATGTGAATAGTGATTTACTATTTGAATATTATAATAATATAATATATTAATATTATATTAAATTATTATAATATTAGAAACCATTTCATACAGGTTTCACGAGAGAAGCAAGTTTGCATTTTATATTATAATAATATAATATATATATAATATTATTATTTCAATAGTACATACTATTCATACATACCAAAATACACTCATTCCAAATTTCTCACTTATCCAATCCTGATTGGATACAGCCTCAGATAATTTCATAAATTATCGTTAAACTCCTAATCTCTTTATAATTGGGCTTGAAGTTCTAACCCAATTATATCAATAGTCTTGACAAAATCCAATAACAATTATTGGTCCAAACTTGCTAAACTAAGCAATCAAGAATAGTCTTAGTGTGTGACCCATTAGGTATTAATTAGTCACTGACATAGATAAACTTGAACCAATTAAACTCCTTTAATAGGTCAATTTATCTAATGACTACATAAGACACTAGCAATGCTCTGCAGTCCCAGATCTAATCAAGTTGATCAAGTGATCTACCTTTCAAATTTGGATACCATGCATGTATCATCCCTTACAACGTTGTTCATATTTAGTTGAGAGCAAGAATAGAGTATCATCTCTCTTGATTGACTAAATGTAGCTATTACACACAGAACTAGGAATATTCTTCTATTGACTCTAAGACGGATCATGACTCTTCATGATCACTTACTATGCATAGATTCCAGAGTCAACTAGAAGTCATCAAAGCCCTACCGGTCTTGTGAACAACTAATCTTCAGGGGATCGTAAGTCCTTTCGCATGTCCATCTATACCCATGTATTCAAGTTACACCCAAGAGTACACGTTCTCCCCATTTTTCAAAGGATAGAGTTGTACATCAAAGTATAACTCTAGGACATAGTGTTCGATGACATCCTCAAGTCTAAGATGATCAACACTACCAAACGATGAGAGACATTACAAATCCAATGATACTCTCTACAATGAATCCTTGTGGAGTCTCTCAATGGTCGGGTTCGGTCTTATCTCGTTTCTAACAGATACACCCACGACATCGCCTAAGGCATCAACATGTCTCGCATTCCATGAGGTCCCTACCTTGTATTACTATACAAGTAGATGATGTCGTCTTAGTCTTATTGAGATCACCAATGCCCTTTCTTGGTGATTCAAGACTAGGAACAAGTTTCAGGAAATAGACATGTAGTGTCCTCGATTCCTCATGATCATGATCCCTATCATAGATCATCGAGTAAACACCTATTCTATTCCTTGGGCCTTTATCTTTAAACTCATATTAACCATAAAATATAGGCAAGACATAAATATGATAAAGATAAATTATGCTCAAATATATAAATCATGAAATATCAAACAGTACAAGGTGTTCAACAGATTGTCTCTAGGACACCTACATACTAACAGTACTTGCATAGACTGAGCACAAGAATCCAAAATCCTTGATTCTGCCCAGTTCAACCAATTCTTGATGCATGTGTTAGTTCTCTAAAGGTTTTGATGATTACCAACAAGTTGTAAGCAAAGGATAAAGTTTTGCTTTGTAAATTAAAAAAACTTACTGTCAAAGCAAAACTCGAGTTTTGACCTTACAGAGAAGAAACCAATTCTCTTATCAAAGCAAAACCGCCAGTTTTTCTTTCAAAACTCAAGTTTTAACTACACGAGACTTCTCAATATTTTTGAGAAAGTCAAAACTCCGTTTTTTCATTTAAAACTCGAGTTTTGGACTCGTAAAGTCTCCTACATTTTGAGATTTTGAAAACCTCCAGTTTTGGCTAAAACCTTCGTTTTCAAATTAACTTGAAATATTCCAAGTTTTCACCAACAAGTGAAAACTCGAGTTTTGAGGCAAAACTCGAGTTTTGAGTTGCGTAAAGCTTTCGGTCTTTGGCACATTTTCAAAACCTCCAGTTTCTCAAGAAAACTCCAGTTTTGGTTTTGCACAATGTTTTCACAAGATAGAGTGAAAACTCGAGTTTTGATTTCAAAACTCGAGTTTTGATCGCATGAAAGGTTCTTGGATTTTTCGCTTCCAAAACCTCCAAGTTTTCCATGAAAACTCCAGTTTTGGTTTTTAACAATGTTTTCACAAGTAAAGTGAAAACTCGAGTTTTGATTTCAAAACTCGAGTTTTGATTTGACAGAAAGTCTTTGAATTTTTCGAGTCTTGAAAACCGCGCAGTTTCTTCTAAAACCTCCAGTTTTGTCTTGGCGCAAATTTACCCAAGTTTTCATGTTTAAATGAAAACTCGAGTTTTGATATCAAAACTCGAGTTTTGGCCGACAGTAAAGTTTGATACACTTCAACGTTTTGAAAACCTCCAGTTTTGCAAATAAACCTCCAGTTTTGATGTTTTGGACTTAAATCAATTTTACTCATCAAAGTCCAAAACTCGAGTTTTGAAATAAAAACTCGAGTTTTCATTACGAGTTTAAAATTCAAATCGCGAACTCGTGAATCCTTCTTGATTGATCCTAATACTTTCTATTATCATTCTTGCATATTCCCCGCTATGTTTAACCACTTTGTGTGAGTAAGTTTTGACTTGCTTAAACAAGATTAAATGAAGATTTAGTGGAAAAGCAAAAAGCATGTCGAACATTAAATGCTTCAACCGTAAAAGTTGCATACTCGGTAATCCATCTCGTACACGCTTGCAAAGCATTAAAGAATGTTCTCCACTTCCAGCTTACGCTACACCAACGGATTGATTTGTCCGAAATCAACTCGACCTCCTACACACTGGATTAAATGAAGACTAGTGAGAGAAAGCCCTAATTACCTCCAACAGCTAGAATAATCCCTCAACGGATATATGAAGTTGGCAACGGTCATTAAATGATCTCTCGAGCATAAATAGAGCAAAGCATTCAAGTTTCCCAAAACACACATCTGCTAAAAAACGAAAATCATTAAAAGCTCTCAACTACTCTCTAGTTCTTCTGTGTGAAAGTGACTTTTGATACAAAGCTTCAGTGTTTATCATAATACACTCTTAGAGAGAGTTTCATTCTTGTAAAGCATTTATTGTAAGGAATCACAAGTCCTGGGACTTGGTGATTGGGTTCATTGATTACAACTTGTAAGGGGGAGTAAGTTCTAGTGAGAGAATTACTCTTGAGTACGAGTGTGTAATCTTTTGAAATAGTGAAAAACCCGAGAGTCCGGGACTGGACGTAGGTCAAGAGATTGGACCGAACCAGTATAAATCCTTGTGTCTTGCTCTTCTACTCTCATCTTAGCTCATCTCTGTTTTAGTGTTCAAAAACAGAGCTATTTTGAAAAGATTTTCAAAATCCCCAATTCACCCCCCTCTTGGTGATTTAGCTCCACTTTTATTTGGTATCAGAGCCTGGTTCTCTCTCTGAAGAGATTAACATCTCGAGAAGGATCACTATGGAAGGTATTCTACCTGATGGAGCTTCGATCAACCGACCACCGGATTCACCGGAGAGCATTACTCATTCGGAAAAACAAATTCAAAGTCTTCGTAATGGCTTCGAATATGGTCTCCGGAGAGTGTTTGAAAAAGGAGACTATGTTCCTTCAACTACTAAAGATGGAGTAAAAACTCCAAAGCGAGAAGAAGAATACGATGAATTGTTTGCTGAATACATTGTTGTTCAAACGAATTTGAAAAACTTGCAGAAAAATATCTTGCCTTGAAAAAGAAGAATGTAACTCTTGAATCGCAAGTTGAAAAGCTTTCCCACCTTGAAAATGTTGCTTGTGAAGATTGTCCCGATCTAAAGAAAAAGAATTTACACCTTACAAAGGCACTTGAGAAATTCACTAGAGGAAGTGAAATGCTCAATGTCATCTTGAAAGAACAAAGATTTACAAATGACAGATCAGGAATTGGTTACAAACCAAGTTTTGATAAAAGGAAAGGGAAAAAGAAATTTGGAGAAAGGAATTATATGAAATATTTCAAAAAATCTGTTCATTCTTCAAATCCTTTTGCACATTGCAATTATTGTAATCGAAAGGGTCATGCCACCTCTTCCTGTTTTCATAAGAAGGAAAGAAAGAGTAAGCCCATGGGAAACTATCAATGGGTGCCTAAGGGATCCTACAAGGTTCCTAAGACACATACTAACCCCAAAGGACCCAAGAAAAGATGGGTACCTAAGACTTGATCTGTTTTGTCTTGCAGGTTTGTCTAAGAGCATCAAATCCCAACAAGTGGTACATTGATAGTGGATGCTCAAGACATATGACGGGAGACCAATCTAAGTTTGCTTCAATCAAGCCCAAAGATGGTGGCAAGGTGACCTTTGGTGGCAACCAACTGGAAAGATTCCGGAATTGGTGAAATTGGCAACAATGAAGGACCACAAATCAAAGATGTCTACCTTGTTGAAGGACTTTGCCACAATCTCCTCGGTGTAAGCCAAAGCACCGATAAAGGTAACTTAGTTATCTTTGATTTCGAGGAATGCTTGATAGTAAGCAAGGATGTTCTCTCTTTAGAAAATATTAAATCAAAAGCCTTATTCGAGCTCCTAGAGATGGAAATTGTTATACACTTAATCTCTCTAGAAATGGTTTCGTTCTGAAAAATGTTTTGTTAGTAATCTAGATGATAGTTGGCTATGGCACAAGCGATTAGCTCATGTCAATATGATCCAACTTGACAGATTACTCAAAAAGGATTTGGTTATTGGTATTCCAAAACTTCATTTTAAAAACGACATGGTTTGTGATGCCCGTCAAAAAGGAAAACAAACCAAATCTTCCTTCAAATCTAAAAATGAAATTTCAACTAATAGACCTCTTCAACTACTTCATATGGATCTAGTTGGACCACTAGAGTAAAAAGCCTTGGTGGCAATCTATATACTTTGGTCATAGTTGATGACTTTTCTAGATTTGCTTGGGCTATATTTCTATCTTCAAAAGATGAAACATTTGATCGTTTGTCGTTTTTGCCAAGAAGGTTCAAAACGAGAAAGGTCTTTCTATTTCGTGAATTCGAACTCGATCATGGAGGAGAATTCGAGAACCATGCATTTGCCGAGTTCTCGCGATAACATGGGAATTGATCATAACTTCTCGCCCCGAGGACTCCTCAACAAAATGGAGTGTGGAGAGAAAGAACCGAGTTCTTACCGAGATGGCAAGAGCTATGTTGAACGAAAACAACACTTCTCAAGTGTTCGGGCTGATGCAATGAGCACCGCTTGCTACATCTCAAATCGGGCATATCTCGGAAGAAGTTGGGCAAGACCTCCTATGAATTGTACAAGGGAAGAAAGCCAAATCTAGCTCATCTGCATGTGTTTGGATGCAAGTGTTTCATCCACAACAATGGTAAGGATAACTTGGGAAAATTCGATCCCAAGGCAGATGAAGGTATATTTTTAGGCTATTCAAATAGGAGTAAAGCTTATAGAGTTTTTAATACTCGTACTCGAATTGTTGAAGAATCAATGCATGTTGTTTTTTCGTGAATCCAAAACTCGATAAATCCTTGGATGATGAAGAAGGAAATGTTTTCAAAAATCAATTCTTTTCGAAAACCACTCCCGCATCTATTGAAAATCCCGAAAATATTTTTGAGGCTGATCCCCAAAACAATCTCGAAAATCCCGATCGGTCTCGGCCTAGAGCTTGGAAGTTCATAAAGGATCATCCTTTGGACCAAGTAATAGGTGATGCAAGTCAAGGGGTAAGAACCTTAAACAGCACTTTAAATGAAGTAATTTTCTCTCGCATTCATATCTCATATTGAACCCTCTAAAATAGATGAAGCCCTTTCGCACAATGATTGGGTAATAGCTATGCAAGAGGAGTTACATCAATTTGATAGAAATCAAGTTTGGGATTTGGTACCTAGGCCCAAGGACCATCCGGTCATTGGCACCAAATGGGTATTCAAAAACAAACGAGATGAATCAGCAATCATTGTCCGTAACAAGGCAAGATTGGTTGCTAAAGGCTATAATCAAGAAGAAGGAATTGATTATGAAGAAACTTATGCTCCAAAGTGGCAAGGTTGGAAGCCATAAGAGTTCTTCTAGCCTTTGCTTGTGTCAAAAGATTCAAGCTCTATCAAATGGATGTAAAAAGTGCTTTTCTAAATGGTTTTATTCAAGAGGAAGTTTATGTAGAACAACCTCCTGGTTTTCAAGATGATCATCATCCAGATCATGTTTATCGTCTCAAAAAGGCATTATATGGTCTTAAGCAAGCTCCTAGAGCTTGGTATGAGCGATTAAGCAAGTTCCTTCTTGATCAAGGATTTATTAGAGGAAAAGCAGATACAACTCTCTTCATAAAGAGTAATAAGCTTAGTGAAATTTTTATTGTCCAGATATATGTTGATGACATTATATTTGGTGCTTCTAATGATGATTTGTGTGAAGATTTTGCTAAGAGTATGCAGGGAGAGTTTGAGATGTCCATGATGGGAGAACTCAACTATTTCCTTGGTCTCGCAAATCAAGCAAAGAAAAGATGGAATCTTCATATCTCGACCAAGTACCTCAATGATCCGTTGAAGAAGTTTGGGATGGATCATTGCAATGGAGCCGACACACCAATGAGTTCCACCGCCTCACCGGACGCGATGAAGAGGGCAAGGACTTCAACATAACGAAATATAGAGGAATGATAGGATCATTGCTCTAGCTCACAAAGAAGTCGCCCGACATCCAATTTAGTGTGGGTATGTGTGCAAGGTTTCAATCGCTCCCAAGGAATCTCATGCCGAGAATGTGAAGAGGATCTTCGATACCTTGCCGACACAAAGACTCTTGGCTTATGGTTTCCCAAAGGTCAACCCGAACATTTGGTGGCATATTCGATTCAGACCATGCCGGCTATAAGACAGATAGGAAGAGCACAAGTGGCCAATGCGAATTTTTGGTGGGTCACTTGTTTCCCGGTTCAAGCAAGAAGCAAACAAGTGTGGCCGTATCATCCATCGAAGCTCGAATATGTTGCGCCTCTAGTTGCCGTGCTCAAGTTTTATGGCTCAAGCAACAACTATCGACTTGGGAATCACTCGAAGGAGATCCCAATACTATGTGATAATACTAGCACGATTAGTTTGGCGAAAAATCCAGTTCAACATACAAGGACGAAACATATTGATGTGAGGCATCATTTCATAAGGGATCATGTTCGGAAGAGAGATGTCAAAGTTATGTTCATCCCAACACATCTTCAACTTGCTGACATCTTCACAAAGCCTCTAGCTAAAGAACAATTCAATTTCATTAGAAGAGAATTGGGAATGGTCAATCCCAATGAGTTGTGAGTATTTCTCTCTATCTAAATGTTAGCTATATTTTTTTTTTGATGATAAAGAACTAACTTGAGCATCGGAGTGTCTAGACATGTTGTATGCAGGATAATTCAAAATCTGAGTTTCACTGTCGAAGAGTGAAAACTCGAGTTTTGATATCAAAACTCGAGTTTTCATTTTGGTAAGTCAGGATTATTTTTTTTTTTAAAACTCGAGTTTTGAAGTGAAAACTCGAGTTTTGGCCCATGGAAACTCAAAGGGTCACATAACACCCGTCATCCGCATTAACCGCTAAGTGACTATCAAAACTCGAGTTTTGAATTGAAAACTCGAGTTTTGTCAAGGTTATATATATATATAGGTCACTGTTTTAAGTTCTTCAAAACTCGACCTAAAACTCAAGTTTTATCTAGGGTTTCTCTCATATTGCTGATTCTCTCATCTTTCAACCTAAACCCTTACTCAAAAATCTCTCATGGCCTCGAAATCACACTCTCTTGGGGATTCCGACACTGATTCGAGCAACGAAGGTTCAAAATCATGGTCTCCACCTCCACCTCCTCCACCTCGCCGACCCGTGAGGGCGAAGGCGGTACCCAAGCGACTTCATCAAGGGGTAGATCGCTCAATCGGAGGAATTAGCCCGGAAATTCCTTCCTCCGATTCGCCTCTATCAAAAGGGAAAAGAAAGCTCCCATTGGTTCCTCTAAGTCCAAAGGCGTGTCATTTCAGACCCCGTATCATCGCAAGCAACGAAGAGAAAGGAACCGAACCAAAGGGCAAAGGAAAGAAGATTTCGAAGATTCTCAGCCCGTAAAGAAAAAGGTCGCGACGTCAAAGCAAGAACAAAGAGAGCTTCGTATCACAACCCGGTCAATCTTCATCCAAAGCTCCTTCATCGTCTTCTAATCACCAAGAAGCAAAGCAGCCTCTCCAATCATGGCCAATGCCATATCGATATTTATCTTCATCCTTCCCCACCTCCAGGTTTTAGAATCATCTCGATGGTCTTTCGTTGAACAAAACAACAAATTCAAGGAACAATATATGAAAAGAGAATTTTGTCCCGTAGTGGCCGTCATTCTTGCGGACTTTCTCAAGGAATGTCATTTGGACTTATCTCCTTGGCTAAAACCGTATGAGACTTTCATTTCTATATCTCGCTCCTTTTGCTACCAATCTTGTCGATTATTTTACTTTAATATGGAATATGACAATGTATTGGATTCTAGTGGTGACATAGTTGAGGAACGAATCACTACTACATCGTTAGGGGTGTCAAATTCACTTTGTCTCCTACCATTCTCAACAATATCTTAAAGATTGACAATCCACCTCCTATTCCCCGACATTTCCTATAGCAATCGGAAATATTTGGGACCCTCGCACCCAATGAGCCATTTCCTCAAGATCAACTTCACTTGCTCACTTTCAACCCCGGGTCAATGTCCAATACAAATCGAGTCTTGTGGTATATCTATTCACGAAATTTCATCCAGAAGGTGGAAATTATACCCACTTTGCTCAAAAAGATTACCTCTCTTTCACGCTTTGTCAATAAAGTGCCTTTCAATCTCGGCCACGGATCTTCCAAGAAATGACCAAGTTCAAGTTTGCTCGTCGGAGGCTTTCTCACATACCTTTTCCTTCATTAATCTTACCATTATGTTCTATCACAAGATTTGGTATGTAGGTGCCGCCAAAGACTCTCAAGTACCCTCCATTCTTTGGGAAAGCTCAACTGAATTTAATGCACATCACCTTTGAAGCCGAGGATCCGGGCAATCTCGTGCACCTTCAAGGTCTCAACCTAGAGCATCACAAGCTAGAGCACACTCCCAAGCTCAGAAGCTCAATCTGCTCCTCCGCCTTCTCGCCCATCATTGCCTCGCAGATTTTGATTCCGTAATCCAAAATATTGTGGACAAGGCACTTGCTTCCTTGTCAATCGATTAGAGTTCGAAATTGGTAAGCCGGTGGTCAAGTCGAAGTGGGAACCACGAAATGGTGGATGCTCGGGAAGAAATAAAGACTCGATTGAAGGGGTTCTCGAAGCTTTGTTGAAATCAAGAGCAAGGCCGAGGATCTTGATGCCAAATTCTCTACTCGCCTTGTCTCCAACTTGGATCTCGGTGAAAAAGTGGATAAGATTTTAAAGCATCTCCATATTGGTACCTCTCGCTGGTCCAAGCACTTCGTGCCCCGCTTCGGTTCCTCATTCCCTTCCTTCACTTTCACCACCCTCGATTCCCACCTCTTCACCTGTTCCTCCACTCCAATCTTTTCTTCAATTGCCTCGCATCTACCCCAGCCCACCGAGATTCTTCCTTCTCCATCTCCCACTACCCCAAAGAATCGAACCCTTTCATCCCGAACCATCACCAACCACCCCATCTACCGAGGTTCTTCACCCCGCCTCACCTCCTCCTACTCCCATACTCACTCTCCATGAATCCTCTCTCTCGCCTCCACTCTCTTTTGAAGATGACAAAGGGGAGAGAAAGCGATGTGCCAATACCAAAGTTAAAAGCAATTGAGAGATTAAGTTATAGCTACGATGTTTGATCTTGGTATTTTGCAAATTTTAATGTTAACCATGCTTCCGTCCTTATGTTTGTTAGTTGTATTTCAAGACAATTTATGATTGAACTTTGGGTATGAGATACAACTTGTGATTTCTCGTGCTTCGTTGCTCATCTTTGTCATTTTTGTGTAAATTCATTCTCCGGCTTTACAATTCTGAATTTCAAAATGCAATCTACCGATATTCGCAAACTTAACCTCAAAATCAAATTACGCTTGTTTACATTTGTTGTCATCATCAAAAAGGGGAGAATGTTAGTTCTCTAAAGGTTTTGATGATTACCAACAAGTTGTAAGCAAAGGATAAAGTTTTGCTTTGTAAATTAAAAAAACTTATCTTGTCAAAGCAAAACTCGAGTTTTGGATTCAAAACTCGAGTTTTGACCTTACTGAGAGAAGAAACCAATTCTCTTATCAAAGCAAAACCGCCGCTTTCTTTCAAAACTCAAGTTTTAACTACACAGAGACTTCTCAATATTTTTGAGAAAGTCAAAACTCCAGTTTTCATTTAAAACTCGAGTTTTGGACTCACAGAAAGTCTCCTACATTTTGAGATTTTGAAAACCTCCAGTTTTGGCTAAAACCTTCAGTTTTCAAATTAACTTGAAATATTCCAAGTTTTCACTAACAAGTGAAAACTTGAGTTTTGAGGCAAAACTCGAGTTTTGAGTTAGCGTAAAGCTTTCGTCTTTGGCACATTTTCAAAACCTCCAGTTTCTCAAGAAAACTCCAGTTTTGGTTTTGCACAATGTTTTGAAAAGAGAGTGAAAACTCGAGTTTTGATTTCAAAACTCGAGTTTTGATGATGAGTAAGGTTCTTGGATTTTTCGCCTTCCAAAACCTCCAGTTTTCCATGAAAACTCCAGTTTTGGTTTTTAACAATGTTTTCACAAGAAAGTGAAAACTCGAGTTTTGATTTCAAAACTCGAGTTTTGATTTGACAAAAGTCTTTGAATTTTCCGAGTCTTGAAAACGCGCTTTCTTCTAAAACCTCCAGTTTTGTCTTGGCGCAAATTTACCCAAGTTTTCATGTTTAAATGAAAACTCGAGTTTTGATATCAAAACTCGAGTTTTGGCCATTTAAAGTTTGATACACTTCAACGTTTTGAAAACCTCCATTTTGCAAATAAACCTCCATTTTGATGTTTTGGACTTAAATCAATTTTACTCATCAAAGTCCAAAACTCGAGTTTTGAAATAAAAACTCGAGTTTTCATTACGAGTTTAAAATTCAAATCGCGAATCGTGAATCCTTCTTGATTGATCCTAATACTTTCTATTATCATTCTTGCATATTCCCCGCTATGTTTAACCACCGTGTGAGTAAGTTTCAGCTTGCTTAAACAAGATTAAATGAAGATTTAGTGGAAAAGCAAAAAGCATGTCGAACATTAAATGCTTCAACCGTAAAAGTTGCATACTTCGGTAATCCATCTCGTACACGCTTGCAAAGCATTAAAGAATGTTCTCCACTTCCACTTCTCGCTACACCAACGGATTGATTTGTCTCGAAATCAACTCGACCTCCTACACACAAATTTGGATTAAATGAAGACTAGTGAGAGAAAGCCTAATTGCCTCCAACAGCTAGAATAATCCCTCAACGGATATATGAAGTTGGCAACGGTCATTAAATGATCTCTGAGCATAAATAGAGCAGCATTCAAGTTTCCCAAAACACACATCTGCTAAAAAACGAAAATCATTAAAAGCTCTCAACTACTCTCTAGTTCTTCTGTGTGAAAGTGACTTTTGATACAAAGCTTCAGTGTTTATCATAATACACTCTTAGAGAGAGTTTCATTCTTGTAAAGCATTTATTGTAAGGAATCACAAGTCCGGGGACTTGGTGATTGGGTTCATTGATTACAACTTGTAAGGGGAGTAAGTTCTAGTGAGAGAATTACTCTTGAGTACAGAGTGTGTAATCTTTTGAAATAGTGAAAAACCCGCAGAGTCCGGGGACCGGACGTAGGTCAAGAGATTGGACCGAACCAAGATAAATCCTTGTGTCTTGCTCTTCTACTCTCATCTTAGCTCATCTCTGTTTTAGTGTTCAAAAACAGAGCTATTTTGAAAAGATTTTCAAAATCCCCAATTCACCCCCCTCTTGGTGATTTAGCTCCACTTTCAGCATGGACCTACAATAATGACATCGATCAGGGAATTAGTATATATGTATGTGCGTCTAAACAATGCATTTAAATTATGTACTCATAGAAGAAGATACTTACTTCATAAACATTTAAACAATTGCAGATGAAAGCTCCTGTCCAGGAAGCAGCAGGGACATTACATCTACGCTGTCAAGGAAAACCTTTTCAGGATAAGGGATGCCTACTACTTCATTGACAGACCAAGATTTATCTTTAAAATATCTTTTTTTACCAAATCAGATATTTTTTCCTTGGCAGTCAAATTAGCAGTAGGGGATGGAACTTGAGGAGGAGGGGATGCAGCTTGATGAGGGGATGGAACTTGAGGAGGAGGGGATGAAGCTTAAGGAGGAGTAGAGACATGTACAAGCTTCATCGGCCAAGAGATGAAGGTTCCCTTGACATCACTCACAAGCTTCAAATTACCACCGGTTGGGAGAGGGAGAGGTGCATCAACGATCACCTTTTCAACTGACACTTTGACTTCATCATCAGCCATTTGTTGGTGATGTACAGTTGATCCCAAGTTGTGGACAGTCCCTTTTGCAACTAATAGTCTATGAGGTTTTTCCACATACAGGCAACAAGGTTGCTCTAACTGTCCAACAATGCAGCTCCCTTTAGTGCTCTGCTGCATAGGTGTAGGTGAATGTGTGACGGGAACACTGCTCTCTAGACGAGAGCTCAAAAGCAGCCTTATCTGATTAATTTCCTCCTTCATCTAGCTCATCTGGGCTTGAAACATTGCTTCTTTAGCCGCTGCTTCCTCACTTAATTTGGCCAGCGTCTATTCCATCTGGGATTGAAACACTGCTTCTTTAGCCGCTGCTTCATCACTTATTTTGGTCAGCGTCTGTTCCATCTCCTCCCGGGTAACCATACTTTGTTTGTGGCATTTGGATTTACCAAAGTATTCCTTCAAGCCTACCCGTCCTCCAACCCCCCTTACACACCCCGCGTGATCCGGTTTCCGGCCGCAACGGCCGAACATCATTCCTCCCGTCCGACACAAAAGTTCCCTCTCGCTTCTTTCTTTTTAAGATCTTCCTGTAAGATACAGATAACGAGAAGCTTAGTAATGAAACATGTTTAGTAACTAAAAAATAACAAAAATGATACTTACAATTCTTTCAGAAACTACACGAGTTTGTTCACTCGTGTAGGCACCGCTTGGCTTTTGCCGAATATGCAACCACAACTCCTCGCCACGTATTGGAGATGGCTGATAAACTATCGTAGAAGGATTGGATTCGGCTTCATCTTCCAATCTCTTCCGCTTGGCCTCCATCAATTCTTTTTTGGCCATTTCATATCCGCCGCGATTAGCCCTATGCGGGCAATCATTTTTTCTCCCTATCTCCTGTGCTTGTTCCCTTCTTTTCTGTGAATCAGAATTGAAAAAAAACTATTAATTATGAATTCCGGCCATCTCACTAATGTAAATTAGAGAACTTCGCTTCATATGAACGTCAAACATTAGTCAAATTCACTTCATCAAGTTTCAACATTTTATTTAAGAAAGATGTAGAATTGTAGAAGAAATTGGGAGAAACAGAGGAAAGGGAGTTGCAGAAATGCTGCCAACTCGCTTAATTCATTCATTCATCATAACCGGTTCCTACACATATTAGACCAACCTCTTACATATAGTTAGAGGCTTGACTCTTAAGGCCCAATAACAGCTTGCACCGAAACCATTACACACGCTTAACATACTAACTAACTAACAAAGAATGTCTAACCACTACCTACTATAGCAGAAGTAAGACTACAATAATGGCTTGACTCTTATGCCATTATTATTTCCCTAATTACCTTCTTAGTATTTTACCTTTTCAGGGTTTACATATCAGACTTGCATAGATAAAGGCAGGAAATATATACTTCTATTCACACACCAAACCATTTAACTAACAAGATTAGATGAACACAATAATATTCACATATCTGCACAGGTTAATAAGCACACAAAAGGGCAAACAAAACTAAATATGAACTTACCAGAGCTTCAGGAGTGGTCCGCAGCTGAACAAATTGTTGCCAAGTTTGTTCATCAATAAATGTGTACTTGTCCCAAGCATTTTCTTGAGGTTGTACCTTGGCAAAAATATACTTGTTAGTTAGAAAGGTCTTAAACTTCCTCCACCGATCAGCACAATAAGACAATGTATTGTCTTTCAACTTCTGACAGTCAGGGACAGTGTATGTAAGCCGGATAGTGTCCTAAATAGGATCATTTACCGTAGGAACGTCCACATTTTTCCACCCATCTATAAGGATGCTAACCTTGCTGCGTGCTAGATAGCCAACAAAACTAGTATATTTGGATTTCTTGGGACCGAAAGGTTCCAACTTTTCATCAAACTGAATCTCCAGCCTTGACCCAGAAGTCCGACATAGGGTTACATCCATCATTCGTGTGCCTCTTCTACCACGGCGTGCAGTGGCGGTTACGAGGCCCATTGTGAGATGAAGAGGGTTTGTTCTCACTCACACCAGCCCACACCAAGAATCGGCGTTCCGGAACACGAATAGAATCGTTTTCACCGTTCATTTTCGAGACAGGAAGAGAGGTAATGCAACAGGAAGGGTTTCGCAACGTGAACAGAGGTTCTTCAGTGAGAGTAACAAAAGCTTTCACGCGAAGAAATGTTTATTTGGCGGTTCATCTTTAAGACCGGATATAAAAAGAGACAGTCTTAATAATTAATATTCAAGATCGGTCATATTATGGTCCGGTCTTAAAAGCAATTAATTTTTTATCCGCATTCTTTTTCTATATTTTATACCGGCCGCATTTTATGCCCGGTCTTAAAAGAATAACTTTTAAGACCGCTTTTAAATATGTCCGGTCTTAAAACTTTATTACCATTATATTTAAATTTTTCCTTATTATTTTGGACCGCGAGAAAATATTAGTCCATCTGTGTGAGATTTCTCCATAAAGTAATTGATATTTGAATATTTTTTAATAACATTTTTAAGACCGGCTTGTTTTTTAACGGGTTTGAATAATATATTTAAGACCTATGAAATAATGATCCGGTATAAGAAGTTCTTTATATTTACAAAACTGCCACCGGTCATACATAATAATTTCTTTATATTTAAAATGTCCGGTCTAAATGAGGCGGTCTTAAAGCCCTTTTTTCCACTAGTGAATAATCAAAAAATATTTATAACCTCTAATAGAAGTAATGACAAATGGACCCTAAATATCAGTATGTATTAAAGAAAAAATGTTATTACTCGAAGATGTGCATACAGGAAATGATAGCCTCTTTTGCTTAGCCATATGGCAAACATCACATGGATTAGGTTTTAAATGACAATAAATAAAAGGAAATTGTTGATGCAAAATGCACAAGGTAGAATATGAAGTGTGACCTAAACGATGATGCTACAAATCAAAATATGCAGTAGGATGAACAGAAGGATATGGTGAGGTACTCATAACTATTGTAAGTGAGGATGTTGCATGATTGAGAAAGTATAGGCCTCCAAAAACTTCAGCTATACCAATCATCTTCCAGTAAGAAAGCTCCTATATGTAACAAGCAGAAGACAAGAAAATGAAACAGCAAGGAATAGCAACTGAGTTTAGAAAGAAAAAGGATATTAAAGGCAAATTCAAGAATGTAAAACACATTATGAAGTGTTAAGGACTAAGAGAGACACACGGTGCCAGGAATAGTTGTAGTAATATGGCTTTGGTCAAGAAGTTTAATAGGAATAGGATTAATAGAATAGTGTTTTGAGAAATAATCCAAGGAATGACAAACATGATCGGTTGCTCTGGTATCAATTATCTAGGATTTCTTAGAGGAAAAACCAAAGAAAGGAATAGATGTACCTGGAGACTGATGTGTGGAAGAAATATGATGAATAGATGGTACAAAGGTAGACTGAGGAGAGGCAATTGATGTAGTCTGAACAAGAGCAAGAAGCCTATGATATTGTTCTTGTGTGAATTGAGGAGAAGGATTTGGCAAAATACCATTAGAAACCTTTTGTTGCTCTAGAACAGAATTGGTGATTGGATCTTGAGACTAGATATGATGAACCAATAGAGAAGCTTGATTTCTAAACTTGAAGAGCCATGTTTCCAGTAACAAGTCTCGATTGTATGAAGAGGCCAATGACAGTAAGTACAAAACTTCTCATTAACAAGACCATTATAGCCTCAGGCACCAGAACCACGACCAGATGTAGAACCTGAATTAAAATTAGAACCCGAAGAAGAAGAGGTTGAAGTTTTCAATGGTCCTTTATTGAATAAAACAACAGGTTCTACTCCTATTCCAGGCGAGATTTCCCATTCTTGTTGCAAAAGCATAGAAAATACATGATTCACAGAAGGAAGGGGATCCAGTAACATAATTTGGGATTTCACCAAAGAAAAATGCTCATTCAAACCTTTCAGAAATCTCAGTGTATAATCATTGTCATGATACTTTTCACACGAACAAGAGAAATTACAAGGACAACGGGATATCAGACGAAGAATCATATACTCATCTCAAAAAATCTTGAGTTTGGTGTAATATTCACTCATCGATAAAACTCCTTGTCATAATGAGAAGATTTTGTCCTGTAGCTCAGCCACCTTGAAAATGTCACTTTGGGCGAATCAATCTTGCAAATCAATCCAAATGTCACTCGCATTGTCCAACCATAGGATGCTTTGTGCAATTGTTGGAGAAATCACCCTTGTGAGCCATGAACACACCATCGTATTGCACTGTAGCTAGGCTAAATAGGTTGAACTCAATGGTGGTGGTGCTTGAACAGATCCATCCACAAAAACCAATTTATTCTTTGATTGTGCGCCATTCGCATAGCTCTAGACCAGGTATGATAATTTGGTCCAGTGAGAACCGGATTGACAAGAACTAGTGCCGGATTCTCATTAGGATGTAGATAGTACGTACTTGAGAAATTGGGGGCCAAATCCGTCGAAGATGTAGTGATTGAATCACCGGTGCCGGAGAAAGACTTTTTCATGGCAGTGATTTGGCTATGATACCATGAAACAATTGGAAACCAAATGGAGAACAAATTAGGAATTTGATAAAGAGAGCCTGATATCGTGAAGAACATAAGAGGAAAGGAGAGAAAGTAGAAAATGAATTTAATTGTAAATTGAGAAAAATATATTCTGATGTATATTCTGTACACTGCTCATAACATAATTTATAATAGTCCCTATGTACATGTGGCAAATATAAAACTAATCAGTTACAACAAATAATAATACAACTAATAATAAGAACCAACTGAGTTAAATAAATTGGTTACAACTAATCAAATAACAGCTATCCATTTTCTTTATTTATATAATTTGTCAGTATGTGTGATTTAATTAAAAGAGACTTATAAATAGGATCAGAGTGGTAAAGTACTTAATTTTTTAAATAAGTATTCTTTTTCACCTCTCTAGACCAATAATCCGCCACTTGAGGAATCCTATTAGCACAACATAAACAAATCAATAAATTTTACTGTTCCATTTCGTTGATTTGGTCATAAACTTGTAATTATCTTCTAGAAAGAATCTTTTTCTTAGATTGTTGTTGTTGTTTTTTTTTTTTTTGAGTTATTTGAGTTTTAGATTTCACAAGTTCAAGTTTTAAATTTATCATATAATTAATGTGTTCAATATATCCAGGGAGCTACACATAACCAAGTGAATGAGCATGTCATTTTATGTCTTGATAACTTCTTCAAAATTTAACCAATGACTGCAATATAGGGTGAAATCCGGGATTGTCTTTTGAGGAGCCTTTCATTAATTACCTAGCAACTAAATGCAATTATTAACATAAAAAAAATAAAGGGAACATTTGATCTTTTGACTACCAACTACATTTTGCTAATTAAATGAGTAATCTTAGGCTCCTTATATTTCATAACATCAAATTTTCAGGAATTCTTTATTTTCATTCAAATACGTTGCAATATCTTTCATGGCATAAATATCCTTTTACTTGGAGCAGGTTTTCATCAGTAACTTAATGGTAAAATTAATGGCAGAGGTTTAATATCAAAAACTAAAACATCAATGAGATTAAATTTAAACTTTAAAACGTCATGAGATTATACATAATTAACATAATTTCAAGAGTTTTGTAGATTTTCGCCTTAGATAAAAATTAAAGAAAGGGTAGTTGGGAATATACTCAAGGTCTATAATAAAGGTAAGTTATGTAAATGATAAGGATAAATGATTCACTATACACTGGTTACATCCTTCAATACCGCATTTTGAGCATATTCCCAAGCTACCCCTTCCCTTATTGTTTATCTAATTACCCTTGCTATTCAAATTTCCGCATATCACATTTCTTGATTCAAAATCTAACATGTCTTGGGAACTATCCTAATTGTTGTTTGATCTCTTTTACTCAGATATGGTCCCAATGTTGAGAAACTTGGACTTGTGTGGGTCTAAATATTTGAAGAAGTTGCCAAATTTTGAGTTGCTTACAAATCTAGAAAGGTTACATTTTTGAAGGATGTACTTCATTATCGCAGCTTGATTCATCTACTGTGCTCCTTCCAAGGCTCAAGCACCTGAATTTGAGTCTTATCAGCATTCCAAATGAATTATTTGGCTAAACCTTTCTTTTGTTTCGTTGGCCAAGAAAAAAAAGGCCCATCTAGAGTTTCTAACTCTAGCTGGTCGCTCATAATTTGTGTAACACCCCAAATTCCATACTATTTACTGTGTCCATTGACACGTAGTATCTAGGAATACGGTGCTACAGGTCAGAGTAATGCGGAACAGAGAGCATGCACTTACGTTTGGGTAATGAGTAACTGATATAAAATGCCTAGGCATAAGCTGGTATATTAAAAATCCCGAGGGAATATTCATGTGATACAATTATCTGGAACTTGTATAACTAAAATAACTATACAATCTTAAACCAAGCTTTAACTAGACTTGTGGATTGGAACCCACTACAGTTAATCAAACCCATTTGGCCAGGCCGGAAAAAGTCTAGTGGAAGTCTCGTCTTTCACGACGACTTATGACTGAATCACATAGACCAACCCTTTCGTAGTTTAAGCACCAAATAGTTTGAAACAACTCTATCGGATTCATGCTAGAAACTAGTCCCTATTGAATTTCTTTAGACTCTCATCTCGGTCGGTGCCTCTTCACGGCTCCGTCCATCGGTGCCTCTTCACGGATTCGTCCATCGGTGCCTCATCAGATCTAGGTTCCTTTCCTGAACTATTAGTCAAGGCTGAGATTCAATACCCATTGAATCTCATGTAACAGTTAACCTCATGCTCAAGTAATAACAGTATATATGACAAATATTCATTACATTTCAACATCAACCATACATAGCACACAGCAGATGTAAGGTTACAACAGTATATAGCACACAGCAAATGTAACGTTAACAGCACAACAATACATAGCACACAACAAATGTAATGTTCGCAACATTTGCACTCACCAGTGCCATGCCTCCACGTGCCCTCAGCGCTAGGAAAACAACCCTACGGTATTATCAAGATTATAACCCACATAAAGCTGAATGTATATAAACATGTGACCTTAGCCCCATAACTTAGTCACGGTGCATGACCCAAGACCTAGTCTTGTCCATGACTTCATGAATCATTCAATCATATACATGTATACAAGACACATCAAAGTTCAAGTTACAGTATGTGTACGCACCTTTCACCGAGTAATTGCCAAAACGCCCGACCTTTTGAATCCGACTCCAAACTCCTCAGATATCCTAACATATTACCATATCACTTAAAATAATATCTTAAGGGTTATTTTCGTCATCCTTGAACCTTTTACCCTTGGTGGATTTGTTATTCCAATTTTTACCCTTACATTTTATTAAAAACACAATTTCCAGCATTTTGCCCAGATTTTTCACTAACTTTGAAAAATCATAATTAATTCTACAAGAATTGAAATGAGGTGCTGAAAAATTCCTCATGACCTTTGACATGTCTATTTTCAAGGAAAAATATTTTGAGAAGCTATAACATCAAGAATCATTCCCAGGTTTTGTGTTTTCAAACACTGTTCAGATTTAAATCCAGTAAACAAGGCTTATCTTCAAAAATTCATATCTCCTTGTCCAGAGATCAAAACGTTACATATTTTATATATTTAGAAAGCCCTACATGTCTAATATATCTCTGTAAAATTTTATGATTTAATGACTTCATTTGTACATAAAATAATAGCATCGATTTTGCTGCCTGCACAGGACTTAAGTTACCGAAAATTCTACAATTTTCACAATCTTGTTCCATTGATTTCAAAACTTATTTCCCAATATGTTTTTACCTCATTCAGAATTTTTTCAATGCAAGGAGGCCTAAAAACAAGTAAAGGAATTTATTTTCTAATTTTCTAGATTAAACTACATTTATACTAAGAACTAAAAGCTAAAACTCAAGAACTAGAGAACTTACCCTTGAAGTTCTTACTCATTCTCCTTGCTCCACGAATTTCACTCTTCTCTTAAAATCAATCACTTTGATTTGAGTTTGGTGTGAAGAAATGAAGAGGGAGAGCCCTCTATTTATAGGAAAAATCCCAAGGTTAAAATGGTCATTGCACAAGGTAATCCCAAACCTCTTCTTTCCTTTCAACCTTTGGATCAATTCACTTTATTAAACTTAATCCTCACCCTTCATTGTTGTTAGAAAAATATAAACACTATTGAAGATCTTTTATTTAAATAAAGGGGTTTAAACTTCTCATGTTGCATGAGAAGAGGAAGATTCCTACACACATATGAAATGATGGGACCCACACACACACACACACACACACATATATATATGTGTGTGTGGGTCCCACCATTTCATGTGTGTGTGACATGAGAATACACTTCCCCTACAACATGAGAAGCGTTTTTCCCTTAAATAAAACATGTGCTCTTATAACTAAATATCTTGCTTATTATATAGTAAATTCTCTTTCCTCCTCCATGTGCCTATGTGTTTCTCTCTCCTTGACTTTAGGGGCTGATCATTTAATCTTCAATTAGCATCCTAATGAAGTGTTTAAATGCCCCTTAATTATAATTGCCATTGTAGGATTGGTTCATTAGTTAATCATGGTCATTAGCACTTCATTATTCAAGCTTTAATTCTTTACTTTTGGTGTAACACCCCAAATTCCGTAGCATAAATCGTGCCGGTGACACGTGGTTTTATAAAAATCGTCAGAGTTTTGAGGTGCTATAGCTTAGCGTAATGCGGAAACGGAGAGCATGTACTAAAAAATTTGAACAATTGAGTGACTGATATAAAATACTCAGGCATATGCTGATGCCCGACGTATACTTGGTATATTAAAATTTCCGAAGGAATATTCATGTGATACAAGACTTATATAATTACGAGAATTTATATTGTAACTATACTATTTTAGACCAAGCCATTTCTTGACTTGGGGCATAGAACCTAACACAGTTAAATCAAATCCATTTGGCCAGGCTGGGTAAAGTCTAGTGGAAGTCTCCCCGAATTCACGGCGAGTGATTGACTAAACCACATAGACGACCCTTTCTAGTTTAAGCACCAAATGGTTTGAAGTAACCCTATTAGTTTTATGCCAGGAGATAGGCTCTGTTAACCTTCTTCCTACATTTGCTTTGACCGGCCTTTCTTTCCGGCTTTGTCCTTTGATGTCCCGTTATGACCTTATCTCGCTGTCTACTTGTGCCTTCTCTTGGCTCCATCTACGGGTGCCTTCCGATCCATGATCCTTTCATGACTATTAGTTAAGACCGAGGTCCAATGCCCATTGGACCTCTCGTAACAGCTTAACCTCATGCTTATGTAAACAATATGTGTATGACAGATATTCATGACATTTCAGCAACAATCAATAAATAAGCACACAGCAGATGTATCCCAACAGTACATAAGCACACAGCAGATGTATCCCAATAGTACATAAGCACACATCAGATGTATCCTTAATATATATTAACAGTATATATCACATGTATAGTTATCTATGTTAACAGTATACATCACATGTAAAGTTATCTATACAATTCACATGTATAGTCGTCTATGTTAACAGTACACATCACATGTAAAGTTATCTATACAATTCACATGTATAGTCGTCTATCACATATAAGTATACAATAAACATCAGAGTTGGTGTTATAGTACGCGAACGTACCTTTCACGGTGTATTGGCCAACTTGCCTGACTATTGATCCGACTCCGGACCTCCCGGATATCCTATATGTTATCGTCGGATTATTATTTTTTCCCATAATATCACAACTAATATTCTACCTCTTAAAATAATATCAAAAAGGATATTTCCACCCATTTTGACATTTCTACCCTTGGTGTATTCAATATTACAATTTTGCCCTTACATTTTCTCAAAAACGCAATACTGAATTTCTAGGCAGAATTTTTTATTAACTTTGAAAAATCATAATTAAATCTTCAAAAATCGAAACGAGGATCCGTAAAATTCCTCGGAATCTTTAGGATGTCTAATTTCAAGAAAAAATATTGGTTGTTGCCCAAATGTTATGAAAAATTCCCGGTTTTCGTATTTTCATCCTCTGTTCAGAATTTTCCAGAATTTCGTAGCCCATTTTGTAGAATTTTTATCTCCTAACACAAAAACTCAAAACGACATGCTATAGGTATATTTGGAAAGCTCTATATGTCTAATTTGAACATGAAGTTTCTCAGAATTTTAGCATAGCATCTTCAACATAAGATACCAGCGTTTTTTAAATTGCTTTTAGAAGTCGCTAGCTGACAAATTTTCGCCAGAGCTTATCTACTTTGACCATAATCTTCCAAAATTTTTGCTATAACTTCTTATTCATCATTTTTTCGAAATAAAACCAATTATAATCATAAAAACATGAAAATAACACTATAATTGGAAGATTATGAATCAAAACAACATTTAAGCTATAAATCACAAAGCTAGAGCTCAAGAACTTACCTAGAAATTTGCTCCTTCCTTCCTCTTGCTTCAAGAACTCACTCTACTAACTCTCTAGCTTCTATAATCAGATCACTTTGGGCTGATTGGTGTGAAGAATTGTGAAGGCTCAAGCTTCCTATTTATAGCAAATTGGCCATTAACTACCTAACAACTTTTCTTCATTTCAAGCCCTTAGATTAAACTTAGTTGAGAAGTTTAAATCTCACCCTTACACCTACTAAAACAGACTTCTCACTCCTCTCTCCCCTAGTTAGTTTGTTTCAACTTTTAGTTACCCCAAATGCTTATTTAGTTAGGTGCAAGTTGGTGATTTTATTCAAGATCCATCTCCACTTTTCAAATCTTCATTTTATGGCTTAATTAAAGGTCTTTTTAAAACTCTTCAATCACTTAAGTATGAATCATAAAAGTTTGTGAAAATCACTTTGGAGATAATCAAGTTCAAGCTTAAATTGTGCTTGTTCATAATATCTACTTATATTTGTTCTATGCTCAATGGTTTTCAAGATACGATTTATTTTCTATTGGTTCTCATTTGCTTGTGTCTTGAATTCATCCTAATGGTTTTATCTTACCATTAATTAATTAACCATTTAATACCTTTATTACCTATGCTTACATCATCATTTACCATTAAGTCTTCTTGAGTTAAATGAGATTAAGACATTTTTGCCTCAAAAATCTTCTTGTGATTAAGACATGTATATGGTTAATATCTAGATTCATTTGCTTCATCTTTTTATTCTTCCAAAAACTCATTAAGAGCATTAAACTCAGAGCCTCTAAAGTCTCCATGCATTAATGCTTGATTATGACATGTATGTGGTGTAATTATCTTTGTTTAATTAAATTAATTATTTAACAATCTCAATTCTGATTTTTTTTTTTGTAGAAACCGTGTACGCTCCCTCTTTCTCTCCAAATTTTGTATTTTAATACTTATTAAATCATCTAGAAGGAATTCCCCCATTGGTTAAATCTAATTTCACATGGATTTAGCTTTATGATACTTAATTAAAGCCTTAGGATTTAGCTTTATTGATTTTAATCCAAGCCTTCAATTTGGGTTTGAAAAATCTAAACACTATTTATGATATTTGTTAATGATTTAGGATTAAGAATTAATGCAATTACTTAGCCTCTTTAATTAGTAATTTTTGCCACTTTAAAATAATTTAAGGGAGAATTAATTAGTCTTGGTTAATATTTCTAATAGTATTTTAGGTGTTATTAGGCCTAATTGTCAAAATTTGATAGGTTACAATATTAATCTTGATGATTAAAAACCCCTTGTGTACTAATCTTGGCCTTTAAATATCATTTGGATATTAATTAAGTTGATATATTTTTAATTATGCCCTTTATAAATTAAATATTAATTAATTTCGAAAATTAAAAAAAAATCAATTATTGCAAATTTAATTGCCCAATAATTGTTGCTAATTTTCTCTAATTGATTTAGGCATATTTTGATGATATTTAATTGCCTTTATTGACAAAATTAAAATCCCACTTAATTAGGATAATCTTAGGATATTTTATGATCCCTAATAAGATTTAGAAAATCAAATATATGATCCCCTTAATTCTAGGAAGAAATTTCCTAGAAAAATAAAGTAATTATAATAGAAAAATTTGAGACCACATATTCACCTATTTTAAATAGGTATTACTTATTCAAATATAATATTTAAGATATATTATTTATCCAAATAGAATATGTAAGATAAATAATTATTTGGATATTACAATTTCTATGTCATTTACTTGCCTTATGATTAAATTAAGATTATGCTTAATAATGACAATTTTATTATAATTGCCTCTTGATTTTTGAAAATCATTTCCTTTATTAGATATTCTCTTATGATCATCTATAATAGTTATTATTTTATGTGATTTAATATCACATTTTATAGATCCTAATATGTAGTCACATAATTAACCATTGGTTAATTAATTCCAAAATGAATTTTGGATGAAAATACAATTGATAAATTCACCTTTGTATTTTTAGTATTTATTTACTAAAATTCAATATTTATTTTAGGGTATATTATGATCCCTAAATGAAATCTCAAGATTCACACTTGATCCTTTTAAATCTTAAGGAGAAATTGCTCATAAATTTATAATAATCAAATTACAAAATTTGAGACAATATACTCTCCTTGAAGTATTTATCAAAATATATCATTTATGATAATTAGGGTTTTTAGGGTATTGCATTTGGCCTCTTAATTACTTAAAATAAGCAGCCCTTCTTTGATGATCTCAATTTGCCTCTAATCATCATGAAGAATTATGCAACTAATCTCAATTAGTGCAAGCTTATTTTGCTAAGGATAATTGTTAATAGATAACAATTAAACTAAGTATTTCCCTATCCCCTTTTCTTATTTTATGAGCATTTAAAATAGTTATTATTTCATGTGATTTTATGTCACATTTTATAGCTCCTAATATGTGGTCTCATTAATCAACCATTGGTTAATTAATTCCCAAGTGAAATTTGGACAAAAATATAATCAATAGATTATAATCCTTTGAGACACATATTCACCTTTGTATTTTGCTAATTATTTGCCAAAATACAATGTTTATAAGAAGAATGAAAATTAGGGTATTACAATTTGCCTCCTGCTTGAAACTCAACTAAAGCTTGAAAACATTGCTTCCTATATAGACATGTACTTCCTCTGTCTATCAAGACATATTTACCTAATTTGATTTAATTAAAGAACTTGATTAAGTTTGTTAATATGCCATGTATTTTCTAAAACACTCTAATAATCTTTAATTTTCTCATTTCTTCTTCTCTTTGACTATTATTGAAGGAGCCACAATATGGGTAAATTTAAGAAAAGATTGACAAAAAGGATAAATGAGTCTTATATTTAAAACTAAGATTAACTCCCAAAATATATTTTATATTAAGGATAGGAGGGATTATTAACATAATTTTGTTTCAGTTGACAGAGTGGCAAGCCGTGTTGACAATGGCCTTAGGCCCCCAACATCGATCATTGGAGCTTATTACTTTGAGTTGATACTCAAATAAACATTGATTCTCACTATGTTTAATAAGTGACTGCGCCTTTATTTTGTGCTCATAATTTCAGAACAACAATAATAAGTCTCACCCTATTAAGTGAGTTGGCTACATGAATCAAATACTGTGAATTGAAGGCTCAACATAAAAAACTAACTGTTGTTTTGTGAGATAGGAAGCAATGTTTTCAAGCTTTAGTTGAAGTCCAAGCATGAGGTAAATTGTGATCGACCAGCTAGAATTAGAAAAAACATTCTTGCTTGAGCCAATAATGTCGATCAATCCCATTTCAATAATATGTCTATGCTTATGTTCAGCTATTTCATTTTGTGAAGATGTATAAGGACAAGTATATCATAACAAAATACCAGCAGAATTATCAACAGGCACAAAAGGCTTATATTTAGCTCCATTATCACATTGAATGACCTTTATTTAAGTGTTGAATTGATTTTCAGCATAGTTTCAAAAATTATTAAAAGCATTTATAGCTTCTCCTTACGCTTAAGAGGATATAGCCAAGTATATCTACTAAAATCATCAACAAAGTGAATTCAATATTTATAACCATGTACTGATTGGATAGGTGAGGGTCCCCAAATATCTGTTGAATAAGTTCAAGAGGTGAAGAGGCATGAGACAAAGAATTGGAAAATGGTAATTTCTTTGATTTGCCACATTGTCCTGCTGCACAAATAAAACTCATTGATTTTAACATCAACATTGCAACTCTATAAAATTTGTTTCAAAACTTTATTATTTGGATGCCCCAACTTGTATTGCCGCTATAAGAACTCATCATCATCCTTCTTAAAAGCAAGCCAAATGTGCTTAAGCCGAAGAAGCCACTCTACTCATGGGATATAGTCTCTACCTTGGTGTTCCTTTCATCAGCAACTGCCATGTTTCCTTGTCCTTCATTGTGCAACCATTATTATTGAACGTAACAGCAACTTGGTTATCCTCAACAAGCCTATTAACACTCAAGAGATTCTTAGTAGCTGATGGGACTAATAAAACATTCTTTTGAGATTAGAATCAGAACAGGGAATAGAAGTGGAGCCTATGCCATAGATTCATGTTTTATCACCAGTGTAGGTAAATAAGTGAGACTTACCATCAAGAGTACCAAAGTCAAGCTGATTGGAGTTTGGAATAACATGATGATTTACCCCACAATCCATATACCAATAGGGGTTAGCTACAACATGTGGATCAGCATAATAAGCCTAAGAAAACAAATTCTGAGATGAAAGACCTTGAGAGTAGTTACAATCGTGATGTTGAAAACATGTAGCAATATAGTGACCAAAACAATCACAATAATCATAGGATGGACGACCATCACCTCCAATGTTTGACCCTCCATGGTAGCCAGCTTGGCATCCTCGAGAGTGACAACCACAAGTTATGAGAACCTCTCCAAGAGCCACGGGTAGAGGAAGAGAAGTTTCGATCTGATGTAGATGAGCCACGAGCAGCCAAATTTGCTTATGGCTGAATAGAAAGAGATGCGAGTTGATTGAGTTGATCAAGACGACTCATTAGAGCCAGGAAAGAGGCTTGATCCTCGACCCAAGTCCATCCAACTTGATCGATTAGTTTAACAACAATAGCACTGTACTTGTTAGTGCCAATGTTTCACCTAAGAAGCGGTGAATTGAGTGATATTAAAAATTTAAAGCGAAAATGGCAATCTATCAAATCAAACAAAAAGAGTTAATTAGAAGGATATCACAGAAGTGCGCACAACTATTTATACTGGTTCGGTCCTTATTTAATGACCTACATCTAGTCCTCAGAGCGTCTTTGAGATTTTTCACTATCGTTCCAAGACTACACGAGTTCTTGGTACCTCAATACAGAGTTATCCTCACTAGGACTCACTCCCCCTTACAAGTTATAATCTAACAACCACACTTAGAACACCATTATTGACTGTTGTGAAGGTTCAAGCTTTCTGTTGAGAGTGTTCAAACTTTCCATTAGACTATTGAATCTTTCCATTAGACTAGTTGAACACTTTGAGTGTACTTATAAAAAAGAGATGCATTCTTGAATCATTAGCGAGTGTCATACACTGAACTTGCAAGTGTTTACCTTGCACTCGAGTGTTGGAGTTTACACTCAAGTGTTTACCTTTGATATTTTTAGAATGAGCGTGAGTGTCAGGCAAAACATTGTAAGTGTTGACCCAACACTTGAGTATTCATTAATACAGTCGAGTGTCCAACACAACACTTCCTGAAATGAAGCAAGTATCAGACATAACTTTTGTAAGTTTTGAACCAGCACTCGATTGTTCACTTATACACTCGAGTGTCCAACACAAAACTTCCAAAAAATTAAGCGAGTGTCAGAAAAAAATCATTGCGAGTGTTAAGTCAGCACTCAAGTGTTCATCTCATAACAGTTCATAATAGCTTTCTGATTGAAGATTTAGTTCAAATAACGATTGTTCACTCGAGTGTCTTGAAGCCTACACTCGAGTGACCTAAATCATCAAGTCATCTTTCTCATCCAAGTTTGTTATCATCAAAACATAAACCAAGAACTAACAGTACTCTGTGTCCATGCCATTAAGAGTATGAAGAATTAGTTCATCATTTGAAATCGAAGCATAAGCAAGAGCAAATTGATCAGTAATGGTTTTAATTTTAGCTAAATTAAATATTAAAACATTTGTATAGCATTTTCCTTGTTTGGTAAAGTTCTAACTAAAAAATCATGACATGAGACTTTGAGATGGCACATGTGAGAGCTTGAGCTCCATTCCAGAGTTCTGGTGCAGTCAGGCAATGAAGTAACTAAGCATTGAAATCTTGCGTCAAGGTGTTACGAAGCCACCCAACGAGCATACAATCCACAACATACCATTCCTCAAAATTAGGATTAGAAATGGATTCCGATGATCTTGGAACAAGACAAGTCCAAGCCGAAATAGAACCAGTATTGTCGATATGAGATTGCAACCTATTTCCTTCAATGAGAGGAAGTACTACGATTCCCAAACCAAGAAATTAGTCTGATGCAACTTGAAGGACGTGGTTTGACTAGAAGAGTGGAAAAGGGAATAGGATTTGACGATGGAAGAGGAGGCGCCTTCATCAGAAACTTGAGAAGAGAGAGACATAGCGGAAGGCAACAACGAAGTTTGTTGTTGTAGTTTAACACTCCATGTTAAGAACACTCATGTTGCATCATTCCAATTTCAATTGTTCATTAAGTGATTTTAAACAATATCTTGAGATGTAGTAGTTAGCTATATTTGTAGGAGTTACTATTACTTTGGGAATATTGAACTTAAGTGTTACCTTATGGTTTTTCTGAACCCCTTTTTGAGTTAGGATAGTCATTTTTTCATTATCAAGAGCATTCATCATTCATATTTTCAAATATAATTCCATTCACTCATTCACCATTTTTTATAAAAATACCAAAAACAATAGTTTCACATTTAATTAAATTGCATTACTCTTTAAATTATTACTTTGAAAACCCCAAAACCAATTTTCTCATTGTTTTTATTGCATTTGTATGACATTTAGATCACTTCAAAATGAATAAAAGGCTCATAAAAAAGAAAGGACGATCCTAGGTTTACATGTACTAATTTGTAATTAATTTTTTATTGTGGATTCCAAGGCATTACAACAAAAGTCTTCATCATCAGCGTGTGTTTTGTGCTGCGTAATAATTATTCTCCTTCATGGTACAAACTTATCTATACATGTTTAGTTTCATCATGTATGAGAGAACTGGCATTAAAAATGATATTCCCACCGGTGCTTAATATTTGATAGTTAATGATGAATGGAAGAAATCATTTTTTTAAAAAAATTAATGGAAAAATTAAAAAGAAAAAAAAAACTACACGCCCTCCTCTTCTTCCATCTTCCTCTCAACAGTAAAGTAAACTCGATGAGCAATAATAGTAGAGATCAATATCTCAGGCAACTCCGCAAGTTTTTCAAAAGATTTCCAGACCATCGTTGCTAACAAAAGCCCACTTTTGCTAATTACGTAAGCTCGATCTTCAAAGCTCAGTATAGATTTTTCTTCCTCTTTCGTGACTATATTTAAAACAAAAAGAAAAAAAATTATGTCCCTGTTTGCCAGTAACTGTCAATTAATAGTTGAAACTTTTGATCGGAGGGAATATAGGGAATTTAATTGACTAGGAGCAATTTAGTATATGTACATTTACATATATATTCTCTAGGTCCTTCTCCCTTATATTCCCAAGAGTAAAATTAGTCATGCTTGTTTTTGTTTCAAAGTACAAATTCCCAGCTGACCAAACAAACAACCATGGACGTTATATTCCTTTACCCTCAATTAATAACCATGAAGGCATTTTAAGCCAATAATTATGATAAAATCCTCAAATAAAGTATGAAAATATGTAATAAAATAGGGATTTCTCATATGTTTTTAGTCTTTTAAATTTACATGAGATGTACTTTTAGTCTTTTAATTTTATAAAGTATACTTTTGGTCCTATAATTTTAACATCATTAATGCTGCTAACAAAAAATGCTACACGACAAACTCAATTGATAAGTATGTAAACTTAAGTGATGATCGTGTAATTAAATGCTATTAATCTTAAATTTAAAATGTGTAAATTGAAAAATATCTAAAAACATAATAAAGTAGTCAATATCAAAACCTTGATTATATTAAAAAATTTCCGTTCAATAATATAAATATCAAAATCTCAATTTTATTTGAGGCGATTTGTCAGTTTATTTTAGTTTGATAATCTATATATGTTATATTAAAAATTAAAACTTGAATATGTTTTATCGCCTACATGTTCATCACTTGAGTTCATTTGTGTCAATATTTTGGATTAATAACATTAATGGTGTTAGAAATATAGAACCAAAGTATATTTTATAAAGTTAATGGACTAAAAGTATACCTCATGTAAAATTTAAAGGATTAAAAGTATACTTTAGCTGTTGAAATTATTAAGAGAGACCAGTGGAGATTTGCAGCCGAACTGCAAAATTTATTTAAAAAATATTACAATATTGCCGTACCAACCAGAGGGCTTCACATAGATCCCAGAGACCAGAATACTCCTTACTTGCAACTTTGTGAATATAATTTACGATCATTTATCCATAATTTACGAGCATAATTGTTTTTTAGATATAAAGACAGATAAAGTTAACCCAAGCATGAACCCTCGTTGATGTCACCATTATTAATTTATTCTCATCAATTGAATGAAGACGTGTATTTGGCTTCTTTGGATTTTTCAAAACCATGTACTGAGACGATATTCTGTTCAATATAAATAAATATAATCATTAATGTGCATGAGACATTTTAAGGGTGATATAACTAATAAAAATATATTATTGTATCAAAAAATAAAAATAAAAAATATTGATGAACAAGTGTTGTTACTAGTGGAAGGGATATCACCCTCTTAGTATAATGCTATTTGAGCTAGCGTGAACTTAAAATAAAAGAGCAAATTGATTAAAGTCTGAACAATTTTCTGGAGGCGTACGCCAATATATATAATTTTTGAAATATTGATTGATCCGTGTCACGCCCTCCTAGTGTCACTTATATATAGAGATTACAGAAAGAACAAATAATTTATTAAAAAAAAATGTAATATATCATGCAGAGAGATTCAATGAAACAAGGCGTTTTAATTAAATTGGATTAAGCGATATTACTATTTAGAGCAAATTGCCGTACTATGGATCAGTTCGTACATATTCAAAGCTATAATTTTAATAAGGTGCTAACCATAATTATTTAATGATAATAATTAATGCCAATTTGCATATGATGATAAGATTATTATGTACAACATGGTCCACTTGTATAGGATGATATGCAGTACTTGACTAAAGAAAGAAAGGGCAGCCAAGGACAAGCACTCGGGCAAATCTCTTAGCAGAAGGAGGATGTTTAGAACGTTATCATTAATTCATTTTTATAAAATATTATCAGTGGAAATAAAAAATGAGCTAACTCAATTATGAGAGGCGTGAATTAATAAATTAGGGAAAATTATTTTATAAAATGCACATAATTTCTTGCCAAATTGCAGTACATCATTATTTAAGGATTACCATTAATGTAGTTCATATTCATCTAATGATATCAGGTCCAAAAGAAAACATCTAATGTTAAATTTATTATATACAACATGATCCACTTGCGCCTGTAATTATTAATTAATTAATTAATGTAAAGTGATAAATTTGTCTTAAATTGATATAGTTAAATGTGTACAACTCCCTCTAGTTCTTAGTATTATAAACACTACATACTAATATAGTTGTCATTAAATTTGTCTTAAATTGATAAAATTTTCAACTTTGCTCTCTTTAAATGATGCATGAGAATTAATTTTTCTAACCTTGAGCTCCAATTAATAACAAGAGTAAAGTGAGTAAAAAGTAATTGAAGAGGCAGTTGGTGCCTTATATTTGGGAGTAAAAGTTGCTGCTAATTGGTGCCTTATGTGCAATCAATGGGAACACACTTTTGGGGGAAATCATAAATTAAGCAAACAAAGTTGATTGAGGTATACTCCTCTGGTTCTATATACAGGGCAAAGAGATAAGAAATTTTTTATCTTATTTATAAGGTAGAGAGAGAAAATTTTGCATATGAGTGTTCAATTTTACCCTTTATGTTATTGTATTGATTTGTTCTCATGGGATATAGTATACTTTTAGTCCTTTAAGTTTACATAAGGTGTACTTTTGGTCCCTTAACTTTATAAAGTATACTTTTAGTCCTATAATTCTAACACCGTTAATTTTGCTAACGGAAAATGCAAACTCAAGTGATAACGGTGTAAATTTAAATGATGACTGTGTAATTAAATGCTATTAGGTTAAATTTAAAATATGGGTAAATTGAAGAATATATAAAATTTGTGTAATTAAATGCTATTAGTCATAACTTGAATTTGCTGCATCAGAGTTTTCCGTTAGCAAAATTAACGGTGTTAGAATTTTAGGACCAAAAGTATATTTTATGAAGTTAAGGGACTAAAAGTATACCTTATGTGAAACTTAAAGGACTAAAAGTATACTTTAGCCTAATATATATTAAATAGGGATAAAGTTGAAAAGTTGCTAAATTTTATGGAAGAGTTAGTGAGGTTTAAAGTTTTTTCTTTATCTATGTGAAACATACTAAAAGTGAGTTATATATAGGACCAGAGGCCAGACAGGTTATACTTAAGTTCAAAGTAAACTTCTTGTTTGACTTTTATAATTATCCTCGAAGCTAATATATTAAATATTATCCATGACTATAACGGAGGATGATATTTTTAAAATCCTTTTTCTTCTTATCTTTTTAGAATCTCATATCTACCTTTAAATAGAAAAAAAGGATTTTTCTTATTTAATTTTTTATAAAACTTTTACAATAACCTCGGTAAGGAAATAAAAACCCTTCTTCCTACGTGCTGATGCTTCCTCAGGGCTAGGTTAATTTCCACTGTTAACCAAAGCGCAAATCTCTTCTAAGACCTTCGCTAGCTAACTTTTAAAGTAAACAAACTGATTCCCTCTATAAATTATTTTTTATTTTGTCTATATTGTGGTTATGAATTATGTAGATTAGATTTTAAGAGTCTAAATTTGTTTACTTATTTTTAAAATAATAATTTTATGAAATAGTGAATCTGAAACATCGATTTTTTATTTTGATGGTGGAGATGAGATTATAAGAAGTAAAGAAAGAAAGAGAAAATTGAGAGAACCCAAATTTTTTTTCTCATGTTATAAATTGTCCATCATTGTAATTCTGAATTGATTTCATCACCAGGATTTCATATGTCTGGTCCATTTTGGAGGCCGCATTATAACTTGTGCATAAAAAAGAAAATTAATGCTGACTTAATTTGCCAAGTGACATTATTAAAAAAGAAACCAATAATGTTATACCCTCATCACCATGTACGTCGCCCTATATATAAAGGCATGAAAATAGGTTTTCTCAACATCGATCAAGAGCGTCACAAACTAAAACAATAATGGCTCTTAGAGTTGAATTGTCTTGTCTTGCTTTTCTAATCTCACTACTCGTGAGCTTCGCTGCAGTGGCTAATTCTGTAAGTAATTGCTCTCTTGTAAGCTTTTCTCTTCTACTTATTTTGTGTGTGTGTGTGTGTATGTCGTCACTGCATGCATTATTAGAATATATTAAGAGCCCCACGTCAATTAATTGTACAAGGAATTGAGGATATATAACCTTGAGATACGTTTTATCAAATTAGCTTAAACAAAATATATATCTATATCTAAAAGTTTAATATGCACGCAGCAACAGTGCCAATATGTTGTGAGAGTTAAGACAGGAGATCGCCGTAGTGCAGGAACGGACTCCATGATCAGCCTCAAGTTAATGGCGTCTAACGGAAATAGCTTTACCGTCAACAACCTTGAAAGTTGGGGAATAATGGGACCCGGTCACGAATACTTCGAGCGGGGCAACCTTGACGTCTTTAGTGGCAAAGCCACTTGCGTCAATGTTTGCGCCATCACCGTCACCTCCAACGGTGCAGGGTACAAGCCAGGGTGGTACTTGGATTACGTCGAAATCACCGTCAGCGGCGGTGTATCTAAGAATGTAAAATTTCCGGTGAACCAGTGGCTGGCTCTAGACGAAAAGCCCCATCATCTCTATGCCGACGTCAACCTATGCCCCCGCTTCGGTGATTTGGAACCAATTCTCTCTTATGTGTGACCATTCTGCATTACCAAAATCTTAATATTACCTCTTTGCCTTATTAGTAATATAATTATAAAAAATAAATAGGCCCTGAGGTAGTATTACGTATCTGGCTTTTGTTTTTGTGTTGTGTTTTATGTAATATGTGTCTTGTATCTCATTTCAACATTAATAATAATTCCCCTTCATGGTGCGAACTTATCGTCTTGTCCGGATTAACATGTTTAACTTCTTGTTGATAGTAAAGTGCGAAATAAGTTTTCTAAGAATCGAAAGGTTTTTTTTTTTTTGGGGGGGTGAATCCGGCTCGGCAGTGAAATAATTACTAACCATTTAAATCCAGGCAATGGAATATAAGTATATAACACAATTCGGGTTGTTTTACTTTGAGGAGCCTTTATTTGAATTCCTAAGCTAATTAAGTGATAAAAACATGAAATTGACAAGGCAATGAAATTGCTTCAAATAATATGGGAGTTAGCTAGTTTAATTAAAATGTGCCTGAAAGATTCTTTGGACTGGCTTGAATTAAATTAATAAGACACTTCCACACAGGGTAAGGCCTTATTCCTCTAACTAAAACCCAATTTAAAGCGCCAGCCAATTAAAGAACCAAGAAATGCATTCAACACATAAAATACAATAACCAAGCCACCTTGAATTATCACAAAATATTCACAATAATCTCCACACATTACTGACCCAAGAAACGCATAAAAATTAAAGCTACTATAGCTCAGTGTCAAAATGCACAACAGAGGTTCAAGAGCTACAACTAATCTCCAAAATACATCAATACAAACCAGTCCAATATATCATAAAAATCATGCTAAGACCTGGGAATCAAATATATAATGGAGAAATAGAAGATTGGAAGAACTAAACTCCCCTTTTAAGCTCTAAGCTCGAGTCATCACTCACTGCCTTAGAGGATTAGAAACTCAGCCACGAACTACCATCAAAAGAGTGGCCACCCGCTGAATTGAAGTCGCAGACATGGATGAACGGTGGAAGAAGGATGGAAACACCGAAGATATGGAGAAGAAACATGATTGTTTCAGTGATAGAGAAAACGAAAGAACACGATGGAAGTAGAGGCGGGATGGTGGTGGCAGACGAAGTGACTGGCGAAGGTGAATGGAAATGGTGCGGCCAAGAGAGCGACGGAGATTGAGGCCAGAGACTTGAGGTTCTGGTTTTTGTCGTGGCTTCTCCCTGTAGTTCTACTCACTGGTGTCGTAATTTTTCAGACCTAATTCACTTGGTAAAACGTTGCAGCTTCGGGTGCACTAAATTGGCATTTTTGAAATTTGTGGTGCCAAAACGTCATTTCTAAATTTAGAGTCCTAAACTGCCTTTTTCATATTTAATCTAATTTTTCAAGCACCTAGAATTAAAAACAATTAAACCAACATCAAATCCTCTCAAAAATCAATGATGAAAAATAATTACAATGATTATAATTTTTTTTTTCCATTTTTTGTTCTAATTCTATGAATTTACTCTTAATCTCAATTAATAAGATGAAGGCATTTTAAACTCAATAATTATGATAAAATCCTCAAATAAAGTATGAAAATATATAATAAAATAGGGATTTGTCATATACTTTTAGTCCTTTAAATTTAGATGAGGTATACTTTTAATCCCTTAACTTTATAAAATATACTTTTTGTCCTATAATTCTAACACCGTTAATGTTGCTAACAGAAAATGCTGATGCAACAAACTCAATGTGTAAACTTAAGTGATGATCGTGTAATTGAAAAATACCTTAAAACCTAATGAAATAGTCAATATCAAAACTTTGATTGTCTTATAAAATTTGAGTTCAATACTATAAATATTAAAACCTCAGTTTTATTTGAAGCAATTTGTCAGTTTAATTATTTTAGTTTGATAATCTATATATGTTATATTAAAAATTAAAACTTAAATATGTTTTGTCAGATACAAGGTCATAACTTGAGTTGAATGTATTAACATTTTTCATTAGTAACATTAATGGTGTTAGAAATATATGACCAAAGTATATTTTATAAAGTTAAAGGATTAAAAGTATATCTTATGTAAAACCTAAAGGGTTAAAAATATATATTTTAGCTGTTTAAATTATTAAGAGAGACCAGTGGAGATTCGCAGCCGAACTTTTAGCAATTAGAAATATAGCAAGACAGCAAAATTTATTTAAAAAAGATTATAATATTGCCGTATCAACCAGAGGGATTCGCATAGAACCCAGAGACCAAAATACTCCTTTTAATTTGCAACTTTGTAAATATAATTTACGATCATTTATCCGCAATTTACAATTAAAATTGTTTTAGGACCTTCTCATTTGAATATGACAGTTTTTTTAGATCTAAAGACAGATAAAGTTAACCCAAGCATCAACCCTCGTTGCTGTCACCATTATTAATTTATTCTCATCAATTGAATGAAGACGTGTATTTGGCTTCTTTGAATTTTTCAAAACCACGTACTGAGACGATATTCTGTTCCATACAAATAAATATAGTCATTAATGTACAAGAGACATTTTAAGGGTGGTATATAACTAATAAAAATAGATTAGTGTATCAAAAACTAAAAATAAAAATGGATTAAAATAAAGGGAAAATTGTAATAAAGTACCTAAGAAAAATAATATTTATTAAGAATGACTATAAAAATGGTAATTATTTTGAAGGACCATAAATCAATTAAAACATTAAAATAGAAAGACTAAATTGCCCATAACCATATTTCATATATTATCCCTAATTAAATCAGAATTTGGTGTGATTGATGGATAATCACACATAGAGACCAAATCAGAATCTGCTAAGTTAGTATTTCTATTGCACCAAAATCGCCTAAGTTACGATCAAGGTCCTTTTCCGTCTCTCTTCTAAACTTCGTGGAGATAAGTCACTAAACCATAGATATTTAATCAATCTCCCAATCAATTTTTTTTTTTTTTTTTTTTTTTTTTTTTGAAATGTCTAATAAACTAGCTTCACATAAACAGAACAATATATGAGATGAGGAGGAGTTTTTCCACAGCACGTGTGCCTTGACTTTCTTGAAATGAATCAATGAAGAGGATACGCTCGTCCATAGAAGAAATCCAAACACATACTGAAACGTCCTGTTTTCACTAATTAACAGTCGTCCTAATATATATGACAGACTTCCTAATTCTTGGAGCTCCATCGACCCAACTACAAATGATGCTTGTCTATTTTAGATAACCAAAATTGACTAACTGGTCAATATCCGGGAACCTTTAATTCTATGGAAAGAAAAAAAAAATGACACATGCATGCTAACTTTGCAGATTTTGATTTGGTGTCCATGTGTGACTATCCATCAATCACTTCAGATTTTGATTTAATTAGAGAGAACATAGGAAGTCTGGTTAAGGATAATTTAGTTTTTCTATTTTAATGTTTTAAATTTTGGTCCTTCAAAATAATTACTATTTTATGGTCCATCTTAATAAATATTATTTTTCTTAGGTCCTTTATTATAATTTTCCCTAAAATAAAAATATTGATCAACAAGTGTTGTTACTGGTGGAAAGGATATCACCCTCTTAGTATAATGCTATTTGAGCTAGCGTGAATGCAAAATAAAAGAGCAAACTGATTAAAGTCTGAACAATTTTCTGGAGGCGTACGCCAATATATATAAATATATATAATTTTTGAAATATTGATCGATGCGTGTCACACCCTCCTAGTGTCACTTATATATAGAGATTACAGAAAGAACAAATAATAATAAAAATATATGTAATGTATCATGCAGCGAGATTCAATGAAACAAGGCGTTTTAATTAAATTGGATTAAGCGGTATTACTATTTAGAGCAAATTGCCGTACTACGGATCAGATCGTACATATTCAAAGCTAATTTAATAAGGTGCTAACCATAATGATTTAATTATCATAATTAATGCTAATTTGAATATGATGATAAGATTATTACGTACAACATGGTCCACTTGTATGGGATGATATGCAGTGCTTGATTAAAGAAAGAAGGAAAAATCCAGGGCCCAATAGCGGAACTTGGGACAAAAATTTGGGGATCAAATCTATACTTATTAACTAATTAAAATATTCAGATTTATAATAAAAGTTGGGAAGAGAAAAAATAGGGAGAAGATAAAATCAAAGAAATAATATTACAGTATTACTCCCTGTATTTGGATGGATCAGAGAAAACATAAAGAAAAGAAACTTTATAAATTAAAAGCTATATGTAGAGAAACTTTCTACCTTTTGTGTTATAACTATGATGATGCATCGAAGATACTGTAAAGAAACTGGAAAACTCTATAATGGTATTTTTGTACTTCATTTTGATTCAGCAACATCATTTGCTGACAATGTCTTTTTCCCAGATCATCAGTTAAATTTACAGCATATATATACTTCTACTTTTGAGGTTGAGGTTTAGAATGAAAAATAAATTAACTTCATCCATAGGTGTAGTGTAAAATGAGTAAAAGTATAGTAAAGAATACACCATAAAAGTAAATTTCATTGATAAGCTAAAAATTTCAGCAATTAGAATGGAATATAGAAAACAAAAAATGACAAGATTAACATATCATTTGGAACAAAGATTGAATTATAAGCCCCAAAGATTTAAAAAAAGGCTGGCATGCAAGTGAAAAAAAAAAGAGGAAAAAATGTCTTTAAGAAAATTGGGGGGGGGGGGGGAAATTAAAATTTACATTATATTAATTTTTTCTAAAAATAAATTCTAAACAAATTTCTTTTGGGGGGGGGGGGCCATGGCCCCCACTAGTCCTAATAAAGCTCTGTCCCTGTGAGGGCCTATTTAAGTATAAAATCTCAAAAAATGCCCAAACATTATTCAAATGTCAGAAAAGGCCCCATGGCACTTTTTGACATGTGAAAGTAAAGTGAAATGACATTGATACCCATGAAATTAAAAAAGAAAAAGGAAGGTCTTTATCTTCACCCTCTCCTTCTTCCTCCACTCTACACAAACCCCAAGAAAGATTGGAGCGTAGCGGAACCAGAAAGGAGAGCTCAGATCTTCATCTTTCACTTCCTTCACCTTAGTCGCCGACAACCTCTGTTCTCACCTTCATTGTCGCCTGCAAATGTCGAAAACGCGAGATTGAAGTTGAAATATCTGATTTGATTTTAAACGACTGATTTTGAAAAACCAGTTGTTATGAATCCGCCACTGTCAACAATATCACCTGCTATTTTTGAATGAGTTCCTGTGCGAGTCTCCTTCCTCTATGGAAGAGGGTTACGTTAAGAGTAATTTTTTTAAAAAAGTATTCCCTAGAAAAATAAATTAGTGATTATTTATTATTGTAGTACCTTATTCACTTGTTAATTATACTCATTCTCTCCTAAAACTAAAGTCGGGAAATTAGGCCAAGCACGTTGGATCGACCCGTTTAAGCCCTGGCTCTTCAAGAGCCGGACTTATAAAATGAAGCCTCCAAATGAAGTCGGGTAAAGGGCTAGCCTTGTAGGCCGCGGACTTAAAAGGGCCGGCCTTGTTAGGCCCATTAGCTTTTTTCCTCTAACTTGTCCAGTTGTTGACTAAATCTGACCGTGAAGGAAGCTACTTACCTACTGGCTGCTACTCATTCACTCAGTCACTCTCACAGTGTCACTCATTTCTATCATTCACTTCACGCCTCTCGCCTCAGTCTCGCTATCTTGGTCAACAATAGTTTTCTTTTGATTATGAATTAATGATTGTGTATGTTTGTATGTTGTGTGTTGTTTAAACCTTAATGTTAACAACATTTATTTAATAAATAGAACTTTAATTGTTGTAATTTACTAATTCTATTTCTTAAAAAAATGGAGAAAAGATAACTAAAATTAAGAAAAATAGCTTTCAGTCTTGTAGGGCCAGCCTCGGCCCGCATACTCTTGGGCCGGGCTTTGAAAAATAAATGTTTTTTTTTTTACTCTGGGTCTAAAAACGCCGACTTACCAACAGGGGTTGGCTCAAGTGGTAAGCGCATGTCGCGCAACTTGAGTCTTGGGTTCGAGCCTTGTGAATGCAAAAAAAAAAAAACCCCCGCTGGGAGACTCTCTCACCATAGCCAGGTGCGTGACGCGGGTCGGATCCGGACTAGTCAAGGCGAAGCCCTGATGAACCGGGTGGGCAACCAAAAAAAAAAAAGGCCGACTTTGATTCTCAACTCTACCTTCAACTTCAATTTAATTTTTTTATATGCCTTTTGGCCTCCTTATTTTACGAAAATATATTTTCTTAAATTTATGAAAATGAATTAAAAAAAAGTTTATAAATCCACTTATTTTGACAGAAATTTAATGAAAAATTTCATTTTCTTTCACAAAGGGTTCATTTTCATAAACGAAGTCCTCTTGCCAGTTCGATGATACTCCTCGCGCCGGAATGCTCCCTTTCCGTCATAGTGCTCTGTTTCAATGGCATTTCGCTTCCTTCTCCACTCCAAGAACCACCCACTCACTATCCCAGCTTTGTATCGCTCAATTCCTTCTTGCTTCTTCTCTTCCAGATGCCGAAGAAACCCTTTCACTCTACCTTCACAGTCACCTCCGTCCCCAAAGAAGGTCCCTTTCACCGTCTCAGTGCACAGCAAGACGTGGCAAGACCCTTATCATTGGATGTCCAACACTGAGGACCCAGATCTCTTAGACCATCTCAACCATGAAAACACCTACGCTCAAGCTTTCATGGCCGATACCCTCAATCTGCAATCCATTTTGTCGTAGGAGATGAGAAGTCGAATACCCACTTCCATTTCCACTTCCCCTGAACGTTGGGGACCCTGGTTAGCTCACTTTCCGATTCTGGAAATGCTTTTTTAGTGGCTGGTACTTGGTAGATATTAATTTTTCCTTGGAAAACTTATTTATAAGATATTTGAGTGTAAAAAATAGTTTTAATTTAAAAGAGTGAGTTGATATTATAGTAATTACCTGTCCCTCTTCAATTAGTGTACTCAAAATTTGATCTTGTCATTCTAAAGAGATTTCCTCTGTTTTATCCCGTCAATGACGTTAAGTTAACAAATAATTAGAATGGGTAACATAACATACGTGAAACTCAAATTATCAAAATATTCTTTAGAGGACTGAGATGAGTTCAAAATTTAGTGAATCAAATTTAGGCAAAATGTATCTTTCGAAGATCAACATGTCAATTATCTCATTATAAAATGTGTTCTATGGGTATTGATTAACATACCGGCTTTGTTAAATTCACCAGATAAGAGAGTGAATACAGGCTTAAGTTGAGTGATAGACTGATGAATTCAACTTTTAGTTTGCCTTGACTTCCAAACTGATGCTTTATCACTAGTTTTAAGAAGAAGAAAAAAATTTACTACTTTGATTGGTTCTAGCATTAGCTTATTTTATCCTCTGTTGGTTAGGCTGTATTACCAGTACATTCCAGAGGGCAAGGAATATCCTGTACTGTGTCGGAGGCTAGAAACAGAGAGAACAGGCTGGCTGAAATCCTTTCTCCATTATGCAATGCTGAGATCAACACAGGAGGAAGTCCTGCTCGATTGGAATGAGCTTGCAGAGAAATATGGAAAGTTTCTTATCTGATGAACTGTTTGATAAATGTTAGACATTGCTATTGTCTTTCTTTGTATGTATATTTTTTAATCAATTCTTTGGGATTGAACATTCTGCTTGAACTCTCTTTCCTGCTGGAATTCATTTACTGAATATTGCAGGGTATGTCCATGTTGGTACATGCAGAGTTTCACCTGATCATAACCATCTTGCATACACAGTTGATATCTCTGGTGGTGAATGGTTCATGCTTCAGGTAAAGGATCTCAGGAGTGGATTTACAGATCCAAAATTTGGAGTTGAAGGCGTTGTTAACATGGCATGGGCACGGGATGGAGGCTCTCTCTTTTATACTGTGTCAGATGAAAACCAGAGACCATACAGGTGAAATTTTTAGACTCTTTTCTTTGTATTTTGGCATAAACTAATTTTCATTCTAACTTTGATATGATAACATGGCAGGGTTCTCTGCTGAAAACTTGCAAATGATCATGTGAACGATCTCCCAGTATTTACTGAGAGTGATTCCAGTTTCTGTGTGGATATAACAAGCACAAAAGATGGTGTAATACCCGGATACTTATTTATCTGGAATATTATATTTCAATAGATAATACCTATTGAAAATAGGTGAATATATGGTTTCAAATAATAAGTAATAATTATCTTATTTCCTAAGGTAATTTCTATTGAAATTAGGGTGAATAAAGAGCTAAAAATCCCTAAATGCAATTGTGGGCCATAAAATACCCTGAAAATATTATGATAAATCCTAAGAGGCAATGAAATATTTATTAAAAATTAGAGAATATGTTGTCTCTAATTTAGGTAATTTTTGGGATTAATTTCCTTGGAAAAATATTGAGGCAAGATTTAATATTAATTTGGGGATCATAATTGACCCCATGATTTTTAATATTTTACATGGGATATAAAATACCAATGTAAGTAAAATAATTGTGAGATAATGATTTATCCTAATTAAGAAAATTATCAAAAATTAGTAAGTGGCTAATCTGGTAATTAATGGGATAATTAAGGTATAAAGTAAATGAATTAAAAATAATTTAAATAATTATTTTTAATTGGAGAAATTCGAAATTATTAAATAAAAAAAATATTAATAAAATATTTTATGCTTAGAAAAAAAAAAAAATCATGATATTTTTGTAAAATTGTATTATTATATAATATAGTGAATAGTAATGGAATAAATAGGAAACGGATCCTATCTAGAGAACCAGGAATAGGAATTCCAAAGTCAAGGTAAAATATTTGATCAGTGAGTTCTTACCTTCAAGTGATCTCTTCCGGAAGTTAATTCTGAGGTCGGTAGCGCATTTGCCTAATAAGACGAAATAGGGAAAATGAGATATTCATATTTTGGAATTTGAAGAAAATAATTATAACTCAACATCTAGAGATGAGTTTATAATTATCTGGACATATTTGGAATCGGTGAATTATTATCCAGAGATTGATGATTCCGAAAGCGATTTCCGACACCGGACGTGTTCGGACACATTTTTTCGAGAAAACTTCAACGGACTGTTGGAACCCCGTAAGGGACCGAAATCTAAGTTAAATTAGATATTATTGATGAGGAAGAGAAGATCTTCAAAGTTATGAATCCAGAAATTTGAGATTTCTCCGAAGAGACGCGAAACGGAGATCGAGAACAGGGAAAATCGTCGAACCGGCCATAAAGCAAGTTGACTCACCATTTTTGGACCAATTGTTTGCTGCCAAATCAGCCTTGAATGTTGACCAACATGCTGCATGGCTAGGAATTAAACACCATTATGCTTTGATTTTACTTGGTTATAAGGTAAGAGAAAATTACAAGATTTGGAATATGGAAATTACCAAAGTGGCACAATTTTTGCCTATATAAAGGCATGAGCACCTTCTTCATTTTTCACACCAAAAATCTGCCCCTTAGAGAGAAGTTAGAGAGAGAAGCTCGGAGAAAGTCCGAGCAAAGTCTCGGGTAAGTTCTTCGGTCCCTGGTCTTTAGTTTGGTAGTTCTTTCGGTAGATATAGTAGGAATGCTAGATTTATCTTTAATTTTTCAAGATAGTCTAGATATCATATTTAGGGGTAAATATGATATATATTTTGAAAATATGATGAGGGAAAAGATCTGTCAAAATTCGGAGAGATAGAGCGAAAACAGTAAGCTTCTCGGCGAAATTCCGCCAAATAGGGGTACTAGGGGCAAAATAGTAATTTTCGCCCAAATGGCCCGTTATGATGCCAAATGTTGATAAACGTTGTCCTTATAGGATATCTCGAGCTAATCGAGCCGTTGTTGTGCCGCCGTCATACCGCCGTTTTTCCCGCCGTCGAATTTCACGTTTTTCCGTAAAAGTTCCGTTGTACCGCCAAGAAGGTACGTTCGCGTCCGGTAACCTTATCTCGATGTTTATGGTTTACATATATGTGGTATGTGTGTTGTAGAGGTGTTATACTTGTGCGAGTGCATATAGCGGTTAGAGGATATGTCTCGTATCTTTGGGTGCAATATGTCGATCTGCTTGGGTGCAATATGTCGATCTGCTTTGGGTGCAATATGTCCGTATCTTTGGGTGCAATAGAGGTCGTATCTTTGGGTGCAATGTGTCGCGCATTTGGGGGCAATACATATGCATGGGTTGTGGTAGAGTGATTGTTGTGCTGTTGATATTATGGATGTCTGTTGTCCGTATGTGTATACATAAACATGAGGTTAACCGTTACCTGAGATCCAATGTGGTAAATTGGATCTCAGCTCTTAACTTAGCATCAAGTTCGGAAGGACCGAGGACCGAGGAGAAAGGCAAGCAGGCCGCATAGAAATCCGGCTGAAGATCTCTTCTGTTGACACGGCATGGCTGTTGCCGGGGAGACACTTTTGTTGTTATTCACTTTAAAAACTCTCGGTCATTGTACCGTTTTTGTAAATCAGCCAGACTTACGGCATTTATAAATATATGTATCAGTTACTCAATCGCTCCGATGCTCTACTCTGATGAAAAAAATATACACTGCTTTTGAAAAAATGGGATGTTACAGATGGCAAGTTCATAACTGTGAATTCAAACTCAAGGACTTCATCCGAGGAAGGAACTTATAGATATTCATTTATGAATTTAAAAGGAGATTATCCTTTCCTAGCAACGTGTTGATCTTGATGCTTATCACAGGTTTATGTTATAAATGCGGCCAATCCTATGCTCCAATTCCTGAGGGTAATTGGACTGGTCAAGATCTTTATCTGGCTCGACACCGAGTTGAAGATATAGGATGTGCTTACTGGCAGGTCATGTTTGGTTAGCTTCCAAAATCACTCTTCTAGGTTTTTTAATTTCTATGTTCAATTGTTTATCTGAATGCATCACTCTAACTCATCTTTGGTGTGCTTCTTTTATTCTTCAGAATATCATTCTTCCTCCTAAAGATATGAGCATATGTGATATGGACATTTTTAATGGACATCTGGTTCTTCTCTTCAATAAGAAAGGTCTTCCTGTGTTATGTTCCTTGAATTTACCTGTTAAAAATGATTGCAAGGTATATGAAATGTTGCTCTATTGACTGTCTGCAAATTATTATGCTGACATATCTATATGCCTTATAAAATGCACCAGCAATTAATGTTGACTTGAGACTCCATTAAATTAAAATTTTAAATAAATTTGAGTAAAATTCTTTGACCCCCTTTCTATTTTGCCTTAATTACCTGGACAAATCTATTTTGAAAATGTAGACTGAGGTCCAAACCGTTAACTACATTAAGAATATTCCAAAAAAGATTCTAAAAATATTTTTTAATTAAAATTTATATGAAAATAAATTTTATTTACTAATTTTCCCTTTATCAAATCAAATCAAATCTCGAATTTATTTATGAACATTTACAAATTTCAGGAAAAAAATCAATGGCCGCAGTGATGAATTATTTATATAATATCTTGAATTTATATTATTTATACCATATGATTAAAAAAAATATGTGTTTGAAATATGTTTCTATCTGTTTGACAAAAACCTAAAATAAACATGTTTCAATAAATATTATGAGAAATTAAAATTATAAAATTTTATAATATAATCAAAATTTAATTTTATAACATATTAGTAAATTTAAAAATATATGTTATAATTAGCTTTTGGTTGCACAAATTTTTTTTTGACAAATATTAATGTTTAAATCATTCTTATGTTATAGAGGAGTATTATGGTGAAAAAACGTGCAAGAGTCAAACTTAATGATCCACTAATGATTGGATGTAGGAATCTTAAAAACACAAGGGAGGTTTGTGCAACATATATTTTGATTTCAATGGAGACTTATATGAGTTTTAAAAATAAAGGGGAGGTCCATATAATTAAGGCAAAACAAAGAGGTGATTAGAGTATCTTACTTAATAAATTATGTCATGCTAATATAAACTTGCAGAAGACAACAGCTAACTTGAATTGTTTTGCAGTATCAGATAGATATTGACGACCTTAGACCATGGTACTTTCCTATGCCATCAACTACATGCAGTGCTGTTCCTGGTTCAAATCATGATTTCATGAGTACAGTTTATCGTGTGGTGCTTTCATCACCTGTGGTATGTGATTACTGATGCAGATTTGACAGTGGTCTACATCGATCACCTAATTATGGGGGTGCAGATGGAAGTTTATATTTGAAGTTGACTTGTTTTCTTTTTGGAGTGAGCAGATGCCTGATGTGATTGTGGATTATGACATGTCCAAACATGTTTACTCAATAGTACATCAAGAGGAAGTAAATGTTGCTTCTGTTGGTCAGTCAAATGTCCCCATTTTTGAGAACGAGGATAAAATTCTAGAGGCATACAGTGTAAGAAATGGTTGCACAATAAATTCAGGTTCTCAGACATGGAGAGACTTTTCTCATGTATACTGTTGTCAGAGAGAGGAAGTTTTTTCCTATGATGGTGTAGGGATTCCTCTGACTATTGTGTACTCTAGAGAATCCTGGAAGAACGGTAAATCTCCAGGAATTTTGCTAGGTTATGGAGCATATGGAGAAGTTTTGGATAAAAGCTGGTGTGTTAACCGCCTGAGTTTACTAGACCGAGGTTGGGTGGTAGCATTTGCTGACGTAAGGTGGGTTGCCCGATGTTTGGTGTTATTTGGTGTTACAACCGTACCAATAGGTTGTAGGCTTGTTTTATATTGATATTAATTGTGAAATTAAATGTTATGCACTTTTCTAATCTCTATACATGAAGTATTTTGTGGCATTTATATGCTTTTTAAGAATTTGATGATGTTAATTTTGGCAGAGGCGGCGGAGGAGGTGCTGATTCTTCATGGCATAAATCTAGAAGTGGATTGAACAAACATAATTCAATATATGACTCTGCGTCATGTGGCCAATACCTGGTTACTGAGGGTTTTGTTCATAGAGATCAGCTTGGCGCCATGGGATGGAGTTCAGGATGCCTTATTGTTGGCGCAGCTATGAATATGTATCCAGATCTCTTTCGAGCTGCCATATTAAAGGTTCCCTTTTTCATCTTTCTTTTCAAATGCTTGTTCTCCATTGTTTTCTCTTGCTGATTTTTTTCTTCCTGGTGAATACCAGGTACCATTTCTTGATATATGCAACACATTGTTGGACCCTAGTTTGTCCCTCACAATCCTTGACTATGAAGAATTTGGAAATCCTCAAGTGCAGTCCCAATTCAATTCAATTTTCAAGTATTCTCCCTATGACAACATTTCTGAAGGTCAATGTTATCCTTCAGTTATGGTCACAGCAGAACTGAATGACTCAAGGCAATTCTGGACTTCCCATTCTGTTGCATGCCTTGCATATATTTTCCTTTGCTTGCCTTGCTTTCTTTCTAGGAAAAATTAATTTGTTGGTCCCTACACTTTTACTCTGTGCAACTCGGTCCCTATAAGTTTGTCTTGGTTTTAACTCATTCTCTAAACTTTGACTCACTACAACTCAATCCGTATAGTTTTAAGCATTTTATAATTTAGTCCTTGACCTTTATTATGTATATGAGTTTATTTTCTTAAACACGGGGACTAAATTATAAAATGGCTAAAATTATAGAGACTGAGTTGTAGTGGGTCAAAATTTAGGGACTGAGTTACTATCAAGTCAAAACTAAAGGAACTAAAAGATTAATTTTCCCTAGAAATAATGAAATTATTCTTGTAACATTTATCACTGCTAAAAATTTTATGACATTTTATTTTGATGAGTTGGAGTTTGGGAAGGTGCCAAGTGGGTGGCTAAAGTAAGAGATAGTACCTGTTCTAACTGTTCTCGAGCGGTTATCATGAAGACGAGTATGATTGGAGGACATTTTGGTGAAGGTGGTCACTATGGTCAATGCGACGAAGCAGCTTATGAATATGCTTTTCTCATGAAAGCTTTTGGCATTCTCAATGATTTAGTAAAACTCATCCGGCGAACTGTAGGAAGATTGTCTTGAATCAGTGGAAGGCTTTTTTTCAGGTTGAAGAAAATATAGCATGTCTTCAAGATAACATTTGGAATCTAATCTCCACCTTGCAGGTTGTGCTATTATGTTTTATAAATGGTCAAAATATTTCACATTATATATATAGCCTCTTTTTCTTTTTTCTGTGCACAACTGCATTCTGCAGAGTCACTTATTGATAGTTGAAGAACTTTCCTTGGTTACTTTTTGCAGGAGAGAAATAGGATTGGATGTCTGGAATTAAACAAGCCTTTTGCTGTTTAGCATGAAGGAGAGAAGATGAGACTTGTGATGATTGAATGGTTTGAATTTGAACTCATTCCACAGAAAATTCTTAGTTGTGATATTTCTGAGCCTAAAGCTTCCCTATGTGAGAAGATGAAACTTGCGTTTGGGAAGAAGCTGGTCTTTTGATGCCAAATGAAGCTTTTAAAAGTTGTAACATAAATTTAATGAGAATTCATACGTACACTTTCAAGCAAGAGTTAACATTAGGCATTGGAGTGTACTTGTGATTTACTCCTCTGCTGCTTAATGTAAGAACCATTTAACTAATTTAATTAGATTAAGGATAAAAGTTTAATTACTTGTAATAAATATGATTTGAATTCCAAAACTTGGAGCACTAATATAAAGAAGGTATACAAGTTGCAAATTATCTACTAAATTCCAAAACTTGGAACACTAATATAACCTGCTTTTTAAATTATAAAAAATGAAACAAGTTGAATTTATATTTTTAATGGTAAATGGAGGCGGATGAGTTACAAGTAGTTGTTTGCCACGGTTCAAATGCGGTAGACTTAGAATCAAATTCCTAGGAGCAGCCGAAAAGAAAAATGGGAAAATTGCAGCCACGTCCTAAGGACCATAAAAAATTACAAAAAAGTCCCAACAGAAATTCACATATCAAAAAAGTCCCGAGGGACTTTTTTGATATTATTTGTATTGAAAAAAAATCTAAGTTTTAAAATTTTGTTGCAAATATAACACTTTCTGTTGTTAATATGACTTTTTATGTTGTAAATGGCCAGGTTTAAAATTTTGTTGTGAATATATCACTTCCTGTTATAAATATAGCATTTTTATTTGTAAATGATCTCTGTACGTTTAGGAACTTGAGTTTGAAACAAAATCCAGGTGTTTAAATTTTTCTGTGAATATGACACTTCTTATTGTAAATATAGTTTTTTTTTTTTTCTGTTGTGAATGGCTAGGTTTTAAAATTTTGTTGTAAATATAGCATTTTCTGTTGTTAATAGAAATAATATCAAAAAAGTCCCTAGGGACTTCAATGTAATTTGGTAATTTCAAAGAACCTAATTGTATTTATTTGCCTTACTTGGGACCTGTGCGTGATTTTTCTAAGAAAAATTTAGCTGGTTCCTTTTTAATTTCAACTTTGCATACTTTCAATATACTCCCTCCGGTCCTAATTATAGGAGCACTTTTGTAATGCAAATTGCACTACAAAAGTGCTCCTATAATTAGGACCGGAGGTAGTACATTATATCCTATGAGTAAGAAGCTTATACAATGATAAATGAAGGATAAAATTATATATACAAATAAAAAATTTAACGATGTAACTAATAAATTTCCAATGCTCTCTTCACCATCTTTCCAATAATTTCTATGAATTCTTCATAGGTTTATCTCCTTCTTTATAGCCTTGATCCAAGACGTGACTAATTTTATAGTATGTCTTGTGTTTCAATCGTTCAAATCTAGCACCAAGGTTTTTTGTTTTTCTGGTCCAGTTTTATGGTATGTGATTGGTTTTCTTACTTCTCTCCCATTCTGCCTGTCTTATCTATCATCTGCTCTATTTTGCTTTATATTTCAACCCTGATGCTGGATTTTTTTTGTTCTTTGGCTCTGAATTTGAGCTACTTGCATGTTGATTTCAAAGAGAAACCAGCAATTGGCCTTTTCAGTAGAGGATGCGGCCTTCAAAGGGAAGCCATTGAAGCTGTTCAAATATCTCGCCTTTCCCCCCCCCCATTCAACTGCTCGCTTTTGTGGTAAAAAACGTTATCCCTTCTTCATTGATTATAGTTGGTCTAAGTGAAAATTTAACAATGAACAATTTTGTTATGAGGGTCTATAAGAATTATTTATTTTTGATGTAAAAATAGACATAAACAATTTATTTAAGAGTAGATATATAGCGGCATTAAAGAGACTTAACTTTCATTACTTTTTGCACTATGGATCTCGCTATGTGCTCTCTCTATTATTTTAATAGAAAAATATCACTTAGACCCCATAAAAATGATTTTATAAAATAAAATATAATTTATTTTTATTAAGGTGTAAATTTGCCTGAAAATTTTTAAATATAACTTTGAAAAAAGATGACGTAAATGACATATAGACTTTTGACACAAATTTACTTCTTAATAAAAATGACGTGAATGACATGTGACTATCAGTTCAATATATTTAGTCAACTAACGATCAAAATTAATTGAGATAATAATCAGAGCAAAATTACCCCCTGAAAAACTACCAGAGAAAAATTGGCCCTTAACCTTTTTTTCCCCCTTGCCATCCTATTTAAACCGAGCACGTTAATTCATTATCAGATTATATACTCTTGCCAATGAAAATTTTTATATGGTTTCGAAGTCCCTGACTAAACTCAAACCGCCGTTTTAGAAGCTTTTTTCCGCAAGCTGAGACAAAACTCCTCTTACATACTTACCTCGTACATTGTAAAAGCTATTCTCCAAAAACTAATCCAAACATACACAGTCCTCTCTTAACAGGTATCTGTTTCTTTCCCTATAAATATTACCAAGTGTTTATTTTTCACGGTAAAAAGGGAACATATATTAAGCATTTTTATCTTGATATCCTGAAATTTCTCTTCTTTAGAATTACTATGTTTAAAAAATGTGAATTATCTTTTATTGTAATTAAGATGTTGGTTGGACTTGGAAGGTGTCATAGTTTACTTAGTAGCAATTAATTCCTCTAGTCCCCAAAGATATGTTAGGAAGTATTATTGGAAAACAATCACTAATATACCTATAAAAGCTTATTTTATAATTAAGTCGTGTTTTGAGTTTATAATCAATTATATGTTGTATAATAATTAAGAGTGAGAAATATGGATTGATTAAAGTCATGAGTTGCTTGTTGAATAAAATTAAGATGAAATGACTCTAGCTTTATAAGGTTTGATTAGAATTAAGATTATATGTCAAATTTATAAGCTTCCTGCACACCGAAAAGAAGGTGACGCTAGAACAATGAAAATGATAAGTGAGTCTCTTTTTCCCTCCTTTTCTCTCATAATTAAATTGTTTTGTATGGAATAACCTCAACTCATACTGTGGTGATTTTTTTTTCGTTTTTGATACACAAATTTTAGGAAATGGGTTAAGACTCACCAACGATCTAAGAGCAGGATGAAATTTCTCTTCCTTATAGGTGATACCAATATTGGGCAGGGTGAGTCATTTATTACTCTTAGGCGTTTATCTAGGCACCTAGGAGCTAAGATGTCTCCCTCAGTGCCTTGACCAACTCCAGGAGTGTGGTGAATTTCTTTGTACAAAAATTAAGTTTTTTTCTTAATAACATGCTCTCGCCGTGGGTCGCGTGGATAAGTAAATGCTATTTTCTATGTAAATTCTACTTTACATTACAATTAAATTGAAAGTGAAATACTCTCTTAACTGATTCATAAGGATTGGAATTGTTTGATTAAGTTGGTTATTTGTTATTATTATGTAAAAAATTGTGTGTGGATTTACTTAAAATACCCCTTTAATTTTTATGGTAATGTAAGAAAAAAATATTAAATAATGAAAAAATACGACTGCTCTCTTAAAAACTCCCTTTCAAATAATTTGAGTATGGTTTATAAAACAAAAAGCATATAAATTAAATAACATTAATGACCTTTTGATAAGGATGATATGTCTTGCTTTTAGTTCATTTGTATGAACAGAAAATTAAATAAATTGAGATTATGTAAATTTGTTAATTTAACGACTTTCCTTTTTTGATAATGCATTTTGTTCCTTTTTTTATACACATTTTTCATATACACATTTATTATAGAATATATATATATATATATATATATATATATATATATATATATATATATAGTTGCCATCAATATCATTTCTAATTTTCAATGAATTATTTAAATGACTTTAAGTCATCAATTTTAGACATGAAGCCATATAGTAATAGTCTAATAGCCATGTGTTTGTCCTCTGCGAAAATGAGATATATAGATGAATACACCAACCAAAATATGTTCTTTCGTCCATATATATCACCATTAATGAATCATGAATGTTGAATTTATTGTACTTTAATTGCACCATGATGCATGCTTTGTTATGCGAGAAAAAGGGAAAGAGCCTCTCCATGTTTCTTACGTCTACTTCCCTATACTTTTTTATTTACACCATTAGATCAACCTTGATGATAGAGATTTAATATCCTATAAAAATACAAAAGAATATATAGAATACTTTAATAAAAGTACAAAGATATTAACTATTTAGATTAAAGTTTAATTTTAAATCTATTTATATACAACTTTTGTTATTTAATATTATAATATTATTATTATAAGATATTAAATCTCAACTGCCAGAGATGATCCAATGGTGTAAATAAAGAAGTGGAGGGAAACAAACGGTAAGAAAAATGGAAAGGCTCCTTTCTCAAGAAGAATATTCACGAGAACCTTTGTTTTGTTGTCCCCATTGCCAATATTGTCAAAATCGAGTTTCTACGTAGACACGAGAAGAGAGTGGTAGAAACGTAAATTGTAGAAACAACACGAAACGTAAAGTTTATACTTTCTACTACTTAAGGTCAAAGCTCAAAATTTATATTTATATATATATATATGGAAAAAAAATCATAAATCACTACTCAAAGTTCAATAAACAACTGCATATTTAAAAGATGAGTCATATAACTATGTAAAACATAAGTTCAAAAACATCAAAAGAATAAAGTTTGGGGTGATTTCTTCACATAGAATTATCAACTTTTCATGAATCCTATCTGTTTTTCCCTCTTTCTTTTATTCAACTTTATTCTGTAATTAACTTCTTAAAATGCCAGCACAGATTCGTACTAAATAGGAGATACAACTGAAAAGATAAATAAGAAATTTTTTTTTGCCAAAACATAAACTCTATCATATCTGTTTTTTTTTTAATCCTTCTTTCTTTTATTTAAATTTATTTTATCAATTTCTTTATTATTTTTGTTAATCCCATTATTACTTGTTGTCAACAGAATTTTAAAGTTCAAGTGATATTTTTCTCATCATTTTCCCAACAAGTAATCAGTAATTCATATTGAATCGTGCAGTGATTTACCTGTAAGTATAGTAAATAGTTAATGAAATATAGTAAATAAAACTGATTTGGAATGTTGATATTTCTCTGAAATTTCCTCATACAATGAACAAATCTAATTAAATTTCTATGGCTAATATATGTGCATGCGTGTATGATATATATCATCGAAATAGTATATTAGTTAATGGTTTGTTCATATTATTGTATCTAATATTTTATCCTACAAAATGGTGTGAAAAATTAGTTAATGATATTCTTTTTGTACTATGGTCCCGTCAGTCTTCTCTCTCTATTATTTTAATAGAAAGATATCAATTGGACCCCATAAAACAATTTTATAAAATAAAATATCACTTATTTTTGTTAAAGTGTAAATTTATTTGTGAATTTTAAATCTAACTTTGAAAAAAAAAATAAGTAAATGACATGGACTTTTTATGCAAATTTATAACTTAACAAAAATGACGTTGATGACACGTGACTATCAATTCAATATATTTAGTCAAATAATTATCAAAATTAACTGAGATAATGACCAAGGCAAAATTACTCTCCTTTGGATACTTCCAAAGCAAAATTGCCCATAAAAAAGGGAAAATCCATATGGGGGCCCTTTTAACAGAAAAAAAAATTCCCAAAAAAGGCCTCAGGACCTTTTCTGGTATAAATTCATTAAAACGTTAACAACTAAATCAGTCACATTAACAACTAAAGCAATTCTCGTTAACAACTAAATCAGTCGCATTAACAACAATATTTTAACAATTAAATCAGTCACATTAACAACTACATCAGCCCTGGTTAACAACTATATCAGCCCTGTTAACAACTAACGTTTAATGAATTTATACCAGAAAATGCCCTGAAGCCTTTTTTGAGATTTTCAGAATCTTTGGGCCTTTTTTGGGATTTTTCTGTTAAATGGGCCTTGATATACATTTTCCCCATAAAAAAACTACCTTTAACCTTTCTTTTCTTACCATCCTATTTAAACCGAGCTCATTAATTCATTATCAGATTATATACTCTTACCAATGGAAAATTTTATGTCGCTTTACTTAAAATACCCCTCTTTTATTGAGCGGTATGAAATGTGGGAGACAAAGGGTGGAAAAAAATTATACAATTAATTATGGTAATCTTAGAAAAAATATTAAATAATGAAAAAAGACTGAAGTCCTATATTTAGGACAAAAATACATCACTTAACTAAGTATTATATTTATGATAGGAGTAAGTATGAAGTATAATATATGGGCTCCACAAAGCTACTAATTGTTACGGATCTGACTCACGGCCCAATAAGGGCACGACCCAGCAAGGGCATACCCGGACCTCGGCCCAGCCAGTTGACGGCCCAGTAGTAGGATCCCGAGTATCCCGGTTTCCCCCGCAATCAGGGGGTAATCTATCATATCCATAATCCAGGGATATGATAGATAGGCAGTTAAGATACCACGCGACACCCTATAAATACCAGGGGGTAACACCAAGGTGCACACGTTCTAACTCAGCTCTTTACATTCAGTACGACACAACACAACCCCCACTAAACACATACCCCCTCCCCCCTTTGGCGAAAGGCCTTGTGTTTGGTGATTCCTTGCTCACCGGGATATCTCCACTCATAGATACTCCGGCAGAGGCAACCCAATCCAAAATCAAACCACCAGCCCCCTGGGCTGGACATCTGGTTCCACACCGGAACATTGGCGCCGACAGTGGGGACCGTAAATTTCGATCCCCGTGACCAACAATGGCTACTACTAGAAGCAAAGACTCGGAACCCTCACCGGAGAGTCCATCGCGTGCGCAGACCGAGACAGTCGCAAAGAACAAACTCAAGGACCTCCGGCCCGAGGACATCCCCAATAACAATGATAGCGAGGAGGGGAACAGTGTGTCAGACACAGCCTCGTCTCCCCCGCAGGGAGCTAAGTGCAACGACATACCGAACCCAGACCTCATCCTCCTCCAGAATACACAGCAATCAATCCTGAGGAGGATAGAGAACATGGAGAAGCGACATGACCTCCAGCGTCAAGAAGACTTCAGAGTAATGCAACAGATCATGGAAGACCACCGCCGGCAAGCTAAAGCGTCGGAACACGAGCAAGACCAGGATACACAAAGAAAGAAAGTAAGGATATCCCGGAAACACGGAGGCCCTCGGCCGGTCAGAAGCTCAAGGCATGACCGGTATGCAAAGAACACGACCTCTTCGGAAACAGACTCCGAGCATGAGGAGACCCGAGATCCCCAGTCGGGTCGGAAGAAACGTTTTCTAGGGAAGACCTCGGATGACGAAGACCGAGACAGAGAGAGGCCGCCCCAACCAAAGGGCTCTCCCCGGGAATATCATGTGAAATATATAGCGGGCCATAACAGCAGCCCTTTCTCGGAAGAAATCGAGAATGCTCCATACCCTAGCAAATTTGAGCTGGCCTCTTTACCGAAGTATGATGGCGTGTCCGACCCGAGGGCCCATCTCGACGCCTTCAAGCTACTCATGTTCGTAAGGCAAATCAAAGGCCCGGTCATTAGTCGGCTCTTCGCGGCCACTTTGATCGGCCGGCTCAAATTTGGTTACACACACCGCCGAAAAGATCCATCCACGACTTTCAAGGCCTCGGCGCAAATTCGAACTGAATTTTGCAACTAGCCGGAAACAACCGAAATCTCAAGTATACCCTAAGTAAGATAAAGCAACGGAGGGGGAAACGCTACAAAAATACCCGGACGGGTTTAAGGTGGTAGCCCTCCGTGTAAGGTCCCTCCCAGAAAGCGTTCATGTGCATTGTCTCGTGGACGGCTTGGGACCCTCTTCCCGGCTAGCAAACTCCATCTTCAAGAACCGGGTATACACTCTCACTGAGTTCAACACCCGCGCGAGGCAATATCTGGAAGTAGAACAGATGGAGATCGCCAATACTAATGGCGATGAAAAGCGAAGCACACCACCCCGGGTCAAGAATCAACCGAGTGGTCGTAAAGAGGACCCCGTGCTCGAATCGAGACAAAGAAAAACAAAACCCGACAAGTCGAGAGGAGGCCGAGGTATGGGAGGTACACCCCGCTCAATGTTTCGCGGGGCCGTTATGGAAAGAAGTGGCCTCCACGAGAGATGAGAAAGGTAGACCGACCCGGGCCCCCACGCTTCCGACCCACCACGGATCGGTCAAAGTTCCGTGATTTCCACGACGGACCGGGGCACACCACGGACCAATGCTTCGAACTCGGGACGCAATTGAAAGATACATCCGAGAGGGTAAATTGCGCCGCATTCGATAAAAACACAGGGTCGGAAGAACAAAAAAAGGAAACAAGGCCGAAGCCCGAGTCCGTCCCCACTCGATCGGAAAGTCGATGGAATAGGACGACAATCATCATCCGACAACGAGCAGTTTCCGGAGATAGACATGAACCACAGGTGTAACGTAATCAGTGGAGGCATGGGCGGAGGAGGAGACACCTCAAGTCAAAGAAGAAAATACTTGAGGGAGGTACTGTCAGTAAGAGCCCCCCCCAAGTTCAAAGACAACCATGACCGACCGACGCCTCCAGCATTACAGTTTACCACCGAAGACCTAAAAGACGTCGTACCGGGGCACCAAGACGGATTGGTAATTACCGGGATCCTGGTAAACTGCCTTGTGGAAAGGATTTTCGTTGATCCCGGCAGCTCAGTAGATATCATCATGTGGGACGCCTTTAAGAGGATGAACTTGGATAAAGAAGACCTGCGTCCATGCAAGACAACACTCGTAGGCTTTAACGGCGAACAATCCAAGCCGAAGGGGTACATCGACCTCAAGCTGACCTTGGGAACTAAAAAAGCCTTCAAAGCCGAGAGGGTAAGATTCATCGTGGCCGACTTCCCCTCCCCGTATAATATGATCTTGGGTAGACCAACCATCCACAGCTGGGATATGGTTGCATCCACCAAGCACCAGAAGTTAAAAATGGTTAGCTCCAAAAATACGGTTATCACCATAACCGGGGACCAGAAGGAAGCTCGACAATGTTATGATGAAACCATGCGAGAGAACGGACCGGAAGGCGTCATCACCCCAGATCAAAACGCCACGGGAAGCTTGGCCGGCGAAAAATGCAAGCAGCAGAGCCGACCCGTCAGTGTGGTGGAATTGGACTTAAGAGATGAGGAGCCCGAGAACCCAAGACCCGAGCCAGAGGGAGAATTGGAAGATTTAGTCCTGGGGAAAGATCCGACCCAGGTAACGAAGATAGGAGGCGCAATGACCCTAGAGCTCAAAAAGGAATTAAGCAATTTCCTAAAAGCAAACCGAGATCTTTTTGCATGGAGGGCCTCGGAGGTACCCGGAATCGACCCCAACTTCTGCCGCCACGGGTTGGCAATCAAACCGGATCTACCCGGTATCGCGAGAAGAGACGAAAACGGGGGACCGACGAGCGGATCGCCTTAGAAAAGCATGTGAAAGAACTACTAGAGGCCGGATTCATCCGGGAAATACAATACACCACATGGTTATCCAATACGGTCATGGTCCTAAAGCCCAACGGGAGTTGGAGGGTGTGTATAGATTACACCAACTTAAACGAGCCCGCCCTAAAGACTCGTACCGATGCCGAGCATCGACCAATTGGTCGACAACTCATCCGGATTTCAACTATTATCATTTATGGATGCTTACTCCGGATACAATCAAATAGCGATGCACCCGGAAGATCGAACGGACGGCCTTCATAACCGACAAGGCCAATTACTGCTATAATGTCATGCCGTTCGGGTTGAAAAATGCCGGGGCCACCTATCAACGAATGATGAACAAAGTCTTCGAAGACCAGCTCGGCCGAAATGTAGAAGTATACATTGATGACATGATCGTCAAGTCGTGAAGCCGGAGACCACATCCAAGACCTCGGACGACGTTCGAAAAGTTACGAAAGCACCGAATAAAGCTGAATCCGGCAAAATGTGCATTTGGAGTCCCGGCAGGAAAGTTCCTCGGGTTTATGCTCACACACCGAGGAATTAAAGCAAACCCCGATAAGTGTAAGGTGGTGCTGGATATGATAGCACCAACCAACAAAAAGGAGGTACAGCAGCTGACCAGGAGGTTGGCGGCTATGACAAGATTCCTACCCAGGTCGGCCGAAAATGCCCTTCCCTTCTTCAAACTGCTAAAGAAGGAGACGAGAGGCGGATGGAACTCCGAATGTGAGTCCGCATTTGCAAAAATCAAACAATGCCTGGCTACCCCGCCGGTCCTATCCAGGCCCGACTCGGGCGAGACGGTTTTCCCGTATTTATCCGTCGGCCAAGAAGCCATAAGCGCCGCCCTGGTTCGAGAAACCCAATCCGGCCAGATACCGATTTACATTGTTAGCAAGGCACTTCAGACCTCGGAACTCAGATATCAGAAGTTGGAGAAGGTAGCGTTCGCCCTGCTAACGGCGGCAAGACGCCTACGCCCATACTTCCGGGGCACAAAGTGGTGGTACGAACCGGCCGGCCAATCCCGCAGTTCTACACAAACCAGACTGGCCGGGCGAATGACCCGGGCCATTGAATTATCGAGTCGACATTTCCTACGAAGCCCGGCACGCGATAAAGTCGCAAGCCTTGGCCGACTTCGTAAGGAGCTTACCCCAACCCACGAGGAAGGGACGTCGGTCTTAAAGAATGGACGGTATACGTCGACGGATCCTCAAATACAAAAGGGAGGGGCTGGAATAATAGTTGAAAATCCAGACGGAGTCGCCGTCGAACACTCCCTCCACCTCAAATTTCCGACATCCAACAACGGGCGTAATACGAGGCGATCGCGTCTCGAACAAGCAAAGGAGCAGGGGGTGCAGAGAGTCAAAATCTTGACCGACTCCCAGCTCGTAGCGGCTCAGATACAAGGCTCCTATCAAACCAAAGGCCCGTTGTTGGCAAAATACTTGAACAAAGCCAGAGACATGATTGCCGAGTTCGAAGAGGTGACATCGCTCACTCATATTCCGCGGGAGGAAAACACCGTGGCCGACATATTGTCAAAGCGGCTAGCACCAAAGGTCCGGAAATTACCGGACCGTCGTCCAACAAAACCTGGACGAACCAAGCTGTGTCATGTCCATATCATCAGCCTCGGATTGGAGAAAACCGATCGAGGACTACCTAGAAAGAGGAATCATACCCACCGACACAACGGAAGCTCGAAAGTTGATCCGGCAGGCCGCCATGTACACGATGGTGGACGATCAGTTGTACAGGAAAGGATTACACTCCCCCATGATGAGATGCTTGAATGCAACCGAGGCCGTGTGCACGTTCTCGCCGAAATACATGAAGGCATTAACGGTCAAGATATGGGAGGAAAATCCCTAGCTCGAAATCACTCGAGCCGGATACTTCGGCCAACGATGGCGGCGAGACTCCATGGAAACAAAGACGAAGGTGCGCGACAGTTGTCGACACACGCCAACATCCTTTGGCGCTCCCCGACAGAACTAAAAAGCATTACGGCTCCCTGGCCGTTCTACAAGTGGGGGATGGACTTTCTCGGGCCATTCAAAACAGCCCCAGGACAGCTAAGGTACCTCATAGTCGCGGTCAACTACTTCACCAAATGGATAGAAGCCGAGCCATTAACCACAATCACCTCGGCCCGCATTCAACGATTCTTTCAGCAAAGCATCCTCTCTCGGTTCGGAATACCGACCGAGATAATTACGGACAACGGAACGCAGTTCATTGACAAAGGATTTCAGAGCATGATGTCGGACCTCGACATCATGCATCACTTTGCATCGGCCGAACACCCCCAATCCAACGGGCGGGCCGAGGCCGCCAACAAGGTCATCGTAGACGGGTTAAGAAGACGCATGGAGGACGCCGACTCTTCCTGGGTCGAGCAACTCTACAGCGTCCTGTGGGGGTACAGGACGAGCGTCCAAACCTCCACGCAGGAAACCCCATTCCGTTTGACATATGGATGCGAAGCGATGATCCCGGTCGAGATAGGCCAACCGACGTGGAGGAAAATGAAAGCTAGCAGGGAAGGAGAAGAGCCAAACGGTGACGCCTTGATGACGAATTAGACCTCATTGACGAGGCACGGATCCGGCGCACCGCCAAGACCTCACCGCAAAGCAACCGATCGCAGCGAAGTACAACCGAAAGGTGAACCTCGCTCCTTCAACCGGGCAACCTCGTGCTCCGACGCGCCGACATCGGAAATAAGAACTCCAAAGATGGCAAGCTAGCGGCAACCGGGAGGGCCTCTACCGCGTAAAGGAAAACTGGAAAAGGGCGCCTACATCCTGGAGACCCTGAGCAGAAAGCCGGTCAAAAGGACCTGGAACGCCGACAAACTGAGAATCTACTACAGCTAGACCTCGGTCTGCCTACCAAGATAGAACCGACGGGCGTATTTATGTTGCAATTTTTCAATTAATTTAGTATTTTCAATTCCAGTTTTTTATATTTAGTTGAAAGACAGCACTCATTGTTTCTTTCATTCGTTCTTATTGAAAGACTCCCCAGTGGAGACACCAATTATCCATTACGGATTGGTTAAATAAGGTATCGCCGAGGCACAAGCAGCCCCGATCAAGCAAAAATACCAAAAGAAGGGATTACACCGGGGTTACCACACCCGGGTTGCGTATAGCCCGATCTCGTGGCATTACCGATGCCCCAATTCGCGGTACTACACCCGGCTACCACGCCCGGTTCGCGAGACGGTAAAAACACCATCTCTTTTAAAAAAGATGCATCGAAAAATGCTCCTAAATAGGGAGGTGAATTGTCACGCAGCCCCGATCAGCCGACATGTACAAACCGCGCGTTCGACACACCGCGATTGTGCATCCGACATTTTGCCCATATTCGGATAAAACAACCCCGGACAGCCATATTCGGATCTCGGTAGCTCGGGTTACTCCCCTACCCCCTTTTCCCGAAGTCAACCTATCGGAAGAAACACCTAGCAGATACTACGCATATAAAGGCCCTGGCCCGGCCATAAAAAATAAAGAATGTTAACTAACAGTTGACAAGACAAACTGATTGGTTGAAATCAAGTTTTATAACTATTACAAGGTTACACAAAGGAACCCGGTACAAGCCACCGGTTCAAACCTACAAAGTTACAAAAAGGAACCCGGTACAAATGTCCGGTTCAAAATACAATGCTAAAATAAATTATGCAGGGGAGGGGTCATCCTCTGAAGCCACGGCCTCCGGAACAGCTGCCTCGACGACCGGAGCACATTTGGAGCTCCCCTCTCCACTATCACCCCCGTCGGTACCCAGAACTTCCCCTTCCCCACCCAGCTCCTCCCTGGTAAAGGAGTCAGAGTCATCCTCGGGCAACGCAGGGGCAGGGTAGAAGACGCCATCCTTCACATAGGCCTGGTAATGATAGCCGTCCGTCCTAAGCTCTACCCCAGGGTTAAGGTGACGGATCTAGGCCAAGGCCATGTCGAAGCAGTCAAAAGCGGCCCCCTTGCATATGTCCTGGCATTCGATCCGGGCTCGCTTCTCTTCCGCAAGTGCCGCGTTGACATCTTCAAGTTCAGAACATAGGTCCGCCCGCTGGCTCTGAACAGTCTTGAGGGCATCCAGCCCTGCCGAATGTGCTTTCCGAAGAGCGGCCATGTCCGAAGTAGCCTTCTCTACAGCTTCCTTGCAAAGAATAAGCTCCTTGGACGCCTTCCCGGCGCTCGCCCTCGCTACCTCGGCGTCTTCTTCTTCGCCTTTAGCCTTGGACGCCTCCGCCGCATCTTTTCCTTTTTGTTTGGCGAGCCTCGGCGAACTTTTTCACATACTTTCCCTTAAGGTGCGAGATACGCCCGGGCCAAACCAACACCCGGGCGAGGCGAGCCCGGATATCGTGAACCACGGCCTCATCAATGTCGGCCGGTGGCGGGCGTTTGTAAATTGGCGAGGCGGGGAGAAGGCAACTTCGAGCTCCTCGCCCGGAGGGCCTTTCTCCCAAGCGAGACCCCGGACGATCTTGGGAGCAGACGGAGAGGCGACAGGAGATGAGGGCCCCTCGGAAACCTCCTTACCCTTGGAAGGAGAAGCAGCTGACGTCCGGACAGCCTCACCTTCGGGTGACGAAGGCGCCCGGACAGGAGACGCGACTTTGGCCTTCTTAGCAACCCGGTCTTGTGTGACACCGGGTGCCGCACCCTCCGGGGCTCGGAAGAAGGACGCTTCCGAGGATTCCTCTTCGGAGGAGCCTCCGGATCGGGAGTCACGACAGGACAAGTACCGCGGAAGCTCCCTCATCGCCTCGCCTACAAAACACAAAGGAAAGTAAGGAAGTTAGTGAGGCAACAAAATCAACGAAAACAAACGCAAGAACAATAACTACAAGCCGCATACAAATTACGTATCCCGGCTCCGATCCGGACCGGTGATGAAGAAGGCCGCGCTCCCGGCACCATATGTTTTCACATACGAAACCGGGCGGTCAACGAATACGACCTCGCCGGCGGGAAGGTCGTCGGACATAACTTGGTACGAGGCGGAAGCGAGCCTATGATGATCAAAAGTCCAAAGAGGGGAAACCTCCACTCCACATCACGGCCTCGGCCCCCTTCAAGAACCAAGGCCGTCGGGTTTCGCCACCACTTTAAAGAAACCATTCTTAAAGTATTTGAAGGAGTCCGAAAAGGCGGTAAGCAGTTTTCGGTCGGGGTCACCCCGGAGAGAGGTGAGCCCCTTTAATTTCTCGTCCTCCTTACCAGAGCGAGGAGTGAAATGGTGATAATTGAATATTTTATACACTTCTTTTTATCTCTTGATTAATAATTTAGGACTTTTTAGTTAATAAATAATGGCTTTTATACTTATTTGGGCTTTGGGCCTTTGATTATATTTTAGCCATTTTTATTAATAAAATTCCAGTTTTACATTGCTTCACTAATCTTACCATAACTCTTGAACCAGACATCGGATTTGCCTCATTTTTGTTTCATATTTCAGATGATTCAGAGATCTACAATTGTTATGAAGACATGAAGGGAAAATTCGGACAAGAAGACGGTCGATTTTGAAGCCAAAGTCAGATGTTTTATTTGGGCTCGAATTTGTGACTAAAGCCCATTCTGTATTATTTTCTGTTTTGGGCCTGGATTATTGATTGGAGCCCCATTTCGTTTTTCATCTTAGGTTAAGTAAGGCAGCAGCCACAAACAGATTCATTCACATTTTTATTCTGTTTTGTGGATCAAAATAGAGTTTTTCAGATTCTCCGAAATGTTCTTCGTGTTCTTCGCGTTCTTCGTCTCGTTCTTCGATTTTCCCCACCATGTTCGGCTAAACCTTCCGTGGTTAACCCAACGTTGAGGATTCCATGATTCGTCCGCAGAACTCGTACTTAATCGGTAACTTTACTCGTTTCGTTTTCATCTTATCGGATCCGATTTCGGAAATAGTTCGAATATTAGATTTAATATTCGGTTTGGTTCATCCCAAGGACTGAGTTCGAACTAGGTTAGAGTGTTGTTGTGCGATTGCACAAGTGAGACGCCACTGTTCGGACAGATTCTAGGCGATCGTCTAGTCGAGGGATTTCTGGACGAACGTAGAGATTTCGGTTCGTCCAGAGCCAAACGCGAGTTCGTTTATATTTCGTTCAATGAAGGAAGTTTCTGGAATCTAAACGTTGGGTTGATCGTTTTAATCTATTTCAATCTAGTTTTTATCTCGTTTTCGCATATTTCAGATCTGTTTCGTTTGATTTCGTTTTAATCTGTTTCAAATCAAAAACCCCTAATTTTATTGTTGTTCGTTTTTTTTGTTGCCGATTTAAACCCACCGCAAATTCCTTGAGAGAAACGACCCAGGTTACATTATACCGCAAATCCTTTCTAATCTGGTTATTTTGTGAGATGACGGCAAATCTCTGTCAAAATATGGTGCCGCCCTGTGGAATTTGCATCGGTTTCGTTAAGCAACGGTAGTTTTCGGTGGTTCGGTGTGGCGGGAGTAAAATATTTTTGACCTAGATCACTCAAACCAGGTCTTATTCACAAGGAATTGGGCATTTTAAACAAGAATCACTCTCCTTGGGAGTGAGGTCTGCCCTATTTTCCCCAAATTCCAACGTTTGGACCTCGTTTTCACCGTTTTAAGTTTCTATTTTGTGATTTCTACTAGGTCAATTTTTCCGGAGTATCTCCGAATGACCTGAAATTTTTACAGCGATAGAAAATGGCCAAAAACCTTGGGCACACTAGAAATCTGTGATTTCTCGTGTGGTATGCTCAGATTTCCCAAATTCCATCATTTAGACCACTTTTTCATTTTTTTTGAAGTTTTTTCATTTCATTTTTGGGTTCCCCAATGGTCTAGGAGTTGCCCTGTCCAAGTCCCATAAATTTTAAAAATCATTTGATGTTGTTTTGGACTTGTTTTGGTCAAATTCCAACATAGGTTTTTGTGTTTTTGTGTCATCTTAGTGTTTTCTACTTTCTACCACTTTTAGTGGCATTTTCGTAATTCGATTTCCCGCAAATTCCCGCCTTGTGTTTCGCCTTGTGTTTGTGTTTATGCTGCATGAGTACTAGGAGTACTATTGATCCGAAGACTTGTTGCCACTTGATCCCGAAATTGAAAGAACAATTCTTACCGCTAGAAGAGTTGTTAGGCTAAGTCGTGGGATTGATCGAATTTGACATTGAACTTGAGTCTCGAGTCCGATTGTGTCCATTCCGTTGATCTTGACTCGATAGTACTTCGCTAGTCTTGTTGTTTTCACCGATTCTAGTAGCAATTTTGCTAACTCTCGACATTATGGCGTAAGAGCAAGTAGCTCGTCTCACTTTGAAAGAATTAGCTACCCCCGATGTGGGCAATCGAATTTGTGTATTCAATATCCCGAACTTGCCGCTAACTTTGAATTAAAATCTGGTCTTATCCATTTTTTGCCCAAGTTTCATGGTCTTGGTGAATGTCCTCACAGCATCTCAAGGAGTTCCATGTGGTTTGCAAGACAATGAAACCTCAAGCAATTGATGAGGACCACATTAAGTCGAGAGCTTTTCCATTTTCCCTAGATGGCGTGGCTAAGGATTGGCTATACAATTTGCAACCCACATCTGTTGGGAGTTGGAATAATATGCAGAAGTTATTCCTAGTGAGGTTCTTTCCTTCCTCAAAAGCCATTGCTATTCGAAGGAGATCACTAGTGTTAAACAAATCAATGGGGAGACAATGTATGAGTATTGGGAGAGATTCAAGCGATTGTGTGCAAGCCGTCCACACCACCGATTTCAGACCAACTCCCGATTACATATTTCTATTCTCGGTTTGTTACCGATGGATAAGAGTTTCGTGGATGCGTCCAAAGTGGTGGGGCCTTAGATAGCAAGACACCCGAAGATGCCCGAGAGCCGATATCTACTATGGTCGCTAATTCTCGGCAATTTGGCACTGGGGCCAATGGTACTCCCGTTTACCATATTCAAACACCTCCGGTCCAAGACGATTCTCGAGAGATTGGAGAATAGACTTGATGATCCGACTTCCCTTGTGAGGCAAGTTGGCGTGACCCAGACAAGACAATCTTCCCCTCCTCGATTGGGTACTCCCGTGGGTTTTGTTCGACCCTTATCATTCTCGACTCTTGTCCTACCTTGCATGATCCTACTTCTCAAGACCGTCAGCCAAGAGCTGCAGTGGGTGTTTTTCCAGAAAGCCACAATACCGTGAGAATAATGCCTTCTCCAATACCTACAATCCTGGTTGGAGAAATCACCCCAATTTCCGTTGGAACCAGAATCAGAATCATAACCAGAATAACCAATATCAGCAGAATTCTGGGAACTACCAGCAGAGACAATACATGCCGCAAAATTTCCAACAACACTCTGCACCTCCTTTGCCAGCACCACCTCCTCGACCAGCCATATGTGCACCTCCGGGCGGCACAACAAAGAGCTAGTACCGAGTGATGGTTCTTCACTAGAGGATATGATGAAGCAATTTGTCACGCCCAATATGCAATTTCAACATAAAACCGACACTTCCATTCGACTTTGCAAACACAAATTGGGCGTTGGCAACATCATTGAACCAGCTTCAACCTCGTGGATCCAACACTCTTCCTTCACAAACAATTCCTAATCCTAAAGGGAATGTGAGTGCTATCTCCCTTCGATCTGGCAAGCAATTGGAGGAACCTAAACCAGCTGTAGATGTGACTTCCATATCAGAGAGAGAGTCAGAAAATGTGAAGATTGACTCTAAAAATAAAAAGGCAATCCAACAAGGTGAAGAGGAAGACATTCCCATTCCTCTTCCTTTCCCTCATAGAGCAGTTAAAACCAAGAAGTTGGCAGAAAAAGCACAAGAGAAGGATATACTTGAGACGTTCGAAGAGTAGAGATCAACATTCCTCTCTTAGATGCGATCAAACAAATTCCAAAATATGCCAAGTTTCGAAAGAGTTGTGTACCAACAAGAGGCGACTGAAGGGAAATGAACGAGTGAGTTTCAACCAGAATGTATCAGCACTCATCCAGCCTACCATGCCTCGCAAGTGCAAAGATCCAGGGACGTTTTCTATCCCTTGCCTTATTGGTAATTATAAATTTGATGATTGCATGCTAGATTTAGGTGCTTCTATAAATGTCATGCCCGCATCTATTTATAGATCTCTTGGTCTTGGTCCTTGCGTCCAACCGGTGTTATTGTTCAACTAGCTAATAGGAGTAATGCCCATCCTTCCGGTTTAGTTGAAGATGTATTAGTCAAAGTTAATGAATTGATATTCCCGCTGATTTTTACATCTTAGATATGCAGGATGAGTCTTCTAGTAGTAGGTCACCAATCATTCTAGGGAGGCCTTTCATGAAAACAGCTAGGACGAAGATAGATGTGTATTCTGGTACTCTTTCCATGGAGTTTGGTGATATTTCTGTGAATTTTAATATCTTTGATGCCATGAAACATCCTAGGGAAGAACATTCTATTTTCCGTATTGATGTGATTGATGATCTTGTGGATGATGTTCTTGCTTTGAATGGTGTCGATTATCCCGATTTTTCATCCGAGAGTGATTCTCGCCATTTGTGCATGTGTTGATAATGAATGGTGCTCTGTTTGTACTCATTTGGTTAATGCTGCATTATTTGGTGATTCGACTTCTTACGGGTATTGATTCTCGCATTACTTGTGAATTCCGATATTGATTACGAGTTTGAGCTTCATCCCGATCCCGATGTGCATCCTAATTTTGATTTTGATGAACTTAACTCGATTTTGATGAGCTGAATTCGATGTTAACATTGAGCCTGTGTAGACATAGTTCTTCCGCTTCTTTGAATGTGGTTTCGGCATTTCCAGTGTGATGACATCAGAGTTGTTGCAACAACCACCCAAGTTTCTCCCATCTACTGAGCAACCACCCAAACTTGAGTTGAAATCACTTCCAGATCACTTGAAATATGCATTTCTGGAGGTGGATGAACAGTTGCCAGTCATTGTGGCAAATAACCTTCTTCCTGAACAAGAAGAGAAGCTGCTAAGCTTATTGAGGGCGAACAAGAAAGCCATTGGGTGGACATTAGCCGACATAGTTGGCATCAGCCCTTCCATGTGCATGCATCGTGGTCTGTTGGAAGAGGACTCTAAGCCGGTGAGGCAACCCCGAGACGCCTTAATCCCCTTATCCTTGATGTGGTGAAGAAGGAGGTCACTAAGCTTCGCAAGCCGGTATCATCTATCCCATTTCGATAGCCGGTGGGTCGCCCCGGTCCCGGAGTGGTTCCTAAGAAATCCGGAGTCACCGTAGTAGCCAATCGAAGAATGAGCTCATTCCTACTCGAGTTCGGAATAGTTGGAGAGTTTGCATTGACTATAGGAGACTCAACCAAGCCACTCGCAAGGATCATTACCCTTTACCTTTCATTGATCGGATGTTAGAGCGATTGGTGGCAAGTCTCATTATCGCTTCCTAGATGGCTACTCCGGATACTTCCAGATCCATATTGCTCCGAGGATCGGGAGAAGACGACCTTCACATGCCCCTTTGGAACATATGCCTACCGAAGGATGCCTTTTGGCCTCTGCAATGCACCTGGCACCTTTCAGCGTTGTATGGTAAGTATTTTCTATGAGTTTCTAGAGGATTGCATGGAGGTCTTTATGGATGATTTCACCGTATATGGGTCGATTTTGATGCATGCTTAGCTAATCTATCTAGAGTTTTGCATAGGTGCATTGAGTCTAATCTTGTGCTTTGAATTATGAAAAATGTCACTTTATGGTTGAGTCGGTATAGTCTTGGGACACATAGTGTCTAGGAAAGGGATTGAGGTAGACCCTGCTAAGATAGATGTGATTACTGCTTTGCCTTACCCCGCATCTGTGCGGGAAGTTCGTTCTTTTCTTGGTCATGCAGGTTTCTATCGGCGTTTCATTAGGGATTTCAGTAAGACTGCCCGACCCTTGTCCAACCTTCTGCATAAGGACACTGACTTTGTATTTGATGATGCTTGCAAGGCGGCCTTCGATCATTTGAAGCGTTGCTCGACTACAACCCAGATGATCCGGCCCCCCCGATTGGTGCATCCCTTTGAGCCGATGTGTGATGCTTCCAACTATGCGGTTGGTGCTATCTTGGCACAACGGGTCGATAGGGCATCTCATGTGATTGCATATGCCTCCAAGACTTTGGATCCCCGATCCCGCCTAATTATACCACTACCGAGAAGGAGTTGTTGGCTATTGTATTTGCTTTTGATAAGTTTAGGTCATATCGCTAGCTAGTAGAGTAATTGTTTTCTCCGACCATGCCGCTCCGAAATTTCTTTTGAAAAAGGCGGATGCTAAGCCACGACTCATCCGGTGGATGCTATTGCTCCAAGAGTTTGATGTTGAGATTCGAGGATGTAAGCGGAGCACAAACTCGGGTAGCCGACCACTTGAGTCGTATCACCCATTCTTCCTCTCGGCCCTCTTCTATTCGGGATGATTTTCCGATGAGCGGCTTCGCAGCCTACAAGGTAAGCTTCCATGGTATGCTGATCTCGGTTAACTACTTGGTAGCCGGTGTTTTGCTGGAGATTCTACTAGGGCCCAAACCTTCATATTAAAGAGTGAGTCTAAATACTATGTTTGGGATGACCTTTATCTCGTGGAAATTTTGTAGTGACCAAGTAGTTAGGAGATGTGTGCCTGATCATGAGTTTCACTCTATATTGCATTTTGCTCATGCTTCTGGCTGTGGTGGTCACTTTGGACCCCAAAGAACTGCTAGAAAAGTGTTAGATAGTGGATTGTTTTGGCCTTCCTTGTTTCATGATTCCCATCTCTGTTTTGTAAGTCATGTGATAACCGTCGAGAGAGCGGAAGTATTTCTCGTAGGCATGAGATGCCCCAAAACCCTATATTGTTTTGTGAGATCTTTGATGTTTGGGGTATTGATTTTATGGGTCCATTTCCCGCTTCATATGGTTATACTTACATCCTACCGGGCCGTTGATTATGTCTCGAAATGGGTTGAGGCGAAAGCCACTCGGACTAATGATTCTTCCGTGGTGGTGGATTTTGTTAGGTCTAACATTTTCTCGGGTTTGGCATTCCTAGGGCTATTATCAGTGACCAGGGTTCCCATTTTTGCAACCGAAGCATGGGTGCCTTGTTACGCAAGTATGGAGTGCTTCACAAGGTCTCCACAGCATACCATCCTCAGACCAATGGTCAAGCTGAAGTCTCAAATAGAGAGATTAAGCAAATCCTTCAGAAGACTGTTAACTCTACCCGAAAAGATTGGAGTAAGCGATTAGAGGATGCTTTGTGGGCATATCGCACCGCCTACAAGACTCCGATTGGGATGTCTCCTTATCGATTGTCTTTGGTAAGGCATGTCATCTTTAGGTTGAGTTGGAACATCAAGCCTATTGGGCCATTAAGCGGTGTAACATGGATTTGGCTAAGTCGGCATGGGAACGGAAGCCTGCGGTTGCAAGAGTTGGATGAACTTAGATTGGATGCCTATGAGAGTTCGCGTTTGTACAAGGAAAAGACTAAGGCATTCCATGATAAGCATATTCTCGAGGAAAGAATTTTTGTGGGCCGAAAGTTCTTCCGTTTAACTCCCGTCGAAGTTTATGCCCGGTAAGCTTCGATCTAAATGGGATGGCCCTTTGAGATCACTAACATATTTCCATTTGGTGATGTTGAGCTATGTGATCCACCCACGGGAGAACCTTTAAGGTCAATGGGCATCGCCTCAAGCAATTCCATGAGGGATCCCAAAGAATGACTGAGGGAAGCGAGATATTATCCTCATTGATGCCACTTATCCTCCTTAAACCCTTGGGGAGTATTCTTCTTTCCTCTCCCTCTTTCTCTTTTATTTGTTTTCATATTTGCAATTTGTTTTTCGAAAATAAATACAGTCTATCTTTCTATGATTGCTATATATTATGAACTAGGACATTTTGGTTTTAATGGATCATTCTGTTTGGTCTGTGATTCTTGACTCTTCGATTACATATCTTGGTAGTTGATTTGATGTTGTTGATTGCCTAAGTTGGTACGACCTTGTGAGGTTTTGGGCCCGCTTGAATGGAATTCATCTTTTCCCATTCTCTCTTTCATGTGTGCATCTCGCTCCCGATTTGTGTTCTCTAGAACTTGCTCCTTTTCTTGTTGAAACTACATTTTTCACTTACATGCATAAATATGATAGAAGCTTGTTTTCTTTCTTTTATTTTCCCACTTTGGCCAAATAGCTTTCCCTTGCATTATGTTTCCTTTGCTAGCCCATTTGTGCCTTTTCGACTCATTCTTTTCTAAGCCACATTACAAGCCTAAGCGTAAAACCATTTTATTCCGCACCTTGGAGATTTATTGAGCATTGGTTTCACCTTGGTTTTGTGTTTAAGTGTGGGGGTTGCTCAGGAGTGCAACAGTTTAAGTGTGGGGGGGAGATGTTTGGTTTTGTCATTGTGATTTTGTATATAGTTTCAAAAAAAGAAAAAAAAAAAGAAAAAAAAAAAGGAAAAGAAAAGAGAAGCAAAAAAAAAAAGAGTAAAATAAAAGTCTTTCATTGTGATTTTAATCAATGCTCTTTTTAATTTCTTGGGTGCTTAGCCTCTCATTCCATACTATTACCTACCTTCACCCTAACCCCATTACAACCTTTAATAATAAGCTCTCTTGATTTGTGCATGCATGTGTTATGAGTAGTGGAGACGTAGAAATTGAGCAAGCTTATGGTAGAACAATTTTCTTGAGTAGAATTTGAGCGATACACTTATTTACCTTAAACACTTGAGAGATTGATTGATTGAGCGCATCATTTGAGAGACCATCATTTGTGATTAGCATCATTGATTGAGATTACCAGGAATTGTAATTTGAGATGAAGGGATTTTGGGTCTTGATTGATTGGTTCTAATGAAACTCGTGTCCCTTGTTCAATTTCTCGCATTGTTAGCAATTTGTAGAAAAGAAGAGTTTCTCCTTTACGTCTTTTTCTTTGAATTTTGCTCGGGAGTGCAAAAAGATAAGTGTGGGGGAATTTGATAATTGAATATTTTATACACTTCTTTTTATCTCTTGATTAATAATTTAGGACTTTTTAGTTAATAAATAATGGTTTTTATACTTATTTGGGCTTTGGGCCTTTGATTATATTTTAGCCATTTTTATTAATAAAATTCCAGTTTTACATTGCTTCACTAATCTTACCATAACTCTTGAACCAGACATCGGATTTGCCTCATTTTTGTTTCATATTTCAGATGATTCAGAGATCTACAATTGTTATGAAGACATGAAGGGAAAATTCGGACAAGAAGACGGTCGATTTTGAAGCCAAAGTCAGATGTTTTATTTGGGCTCGAATTTGTGACTAAAGCCCATTTCGTATTATTTTCTGTTTTGGGCCTGGATTATTGATTGGAGCCCCATTTCGTTTTTCATCTTAGGTTAAGTAAGGCAGCAGCCACAAACAGATTCATTCACGTTTTTATTCTGTTTTGTGGATCAAAATAGAGTTTTTCAGATTCTCTGAAATGTTCTTCGTGTTCTTCGCGTTCTTCGTCTGTTCTTCGATTTTCCCAGCCATGTTCGGCTAAACCTTCGTGGTTAACCCAACGTTGAGGATTCCATGATTCGTCCGAGAACTCGTACTTAATCGGTAACTTTACTCGTTTCGTTTTCATCTTATCGGATCCGATTTCGGGAAATAGTTCGAATATTAGATTTAATATTCGGTTTGGTTCATCCCAAGGACCGAGTTCGAACTAGGTTAGAGTGTTCTTTGTGCGATTGCACAAGTGAGACGCCACGTTTCGGACAGATTCTAGACGATCGTCTAGTCGGGATTTCGGACGAACGCAGAGATTTCGGTTCGTCGAGCCAAACGCGAGTTCGTTTCTATTTCGTTCAATGAAGGAAGTTTTCGGAATCTAAACGTTGGGTTGATCGTTTTAATCTATTTCAATCTCGTTTTTATCTCATTTTCGCATATTTCAGATCTGTTTCAGTTTGATTTCGTTTTAATCTGTTTCAAATCAAAAACCCTTAATTTTATTGTTGTTTGTTTTTCTTTGTTGCTTGATTTAAACCCACTGCAAATTCCTTGAGAGAAACGACCCAGGTTACATTATACTGCAAATCCTTTCTAATCTGGTTATTTTGTGAGATGACGGCAAATCTCTGTCAAAGGGCCGAAGAAGAAAAAGAATAAGGTGGCGGTACAAGGAATAGGTACCGAGAAGGACTGACATAGCCGCTCGAAAGCAACTATGTAAGCCCACCCGTTGGGGTGGAGTTGAGAAGGGGCCGGATGGAGATGGGCCGAGGCGGGACATTTGAAACTCGGTGAACGGAAAGCGAACACCGAGCCGGGTCATATAGGCCTTATAAAAGAAAAAGAAGTTGGTGAAATCTCCAACCCTCGGCACGACGGGCTCATCCTCCCCGGGGGCAAAAGTAATGACCTTGCATAGCCGAGAGCTTCATCGGCGGAGGGCACGAACGGTGATCAGCGAATGGGTCGTCCACACGTCCTGGGTCACCCAATGAAGTGGTCCCGCAAGAGTTTGAGGAGAGGCGGGGGAATCCGACCTCCCAGCGCCCGAGGGGGCATCACTTGGCGAAAGCGACCTTTCCATTTACCTATAAAAGCAAAAAACAAAAGTGCTAGAATCAGTAGATGCGAGGATACCTGTCACAGAAGAAACAGTCGGTCGAAAAGAAGAAGACATGGGCGAGCCGACAGCATGACGACAAGAGCCTAAAATTGCGTTGGCCCTAAAATCTTCGCCTCTAGCGACAAAGTAAGAACTTGACTCTACGCAATCCCAACAAGGGCCGGCATACCCCTCCGGCATATGAGTGGACCTAGGGCGAACAGGAGGGTTATAAGGATTAACGGGTAAGGCCGACAGGACCGCGACCTCTCTCTGACCCTCTGGAAAAGATCTAACAGGGGGGCGAGACCCTCTAACGGCCACCCTACGCGTGCCACCCGAGCCGCCGCCCAGGAAGGAAGCCAGCCTTTGCTCCTCGGACAGAGGAGTACCCAATAACCAGTGGCTAGTTCGAGGGAAGCGGGCACTAAGGGCTTCCACCTCTTCAGGAGTCAAGTGACCCGAAGTCGAAGGTCGATTACTCCCACTCATTGTCACCCAAGGACGCAAACCTAAAGAGACGGGAAATGGCAATAAGGAAAAAGACGATAACTCCTCCGGCAATGGAGGCGGAAGGTTTGTAGGCGAGAGGAAGCAAAACACAAATTAGCAACCTAAAACCTACCCGAAATCGGCAACCTAAAACCTACCCGAAATCTCTACAAAACCACGGCGTACCGGTTTCACGACATGACCGAGCAAACGAAGAAAAGAAACAAAAAACCCAAGAACGGGAGAAGTGGCTTACCGGGATAAGGAGGAAGAGGACAGTCACCGGAGGAAAAAAGCCTGAAACCGCCGGAAGGAAGCTCGCACTTGGAGAGCCGCCGGAATCAAAAGACCCAAGTGGTAAAACTTGTCGAAGTCAGAGAAAAACTTCAGGGAAAAACTTCAGAAAATGTTCGAAAGTGGAAGAAAGAGAAGAGAAACAGGTTTAAAAACCTGTGAAACGCCGGGATACGAAAAGGTGCCGGCGGAATTAAGGGCAAACCCGTAAGTTCACCGGCAAAAACGAGGAGACGTACCCGGGAAGAACGCGCATTAATGGCGCACGAAACCAAAGGCGGCAGAGAATGACGGTTGCAAAACCTCTCCACTCCAAAGCCGCCAGTGGCGGGCGCCATGATGGCGAAGTCGGAAGGGCTTTTCAACCCCCGGCTCGGGCAGATCACCTCGGGCTCCTAGGGTCACCAACGGCGACGCCGACCCTCGAGAAACAATCTCGGGTCCGGAACACCCCGGCTGGGCACCCACCTCGGACCCACGCGTCGGACGAGTCCGCTAAGGTACCTGGGACCGGGGGCAAGGGCGCGTCCGGCCCGGAGAACCGAACACCCCGGCGGCTCAAAACCTTGAACTACCGAGCCGGGGGCAAGCATTACGGATCGACTCACGGCCCAATAAGGGCACGACCCAGCAAGGGCATACCGGACCTCGGCCCGGCCGGTTGACGGCCAAAGTAGTAGGATCCCGAGTATCCCGGTTTCCCCGCAATCGGGGGTAATCTATCATATCCATAATCCAGGGATATGATAGATAGGCAATTAAGATACCACGCGGCACCCTATAAATACCAGGGGGTAACACCAAGGTGCACACGTTCTAACTCAGCTCTTTACATTCAGTACGGCACAACACAACCCCCACTAAACACATACCCCCTCCCCCTTTGGCGAAAGGCCTTGTGTTTGGTGATTCCTTGCTCACGGGATATCTCCACTCATAGATACTCCGGCAGAGGCAACCCAATCCAAAATCAAACCACCAGCCCCCTGGGCTGGACATCTGGTTCCACACCGGAACACTAATGAACATAAATTTTTTGTGTGTTTTAGATGTATATTTTGTGCCATAAAAAAATGACTGCTCTCTTAAAAATTCCATTTTAAATAATTTGTGTATGGCTTATAAAAAAAAGAGGATATAAATTAAATAACATTAATGACCTTTTGATAAGGATGATATGTGTTGCTTTTAATTCATTTGTATGAATAGAAAATGAAATAAGTAAATTGAGATTATGTAAATTTGTTAATTTAACGACTTTCATTTTTTGATAATTTATTTTTTCTTTTTTTATACAAAATTGACATATACACATTTATTATAGAAATTTTTTTTACCATCAATTTCATTTCTAACTTTCTATAAATTATTTAAATGATTTTAAGTCATTGATTTTAAACATGAAGCGACATAGTAATAGTCTAACAGCCATGTGCTTGTTCTCAGCGAAAATGAGAGAAATAGATGGATACACCAACCAAAATGTGTTCTTTCTTGTCCATACCACCATTAATGAATCATGAATGTGTTGAATTTAATGTACTTTAATTTCACCATGATGCATGCTTATGCTTTGTTATGTGAGAAAAATGGGAAAGAGCCTCCTCATTTTCCTTCCTGTCTACTTCCCTCCACTTTTTTATTTACACCGTTAGATCAACTCTAACGATATAAATTTAATATCCTATAAAAATTAAAAAAGAATATATAGATTACTTTAGTAAAAGTACAAATATATTAACTATTTAGATTAAATTTTAATGATTTAAATCAATTTATTTAAAAATATTTGTTATTTAATATTATAATGATATTAATATAGGATATTAAGTCTCAATCGTCAAAGATAATCCAATGGCATAAATAAAGAAGTGGAGGGAAACAAACGGTAAGAAAAATGGAGAGGCTCCTTTCTCAAGAAGAATATTCACGAGAACGTTTGTTTTGTTGTTCCCACTGCTCATATTTTATAAGCCATTTATTATAACTTGTTTACATAAAACACTTAAAAATAATTAAAAATATTAAACTTATCATAAAATTTAAGTGTTTTTTAATATTGCCCTTATTAAACATACTATCATATTAATTTTGATATACTCTCATTTCCCTAATAGAGATGGGCATATATAAAAAATATTTAATGCTTATTAAAATTATCAAAAAGTCTTATAAATATAACTAAAAATACGTTCTAGAAGACATTATAACATGGAGCCGAGCGGGTACTTCAACGTGAGAGCGTATTTTTTAAAAAATTGCATGTGTAAAAAAGGTTGGCTAAAATTACTTAAAATGTAATAAAATGTACAATAATTGAACTTATTTTTTTAAAAAAAAAAAAAAAAAAAACTCAAATTTATGGAGAGAGTGTGAGTGGGTAAATAATTAATGTAGTAAGACTAATATACTAATTAATAGGGATGAAAATAGAAAATGATACTCCCTCTGGGACAAAATATAGAGAATTTGTCCCCTCTCTGTGTTTCTTTTTCTTTTTTAGGTCCACGTCCCTCCTCTACCCAAAACAACCCCCTTTTTGGGTAAAATGATGAATGATGGAACACTTTTTTCAAAGCATCATCTAGTAGCTTAGCTTGAAGTATTTTTTCATTAATACCTAATTTCATAAAGTAATTTCTAGTACATCCAATACCTTAAAATATTTTTTTTATATTAGCACCTAATATTTTTTGAAGTAATTTTTAGTACGACTTTATCCTAAGAGTATTTTTCTCACTAGCAGTAAACACCCTGAAGTTAAGATACCAAGTGCTACTTGAAAAATACTTTAGCATGCTAGATGTACCAAAAATTTCTTTAGAATATTGAAAAAAAACATTTTAGAGTGTGGGATCTAGTTACTAGTTTATGCTCCTCAAAAATATTTTAGGGTGTTGAGTACAACTAAAAAATTACTTCAGAGTTCTGTATGCTTCTTTAAAATAGTGTTCACCATTTATCATTTTACCAAAGAACAGTATAGTTTTGAAGTAGAGGAGGGTAGCGGACCATAAAAGAAAATGACAAATAAGTATTACTTATTACTCTTTATACGACTTATATTATGAACTCAAAAATTCTTCTACAATGTGAATTATATTCTGAACCGTAGGCAGAGGGAGTATATAGGAATAGAGGAAGTAGTTCTTTTAGAGCAATTATTTGTTCATCGAGTTTCTTACTATATTATTCAAAAATTAAATACCTAATTTTCTTATTAATGATAATATTCCTATCATTTTTAAGGGTTAATATTCAATTTTTTTCCTTAATAAAGTTTAAGATTTTTCTTAATTCCAGTAAAATATATTGAAAGTAACTTATAAATGAGAGAGAGAGAGAGAGAGAGAGAGAGAGAGAGAGAGAGAGAGAGAGAGAGAGAGAGAGAGAGAGAGAGAGAGAGAGAGAGAGAGAGAGAGAGAGAGAGAGAGAGAGAGAGAGAGAGAGAGAGAGAGAGAGAGAAATATATGTATATGGTCCAAACTATAGCGGGTAATGTATACTTTATGCTTGAGTTTATGGGCTAAATGAAGAAGGCTCTTATTGATAGAGAACAACAGAAAGATGCATGGCTTATTAATCTAAGTAAAAAGATGCAAAGCTTACGTTTTCCTTGGGAAAAAACAAAAGGAATCTGTTCATCGTATCCCTTTTTGTGTGTTTGCTTTGTAACTTCCAATTAACTTGTAGAAAAGAAAAACCTAATCATAGGAATAAATATTAATTATTACAATTCTCCGAAATAAAAACGTCCACCCTTATTTTCCTTAATGGAGGTTGAACAAAAGAATAAGATTTAATTAGAATAGCAAAAATCACCAGCCAGAAAAGAAATTAAAGTAGTGTGTAATATATAAGCAATATATGACAGTTTCTAAATATGATAAATTCAAAATATATCATTCCACAAATCATGAACATATGTGTGTCTATACACACACACATTCTTGTTAACAAATATAATCTAATTAATTAAAAATGATATAATTAATTTGATTTGGAATTTGAAGAATAAGGACCCGTTTGAGATAGTGGTGGTAGAAGTGGCTTTTGTTTTTTATGGACTTTTCTTGATGAACTTTTTCCGATGTGATTTGTATTTAGGATAACGGTGGCGAAGTGGCTTCAAGGTTTGGAAACAAGGAGATGTGGCTTCACAAAAAAAGTGGCTTTAAGGTCTGAAGCCAATCAAGGTCTGAAGCTATGTCAAACAATCAATAATCTAGCTTCTACTTTCGTTGGACTTCTGATGGACTTATTTGAGCTTTTGAAGCTATCCCAAACAAGCTCTAAATTGTGTTGTTTTTGTTGTCTTACTTTATATTTTATATTTATATTAATGCTTTCTATAAATATTAATTTACTGTATAAAATATTTTGAAAATAAAATTGTAAGTTACATAATACTAATGTGGAAAACATATGCTATAAATTGATTTTCCTTACCTTATAAATGTTTGCCTCCGCTTAAAGTCCATACTTTTTTACTAACAAACTCTTAGTTGGGGTGGTAAATAGCGTCACTCTGTAAAGAGAAGAATTCAAGTTCAAATACTAGGAAGTACACTTGTTAAGAGATATGAAAACCATTTTCGCTCTAAAAGCGCACTTGTTAAAAGAGGCAAAAACAATTTTCGCTCTAAGCCTTGAAAATGATTATACCTTTTACCAAATAAAAAAGAGTCTTTTTTTTTTTTTGTTGAGATCACCTTCTTAAATAATCATATATTAAATAAATAACAATTTTGGTTTACTTGTACGGTTAATAGGAAGACAACTATATATGTCATGTTTTATAATCTAATGACACCAAGCTCCTCCCTTAAATCTGTTTTAAGTGTAAAATCTGTTTTAAGTGTAAGATTGTGAGTTCGAAGCCTCTATGATTATGTGTAATAAATATGTTAATTATAACAAGAAAATAAAAATGTCCTATTGTCTTCTGAAGCAACTTATATTATTCAACACACACGTGCACACACGTTTTCATCAATTGTTTTCCTTACATAACACATATAATTACACTGAAAACAAGGGCATTAATTCATATAGTTATTCTCTGAAAGCATTCTTCATCTTTATAATTAGACACTACCCCTGTAAACCATTGCCCTATCCTTCTTCCTTGAATCCTCCCCATTCATGATCTGAGGGAGATTCCATTTCCTGAACTCTTCAAAACCCTAAAAAAATTTCTCTCCCCTTTCTTTTTATTTCCCTCTCCTCAATATATATCTAATACCTCACTTATATATAGCTTTATATATATATATATATATATCATCAACAACTAAACACACACACACACAAACTCATACAGAGCTTTAAATTATATTGAAGCATGGGGTACCAGAAGAATCATTTTGAGGATTCAGAAGACATGGAAGAGAAAGGAGAGAAGGCATATAATGGGAATAAAATGAAGTATGTGGGAGTTTTGAATATGGAATTGCTCAAACGTTTGATGGTTGAAGGAGTCAAGTCTCAGAAACTGAGAGGTTTGTTATCAAAGGGAGGATCGTTGAAGGGTGTGAATCTGAAGCTGTTCATGGTGGCAACAAAGTCAAGATTATCTTCAACTTCAAGATTCAAGATATGGGCTTTTCTCTTTACATATGTCTTCATGATTTGGATTTTCGCAGTCCAATTTATGAATCGTTTTTTCTCCCATCTTCCACCTCCAAGTACGTATTATCTGCGTCTTTCTTTTTAATCTTAAACTAAAGATGGGAATTTTGACAAAAGAATCTATGCATATATCACTCATATTTTCTCACTATATTCTCAGAAAATATGATCTTAAAGACAAGAAATAAACTCTTAATACAATAATGTATTTTAATATTGTTGTTTCATATAATCATGATAGAGAATTAAATTAAATTTGTTTCAAATACTGAAAAATATATCAACCACACAATAATAGCTGTCTTTTTAGTTCGTTGCAGGCAATCCACCAATAGATATGCTCTTTCCCTATGCTTCATGCATACTAAATGAATATGCTGAAAACAAGGTTCCTAAAACAAATCATACTCATGGATTTCAGTTAAAACATCAAATGAGGGAATTTGGTGATTATCATATAGATTTATCGAGAGTATTATAGAAAAAACTTATTTTAAAATTTTTGAGTACCTTTTTTATTTGCTTTCAGGGATTTATGAGAATAATGGATATCTAATGGTTTCTTCCAATGGAGGATTGAACCAAATGCGAGCTGGTGTAAGCATTTTGTCCTGTTGTCATTCATGTACTATTGAATTATTCCATTTTCATTATTGCTTGTTCTATCAAGTATTTGTATCAAATGTGACACAGTATATTAATATTTTTATTATAAACATTAAATTTCAATTTTTTTGTGTAAATAATAAATTCCATAAAATGTGTGGTCCTATGTCTCTCTCTAATTCTCTTCACTATCATTTTTTTCCTTTTGTCTTTTTTTTACCATGCTCTTCTTTCTTTCTTTATGTGTGTGCGCGCGTGCGTATAATAATGGGCCAATATTATAGTGTATTTAATTTGGTTGATTTGGCTGCAGATATGTGACATGGTTACCATTGCAAGGTTTTTGAATGTGACACTTTTAGTTCCTGAATTGGACAATACCTCCTTTTGGAATGACCATAGGTGAGTAAAATTAATTGACCTAACAAATATATCTTAATTAATTAATCGTTTTATTAAATGAAGCAATTAATGAATAAATTTAATATTGTGGTTGTTGCGATGGCTGCAGCCAATTCCCAGATATATTTGATGTGGACTATTTGATAAAATCGCTGAGAGATGAAGTTCAAATATTGAAAGAGTTGCCTTCAAAACAGAAGCAAAAAGTGGAATTGGAATCCCTCTATTCCATGCCTCCTATTAGTTGGTCCAACATGACCTATTATTATGATGTGGTAAGTATAATAGTTTCTGCAAATCAAGCTTATCTATTAATACTCCTTTAGTACTATATATAAGATACAAATAATCAATTACATATATTCCCTCTGATCCTATTTATAAGAGTCCAATAACTAAATTACGTGATTTAAGAAATATGTTAAAATTAGTTAAAAATAATAAGTATATTTTGAAATAAACTTTTTTTCAAGTATGCCCTTATTTATGAGGGGCAAGTAAGAGAGATAAATAGAGTAAACATGAATATTACTAATCCTTTAATTAATGCAATATGTATAATTAATGAGGGGCATAAATCGAAAAACTCAAGAAATGTTAAGACAATTCTTGTCAAACTCTTACAAAAAGGAGTAAGACAATTCAAAATTTTGGGCTTTTATAAAAATAACAGAAGGGAGTATCAAAAAAATTGGCTAAAAGGCAATAAGTGTATAAGAAATGCATTTTATTTTTCAAAAATATCCTTATTTATAGAGGAACAATGGATAAGAGATAGAATAAGTAGAAAAAGGAGGTACTTCTCTTGTCCTAATTATAAGGCATTTCTAATATAATATATTTCACAGTGACTAAGAAAAACCTTAAACTTCATTAACTTTTCAACTTTATCTCTATTTAATATGTATAATACATATATAAGGGTAAAATTGTACATTCATATGAAGAATTTAATGAGGTTCCTTATAAATAGAACACAAAAATTTCTTCTCTCCGCCTTATAACTAGGACTAGAATGAAATAACAAGTATCTAATAGGGGCAAAAGACCAAAAAGTTGGTTAAAATTTCAAACATCTTTTAAGTTCATCTTATAAATAGAACGAAGCCACCCATAAAATTTATATCTTATATTAGTGGGGTCGGCTTTGTTGTAGTAGTAGTATTGGACCATAGGGGGTAATTATTAAGATTTCATTTCGATAATTTGATGTATAGAATGAATTTTCAACACCTTTGAATTTCTTGAATGAATGATGGTGAATTCAATCAAGTTAGATCACTCCTATATATTTTTCACTGCCTTCTTCTAGATTAATACATCGCACGGATATGCATGTAGTATTATTGTCGATGGAGATCTAGTTTCAATAATTTAATGATGCACGAATTCTATTCCATATGAATTCTTAATATTTAAGGATTGTTTTGAACAGATTCTTCCTCGAATAAAGGGATACGAAGTTGTGCACTTCACAAAATCAGATGCAAGGCTAGCCAACAATGGGCTTCCCGAGGAAGTTCAGAAACTGAGATGCAGAGTGAATTACCAGTCTCTGAAATTTGCTGCACCAATTGAACAAGTAGCAAAGAAGATTGTTAGCATTCTCAAGCAGAGAGGACCTTACTTGGCTCTTCATCTTCGTTACGAAATGGACATGGTTGCCTTCTCTGGTTGCAACGAAGGTTGTACCCCAGAAGAAATCGATGAACTCACTAAAATGAGGTAAATATATGTGTGTGTGTGTGTGTCATCTCTCCCTCTCTCTCTCACACACACACATATTATCTGCTTGTGTACCTGTTAGCTATATTGAATATAGAGAAATAACAAGAACATAATTAAAGTATCATATATCTATTATTAACCATGAGAAAGCAATAAGCTCATACAACAATTAATCAACCATTGATCTTGAGGGTGATGAACAATCCCCAAATTACGGAGACTGAGAAGAGGACCTTGAACACTTAAATTCTCTCTATGCATGTGGCGAGGATCAACATTTCTTCACACCTAAATCACATGTAGACCCTAGCTATAGAGTTCATGAGTGATTAGCCATCTTGCAACACTTTAATATTTCCAGCAATAATATCACTCTGGTCCTTAATATGAGATACTTTTTTGCTTCACAAGGATTAATAAAAGTAGTTTATATCATTAAAATAGTTTTTTTAAAAAAAATTACTACTTTCCAATATTGCCCCCCGGTCAAAATCTATTTATCTTAATTACTTTAAATTTCTTTCTTACATAATCTTGTTGTACAGTACAATTAATCGAGGTATTTTTGAAGAGGGGGGGGGGGGGGAAGAATTTAATGCTATTGAATTTTAACAAATGGATTTAGGACGACAAAAATTTCTCGAAGATGTCTTATACTAAGAACAAGAGTGGTATATATACACATACATAAGCTAATCAGTGTGTTTGGTGATGAGAATTATATATATGTTGGTACATATATAGATATGCGTATCCATGGTGGAAAGAGAAGGAGATAGATTCTGAGAAGAAAAGAACAGATGGTCTGTGCCCTCTAACACCAGAAGAGACTGCTCTAACACTACGTGCATTGGGGATTGATAGTGACATTCAGGTCTATATTGCTGCTGGAGATATATACAAAGCAGACAAAAGAATGGTGGATCTCAAGCAAGCTTTTCCAAATCTGGTCAGTATATATATAATAATTGAACCAATTAATCATAAGCTCTTGAAGATCATCATCAGAATCAACTGTTTGTTATGTTATATATGATTGACTTGCTAGATTAGTGATTATATTTAGTTTTGTGACGACGTTGTGTTTGTTTAGGTGAAAAAAGAGACGTTATTGGATACGTGGGAGCTTGAACCATTCAGGAACCATTCGAACCAAATGGCAGCTATAGATTACTATGTGTCAATAGAAAGTGACATCTTCGTACCAACTTACAAAGGCCATATGGCAAAACTTGTTGAAGGCCATAGAAGGTGCTAAACTTTTCTTCTCTAACATCTTCCTGATTAATTAAACACTTCCTTTTGGCAAAAGTGTACCTTTGATCCTCTAACTTTATACAATGTTTTAGTTTGATCCCTTAATTTTTCTAAAATATCTTTTAATTAAGTCCTTTGACCCTAACGCTATTGGCCCAAGATGATGATTTTTTGTGCCAATCCTTTTTTTAAAAATTAAAAATATATCAGTATTTGAGAATGTTTTGTCAGCATTTAAAATTTCAATGTCTACATCTTTTTTTGATAGCATTAATTAGGATTTGAGGACTAAAAAGACAACTTATAGAACTAAGAGACAAATTAAAAATGAAACCTGGTATGAAGTTATAAAAGACTGAAAGTACACTTTTGCACTAGAAATAAAATTGAGGGCTTTTAATTTGTATTACATGATGATGATCAGGTACTTAGGGTTTAAGAAGACGATAGTGTTGGACAGGAAGGTGTTGGTGGAATTGATAGACCAGTACAAAAATGGAACCCTAAATTGGAACGAATTCTCAACTCAGGTGAAGGCAGCTCATGCAGATCGTGTTGGAAACCCTACCATGAGATCTGTGGTTCCTGGAAAACCCAAAGAAGAAGACTACTTCTACACTAACCCTCAGGAATGTTTGGATCGTGATTCATATATTCTTGTCTAGGGCTCAAAATATTTTATATTATGCTTCTCAAGAATGGAGCAAGACGATTCTCTGAATCATAATTGTTTCTCATTCATATCTGTTTTCATTTTAAATGTGATTTTATGAACTTTGATAAATACAAATGCACCTAATAATTCTTGAGTTAATGATATTTCTAATTCTGGCCTTACTATATATATTGCTATACCTGAGTATGGGCTAGCCCGCAATGGGGCCGGGCCTGTTTTGAGATTAATTGGGAGAATCATTATGAGGTCTAAAAAAGAAATAATAACTAAGAAATTCTAAAAGTGAGTAGCATGAGTTTGTCATCTCCTTCATTATTAGAACTTGACACTGCGTTCTACTTATACTTGTTGAAAGATTTTTTAGTGATTATTTTGCTTTCTTGAGATCTTAATTATCCTATATTTTTTTAAATACATTTTAAACACACATACGCACACAAATATGTCAAAGCCGAGCTCGAAATCAGCGACTTTGTCCAAGTGTAGCGGGTGGCGTTGCTGCTTGGACAACTACACTTATATGAAACAAGGGATTAATATCATGAAGCTCTAATTCAAACTCTCAAAGGACAAATAAATATCGTCACCAAGATGAATTCTCTACAAGAAACACAATTTTATGGATATTATAACAACATTGCAAAGGCATGGTGATGCATATGAAATTGACTATGGGCTCATCACAATTAACTGATAACGAAGATGTAAAGTTCTTGAGGTCAAATAATAAAAGGCCCAATGGGCTAGCCCACAATGGTCATGACTCAATTGCTTGTGTGTCTATTATATTATATTCATGATCAATGATTATATATATGAATGGCAACGAAGACTTGAGTCTAAAGAAAGAAACTACTACCCTTCATGACAAGATAAATCAACATTTTTTTACACATAAAGTGGCAAGTTAAAACTTGAGTCTACAACCAAAACAAAATAGTCTAAGTTAACAACATATCAGCATGCAAAAAGCGCTAAAAACAGGATGAGGTTCCCGTAGAATCATCATTTCATCAGTGCATTGATGAGCGTCCTCAGCCAAAAGATCTGCACATTGAATGGCTTCCCGTGGAGCATATCGGATCTCGATATCCCAATCTGGTTATATTATATTTCTCCCCTCTATGATCTCTGCTCTAAGCGGATGATTTATCCCGCTATCTCCATTAGCAGGTGTAACACTTCCACAGTCTGTATAGGCTAGAATCTTCCAGAACCCATGTTATTTGCACAAGTGAAGATCCGTCAAGAGACCAATCAATTCAGCGGCCGTTGTTGGCATGAACCCCAGCTCACGTTGGAATCCCAAAAGTCAAGTATTCCCCTCATAATCCCTAATCAGACCACCACATGAGGCTTGTTTATGATAATTGACTGAGCCGTCCGTGCCTAGGCTTATGTAGCTCTCTGGCGGTGGTGTCCATTGTGTTGTCACCTCTTCTTTGTGAAAATTCTGTCTGAACTTTCCTTGTTCTGTAGATTCCATGAGTTGATAAAGGCATGCATGCGTGATTTCTGGAGCTAGAGCTCTCGTATCATCCATGATGCCTTTACATCTATTATTCCATAGTAGCCAGCATACAGTGCTAAATATTCTTAGCCATGGCCATCTTTTGGTGATTGCATTTCCTAGCTCACATGACATATTCCTCCTAAGCCACACCTGCAAATCAGAACAACCAAAAAAAACTAACAAGATTGTTAAGTTTAACAATATTTATCCGGACGAGCCAGTGTGTGGTTTAACCTTAACTATAATAATGATCACCCACTGGGGAAGAAACCTTCTCCATTTCTGTATATTCCACGAGCCATCATCCAATACAAAATATTTCACTTTGGCACATGGATTGATCAAGTGACAATTCCTCCTGCTAGGTGGATGGGTGGTTGCTCAAGCGGCAACCACAAATCCTGTCTCAAAGTAGTAATGTTGCGCCATGTCACAGAAGAGTTCTGCTTTTTGACCACGAGTGGGTATAAAGCATCACCACATCCATACTTACTTTTGAGGCATTGGACCCAAAGAGCTTATGAACCGGTTTTCCTACCTATCTTTGGGATAGATAGGGGAGCCCATCTCATCTGGACCGTCCCAATGAAATCTGGATAGTCCATATTTAATTTTTTGTAATTTGGTTATTTTTAAATGATAAAATTATTTTTTGAAAAAATATTAGTTAAGAGATTATCTTTATTTTAGATTCTCTACCCATTAAAATATTTTTTTTTTGAAAAAAAAAAGTAAAATAAATCAATCATTCAGGATGGAATGAGCTTTCCCTACCTATCCAAAGAATAGGCAGAGAAACCAATTCCAAGAGCTTATGGCTTTGTCAGTCGACCCCAACATAGTTTCATGACGAAAGCCTAGTACTTCAAGTCTCTAATTCCGAAACCCCTTACAGCTTTATCTTGCTTTATTTGCTCCCAAGATATCAGGATCTGGCTTCAATCTGCTGCAGTTAATATCCGCTGCCATCCTTTGCGGAGTCGTTTTGGCGCTTTGTTGATGCTTTTTTTGTTTTGGAGTCTTGATTGAGTGTAAAAAGCCTACTTGAGATCTTGACACGTAGTGAAAAAATACATCATGATCTTGAAAAATTATTTTAAGATGTTGAAAAAACATTTCAGTGTACTAACTGGTATTAGAAAGATACTTTAAAATCTTGATTTGGTATTAAAAAAATACATCATGATCTCTTGAAAAACTACTCCATTATCTTGAAAAAATATTTTAGGATCTAAAAAAAAATATCCTGCAGTATATTAAAAATATTCATGCACTATATTTTAATACCATTCAGTATCCTAAAATATTTTTTCAAGAGATCATGAGGTATTTTTCAGTCTAATCAAAAGTATTCTAAAGTACTCTATCTTTTTAGTATCAGTCAATACCCTGAAATATTTTTCAAGGTCATGACATATTTTTTTAGTGCCAATCAGTATCCTAAAGTAACTTTTTAGTATCAATCAGGATCCTAAAATATTTTAAAAAAAAAAAAAACAAAAAACAAAAAATAATAATAATCAACAAAGCGCCAAAACGGCACCGTTTTTCCGCAAAGGACAGTAGCGAATATTAACTGCAGCGAATAGAAGCCAGATCCAAGATATCAACATTTTAATCCCAGTTTAAAATAGTGTTGTCGTTTAGTGTTTCACAATGTCTTCACATGATTATCTCTAATAGAATGATACCCTCCTGCTGATAAAAGTGTCATCATTAAGTGTTTAGTAGCGTCTCAAACCAAATTGACTCTAATACAAGGATACATATGCACTAGTATATATTTGTGTGTGTGTACATCATACATTTTTTTTTTTCAATTTATCTCATAATGGACAGCTCACTCAAAGAGTAGTATATAACTATATATGTTATACTCTCTCCAGCCATATGTCTTCGATAATTAATTTGCATACATAAAAAAAATTAGTTACTGTTAGTTCTCTATGTGTTTTGATGATAACTTACAATTATAAACTTAATTGAAGTTTGTCTTTACTAAGTTGAAAACTTATCGTCAAAGGCAAACTCGAGTTTGAAGTTGTCAAACTCGAGTTTGGACTTGACAGAGAATAACTCAAGTTTTTTAAACTTAGCTAAACTCGAGTTTATGTCAAACCAAGAACACTCAAAGTTTTTACAAGTTAATGAAAACTCGAGTCAGTTTTGGCAAACTCAAGTTTCTGTTTGACCGAAAGCTTTTAAAGTTTTCATCTTTTAAGCAAACTCGAATTTAGCATAGTAAACTCCAGTTTGCGCTTAACCGAGAGCTTTTAAAGTTTTCATCCTTTAAGCAAACTCGAGTTTCACATAGTAAACTCCGGTTGCGCTTAGCCGAGAGTTTTCAAAGATTTCACACTTTTAAGGAAACTCGAGTTAGGTTTGTAAACTCCAGTTTGTAACAAGCTGAGAGCTTTTCACTATATTCTAAACTTAATAAAACTCGAGTTTATATTTGAAAACTCAAGTTTGACCTTTGTGGACTTAATCTTATTTTCACTTCAAAAAGTCTCAAACTCAAGTTGGACACTTAATGACTCGAGTTTGCTCTTGTTTTAAAATATTCGTCAAAGCTCAATCGCGATGTTCATATTCAAAAAGAAATAAACTCAAGTTTGTGTTTCTAAACTCGAGTCTTGCTTTCGAGAAAAGATTGAAAACTCTAGTTTACTTGAACAAACTCCAGTTTAAAGCGCTTTGTTTTAAAGTCAGCTTTCTTGAATTCGCGAAATCTTCATATATGATATAGATACTTCTTATCATCACTCATTACTATTCTTAACTATGTTTAATCAGTTTGTTAGTGAGTTTCAGATGATTTAATGTGTATTAGAATGAGGATTAAGCATAAAGCAAAAGGTGATGTCAGAACATTTATTACTGGACCAGAAAACTTAGCATCCTTTTGGCAAATCATTTTCTCTGGACTTTGCAAAGGTTTAAATGTCTTCTTTCCTTCTATGGAAGCTTGATCTTGCAACGGATTTATTTCAAGGAAAGTCAACAAGAACAACTGAGCACCTGGATTAACTCAAGGCAAGAGAGAGAATGAACCAAGTTACAACTTAACAGCAACATTAATGTCTCCAACGGTTACATTAATGATTCCAACGGTCATTTAATGCTTCCATCATATATAAGCTGAAGCATTCAATTCTCAACACCTACCAGAATACAGAAAACAAAAAGCTATCAAGTTTCATCTACATTTAGTGTTTTCTACTCATTTGTAAAGTATCTTTTGATACATTAGACATCAGTGCTTATTTTATCTGCTCTTTTAGAGAGTTTATAATTGATTATCAATCATTGTAAGAATCTCAAAGTTGTGGGACTTTGAGGTTGAGTTTATCAATTTACAACTTGTAAAGGGGAGTGTATCATGATGAGAAGATAACTTTCGAGTGCATAGTGTGTAACTAATTTGAGTGATAGTGAAAATCTCAGAGTGTCTGGGGACTGGACGTAGGTCAAGAGTTAAGACCGAACCAGTATAAATCTTGTTGTGTCAAGCCTCTCTTCTCTCCTCTATTATACCATGTTTTACTATTTGAGTTTGGCTGTTTAAAAAGATTTTTTAAAAAAAAATCCCAAATTCACCCCCTTCTTGATGATTTCCTCCATTTACATTACAACAACAACAATGTCTTATCCCACTAGCTAGGTGTGGTTGGCTGCATAAATCATACGACGTCATTGTACTCTATTAACAACCAAATTTTTGGATAGATTGTTAACCAAAAGACTCAATAAATTAAATTATTTAAATTAGTTATTTGTATAAAAAGGTGATGGTTTCCTTCTTTCCCCCTAGTTTTCTTCCTATCTAAATATAGGGTTAAAGTGCATCTTTTTTATCATTTGTTATAGGAAACTACACTAATGGAAAGCCATCTTAATATATGTGCAATTAACGGAGAGAGTTTAGGAAAAAATAATTACAGATTTAGTAGACACAGTAGATTGCGATAATACATTTAAAACCAAAGCAAACTGCTAACTAGCTAGTTTCTAAGGATGGGAGGGAGTAGCATGGATGTCTGAAGAGTCCAAATAATAATTTAAAAAAGAAAATTATTTTGGGAGTATATTTATTCTAACCTGAAAATTATGGATCAAACCTGCGAGAATTGAGGTTGTGCTATTTCAATGGATTTGAAGAGTAGTCAATCATCTTGTTCAAGATCATCGTTATTATCTTCCACACATGATGTGTATCTAGGTTTCATTTCTGAGGAAACATGCTCTTTTGTTCAAAGTCTTTCTGATGCTCTAAATAGAAAGGGTTTGAATATTAATAACAGCTCCAGCAAATCCATTATTAATCCTCAGTATCCCTTATTGTGGTTGTCTTCTCCAAAAACTATACTCCCTCATGTCCTTCTTATAACCAACTTCTTTTCTAATTGCGTAAAACGAACCGGTGCTTAAGATTAGTTAAAAACAATGAAAAATATCGTGTTTTTTTTTCCAAATATACTTGTATTTATGAAAATAGTATAGGAGAGAGAATGAATAAAAAATATGAAAGAGAGAATAAATAATAAATGAATAAATGAAAGAAAATTAGTGATGAGTGAGGATAATTAATATAAAGTTATGTATTTAATAGGGGTAAAAAAAAGAAAATATAGTTTAAATTGTTAAGACACAAAAAGAAAGTTGATTATAAAAAGGGAGAGGGCGTACCTTCTCAACTCACCACTCGCAGGAACATGCAGCCATGGCGGCTGAATGTTTCAAGAAACCAGGTCGCTGCTTTCTCCCAATCTTAGCTTCTTCAACGTAGATCCATCTCAAGTAAGAAATAGCTACTTTCTTAAGAATAATGTTCAAGAGAGTATGATGAACTAGGATCTCAGAGATAATCAAGGTTCAAACATGGCTGGCTACCACTGTATTCACCCAACGTGAAGATTTGGCCGTACCATATGAATAAGCAATATTATATATTCTCTTAGCTCTTATATTGAATATAGAATATTCTTATTATCTTGTCAGCTGTATTGCCTAGTCAACCATTTTATTTTTAGTAGGAGCACATTATTGTGGCCTGCAAATGTACGTAATAGCTGTGTTTATGCAAAAGTGTATATTTGTTCCTCTTTTCTTTTTCTTTTTTTTGTGGAAATAAAAGTTCGCATTATGAAATAAAATAGTAGCTTACAAGTTACACAGCATAGACCGTACATCATGTAGTAGTGTATATTTAATATTCCTGGGACCGTCCTATTTAGTAAGATTATTTATGCATGCGTATAATTGTTCGTCTAATTCTTTATATAATGTTTCAGTTTAATCTACTAATTCATTTATATGAATTACCATGCATGTATTACCACAAGGGGAGGTCTATAAAGCTGGGTGGATGGCTTTATCAAAATACACTCAGGACTTGTAATGGGGATATATTTCTCCGGAAGACAATTTTTGAATAATATAAAAAGAATACAAACTTGGGCTCAACATTTGAAATTTTGATATCAGCATCTTTTGTTAACAGCATTAATGTTAAAGAACTTTAAGGGACCGAAATAAACATTGTATGAAATTTAAGAATTAGACATACACTTTCGCCGATGTATTAATTTTTCTCTTCATCTTTCGGTAAAGTTGTTGTGGAGGCTTTGAAAATCTTAGGCAATGAAAATAAGTAAGTAATTTATATCCATCTAGTTATATGTATTATATTTTACTGGATAAGAAATCATATATATTGTTCTGATATGTTCAATTTTTTCTTTCTCTTGTTTTGTCTCTTGATGATCTCCAGGATAGTGCTAAAAGACATTGATCAAACTCTCAAAGCAATAGATAAATCTGGCTGTATATCTACACCAATTGGAATACGATCATCTCATCATGTTAAAAAAGGGAAGTCCCTTTGAGGTCTCAAGGGACCAAGAAAATGTCAAAAAAGTCCCAAAGAAAATTTTCATGTCAAAAATATTCCAAGGAGTTGTTAAAACCTACAGATAAAGTTGTTAATCCCCTACTGAAGTAGTTGTCAATGAGACCTTTCGTACATCAAAATTTTCTCTAGAACTTTTTGGACATTTTATTGGTCCCTTAAGACCTTAAAGGGATTTTTCCTTAAAAAAAATCATAAGGCTTTTGGATTTAAACTCAACCAATATTGTCCGATTTATAGGGATTTGTGGCATGGGAGGAATAGGCAAAACAGTTCTTATGGAACAAGTCTTTAACAACATCTCTTTCAACATGTAACTTTCCAACAAGAATATGTATATTCAAGGGACAACATTTGCAGCAGCCTAAGACATCGTAAGATGCTCATAGTTCTTGATGATGTTGATACATTAGAGAAATTGAGATCTTTTGCTAGAAATAAAGATGGGTTTGGAGGAGGAAGTAGAATTATCATAATAAGGGACCATAACATCCTTAAAAGGCTTGAAGAAGTGGATGAAATTCACAAGGTTGTTCTGTTAAACATGGAGGAAGCTCTTAAAATTTTTTGTGAGATTGCTTTTGGATGTGATTATCCAATCAAAGGTTATGAGGAAGTGATATTTGAAGCACTTGAATATGCTGGTGGCCTTCCATTGGCAATTAGATCGTTAGGTACTTTGTTAAGGGGCCAAAGTATTGTATCAGAATGGTACAATGCGCTGAATGAACTGAAGAAAGTTAGGTACAGACCCAGGTTCGATTCCCGACTTGGGCATAATAAGGTAGCTGTGATGAGCACTTAAAACAAAGCGTTGTGGTTGCTACATTCTGATCTGACAGTTGAAATCTCGTGCTTCTGAGCTCACTCTTTTAAATTCTTCTACACGTTTGACTTTGACAGGTCAATGTCCTACTCAAATCTATTGATTTGTTAGAGCAATATATAATACTACCTCCAGCCTAAATATAGGGCATAGTTTGTAATGCGGGAGGAGTATAAGGTTTTGCCTATTCTAATATTCAGTTTTTTGTGTGTTTTTAGCAAAAGCTAACGATTGCATTAATACTTGTCTCCCCAATGTTATTGACCTCAAGTTCTTCACTTTCCACTATTCTAATCTAATTCATCCCCTACTGATGTCAAACATAAGCATATTCTTCAATATTACTATGTTCTCTCTTTTGAACTTTCATATAAGTTGGTATCTGATGTCTCTACTCTTGCTATTATAAGTTGGTTGTTGTACCCTTTTATCCCTCAAGTTGTTGGAGACTTTACTTTGGCCGTTGGTTAAGATAGTTGTAGTAGTTGCATCTGAAGTTACTATGTTTTGTCTTGTGAACTTTCTTATACAGTGTCCTTTCCTACCCTTGCTACTGTAAATTGACTGTTGTATCCTTTTATCCCTTAAATTATTGGAGGCTTTACTTTGGCCATTGGTTAGAATTATTGGAGGCTTTACTTTGGCAATTGGTTAGAATAGTTGTAGGAGTTCCATGAGGTTACTAAGTTTTATAATGTAGACTTTCTTATAAGTTGGAGTCCAGCGTGTGCTGTTATCTTATGTATAAGTTGTCTGTACTTCTCTTCTTCATATAATATAATTAAATATTTTATTTTAAAAAAAAATGAAACACATGATTAATTATTACCAAATTGACATTCCCTGAAAATTAAATTCACTCCCTCCGTCTTCACTGCAGAGTTTATGAAAGACTGCATCATTACAAGGAGTGTCTCCTTTGAATTGTGCGTAGCAAGAACCTAATGGATTGATAAAATTCCCACCCCAAAAGCTCAATAACAGTGTTGAATTAATATGTACCAACCAATCTGAAAAACAGATGACATATACATACAACATAAGAAACCTCAATATCCCCACAAATAATAACGAGCCCCAAGGCTTTATAGTTCTAAAGTGAACCTCATGAATGGGTGAAAATCCAGGAACCCATGGGAAGGGATGTACAGTAGCCTCGATGGATATGCCACGTCAGCAAGAAGAAGCTACCGGAGATTCTGGATGAAAATAGAGGCTCAGAGAACATTCTCTACGTTTTCAGCCTCTTCTGAGCTTGATCTGCGTCTTCCCCGTTGCCTGCATCTCTAAAATGTGTTATTGCTTGATTGCTGGATGGGATATTATCATGATTCTGCATAACCAAAAACAAAACAAAAAAACATTAGCCTCAGGAAGTTAAAATGCAAGCATTAGCTTTAAAAATCATCATCGTGTAAACACTGGTTTTTCATATAAAAACTTGTGTTGCCCTAATTTGGAGGATCCTAAGAGTAAAAATTTGACATTACTGAAGATTGGGATGTACATTAACAAACAAGCTCTGTAATTTTACCTTTCTTTTTCCTGCTATATTTTTACACTTAAAAGTTAACATGTTCATTTGATAAATTATTTCAATGAAATGCTTAACACTCCTTGATCCAGACCTAGCGCTACTTTGAATAGGAAGGCAGTCTCAACAAACAATCCATATCAATATAGCTGAATTTACGTGTCCTTCTGTGTATTATTGATTCTGTAAGTAACTTAATGATCACATGACTTAGAGGAGCAAGAAATTAGAATGACCACATAAGATTAATTATTTAAACAAGACACTTATCACTTTCTGATCAACTTCTCCTTTGACATATTTACAGGAAAGCCATATTGCAATCAATCACAGTGGAGGGCAGAGATGGCAGCCGTGCAAATTGAGGGTGATGGGTTTAACTATCTCTTCCTTTGTTGAGCACAAAAGCAGAGCAATAGCAGCGATGGGTTTCTGTTATGTCTTCAATTCTTGAACACGGGATACGTGTTATAGAATTTAGTTGAGGTAGAGAGAGAGAAAGTGAAAGAGGAGCAGTAGGTGGGGAAAGGGAAGACATAGGGTTCAATGACCATCACTGTTCCGTCATCCATCTTTGTTGTTGCCATCGTCATAAGCTGAAACTTCAGGGGAGAGGGTGAGATGAAGACACTGGCAAAAGATGATAGAGGCTAAGCAGAACAGACGGTAGAGGAAGAAGGGGGCAACAGCCAAGAGAAATGAGCAATCAGGGTTGAAAAATAAGGAGGGCATAGTTGCCAATAGATTAAATTATAAAGAGTATATGGGTCATAAGCATTGAGGTTCCATAGAAATGGTCCACTTCCACCCAAGGTAGGCACGGAAGTCAATTACATCCTTTGATGGAACTGGGTTCCACATGGAACCAAGTAACACAATACCAAACAGGCCAATTTTTAACTTCCCTCCCCAATTCCACTTCCCGGGCTTCATTTCCATGGTATCAAACAGACCAAGAAGGTAAGACATAAATTATTTGCATACCCAAGTGTATTGAATATTCATGTTTTTTTCCCAAGACATGTCACTAGCAAGCAGGCAAGTCCACAAATGTAAACAATGTACCGTAAAATAATAAACCTTGTCAATCTACCGTAGAATAATAAATCTTGTCACATGTAAGAGTGAGTTATAATACCATAGGAGCAGATGTCCCACAGCCCAACCCTTTGTTCGCCCGCTTCCCAAGGTTAATTTGAACTGAAATGCTAGCCTGTGAGAGATCTAACCCAGCACTTTGTAGTGCTTGAGTCAGATTGTGTAACAGCCTGTTCATCAAATCATTGTATCAAATTTACCACTAGGGCTGAAGAACCAATCATACTAGCAAAACAAGTGCTGCATGCTTATTCCACTCAACATCAGACGCCAGAAATTCAACAAAGTTTTCAAAATCAAAAGAACATATACATTAGAATCAAGAACTCAAGTTTATACCACTTACTCCAATCAATTGACATACATAGGATCCCATAAACAATAGTTTTCAATTACTCATCAATTTACACATACACAATTGGTCCTTTATAAACATCAATTACACTTTAAGCTTCAACACAAGGAGGAAACCAGCACGTTTCTTGCATAACATGAAATTAAAATGTTCAACTGAACAAACCCAAGAGAGTATCCCATACACTAAGATTCAACTTCCATTCAGATTTCAGCGACACAAAACTAAGGGAAGAAATGCTGTATGGCTAATTCACGAACAGCAGCTAGTGGTCCTAGAGGTTTACCATATACTCTTTCAAAGCAAGCGCTAAGCCATTTATACATTAAAACCAACTTGAAAATATCTTATCCTTAATCACATAAAAATTGCACAACTTAAGAGAAATGAAAGGGGCAAGAAATAAGGATAATGAATCAATAACTAGGAAATTAAGGAAAAAAACCTCGGAAAAGAAAACCAGCATGGTTAGACTTGCAAAATATATCAAAGGGAACCATAAGTTATCACAATATTGATAAAATGAAAGGGCGCACCAAATATTTATGGCAATGAATAAAGGAAAACTATTAAATTTCAGCAACTACCCACCCTTGAGAGTATGCACTTGAGATGTTAATTGTTCCTCCTTCAATTGTCAGCTCTTCCTGTTGGTTCTGAGGTTCACTATTGGCTGGACATTCAGCCGATTGCCCATCAGAAACAGGCCCCTGAAGAGGATGGGCAAGTGCACCATCACTTCTGACAGGAACAGACATGCTTGCATGCATAGGCATTGGCATTGTTATCCCCTTGCATTCTAACTCAGCTTGCCTCTCCACTGCTTTACTAACAATATCCCTGCTCTGTTCAGGATCGACAATATTCTGGGAACCACTGAGCACAGTTGGAGAGACACTAATGTTGCTTTCATCAAACTTCCCAGGAAAAGGTGATACAGGACCAGAACCATTCTTTACAGCTTGAGGTTGGCCAAAGCTTTGAACACGCCAATGACTGTTTCTCTGTACCATTAAGGTGTGAAAGAAAACTAAATCATTATAACTTTAATGGTTTAACCATAAAAAAGAGCTCGATAATTAGAGAACTAAAAACCGGTGATAGCAAATATGATAAAGAAATTGTGATAAACTCAGCGCATTTTAGACAAACATAGTGAACTAATAACAAGTAAAGTCAAATTCAATATTTCATTCAAATTTCTTCTTAACTTTCTTTTTATCTACTTTTTTATTTATCTGCTCATGTGTCCATTCAGATATTTTGACCAAGCATCCCATCATAGTTTCTGTAGAACATACAACAGTCATAATTTAACTCATTCGCATATAGTAAAAAAACCAAGAGATGAACACATTGTGGTTTTCACAATTAATTTGGATAGTTGCATCTGGTTCTTCATCCACCTCCCGTCAAGTATAATAAGCTGCAAACTTCCAATTAATGTCACATATATTCTGAACAATGAAAACATAAGAAAGACTATGATTGCTTTCTAAACTTATATGAAATGTAAATGATAAAATAATTTGACCACAACGAAGTACTAGTTTCCCCATAACTAAATCATTTGCATATCTTTCTTCCATCTTCGTCTCCTCTCCTCTCCACTTATTGAGTAACAATAACAAGGTTGCAAACTTCAAATCAAATCATGATATGCAATTTCAGCAAATCAAAAAGAAGAAAGAATGTTATGCAGGTTTTTTCCCAGAACTATACAGACCTAGGATGTTGTGTGAATAAATAAAGTCATAATCACATCAAGTAAATTAGAAAAAAATAGAGGACCAAAAATCCATATAAACAAGATAAAATCATCCTTCATTTATATTCATTCACCAATTGTAGAAAAAAATTTAAAAAATGAGTACATTAGCTACTGTAGTCATGTGCTGAAGTCAACAACATATCCAACCAACAAGCAAGCACAAAATATCTTTCATTTACCCAAGGCATCAACTTTGTGGGCTCTTGACCCCAACCCTGATATGAACCTTCATACTTTTGTACCTTCTCCTGTAAGTACTGGACATACTCAATGACCTAAAAAAAAGACAAGTCATCAGGTAATATGAATATATATTCTAAACCGATTTCAACAAGTTGACTGGGTGATTGGCATCTCATAATATACCTCTAATAGGAATGATGCAGTATCCCTCTTTTGATCACTATGAGGTATGAGATCTCTTAATAACTGGAATCTGAAGAAAGGGGTTAATTTTCATCAATCTACAGCATGCCGACTCTTTGCAAGAACTGAAGCCAGAAAAATGCAGTAAAATCACAAGAAAACAAATTCCAAGGTATGCTATAGAGTGCTTATGTAGTGCTGGTGCAACATATAAATCTGTTGGCCTCCAAGTCTTAGATGATAATATCATATGCTTTGCACCTCATAAAAAACAAATTACACAATCAACGCAATAAACTTGTTTTGACCTTTTTGTTTTTGTAATACAACACATCATAAACCTGCTTTGCACCTCACAAAAAACAAACTACTCAAGAAACTTTTTTTGACCTTTTTGTTTTTGCCCTGCAGCACATTGTTAACCTTTTGCAATGATTAAATTAACGAATATTCCAAAAGTGATTAAATGTATGAACAAGATCAACAAGTTTTCACCTGAAGTCTGACATTTTAAGACTGTGAAGCTTAATTGAGAGGCACAGAAATTTACTCTCCATGATAAACTTATCAATTTTAGCACAAGCATGTATTCATTTAAATTATATGGACCATCAAGGATATCACTCATACCCAAGCGCATGTCTAAGAAGAACAATTCTCATTTAATTTATGGTGATGAGAATGTTGAAATCACCACTATGAAGACTTGAATACTACACATGGTCCACCAATTTTTTTCAGCCCAAAGAACAAATTTTTTGCCCATACCTCTCATTTATCTTGCTCCGCCTTCGCTGTTCAGTCACTGAATGTTTTGATCTAGCACTAGCCTTATCAAGAGGTTTTATATCTGTTTTAACAAAAGGCATCTGAACATAAGAACTCCAACTAGTCCAGAGTTGACAGTAAGGAAAATTATCCAAGAAATCAGACATGATACATACAGAGCTACATAAACAAGTTAATTCCTCTCACTTTTTCCCAGACAAGGTAAGAAAGCATAAAAAGTCAACCTAACATTTCAGATTTGAAAACCTTAAGGTTTTAAACCAATAACTAATTTCAAAATATAAGCCAAAACAACGTCAATAATATTCAGCATATTGAAAACCAAATACAGTCTGAAACTAAAAAGGTCAAAGGGCGCAGAATTACTGACAGACACAGCCAAAAATTTGTCAGGATTGTTAATACAAGACTAACACTTAACTAACAGAAATTGCAAAGTGGTTTAGAATTACAAGATAACAGAACAAAAAGAAATTTAATTGTTTTTTTTTTTAATAAAAAAAAAGTAACATGATGAGATAGCCGGCGAGGGGAATAAATCAACAAGAGACATAGGACCTCGTACAAATAAAACAAATACCCAATAACCGGATCTAGCGCTCACGTAAAACTAGATGATAACTAACGGAAAGAGCTACCTTTGTTGGTGTTATTGCTATTAGGCGTGGACGAAGGACCTTCTTTTTTGGAAACAAACTCTTCCTCCTCGTACTCATAGTCCTCCTGATTCCCTTTCCCAGCCCTCATTCTTCTCGGCGCAATTTCCCCGCTCAAATTACAAGAAGATTAGCTTCCAAATCTACCGATCAGCCCAAAAGCTAAAAGGAAAAATTCAGAGCCCCAGAAATAGCCAGATGGTGTCGCCGGAAGAAGAAATTGAAGAAAGCGAGAGCCCAACCTGGATGAATTGATTAGGGATTTAAAAAGTTTATTGTTGTTCGACGCGGCTGCCACCACGAGTAGAGGTTGCTATAGTGTGGGAGAGCGAGGCTCAACGGTTGGGAGCATTAGCTTGAAAGATATGTGAGAGTCACAGGGGACTCATTCGACGGGGTGACGGAATGGGTGGGGACTGGGGACTGCTGGAGAGAGAGAAGGACAGCATGTGGCTTACCTCATGTATCTCTCGTCGGGGCTATTATTCACGCATAATCAATAACCTTTTTATCTTTTGGGGAAAAAACGCTACTATTTACAAAAATACAAAAAATATGTTAACACATGAAAATAACATAGAGGTAATTAGCGATATCCAAGGACCGGCGCAGACCGGGTTGGAGGTCAACCTGAGGTCTGGCCTGATATGACCTCAAGTTGAAAAAATCAACCCGAGGTCTGATCCGGTCTAGTACTAGCCCAAGCTCAGGCTAGACCGAACCGGACCAGTTGGACTGCCTAGACCCAGTTTTTTTTGTCCAGTTTTTATTTTTGCTTTCTTGGAATGCAATATTTTAGCTCTGGTTTCACCTGACTTTCCAAAATAATAAAAAGTAACATAGTGAAAAGTAATTCCTATAAATTAAAAAGCACATTACGATGTCCAGACTCCAGTGAGCGGCTCAATGTAGTGGTGATTTACCCAAAAAAAGAACCTCAGGTCAGACCGGACCAGTCCAGGGGGTCTAAGTCCCTGGACCGAAGTCCAGTCCAACCCAAGCAATTTGGTTCGGTCCAGTCCGGTCAAATTGTCTTGGATCAATTTTGGACAACCCTACACCGGGTCAGGTCAGATCGGACTGGACCAACCAAACCTCGTGTTTTTTGGACAACCTTAGAGGTGATGTTGAAATTTTGAAGTTTGTGTATTTTTATTAAAATGTCCCTAATATTTAAATTTAGAGGGAAAAAAAAGTCACCATCTTGCAGCAGCGGTCGTTGAAGATATTGCTACCAGTCGTCGATGGCTGCTTTTTTGGGAGGGATTTTTTCTCAGAAAAATGTGGAGACAAAGATGGTGAAGGTGGGATTTAATCCACCCAGCTTGGTTAGTTCCAAAAGGCTTAAGGCTCGTTTGGTATAGGGAACTGATAGGAGGGAATGGGAAGATAACAGTGTTCCCACGGAAAAAACACGTTTGGCGCACATACCTTCTGTCAAAGCAAGTTCCCGCCTAGCGCCAAGTTCCCTTAAACGTAGGAAATTGAAATCTCTCCAAAAGTGACGAGATTGTCAAAATCTTCTCGGGACAGTGAATTAATGGGACAAAAAAAAAACCCTCTAAAAAGTACACTTGTTATAAAGCATATGCGAGCGACGAGCTGAAGAAGCTAGCTTGCGATGACAATGGAAGCTAAAGGCGAAGGACAAGTTAAAGGCAGAGGCAACAAAGCTCGAATCGAGGTAAGTGGCAATGAGTTTTTATTGTTTGAGCGCTTTATGTGTTAAATTGGCTGATGCCATGTTTCTTCTAGGTCCCCAGCTATAGATATGAGTTGGAAAGCAACTTGGGTGTTTTTTTTTAAAAAAAATCATGCATAGTTAAGCCGTAGGTGTGTGGGTTGGGTAATGGTGAGGAAGGAAATATAAATGAGACAGGCAACTGAAAGAGGCGATGAAATAAGGTTGTTTTTTCATCTACATTGTTCTATGTTTATGTGAACAATGAATATGCGCATAATGTTTTGTCTTATATATGAAAGTTATTGTTGGTTGTTGGTATGGTTAATGAAAATTACAATTGGGTCTTAATAGTGTATAGATAACATACCCCTGAACTAGAAAGAAAACAGAATTGAACTATAGAATTATTGCGATTTTATTTAAATGACAGTGAGATGGGTTGTTTTGGGTCTACCAAACAAACCATGTACTTAAGTTTCTTCATAATCTTCCCTTCCTTTTCCCTCTTCAAACTTTCCTTATACCAAATGGGCCCTTAGTCATTGGGCCAACATTGGAGCTCCGGCGCCGGTGGTTTTTTTTTGGGAGGGAATTTTTTTTTTTCCTGAAAAATGTGAACCTAAAGGTGGTGGATGCGAGGTTTGAACACACTCCACCTTGGTTGGTTCCAAAAGGCTTAGCCATTGGGCCACTAGGTACCCCTTAATAAGTATAGGCATAAGAATATATATGCATAATTCATATATATAAACATAATGGTATTTAACTAGAAGAGTAATGAAAATAACTAAAAGCATAATGCATTGACTAGAGGCATAAGGATAATAACTAAATAAGTAATGATATTAACTAAATGCATAAACATATTAACTAAAGGCGTAATGATATTGACTACATGCATTATGATATTAAATAAATTAGTAATGATATTAAATAAAGGGTTAAGTACCAATTTTGCCTATGAAGTAGGCGCCCATGAGCTATTTTGCCCCTTAAGTTTTTGGCGTAGCAATGTTACCCCTGAAGCCTCAAAACGGAGCAATGTTGCCCCTCCGTTAAAAACCCTAACGGTCAACGTTAGAGTTTTTAATGGAAAGGCAACATTGCTCCGTTTTGATACTTCAGGGGCAACATTGCTACGCCGAAAACTTAAGGGACAAAAATGCTCCTGAGCGCGTACCTCAGGAGCAAAATTGGTAGTTAACCCTTAAATAAATATGTAAATGTATTCACTAAAGGCGTAATGGTAATAGCTAAATAAGTAATAGTTTTGACTACAGGTGTAATGATGTTAACAAAATGAGTAATGATATTGACTAAAGGTGTAAACATATTGACTAAAGGTGTAATGATGATTATTACATAAATAATAGAAATGACTAAAGGCATAATAACATTAACTAGAGGTGTAAACATATTAATTAAATAAGCAATAATATCAACTAAATGTGTAATAATAGTAGGTCCAAGTTCTCCAAACCAAGCCCAGATGCTCACTAAGCAGGTCGTGCAACCATTCCTAGCCCAAGACTAACTCATCCATATCCAAGCAAGCCCAATCAAACCTAGAGCTCAGTCCATTGCAACTACATGCTCGCCAGGGTCCACAAAGAGTGGAACTAACCCTCTAGATAAGGGGTTCATCTTTCCCTTATGTACTCCTTATGTGTTCATTCTTCTAATTTTGGGGTGGGGGCATTCTTTTTATTTAGATTAAATAATATGCTACATCCTAAAATATTTTTTGCACCCAGTATCTCAAATGAATTAATTAATCTCTAGCATACTGGTGTTACAGGAAAAATATTCCTGAATGCAGAACTGTAAATTAATTAATTTGAGATACTGGGTACAAAAAATATTTTAGGATATAGCATATAACTTAATCTAAAATATATATATATATATATATATATATATATATATAAATACCACCAACCTAAAATGAGAGAGATGAGCATATAAAAAGCACATAAGGAAAAAAAATATAATGAACCCTTAGATCAGCTGGTCCTGTGTTATAAATAGGGGCCGTCATGTTCTTAACAGGGACATTCAATCCAATCTCATCTCTCCCATCTAGTTGTTCATTTGTTACTCCGTACTCGATTCCATCAATAAACAAGTCATTCTTTATTTCTCATTGTTAACTCTTTATAGTACTTTTCCTTGTTATTTGTTATTTATCGTAAATCTCTATATTGTCGTACTCTCTCTCAAAGAAAACCTTTTTCAAAATTATTGATTCCACAATGGTATTGAGTAAAAGAGTAAATGAATATATTTACGTCTTTAGTTAATATTATTATTCATTTAATCAATATCATTATACTTTTAGTCAATACATATACACCCTCAGTTAAAAATATTATTCATTTAGTTAATATCATTACACTTTTAGTCAATATCATTAAATCTTTAGTCATTACGTTTACGCATTTAGTTAATATCATTACTGATTTAGTTAATATCTTTGTGCCTCTAGTAAATGTCGTTACACCCCTTTAGTCATTTGCATTACTCATTTAGTCAATATCATTACGCCTCCTGTCAATGTCATTATGCTTTTCTTCATTTCAATTACTCTTTTTTAAATACCATTACACCTCTATATGAATACATATATATTCTTTTGCCGGGTTAAGGTGCAAAAATACACATGTTTTTTACCTCCAAGAGTGCCCAACACCAAATATTTTTTTGAGCACAAAAATACCCATATGGTTATCAAATGGGTGTAAAAATCACACTGGACGTTAGTTGACCAGATGGTCAACGTTAGCTTGGAAGGAGTTAATATTTTTTACTTATGTGGACTTTGAAGGGGAGGGGAAAGAAGCCATGTGGGATCTCCATGGATGATTAGGATAGAATGTAATATCGGAGGAGGAGAAATTGTGGAAAACAAAAGTTGAAGAACGACCAAATGCTAAAATAGAAATTGGGGACAAACATAAAGATTCAATCTTTCACCGTCTCGTCGTCCAATCTGACGTTATTGACCTCTCTCATTCTTTCTCTCCTGTAGATTACAGATCCAAGGCTAAAGATTCAATCTTTAATTTCGTTTTCTTTCAGTTTAAACGAGATAAAAACAACTTTGTTTTCTTTCGGGTAATTCTTCACACTCATGGCTCCTACGCCTTCTTCGGAACCTAATTACCCAACCCAGTCAAAAACCCCTCAATCTAGGCATCATCTGAATTTCTTACAGTTTGTGTTGTTGCTGCAACGGTATTCACTTCTGATGAGAAGAAATTTCGTTTTAGAAAAGGATGGAGGAGGGAAAAAATAGGGAGGATGATAAGATACTCCATCCCCTTGTTTGATTTTGATGCCTAATAATCCAATGCTTTTTCTAGATTAACTAGATATATTTCCCATACATTTTATAGAGTCTTGAGCTACATTGTTCTTGGTTTGTGAATAGTTCAGCTTATTATAGGTTATTTTATTTTTATATATCGATTTTCACAAATTCACTTTGGAAATGTTTGAATTTCTAGGAGACTCTTTTTCTCTGTTGTCTTCTGATTTCTGAACTTCATGGTTTTTAGGCCCATGTAAGAGGTCACCAGGTAAGGAAGCAGCATAATCAGTCCTCTGGTCTGTCGGAATTTTGGAGAAGGTAATATTGCGATGGAGACGCAAGGACAGTGGTTTATGCAGATTCCGACCAGATGCTAATAAAATCCCCCCAAGCAAGAAGGTGATACTGTGAAAGAGGATATTACGATGTTCTCAAGGAAGGGAGAAAACAAAGTGAGAAAAGGTTCCAAAAGGCGCTTTCGAGGGTGAAGTCTAAGGTTCAGTATCCAGAGGCATAAATCTTTATGTTACATTCTATCCTAATCATCCATGGAGATCCCACGTGGTTCTTCCCCCTTCCCTTCAGAGTCCATGTAAGCAAAAATATTAACTCCTTCCAAGTTAATGTTGATCATCTCGTACTAACGTTCAATGTGACTTTTGCACCCATTTAGTAACCACATGGATATTTTTGTACAAAAAAAAAACACTTAGTGTTGGGCGTTCCTAAGGATAAAATACATGTGCATTTTTGCTCCTTAACCCTTCTTTTACCTACATATATTAAAGGATGGTTGGTAGCCCAAAGGCTAAGCCTTTTAGAACCAACAAAGGTGGGGTGGTTTCAAATTCCACCTCTACGGCTCCACCAACTTTGGCTCCAAACATTTTTTCAAAGAAAAAATATAGTCTCTCCCAAAAAATTAGCCACTAACACTGGAACTCCAGCGGTCAGAAGGTGCAGGCCGGCTGATGCCAAAGCTCTAACGGGCAAGTGATCGGCGGTGGTGCTCGGACGAGGGTGGTTTTTTTCTTTTTTGTAAAAAAATTAAATATTAGGGGCATTTTGATAAAAATACACAAACTTCAAAATTAAATATTTTTACCACATCATCTTTATGTCATTTCCATATGTTAACAAACTTTTTGGGGTTATATAAGTTCAAATGATATATAAGTGTTTTTTTTCCTTTATTTATTTATTTATTTAAAATAACTCATAAAATTTCAGGAAAAATCAATACGACGATTACAAAATTAATACAATGTCGGTCCTTATAGTTTGCTTAAATCTTAAATCGTAGGTTATGGTCCTTCAAGAGGCAAAATAGTCAGAGTCTTTATTAAAATATAGGGATTAACATTTTAGACAAAAAGAAACTTGAGGGACCAAGACCCATGTGAGATCTAAACCAAAATGAAACACTAGTGCCAAAAAGGGCTTTAAGACCGCCTCGTTTAGACCAGAGAACTGATGCACCGGTCTTAAAAGTATGACCGGTGGCAGTTTTATAAATATCAAGAACTCCTTGGATCGGATCATTTATTAATGGGTCTTAAATATATTATTCACACCGGTTAACAAAACAACCGGTCTTAAAAATGTTATTAACAAATTTGAAATAATCAAATTACAATTATATAGAAATCTCGTACAGCCCGACTTATATTTTCTGCTGTCCAAAATAATAAAGAAAAATTTCTAAAACTTTTAAGACCGGATATACATAAACGACAGTCTTAAAGTTTATATTTTTAAAACCAGACGTAAATTGTGCCCGGTACTAAATATTGAAAAAATTTAAACAAAAAGTTTATTACTTTTAAGACCGGCTATTAATAAAGGACGGTCTTAAATGTTAACCTTTAAGACCGTCGTTTACTTCATCCGGTCTTAAAACTAAAGCGCCAAACATATTTTTCTTTGCGCGAAACCTTACTCTCACTGAAGAACCTCTGTTAACGTTGCGAAACCCTTCCTGTTGCATTACCTCTCTTCCTCGCCCACGTACCATTAGCCTCTGTTACTCTCTCATTTGCTCAGGCATTCCTCTCTTCCTGTCTCAAAAATGAACGGTGAAAACGATTCTAGTCCTGTTCCTGGAACGCCAGTTACTGGTGTGAGTCAAAACGAACCCTCTTCATCTCACAATGAGCCTGGTAACCGCCGTGCACGTCATGGTAGAAGTGGCACACGAATGATGGATGTATCCCTAAGTCAGACTTCTGGGACAAAGCTCGAGATTCAGTTTGATGAAAAGTTGGAACCTTTCGCTCCTAATAAACACAAATATAATAGTTTTGTCGGCTATCTAGCACGCAGCAATGTTAGCATCTTGAAAGATGAGTGGAAAATGTGGACCTTTGCACAGTAAAGGATCCTATTTGGGACACTATCCGGCTTACATACACTGTCCCTGACTGTTAGAAGTTGAAAGACAAGACATTGTCTTATTGTGCTGATCAGTGGAGGAAGTTTAAGACCTTTCTAGCTAACAATTATATTTTTTCCGAGGTTCAGCCTGACTATAATCCTTGGGACAAGTACACATTTATTGATGAACAAACATGGCAACAATTTGTTCAGCTGCGGACCACTCCTGAAGCTTTGGTGAGTGTATATTTAGTTTTGTTTGCCCTTTTTTGTTTGTTTATTAACCTGTGCGGATATGTGAATGTTATTGTGTTCATCTCATCCTGTTAGTTAGATGGTTTGGTGTGTGAATAGAAGTATATATTTCCATCATTTGTCCTGCATCAGAGGAGCATGTCTTAGTTCTATGCAAGTCTGATATGTAAACCGTGAAAAGGTAAAATACTAAATAGGTAATTAGGAAAATAATAATGGCATAAGAGTCAAACCATTATTATATTCTTAGCTAGTTCTGTTATAGTAGTTAGTAGTTAGACATTGCTATTAGTTAGTTAGTATGTTAACTGTGTAAAGGTTTTGGTGCAAGCTGTTATTGGGCCTCAAGAGTCATGCCTCTAACTATATATAAGAGGTTAGACTAATATGTGTAGGAATCATGTATGATGAATGAATGAATTGACTGAGTTGGCAGCAGTTCTGCAACTCTCTTTCATCTGTTTCTCCTAATTTTTTCTACAATTCTACATCTTCCTTAAATAAAATGTTGAAACTTGATGAAGTGAATTTGACTAGTGTTTGAGGTTCATATCAAGCAGAAGTTCTCTACTTTCTATTAGTGAGATGGCTGGAATTCATAATTAATAGTTGTTTTCAATTCTGATTCGCAGAAAAGAAGGGAACAAGCACAGAAGATAGGGAGAAAGAATGATTGCCCGCATAGGGCATCTCGCGGCGGATATGAAAAGACCGAAAAAGAATTGATGGCGGCCAAGCGGAAGAGATTGGAAGATGAAGCTGAATCCAATCCTTCTACGATACATGATCCGCCATCTCCAATACATCGCGAGGAGTTGTGGTTGGATATTCGGCAAAAGCCAATCGGCCCCTACACGAGTGAACAAACTCGTCTAGTTGCTGAAAGAATTGTAAGTATCGTTATTATTATTTTTTAGTTACTAAACATGTTTCATTACTAAGCTTCTCGTTATCTGTATCTTACAGGAAGATCTTAAAAAGAAAGAAGCGGATGGATCTTTTATGTCGGACGGGAGGAATGATGTTCTGACCGCTGCGACTGGAAAACTGGATCACTCGGGGCGTGTAAGGGGGATTGGAGGACGGGTAGGCCTAAAGCAATACTTTGGTAAATCCAAACGCCACAAACAAAGTATGATTACCCGGGAGGAGATGGAACAAACGGTTGCCAAACTAAATGAGGAAGCAACGGTTAAAGCAGCGGCTCAAGAAGCTTCATTGACTACAATGTTTCAATCTCGGATGAGCAAGATAGAGGAGGAAATGAATGAATTGAAGCTGATTTTGAGCTCTCGTCCAGAAACTAGTGTTCCCTTCACATATTCACCTGCACCTATGCAGTAGAGCACTAAAATGAGCTGCATTGTTGGACAGTCAGAGCAACCTTGTTGCCTGTATGTGGAAAAACCTCATAGACTATTAGTTGCAAAAGGGAATGTCCACAACTTGGGATCAACTGTACACTACCAACAAATGGCTGATGATGAAGTCAGAGTGTCAGTTGAAAAGGTGATCGTTGATGCACCTCTTGCTCTCCCAACTGATCAGCTGAAGCTTGTGAGTGATGTCAAGGTAACCTTTATCTCTTGGCCAGTGAAGCTTGTACATGTCTCTACGCCTCCTCAAGCTCCATCCCCTCCTCAAGCTCCATCCCCTACTGCTAAGTTGACTGCCAAGGAAAAAATATCCAATTTGGTAAAAAAAGATATTTTAAAGATAAATCGTGGCCTATCAATGAAGTAGTAGGCCTTCCTCTTCCTCAACCGGTTTATGTTGACACCGAAGATTTAACGTCCCTGCTGCTTCCTAGATCCGAGCTTACTGATGCAATTGTTCAAATGTTTATGAAGTAAGTATCTTCTTCTATGAGTACATAATTTAAATGCATCGTTTAGACACACATACATATATACTAATTCCCTGATCGATGTCATTATTGTAGGTTCATGCATCAAGAATTGATTCAACAGGGCAGAATCAATGATTTTGGATTCTTGTGCTCAGTGTATGCAAGTACAACAACCTTGGAGGAGAGACAACAATACATATCAAGGAGGTTGTGTGAAGTGAGAAGAAAGGTGTACTTGTTTCCATACTACCAAGGGTACATATCACAATTCTTGTCTGCAATTCACTTAATTCTGCTACATATATCCGAGTACTTTTTTTCTTTCTGTGAATTTTCAGCTGCCACTGGCAGTTGGTTGTCATGTGCATGGATGTGCATACAGTTATCTTCTTATGCTCCACTCACAACGATCCAGGGCCTACATTGAAGCAAACCATCAACGAGTAAGCATGTCATTTTGATTTTCTTTTCTGACATCTCTGCTGTGAATTTTCAGTTAACATTATTGATAAATTTGTCATTTTGATGATAGTGCCATGAGGACCTTCCAAATCCAGGTAAACAAAAAGCATACGTATGATGACAAAGATCTTAAATGGTTCAAACCAAAGGTTAGTACATATTTGGACACTGGCACATTGCATTGTGAACTTGGTCTGTAAGCTATATATGCTCTTATATATATATTTCTTGTTCTTTTTAGACCCGTAGTCAACCAACGGGGTCCGTACATCATGAAACACATTTATGATATTATCATGCAAGGAAAGACTAAATTCACTGCTAAGGTAAATGTATTTGATGTTACATATTATGGTTGAATTCAGTTTCTGGCTGAATGTTACATATGAAATATGCACGCAAGTTAATTCAGTTTATGTCTTTGATGTTACAGAGGTTTGCCTGTGTTAATCCCTTTTCTGATGATGAAGTGGAGCACATACGCAATTTGTTTTGTCAATATCTGTATGACCTCTTAAAGTCTGAAAAAAAAATTATAGTCCTAATTTCATTTGTAAATATATGTTGTAGCAACAATAATCTTATGTAAATTTGTTTATTTTTTTTAACAGTTCACTCATTTGTAAATATACATACGCAATGTGAATTCAACAATAAAATTTGATTATTTTTTCAAACAATTTTCTTGTGTCCATTTTGGGTTTCTGAATGTATTGGATGGTGGATAAAGCTATTTAGTGCTTGAAATTTGAGGTAGAGGATGTTGTAAATGAGCAGTAAGAGATAGAAAAGTATACGCGACTTTTAGGACCGCATATTTTTTAAAGATCCGGTCCTAAAAGTCTTCGTTTAATTCTAAAAAATATGGCTAGACTTTTAGGACCGTATATTTGTTAAAAGTCTGGTCTTAAAATACTTCATTTATTTTAAAAATATGGCGAGACTATTAGGACCGTAAATTTGTTAATTATCCGCTCCTAAATGTCCGGTCTTCAAAGTCTTCCTTTATTTTAAAAATATGGCGAGACTTTTAGGACCGTATATTTGTTAATTACCCGCTCCTAAAAGTCCGGTCTTAAAAGTCTTCGTTTATTTTAAAAATATGGCGAGACTTTTAGGACCGTATATTAGTTAATTATCCGCTCTTAAAAGTCAAGTCTTAAAAATCTTATTTTAAAAAAATGGCTTAACCTTTAGGACCGTGTATTTGTTAAATGTCCGGTCTTAATAGTCTTCCTTTAAATAGAAATGGAGACTCGCTTTTCAGAAAAATCATTAGGGTTCAAGACAACCGAGGTTCTATTGTTCTGCTCAAGCTAGGTCCTTCATTGTCGTCGTTTTTACCTCTCCTAATTTTGAGCAGCATTATCGGTCTCCCTTTACTTTGTCTTTTTTCTTTTTGTCGGAAAAAGAAGGAAGATAGTGAAAAGGACCACGAAAATATTCAAATCGGGCGAGGTAAAACCGACGACAACGACGGTCCAACCTTGAGAAGAATTGTCACTGTGTTTATTTTTATTCGAATAAGGTAAACGATGTTTTTTTTTGTTTTTTTTTTTGTATGGTGTTAACTGTATTCTGCGAATTTTTAATGTTGATCATGCACACGAGGACGATGTTTTGTTTGTTTCCTTTTTGTTGGAAAAAAAAGAAGATAATGAAAAGGACAAGGCGATCGAAGATGAGAACTAAAAATTTTATTATTTATATTTTTTTATGCTGCCCGGTGAAAGGCAGCAGTAGTACATACAAAAAAACATAAAAATATCTAATCCCCCCATCGTTGTCTGAGGGGAGGGAGGTGTCGGAGAGGTCGGAGACGTCGTCATTAGAAGGATCGTACTCAACGTCATTGGCGTCGAGTACCGCGTTCAGCTTGTTGTTGACGGCGTGATAGACCTGAAACAGTTGGCCCAAGCGTCGGTCTATATGATCGACACGGGCTAGGAGGTACTGTATCATCTGGTAGAATGACGGGTTCGGAGGCAACAGAGGAGGGTACAGAGGTGGAAGGGGATTAAGAGGAAAAGGAGGACCTGGTGGTGGTGGAGCAGCCATTACGGTGAAGGTTGTAGAAGTGATGGAGAAGAATGTGAAGAAAGTAAAGTAACAACGAGTTTAAATAGAGAACCCATTCTGAACAATGTGAAACGCCAGAAACTTTAACGAGGAGACGCCTAGTTCCTCAGAATACGAGGAGACGCCTAGTTGGGAAGTTTATGTGGAAGCTGAAGAGACTCTGAATCATTCAGTTGAACAGAGTGTAAGGATACGACTATGCTATCTGAGTAATTTGAAAAGAATGAACTTTTAATACCAGATATTGTAAAATATCCGGTATTAAAAGTAATATTTTATAACAAAAAATTCTTACTTTAAAAATATTGAATTGAAAAAAAAATTGAATTTTAGGACTGGATACAAGACAAAAGGTCAATCTTAAAAGTAATTGAATTGATTGAAAAAATAAATAATAGACTTTTAGGACTAGATATATTATAAAAGGTAGATCTTAAAAGTAATTGAATTGAAAAAATAAATAATAGACTTTTAGGACCGGATATTTATAAAATACGCTCTTAAAGTAGAAACACTAAATTCATTTATACCAATTGAATCCGAATTCATTCTCATCATCAATTGCGTATCTCAGCTCTCTGCCCTTATTAACTCCTCACACTACCTCTCTGTCCTTATTAACTCCTCACACTACCTCTCTGTCCTTATTAACTCCTCACTACCTCCTAACTCCTCACTACCTAGCTCTCTGCCCCAACTGCTCAAAGCCTCAAACCATGGTTAGATACAAGAGAACTCCTCGTAGGGGTGCTCTTACACCTGAAGCTCGTGTCATACTTAGATCGTTATACGGTGCGCCTCCTCCAGCGAGAGTGCATTCTATTGTGACAGAAGAGTCTCGGGTCGTTGGACCCATTGTTATTTCGGATGATGAAGAGATTGTTGCACCCCCTCTCCAACCTCCTGGCCCCAGCGCACCTACTGCTGACTCCTCTCTTGTTTCCTCTAATGATGCATTGCGGCTGATGCGAATAACACAGGAACTTGCTGATCTCCAACGCGAAGTTAATGCTGCTCACACCGATATCGCCAAGGCATTGGAGGATAATAAGCTTTAGGGTGTTTAGTTAGATTCTTGTCGTTGATAATGTTCATTTTGTTTGTTTTTTCTTGTGTACGTGCATTTTCTCCAGTAACGTATGAAGCATTAAAAACAAAGATGATGTCTTTTTTTTTTGCTCATATTCTCCAGTAATTAAAGAAGCTTATTCTCCAGTTTTCCTTTATTTTATTCATTCAGTTCCTGCTGCGCTCACCAAAGCCAATCCTCTTTTTATTGGTTTGGTTAATAAATAAGGACCTTTAGGACCGGATACTTTATAAGTGTCTGGTCTAAAAAGTATTTGACTTTTAGGACCGGATGTTTTATAAAACTCCGGTCTTAAAATTAAGTGAATAGTAAAACTTTAGGACCGGAGTCTTCTAAACTTTTGGTTTTCAAAATTAAATTATTAAAATGCTTATCTTTAGGACCATATAATTTTTAATTAACCGGTCTTAATAAAATCCAAAATTAATAATACATGTCTCTATCACGCGGAAAATTAAATTTCCCTCTCTGAACTTCTCTTGTTGCGCCGAAAGTGATTACTGAGGTTTTGTCTCCAGTGTTTGTGTGTTGCTTCGTCGCTGCTTTGTGTCGCGCTTTCTCGACAATCACTTTCTGGTTCCTTAGCTAAACGTCTATAGACCAAGCAGTAAGATGTGTTTCAGTTATATAACTTTATGATTTTCTTGCTTATCGTTCTGGGTTTTTCATGGGTTTAACGAAATCGATGAAATGTTCTTGTGGGTTCCTCTGTTGTTAATGAATATTATATTTTGAAGATTATATTTGCACTTTAGACCTACCCAACTGACCAACAAGTGTTTTTAGGTTGCTCTTGCTGTCTGCAACATCAACGTTCGTGGCCGGAGAAGAAAGACTCAGCAAACGCATTTGAATTTATATGCTACAGGTGAGTCCACAAGACCTTCATGCGGTGCATTTAATTTCCTCGTCATGCATTTATTTTTCTTCTTGGATTCACTGTGATAGATTTACGACAAAAAGTGATTCTTCGTTATGCATTTAATGGGCAAGTTTCTCCATAAAAAATAAAAATAAAATAGAAGACATAACTGACATTGAGCATATATATGCATTTGGAGTTGGCTTATTTTATACGCAAGTTTCAAAACGTTCGGATTATGTATGTTAAATCTTTCCGTCTATAGGAATTCTATTATGGATCACAGTTGGATAAATCTTTACGGACGAGTGGTGAATATCAGAATGGGGTGAGGGAATTTATAGAATTTGCTAAACAAAATGCCCATGATGATAGTAGAAGTTTTATTGCCCTTGTGTAAAATATTTGAATGAGAGGCGACTAAGTCATGAAGTTATACACACACATTTAATTTGTGAGTGATTTTGTAAGACTTATACAGTATGGGTATGCCATGGTGAAAATATGACAAGTGGGTCTCAACATGGGGAAGTGGCCTTTGATGATAATGACACCGATATGGATGATCGCATAGAGGACATTATTCGTGATGTACGAGAAGAGGCTTTTGATCAATTACATGCATATGGTAATATGTGCAGTGATGCAGAGACCCCGCTATACCCTGGGTGTAAAAAATACCAATTGTTGAACGCTGTATTGAAATTGGTAAGCTTGAAGGCACGTCATGGATGGAGCGACAAGAGTTTTTCTAAAATGCTTGAGGTTTTTAAGGACATGCTTTTGGATGATAATGTGTTGCCGCATCGATACTATGATGCTAAGAAAATACTTTGTTCACTGGGGATGGAGTACAAAAAGATCCATGCATGCCTGAATGATTGCGTATTGTATAGAAAAGGGTTTGAAGAGAAGCAGGATTGTCCGATATGTGAAACCCTAAGGTACAAGTCAAATAAGGGGCCTGCAAAAGTGTTGTGATATCTTCCAATCATACCAAGGTTCAAGTACTTGTTTGCGAATGAAAATGATGCAAAAAATTTGAGGTGGCATGCAGATGAGAGGATTTCTGATGGAAAGCTTCAACATCTGAACGATTCTTCTCAATGGAAGAAAATCGATCACTTATTTCCGAACTTCAGCGAAGAACCTAGGAACCTTAGGCTTGCCTTTAGCACGGATGACATGAATCCCCATGGAATCCTTAGCAGCATACATAGTTCATGGCCTGTGCTCCTGATTATTTACAACTTATCTCCTATGTTATGCATGAAACGAAAGTACATCATGTTGTCTATGTTGATTTCGGGACCAAAACAACCCGGAAATGACATTGATGTTTACCTTGAGCCCTTGATCGAAGACTTGAAGGAGTTGTGGGGAGAAGGTGTCGATGTTTTTGACTCTTTCAAGAAGGAGGTTTTTAAATTGCGAGCCATGATATTCTGTACTATAAACGACTTCCCAGCATATGGGAACTTGTCAGGGTATAGTGTAAAAGGCCATAAAGCATGTCCGGTTTGTGAAGAAGACACATGCTATCATCAACTTCAACATGGAAGAAAGACGATTTATCTTGGACATAAGAGATTTCTTAGACGAGGCCACCCATATCGTCGATTAAAGAAAGCCTTTTTTGGTGGCCAAGAGTATGAAGATGCTCCGGTGGCATTGACTGGGGAGCAAGTTTATGAAAAGGTGAAAAATATCAGTGTCATCTTCGGTAAGGCGCAAAGAGTATAAAAGAAACAAATATATGGAAAAAGAGATCTGTATTCTTCGATCTTCCATATTGGCACAATCTTGATGTGAGACACTGTATTGATGTCATGCATGTGGAAAAAAACGTATGTGATAGTATTGTTGGCACACTTTTCAACATACAAGGTAGTTCCAAGGATGGTGTGAAGGCAAGATTGGATTTGCAAGCAATGGGAATACGCGAAAACTTACATCCAAGGCCATATGGGAAGAGAACTTATTGTCCCCCAGCTTCTCATACTTTGTCTAAGGATGAGAAACGAAGTTTTTGTGAGTGTTTACATGGCACAAAAGTTCCCTCGGGGTATTCATGAAATTTTAAGAGGCTTGTATCGATGAAGGACTTGAAATTAGTAGGCCAAAAGTCTCATGATTGTCATGTCTTGATGCAACAGCTACTCCTAGTAGCTATTCGAGACATTGCCGAATATGATCTTCGGGTCGTTTTGACTAGACTTTGTTTCTTCTTCAATGCAGTTTGTAGTAAAGTTTTCAAGATTGAAAAGTTGGATGAATTGGAGGATGAAAGATATCTTATCTTGTGCCACCTTTTTGTTCCTACATTTTTTGACATAATGGTTAATCTAATTGTTCATCTAGTGAGGGAGATAAAGTTGTGCGGCCCTATCCATTTACGGTGGATGTACCCAATTGAAAGATCTATGAAATTCCTAAAAGGGTGCGTGAAGAGCGCATACCGGCCAGAAGCATCAATTGTTCAGAAATATGTTTCTGAAGAAGCCATGGAATTTTGTCAAAATTATTTGGCCAAAGTAAGACATATTGGGCTTCCTCAACGTCAGCATGCTGAAGGGGGTAGACGAGAGGCTTCGGTAAAGAGTGTGGATCCTAATGAATTGTGAGAAGTCCACTTATACATCTTGAATAATGTTGATGAAGTTCAGGCCAGCATAACTGCACATAAAGAAGCTGTAAGGAAAGAAAATCATCAAATGACTGAACAAAGGTTGATTAGGGAGCATAACAGAACTTTTGCAAACTGGTTCAAATAAAAGGTCGAGGGAGAGGAATGTGTTTCAGATACAATAAAATGGTTAGCACGTGGTCTTGAGGTTGATGTCATAAGTTGGAATTCATATGTGATCAATGGTTATACATTTTACACGAAGTCCCTAGATGATAGGAGCACCGTCCAGAACAGTGGTGTTATGTTAGAGGTTGAATCTATGTACTTCTCCAGTTCCAAAGACAAGAGGCTTAAATTGGCAGTCATGCCATATTATGGGGTTATTGAAAAGATTTGGGAGGTGGACTATGTTAAAATTAGATTTCCCATTTTCAAATGCAAGTGGGTTAATGTCAATAATGGTGTTCAGATCGATCGGCTAGGATTTACATTAGTCGATGTTAATAGTAGAAGTTTTGGAGATGAACCTTTTATTATGGTAGACCAGGCGAAACAAGTGTTCTATATCACCGATCAAGAAAATAAAATGTGGGCTGTAGCTCTCCAAGGAAAAAGGGTCATTGATATTGATGAGGAAAGTCATTCAAATTATGGTCTTCCTGAGAGTACTCCTTTTTCAAGGGGTCTACCGGACATGAACGAAGAAGATGAAGCGGATAATGAACTCGGAATAAGAAATGATCATCAAGAAGGGATATGGGAGGATATCCCTTTATAAAATAGTCAATTCATAAGGTAATATTCATATGCAAAATTCTTTGAAAACTTTAAGGTTTTAACGATATTATATTCCTTCTATGTTCTTGAACAATCTCACTGACTATGAAGTTTGTTCTTGTTTTATTTTTGTGGTAAGATCCGATCCAAAGGGGCATGTTATAAAAGAGGGATTACGTTGTTGGATGGGAATCAGATGAAGGCATGATGAATATTATATTGGGCATGTATGTTGATTTACGTGCTGTATTTGTAACTCATTGTATTTGTAAGTTATCTTATTGTATAAATTAATTTAGGTGTTGTAGTCATAGTATAATCATTAATTAAGAGGCCACATAACTCATGGTGAATGATATTTGTATTCTTTTCCCAATTCAATTTATTCATAATTGTTCATAGTTTGTAGCTTAAAATATCGACTTTTATGTGCTGGATTGGGTGGTTGATTGTGTAATATATATGATCAGGAAGAATAGAACAGGGAAAAAATTCAGAAAATTTAGACTGGAAATAAATAGGCCAAGGTCTTAAAAGTTAAAATTTTAAGACCAGATGTATTTATATGTCCGGTCTTAAAGGTCAGGTGTAAAATATTTGATATTTGGCCGGTCTTAAAAGTTGGTATTTTAAGACCGCCGTATTTATCCGTCTGGTCTAAAAATTCAATATTTAAGACCGGATTTATCAAGAATCCAGTCTTAAAAGTCAGTCTTTTAAAACCGGTATAATTAGTCGTCTGGTCTTAGAAGCCGCTATTTTTTAGACCGGATTAATTTTTGTCCGGTCTTAAAATTCCGATCTTTTAAAAGCGGCCTATTTTCTATCCAATCTTAAAAGTTGAGTTTTAGGACCGAACAAAAAATATTTCAGGTGTATATAGTACGACTTTTAAGACCTAATGTTTTAAATGTCCGATCTAAAAGAGATTCTTTAAGACCGATTATAGTCCGGTATTGAAAGTTAGACTTTTAATACCACCTGGAACAAGATCGGTTGCAGGTCCGGTCTTACGATGCCTATTTTGGCCGGTCTTAAAACCCTTTTTTCTACTGGTGAAAACAAACTATAAGGATCAAATATTTTATCAACCCTTTTTAAAAAATATCCACACGAGAAAGTCTCCATAACAAGAGATTTGTTGTGATTTCTTACATTAGAGCTTGTCTCATACATGATGTTCAAATGTTGTAGCACTTTTTGTGATTAATTACATTCTTTGATATCAACTAGGATTGGGGCAAGCAAAAGGGGCTAGTCCCTCACAATGTGGTGAAACAATGTTCAAATCCCTACTATGAGAAGCGCTCATATTTAGTACCCGACAATGTTTCGAACATGATTACCTTCAATAGAACGATATCCATACTTAGGAAAAAAAATTGCATTATTTAATGGGGATCTTACAGAGATTTTTCCTAAAATTTATTATTTATAAAGTTAACAATAAAAAGTCATCATTAGAAACTTAAAACTTTGTTAAAAGTGTAAGAAATAAGTGATGCCTCACAAAATAATGTAACTTAATATATTGACACATACTTTCATAAATATTTTTGAAACTATACATTAAATTATAATTTGTATATGACAAATAAGTACCCCTTATTTCAAATATCAAACATTTTTCATAATATGTTTGAATATGTAAGGTAGTGGGAAAATGAAGAATATGTAAGGAATTATAGAGGAGCTTAAGGATAATTAATATTTTTCACTTAAAAGGTTTCTAGGAGGGTAATCACTTAGCTCGCATCTCATTAAAAACAAATAAATAATTAATGATTAAGTTTCAATAAGAGTAACCACTTATCATATTTCTTTATAGTAGGTGTGCCAACAATATGACAACAAGTAGTTATTCCATCAAGGAGGAGATCGAGGATGTAAGAGAATTAAGGAATATAATAGATCCTATATTATGCAACTAGCTAACTTCCTTAATTAATCTAATCAAATTAGAAAAAATAAATCTTAGATTAGGGCTTGTTTGGCATGAGGGGAGGGGAGGGAACGTGAGCAGAGAAAAATTATTTTTGAGTAGGATTTTTAAAAAGGGAAAATTCCAAATAAATACCATTTGAATTTGCAAAACCCCCAGAAGTCTGTCGAATTTGTAAAAAGACTGAGAGGTACCAAGGACCTATGAGGGATATGCAAATTTGGGTGAAATTACCTTTTTGCCCTTACTTTTAAATAATAAAAAAAAAACCCCCTCACCGGAGGGCTGGCGGCCGGAGGACCACCGGCGGCCACCAGTGGGGGGTTTTTTTTTGGAGGGGGTGGGGTGTTTTTTGAAAAAACAAAACATTATATTGAAAGTGTTGGAGGGTGGGGTTCGAACCCCCCACCCCCAACACAAGAACCTTGGGCTACTTGGTTCTTTAATTATATATATATATTAATAAATATATATATTCTTCTTAACATTTTTTCAATTGTATTTACTATTCCACAAACGCCATTTACCATTCCAGAAACGCTATTACCATTATTTTCCCAGGGTGCCATTTTTTACTCTATCATGTATGTTATGGATAACAAAAAAAAAATGACACTTTAACCATTCCACAAACGCGAATTACCATTCCACAAACGCCATTTACCATTCCAGAAACGCCAATTACCATTGTTTTCCCAGGGTGTCATTTTTTACTCTTTCATGTATGTTATGGATAACAAAAAAATGACACTTTAACCATTCCAAAAACGCGAATTACCATTCCACAAACGCCATTTACCATTCCAAAACGTCAATTACCATTGTTTTCCCAGGGTGCCATTTTTTACTCTTTCATGTATGTTATGGATAACAAAAAAATGGCACCCTGGGAAAACAATGGTAAATGGCGTTTCTGGAATGGTAAATGGCGTTTGTGGAATGGTAAATAGCGTTTGTGGAATGGTTAAAGTGTCACTTTTTTGTTATCCATAACATACATGATAGAGTAAAAAATGGCACCCTAGGTGTAACATCCCATTTTCAAAAGCAGTATGATTTTTTTTATATATCATCAGAGTAGAGCATCAGAGCGATTGAGTAACTGATACATTTATTCAAATTTCCGTAAGTCCGGCTGATTCTGAAGCGATACTGACCGAGAGTTTTCAAAATGAATAACAACGGAAGAAAGTCTTGTTAGGGTCTCTGTGCGCTGCTCGTCTTTCTCCTCGGTTCTCGGTTCTCCCGAACTCGACGCTATGATAAGAGCGAGGTTCAATGCACATTGAACCTCAGGTAACGGTTAACCTCATGCTTAAATATGACAATATATATACACGACAACAGCAATCAATACAACAGTCCACAACAGATGTATGATTAGAAATACATAACCACGTATGTAAGTTAATAACCACGTATGTAACATAACCACGTATGATACAGCAATAATAACGTATGTAACATAACCACGTATGATACAACAATAATAATAACGTATGTAACATAACCACGTATGATACAGCAATAATAATAATGTATGTAACATAACCACGTATGTGACATAGCAACGGGTGTAACATATCCACGTATGCTACCACCATAGTGTGAATACAACAATCATATATATCCATACAATAACCATCAGAGTTAGTGTTACAGTACGTGAACGTACCTTCGTCGTGGTATAACGGTACTTTTTCGAAAAACGGTACTTTTTGACAGCGGGTGAAACAACGGTATGACGGCGGTACGACAGCGGTACGTTTATCTCAGATATCCTATAAGGATAATATTTATCAATATCTAGCAGCATAACAGGCATTTTAAGTACAAATTACCATTTTGCCCCCGAACCCCTAATCGGCGGAATTTCGCCAGAGCCATTGTTTTCGTTCTATCTCTCCGAATTTTGACAGATCTTTTCCTCATCATATTTTCGAAATATATATCATATTTACCCCTAAATATAATATCTAGACTATCTTAAAAAATTAAAGATAAATCTAGCATTCCTACTATATCTGCCGAAAGAACTACCGAAACTAAAGACTAGGGACCGAAGAACTTACCCAGGGTCCGGCTAGAACTTCTCCGGGCTCCTCCTTCTCTCTAAAACCTCTCTCTATTTCAGTTTTGGGGTGGGAGAAATGAAGAGGGGAAGGCTTCTATTTATAGAAGCAAGGAGGGACAAGGTTGGAATTACATCAATTGTCTTCAGATCGGATTTCAACCGTCGGATCGCACTTTGACACGTGGCTCGATCTTGGCCTTACACCTATTTGGCTGACATCATCCTTCTAGAAGAAGATGATGTCATGCATGCTGACTTACCGATACGTTTCCCCGATCGGTGTCCGAATCGCGTAATTTTGCCGAATCTCAAAAATCCGGGAACTAGGTTTTGTAGTTCCATTCTTTCTCTTTAAAACTACTGGGTTTCATTATATTTTTGATCCCATTAAGGGTATTATGTTATTTGCCGAAGATTTTCGGACAGACACCAATGATTCGGAAATCACTTCCGATAGAACCGAACTTCTTGGCGAGAAAATCACCGGTTCGCAATATGATCGATCTAAGTAACCATATCCCTGGTTTGAAAAACACGGTGCGTTTTCTATAAGTCACTTTTAGCACTATCGCCTTATCTTAATTATCTAAGTACTCCTAATTACGCTGTTGGTTTTAAACGACTTCCGAGACCGCTTAATCCGAGATAGAATTTATTTGGTTTATAAAAAGTCCAGGATGATTTCGGCTATATCCCTATATCTTGGTGTAGGATTTTATTTCTATCCATTCTCAAATGTCATGTTGGTTCTTTACCGATTATATTATTATTTTATTCAAAATATCTAGATATTTATTTATTTTTCTAAGCATAAAATATTTTATTATTTATTTATTATTAATTTAATTATTAATTTCGAATTTCTCCCTTAAATTAATTATTTACTAATTAATTTACTTATATCTTAATCTAAACAATTAGCCACTAATTACTTAAATAGCCACTTACTAATTGTTGATAATTTTCATAATTAGGATAAATTATTATCTCATAACTATTTTACTTACATTGGTATTTTATATCCCATGTAAAATATTAAAAATCATGGGGCCATAAAGTGCTTTTAATAATATTATATTTATCTTCTCTATTTTCAAGGAAATAATCCCAAAAATTCCTAAAATTATAGACAACATACTTCCTAAGTTTTTGTCAAGATTATTTGTTGCCATATGATATTTATCATAATATTTTCGAGCCATTTCATGCCTCATAAATGCATTTTAGGGATTTTAGCTCTTTATTCACCCTAATTTCAATAGAAATTACCTTAGAAAATAAGGTAATTATTACTTATTATTTGAGACCACATATTCACCTATTTCCAATAGGTAATATGTACTAAAATATAATATTCCAGATAAATAATTATCCGGGTATTACACTAGGAAAAGAATGGTAATTGACATTTCTGGAATGGTAAATGGCGTTTGTGGAATGGTAAATAGCGTTTGTGGAATGGTTAAAGTGTCATTTTTGTTGTTGTTATCCATAACATATGATAGAGTAAAAAAGGACACACTGGGAAAATAATGGTAATTGGCGTTTCTGGAATGGTAAATGGCGTTTGTGGAATGGTAATTCGCGTTTGTGGAATGGTAAATACAATTGAAAAAATGTTAAGAAGAATATATATATTTATTAATGTATATATATAATTAAAGAACAAGGGTTCTTGTGTTGAAAGTGGGGGTTCGAACCCTACCCCCCAACACTTTCAATATAACGCTTTTTTTTTCAAAAACACCCCACCCCTTCCAAAAAAACCCCCCACCGGTGGTCCTCGGCCGACCGGCCGGCGGTGGCCCTCCGGTGAGGGTTTTTTTTTTTTTTTTTTTGATTTATTTAAAAGTAAGGCAAAAAAGGTAATTTCACCCGAATTTGCATATCCCTCATAGGTCCTGGAGTGGTACCTCTCGGTCTTTTTACAAATTTGACAGACTTACGGGGATTTTGCAAATTCAAATGGTATTTATTTATAATTTTCCCTTTTAAAAATTAGAGAAGCTAAGCATGGTTAAAAATTTGAAATTAAGTTTTCTACTATTTTATCTTATATATTTTCTTTTTAAAATTTTATAATTCCACTTCTCCAATATTTTAAATCCAACTTGTAAAAATTTCCCCTCTCATCCCCTCCTTTCCAAACCCCTCATACCAAACAGAGACCAAGAGAGTATTATTTGGAAGTAGATACTCTCCCTATCTCTTCTGTGCCCATCCCTCCTCCTCATCTTCAGATCTAGCCGTCGAAATTTTGATCCAACGGTCCAGATTATATTGGAGAGAAAGCGGACCCGTATCAATTATGTACAAGTAATTATCTACACAAGCGTATACACAATAAGTTATTATTTACATATAACAACAAGAAGCAGCCAAGAAATTCAGCTAGACAGTCCTGACTCCTGACTGCAACAAGTCACCTAAAAACTTGTCTATTTAAGCAGAAAAACAGAACATTCGCGAAGGAATTAACCAAATTTTACTTTGTGAGGCATAGAGAAGTGCGTCATGGCAGCGACCTTGGCCGCGTCCGCCGCCCCTCAAGATGAGGACGGTGCCACAATGGCCTTACTCGTCTTGGTGTCTCCTCCACCAAAGAAACAGAGTGAGAATATTCAGAGAATCATGGACCAAAATAACCAGCTTTTCTTCTTCTTCATTGTCTTATAACCCATCACCTTACCTTGAGAAATTGGAAACTTCTGGATGAGCTATTAATTAATCAAGCTCTCTGCTACGTACTGATTCACCTTAATGATTTGTTTCTGATTTTGGTTCATTAACTTTCCTTTATATATATATGAATTAACATAAAGTTTTGAAGGATATTTATTTCTGGATAAGCTAAAAGCGTGGGCATAAACTTTCTTTTCTACTGTTCAGTCAAAGTACTGAATTTTCGGGGAATCTGCCTGCGTTTTGGTTCCTCGATTGTTCCTGTGAGTGAGACGAAACTGCCATGGAATTAAGGTGAAGCCTTCATTAGGATAAGATAGAGCATGACCAGCTAGCCAATAAGAAATAGCCACCCCAACACCTGCCAAACTCATATAAATACTCATTATTATTGTTATTGTTATTATATAGCTATCTATCTATGTCATATTTAAGTATATTTTTGTTAGACGTTTTTAGTGTACATAACTACATATGAACTAGAACTTGAGACTATATGCAGCTACTGTTGTCGTCGCCTCTACCGCCATAATCGGCTTGTACTTTTTTGACGGGGCTATTAATTGATTTTAAAAAAAAATTAATTGGTTTAATAGTATCAGTATGTGATCAATATAATGTATAACTACTCTTTTATTTATACATATATATTACTCCATTCAATCCTAAATATAAGACATAGTTGACTTTTTTTTTTTGAATTAAAGAAGTTACTTAATCATATCATATATTGTGTATCTTTAGATTATATATAAGTTTATTAGTCAAACTAATTAGTTTGAAAAAAATAAAAAAGAACATAAATACTATAAAATAATTTAATTAGCTTCCTTAATCTCTAAAAAAAGTCAATTATGTCTTATATTTACAGGACTATAATGTATAACGACGGGAGATGATGATTTTTTTCAAGTAGCCCTCTCTTTTCTCCATCCTCACAATCATCTCATCCGCCGTCTAAATCTTGATCCAAGCGGCCCATATTTTTTTTTTAAAAAAAAAAATCTAGATCAGATTGGATCAAGATTTAGACGATCTAGATGGGATGGAATGTGAGATGAGAAGAGAGGAACAGGACCATATAACGACTACTCTATCTATTTATTATATACAAAAGCACCTAACGAGGGTCCACATGTACGTGTGTTGACGGGGCCATTACTTATTGGTTAGTTGACTTTGACCTTCCAAGTATAATATATTTCCATTTTCAGGGTAGTTTTCGTCGCACCCACATCAGTCACAATCGGAAACATTGAGGAAGCCAAAAACAAAACAAAAATGTAAGCAGATTCCCAGAAATTTGCAAATTAATTTGACTAATCAAGAGAGTCAACAATGCAACATCGTTGTTCAAAAAAGTTCAGTTTGAATGAAAATATTCCAAGAAACTTGATGAACACGGTGTGATCTTACCTTATTCATCAAGAAATCGGATATATATAAAGGATAGTTAATGAACCCAAAATCGCAGACAATCCAATATTTGAATCAGCAGTAATAGAAAGGTTATCATCAAAAGTCACCAATTTATCCACAAAAGTACGTCCAGTTAGTTGTAAAAATGGGTTATAAGGCGAAGAAGAAAAGCTTGTCTTTGTGGCCCGCCATGTTAGATGGATTATTTTCCGTCAGGGTCTCAGAGGGAGGCAGAAACGACGATCAGAAGACGAGTAAGGGTGCGGCGACGGAGTCCACCATTGTGGCCGCTATGAAGCATTTCTCTTCAACTACGCAGAAAGTAAGGTTCGGGTGATCCAATGGTGATGAGACTGCCATGGTTAATTGCTCGTTCAAATCTATCTCTTTTCCTTATTATGAAAGACCGATTTAATTAATTTATTGCTTGCACCAATGAGGAGGAGGAGACCATGATTTCGTATCCAGAAGAAGAAGATCCCTTCCCTTATGCTCCATCCGATTCCAAATATATGATATTGATAACTGATTATTTGTAAAGATTGAAAAAGTCAATTAAGTCCGTTTTTTTTCTTTTTTGTAAAAAAATATATCATAAAGTATTTTTTTTCATTCATTTGTTAATTAGAAGGTGGAAACTACTCTCTTGATTTGAAAAATTGTTACTCTCAATATATGTAATTAAGAGGGAAAGTTCGGGAGAAATTAAAAGACAAAATATAGATTAAGATCTTACATTTTGTATAAATTAAAAAAGAGCATTAACAAAGTTTGAAGCAATTTTTTTTTTTTTTTTTTTTTATTTGCTAAAGAAAAATTTTAGGAAACTGGTTGGACTCACCCACGACCCTTTCCTTCTAGGTAATACCAATATTGGGCAGGGCGAGCCGTCTATTACCCTCAGGCGTGAACCTAAACACCCAATAGCTAAGATGTCATCCCCAGTGTCTTGACCAACTCTAAGATTGAATCTCCTCCCTTTGTTGAGAGTATTCGACTCCTTTACTGGGTTAACCCAAGACAATGGGTAAGTTTGAAGCAATTGATTGTGAAAATTGATGGAAAATTGATAGATTTTGGGCTTGCGCCAAAGTGGAGAAGGAGACAAGATTTCGTATCCGGCAGAAGAAGATTTCTTCTGTTATGGTCCATTTGGTATAAATGCAGCAACTATACACACAAACATATATTTTGTTAGAATATTAAATTAGTTAGGATGATTAGTATTAATCACTTAGTTCCTTAATAGCCCTAAAATCTCTATATAATTATAGAGGGCTTCAATCCAAAGGTTATGTGTATGAGACATGCTGGAGTTCTCATCAAATTAAGAGAGAGAAGTCTCTCTCTAGAATGAAGATAATTTAGGTCTCCTTCAAAAATCCTTAGAGAAAAGGTTAGTTGTTAATCACCATCAGGTGAGAAATGATCATTGTAAAACACCAAGTGGATTAATTCATTTTTGTATTGCTCTTTATGGAGCTTATAATCATGTAATAAAGATTCATGATTTGATTCTTATTGTTTATCATTTTATGAGTTTATTTACATGATATATGTATATATAACTGCAGCCAAAATTTTGGTTTGGTGAATAAAAGCTAGTTGACAAGTTTTTTTTTTTTTAAAATGTTTGTAAAAAAGTTTATCACAATGACTTTTTCTATCCCAACCTAATTATGTTATGTTAGAAGCAACTTTCGGTAGCTTTTGGATGAATTACATCGAATAAGCAAAAAGCAGCCAATAATGTGTTTTGTATGTATGAAATTTGTTGATATGTTTTTTCTTCCAATAATACATTAACTCTTTTTATTTTTATAATTTTATTTTTTCTTTTAATATCTTTTTAAAGTTACCAAATTATATATATTATGTCTAGACCTAATGACAACAACACCTCCTTGAAATTTTTTATAAATATAAGGTGGTTGTGAGTTCAAACTATGTGTGAGTGAGGTATGATGGGTATAGGTTATGATACAAATAATATAATATTATAGATACTATATATTTTATTAAGTTCACGTCATTTTCAAACATTTCACATAAATAATAAGCTTAGAAGGATTAGCTTTTCAAGAATAGTTTTTAAGGAAAAAGTAATAACGGTGATAACAATCTGGGACAAATCTCCTAATTAATTAATATCCACACAAATCCCATCTATGATATTGCATGCATGTTTTTTCCAAAAATCCAGTTACTCTGATTCTTTATTTGTTGTCAGATCTCTCCTACCTCATATGACATTTCTCCAAACTCTCACACAGTCCGGCGTCGTCGATATCCTTCCATAACTTTTTATGTACTCTTGGAGGTTGGAAGTGAATTTAATAGTTATGTCATTATTAAATATGACTATAGATGCATTATTAATAGTAATCCCATTATTAAATATGACAAAAAGTACTCAAAACAGTATATTTGAGGTGTATATGGCATTAATGAATAGTAAGCATTTTATATAGGTATATTCTTAAATTATTATTGAAAAAGTATCAATAAGGGTGTTTTAGGAAGATATTAACAAAAATTAGAACTTTGTTCTATAATTAGGATCAAGATAAACTTTTAAATGTTACCCTATAATTAGGACCAAAGGGAGTACTTTAAATTGATTTTTAAAATTTGGGTATAGGACTATTTACATATATGGCGTTGATAAGTCTATAATTTTATTGAACAAATTAATCTCGATTTCAACCAACCAATAAGAGTAATTCACACAAAGAAATACTAAATAAAGTTACTACTTAAATTTGAATATGATTGGCCACAAACTGATTAGGCATTAGTTTATATAGATATAGATATAGATTTTTCTTACTCTTTTATATCTTACTCCCTCTAGTCTTTATTATAAAATACTAACTTGTAAGTGTATTTAGTCCTTTTTATAAGGCACTTTCTTGTCCCCAATGAGCATTAATTATTTTTTTTTCCATGTATGCCCCTAATTAATAAAGGTAGTGGGTGAGAGTAATCATTAATATAATATTAGAGTTTAATGCATTTAGTAGAGGTAATATTAAAAATTATTTAAATTTAAGGACAACTTTATTGACTTTAACTGTTTTTATTAGTTTACGAGAATTGCTAGTTGGTGTCTTATAATAAGGACTAGAGGGAGTATATCTCTTCTTTATTAAAATTTTATAATCCCACTTCTCCAATTTTTTAAATCCAACCTGTAAAAATTTCTCCTCTCATCCCCACCCCTACAAACCCCCCATACCAAACAGAGACCGAGAGAGTATTATTTATGTACAGTAATTATCTACACCAGCGTATACTATACACAATATTACTCTAGTCCTATTTATAAGTCCATTTTGACTAAATCTCACATACCAAAGAGGTAGTTATCTCAATGATTAGGAGGTGAATTTTCAATTTTGCCCTCATTTATGATTGAGTATTTTTCAACTATTTCTTCTCTCTATCTTCATGGGTACAATTAATATGGGTAAAATTGTCACAATCTCATTTATTATAGAACTTATAAATAGAATCATATTTATTGGTCAAAATGAACTTATAAATAGGACATAAGTCACCTAAAAACTTGTCTATTGAAACAGAAAAACAGAACATTAATTCCCTTCAAGGGATTAACCAAATTTTACTTTGTGAGGCATAGAGAAGTGCTTCATGGCGGCGACCATGGCCGCGTTCGCCGCTCCTCCAGAGGAGGACGGTGCCACAGCGGCCTTACTCGTCTTGGTGTCTCCTCCACCAAAGAAACTGAGAGAGAATATTCTGTGAATCGTGGACCAAAATAACGAGCTTTTCTTCTTCTTCACTATCTTATGACCCATCAACCTTACCTTGAAAAATTGGAAACTTTTGGATGAGCTATTAATTAATCAAGCTCTCTGCTACCACCTGAATGATTTGTTTATGATTTTGGTTCATTAACTTTCCTTTATATATATATATATGAATTAACATAAAGTTTTGAAGGATATTTCTTGCTGGATAAGCAAAAAGCGTGGGCATAAAGTTTCTTTTCTACTGTTCCGTCAAAGTACTGAATTTTCGGGGAATCTGCATGCGTTTTGCTTCTTTGATTATTCCTGTGAGTGAGACGAAACTGCCATGGAATTAAGGTGAAGCCTTCATTAGGATAAGATAGAGCATGACTAGCTAGCCAATAAGAAATAGCCACCCCAACACCTGACACACTCATATAAATACTCATTATTATTATTATTGTTATTATATAGCAAGGTGATATTTAAGTATATGTTTGTTAGACATTTTTTTGTGTACACATGAACTAGAACTAGAACTTGAGACTACATGCAGCTACTGTTGTTGCTACAGTGTCACCGCCTCTACCGCCATAGGATTCAGTTTCCCTGCCAGGACAGCGCCTAGGGAGATCTGGCTGGAGATCTGGACCATTCATATTTATTTTTTTATAGGATTTTTTTTTAAAAATTTTTGAAATGTGTTTTTTCCAATACCAGTCAGTCAGTATTCTGAAGTATGTTTTTAATACCAGTTAGTACCCTGAAATATTTTTTAAGATCATGAAGAATTTTTTTAGTACTCTGAAGTATCTTTTTAGTACCAGTTAATACACTAAAATATTTTTTCAACATCCTAAAAAAATATTTTAGGGTACCGATGGCTAGTAAAAAGATACTTCAGCATACTGGCTACTTTTTTTCAATGCCCGTCAGCATCTTAAAGTATCTTTTTAGTACCAGTCAGTACCCTAAAATATTTTTTAAAGATGCTAAAATAAAATATTAAGATCATGAAGTATTTTTCAGTAGCAGTCAGTACCTTGAAGTATCTGTTTAGTACCATTCGGTACCTTAAAATATTCCTAAAAAAATATTTCAGGGTAGTAACTGATACTAAAGAGATACTTCAAGATACTGACTGTTACTAAAAAATACTTCAAGATCTTGAAAAATATTTCAGAGTACTGACGGGTACTAAAAACATACTTCAGGAATTGAAAAAAAAAACTTCAAAAATTTTAAAAAAATCCAAAAAAAGAAAAAAGAAATATGGACGGGCCAGATAGAGCTGTCAAAATGGGATGGACCCCGCAGGCCAGCCCTTTTTTAGTCCCCTTATTTTTAGCCTCCATGTGATAGGGTTATTTTTGGCCCTAGGCCAAAATAATCTCCACCCTTCTTAGGCTAAGATAGGGCAACCGCGGAGAAAAATAACTTGAACATTTAATAATAGATTATTAAAATGGGTTGAAGCCAGTCATCGCTAAACACGTGGACACGCCCACCCATATTGGATTCCCTCGGGCCATGGATGCGACCATCAAGGACGAACATACAAATATTTTGCTTATTTTTGTTTTGTTTCAATATATTACGAGTACAAATTAAATAATTTTCATCCGATATAATTTTAATCTTGCGTAAGATAAATTTCTTTATGATAATTTCTTATGCAATTTTAAATTATACATTTGAAAATAAAAAATATTGTTCCGATGTAGAACACGAATGTCCAGCCCGATAGGCTGGTGCTTTGATCTTGGATCGAATGGCCCTGCCGAAATATCTATGAGACAGATATCCGGGAGAGCGGAGGATCACTGTACACAAATATGAAGGCTCTTCGCCGAGGGGGATGGGGGTAGTGTTTAGTGGGAGAGTGCACAATGAGACTGAATGTAAATAGGTCTGAGTTTAGAACGTGTGCACCTTAGGGTTCGACCCTTGTATATATAAGGTATACCTCGGTATCATAACTGCCGGATCTATCTTATCCCTTGATTATAGATATGATAGGATCCTCCCTGATTGTAGGCGAATCTAGATATATGATATATCTCGTATTGGGCTGTCCCAAAGTTGGGCCTCAGGTAGGTCCGTAACAGTTGCCCCCCCAGCCCGGTAGTTCAAGTTTTTGAGCTGCCGGGATGTACCTTGCTCCCCGGGCCGGGTTGTTCCTTGCCCCCAGGCCGGGAACCCTACTTGTCTTCTGGACCCGAGGTCATATCTCAAAGGTTCAAGCCTACACCTGGGCATTCGAGGATCCGAGGTGATTCCAGGTGGATCGCTTGATTTCGAGGTTAGGATCCTTCCGCCTTTGCCATCATGGCCTCCTGACACCTGACCTTCGTGGATTGGTGAAGGCTTGCAACCGTCGCTCTTAGCCGCCTCTGAATTTCGTGCGCATTTAATGCGCCCATTACCCATCGTACGTCACTCTTACTTTAAGGGCGAATTGTCTCTTATGCCCTTATTTCTCCAGCGTCCCTTCACATTTCCCTCAATTTCTTTCATTTTCACCTCTCCTCTCTCTTTCGCCTTCATTCTGAAAAGCTCTGGTTTTCTCTGGTCTCCTTGCATTCGACGATCTCTCAACGCCTCTATGTACTCCTCTGCTTCCTGCTTCACCGTCTCTTCATCCTATCAGGTATGCCGTTACTACTCTTTTCTTTTCCTTTGTCGTATCCCCTGTTTGTCTATTCTGTCTTTCTTCTTCATTACTGCTTCCCAGTCCCTCGATACGATTTCTCTTGCGTTTGCTGGCTGGGTTTTGGTTGGGGTTTCTGGGTAGATCCTACATTTTGGTTTTTCATCCATAGCCATGTCTTTGTTCATGGGGGGGGGGATTTCCACCATGTTCCTTATTGGTCATTTTATGCCTCTTTAGGTTGCACCCCTCGGTGTCCATGGGTAAAGTTAATCACCCTCCCTCATCGAGTCAGGATTTAACCCCAGAAGAGGAGGAAGCACTACGTGCACGTTATCCTCGAACTAGTCATTGGCTGTTCGGCACTCCCCTCTCCGAGGAGCAAAGACTAGCTTCCTTTTAACTCATCATTGTGAGTTTTCATTTGCAAGTTCGTTAGCAATTTTATGACCGGGCCAGGGTCTTGCGTGCGCAGTATCTGCTAATTTTATTCTTCCAATAAGTCAATATCGGGTATGGGGGTAGGGGTGTTTCAAATTACCCGAGCTACTGAGTTCCGGATCCGTTGTCCGGGTTCTTTACCAAGATAAGGGCAAACTGTCACATGTCCAACCGAGGTGTAGGAACCCAAGTTTAAACATTTTGACCTGATCAAGGTCTGGATGACTATTCACCTCCTTATCTAGGAGCATGTTTTCGATGCATCTGATTGAAGAAATAGTGGCTTCACCATTTCGCAACCTGGGCGTGGAAGCCCCGGTGTAATCCCTTAAATTGGGTTTCGTATCTGACCGGGTTTGGTGACCTCGGTGTAATGAATTTAGACTATCGATAGTGCATAATTGACGTCTCCATTGAGGAGCTCTTTATTAAATAACCCGCTCGAAAGAGTTAATAACTTCAAGTATGAGAATTGAATAAGCCAAAACCTAAACCGAAAATCAAAATACTGCAATTAAGGAATAAATGAATTCAAAATACTGAAATGTGATGCGTCGGTTCGGCCATTGCTCGAATGAGGCACCGAGATCTAACTGTAGTAGATTCTTAGCTTGTCGGCGTTCCAAGTCCTTTTGACCGGCTTCCTTCCTAAGGTCTCCAACACGTACGCCCCCTTGTCGAGCTTTTCCTTGACCCGGTAGGGACCTTCCCAATTTGCCGCTAGCTTGCCATCTTTGGCATTCTTGTTTCCGACGTCCGCTCGTCTTAGTACCAAGTTGCCCCGGTTGAAGGAGCGGGGCCTGACCTTGCGATTGTACTTAGCCGCAATGAGCTGCTTGGTGGCTAGGTCTTGGTCATGTACCATGATCCTGACCTCGTCAATAAAATCCAATTTTGTCCTCAACGCATCATTGTTTGATCCCTTGCCTTCTTCGAGGGTTTTCAACCTCCTCCAAGATGGTTGGCCTATTTCGACCGAGATCATCGCCTCTCATCCGTAAGTCAACTGAAAGGGGGTTTCCTGGGTCGACGTTTGTACGCTGGTTCTGTAAACCCATAGTACATTGTAGAGCTGTTCGACCCAGGATGATTCCGCATCTTCCATACGCTTCTTTAGACCATCAATGATGACTTTGTTTGCTGCTTCAGCCTGGCCGTTAGACTGGGGGTGTTCGACCGAGGCGAAGTGATGTACGATATCAAGATCCGACATCATACCTCGGAATTCCTTATCGATGAATTGAGTCCCGTTATCCATGACTATTTCGGACGGTATCCCAAAACGAGAAACGATGCTGTGGCGAAAAAATCACTGTATACATGCCGAGGTGACCGTTGTCAAGGGCTCGGCTTCAATCCACTTTGTGAAGTAATTGTTAGTTCTCAATGTGTTTTGATGATTAATAACAATTGTAAACATGAGAGAATGTTTTTGTCAAAGATTGGTAAAGCATATTTATTTCAATTCAAAAACATTTGTCGGCGTCAAACTCGAGCTTGGGTCTCCAAACTCGAGCTTGCCCCTTACGAAAGGAAACCAAGCTTTTTACATTTTCTAAACTTGAGCTTGGTCCATAAACTTGAGCTTGAAGGTTTTCAAAGTTTACTCATATTCGAGTAAGCTCGAGCTTACACTTGGAAGCTCGAGTTTACGAAGAGTCGAGGAATTTTTCAAGTTACTCAAATTGCAAACTCAAGCTTATTAGTTTTAAGCTCAAGCTTGCTTCGTCCGAGACTTTTCTCAAAGAGTTTACAAACGTGTAAACTCGAGCTTGCCGTTGCAAACTCGAGCTTACCTCGTAGAAACAAATGTCAAGTGAAAACCTTTCCTTAAACTTGAGCTTATCATTTTCACTTTGTAGAGTTTGTATTTTACAAAGAGTTTACAAAACATGTAAACTCGAGTTTGAAGGTTCAAACTCGAGCTTACCTCGAGCGAGAAAGTTTTTCTAGTTTTCTTCAAAGTGTAAACTCAAGTTTGGAGTTGCAAACTCAAGCTTAGGTCCGACGAAACTTTTCAAAGGTTTTAATATTTTTATCAAACTCGAGCTTGCCTTTGCAAACTCAAGTTTGGGTCGACAGACAGAGAGCATTGTCATATTTTGAGCTTAGCAAACTCAAGCTTACACCTCTAAGCTCAAGCTTGCGCTTTGGGAATCAAAATTATTTTTGACATGAATAGTGTCAAACTCGAGCCTGCTCACTAATAGACTCGAGCTTGCCATTTTGCATTTTGGCTCTCAAAATGATTTCAAACTTGCTTCCCCGACAAATGCTAAACTCGAGCTTACTCACTTACAAGCTCGAGCTTGAGACTTCCGAAGCAAAACTCAAAATTTAAATGAAGACCAAACTCGAGCTTGGTATAGTAAACTCGAGCTTGGAGCTTCGCGAGATGAACGAATCGAGTATAATTTGTGCAAGTTTGATTTCGCTTTAGATTGTTTCTACGAATTGGGTGCTTATGATTTATATGCTTTATATCAATATTCCTAACCAGATTTAACCAGTTTTCTTATGAGATTTCAGAAGACCTAAAAATCTGATTTAGGAAACTTTTGAGCATTCAAAGAGGAAAGATATAAATCAATTATGCTTCCGATTTCCGTCAACTGAGTTAACGGCTCAATATCAATTGGAGATATCCCCTTATGCCGAAATCGGTGCAACAAATTTAAAGCCACAACGGATGATTCAAAGAATCAAATCGAAGATCTCCCAATGACTATATTCAACGAGACACTGGACCCAACGGCTAGTATTTCGAATTGCTCCAAGTCGAACAGATCTCCAACGGTCACAAACTTCAATCCAAAGTATAAATACATGAAGATTTGAAGTCCGCACATACGAAAAAACACACGTAAAACGCATACAAGCTTATCAATCGTTTTTCCGCTTATACTTCTCGATAATACATTGTACCTCGGTGATTATCTTTATCCACTCTTTAGAGAGTTCATTTACGTAATTCATTCATTGTAAGAATCTCAAAGTTGTGAGACTTTGAGGTTGGGCTTTCAGATTACAACTTGTAAGGGGAGCGTATCCAAGAGAGAGGATAGCTTTCGAGTACAGAGTGTGTATATGATTTGAGTGATAGTAGAAAAACCCAGAGAGTCTGGGGACTGGACGTAGGTCAAGAGTTGAGACCGAACCAGTATAAATCTTCTTTGTCAAGCTCTTCTTCCCTATCTCCATTTAGCTTCTGTTGTGTGAGTGATTTTAAAAAGAATTTTTAAAATCCCCAATTCACCCCCTCTTGGTGATTTCCTTCACTTTCAGTAATCAACCGCGACTACGAGCCATCTTAACTGTCTGGGAGCTGCTTTGAATGGTCCGAGGAGGTCCATCCCCCATTTAAAAAAGGGCCAAGGGGCCGAGATGCTTTTTAATTCTGCCAGTGGGGTTCAAATGATCTTGGCGTTTTTCTGACAGCTATCACATCTCTTTACTGCTTCCTTGGAATCTGCCACCATGGTCAGCCAGTAGTAGCTGGCACGCAGAGCTTTTCTCGCTAGAGCCTTCCCTCCCATGTGTTGTCCATTAATCCCTTCGTGGATTTCGGCCAAGACGTATCGTGCCTCGGTCGGTCCTAAGCATCGCATCATGGGAGAATGTAGTCCTTTTTCGATATAGCTGATCATCCACCATAGTGTACATGGCGGCCTCGCGGATTCATTTCTTGGATTTTGTCACTTCAACAGGTATGATTCCTCTTTCTAGGTAATCCTCGATCGGTTTCCTCCAATCCGTGGTGGATGATATGGTCATGACACAGCTCGGCTCAGCCAGGTTTTGTTGGACGACGGTCCTGTGGTTCCCTGAACCTTTTGTACTGACTAGTTTTAACAGAATATCCGCTCTCGTATTCTCCTCCCGAGGGATGTGATTGACTGTTACTTTCTCGAACTTGATAATTATATCTCTGGATCTGTTTAGGTACTTTTCCAACAAAGGACCCTTCGCTTGGTAAGTACCCTCAATTTGTGCCGCTACAAGTTGTGAATCGGTTAAGACCTTGACTTTCCGTGCTCCATATTCTTTAGCCTTTTGGAGCCCGGCCAACAAAGCCTCGTATTCTGCCTGGTTGTTGGAGGTTGGGAAGTTGAGACGGAGCGAGTGTTCAATTGCGACCCCTTCTGGGCTCTCAATTATTACTCCAGCTCCACTTCCCTTTGAATTTGACGAGCCATCGACGTAAACCTTCCACAATTGGAGGCCGTTTTCTTCTACTGTATGTGCCGGGGTGAGTTCCCTTACAAAATCCACCAGCGCTTGTGACTTGATCGCATGCCGGGCTTCGTATATGATGTCGAACTCGGATAACTCTATTGCCCAACTAATCATCCGTCCTGCCAGGTCTGGCTTGTGCAGTACTTGTCGGATTGGCTGATTGGTTCGTACGACGACCTGGTGTCCCTGGAAGTATGGACGTAGACGCCTTGCTGCCATTAGTAAGGAAAATCCCACATTTTCAAGCTTCTGATATCTGAGCTCGGAGCTCTACAGTGCTTTGCTTACAAAGTATATCGGTACTTGGCCGGTCCTAGTCTCTCAGACCAAAACGACGCTTTTGGCTTCTTCCCCTACCGACAAGTAGAGGTATACGGTCTCGCCGGGTTCGGGTTTGGCTAGGATTGGTGGAGTTGCCAAACATTGCTTAGTCTTTCCAAACGCAAACTCGCATTCCTGGTTCCAATCCCCTCGTGCCTCCTTCTTTAATAATTTGAAGAAAGGTAAAGCGTTCTCCGCCGATCTCGGTAAGAACCTTGTCAAAGCCGCCAATCTCCCCGCCAGCTGCTGCACCTCCTTTTTGCTCTTAGGTGCTTTCATGTCTAGCACGGCCTTACATTTGTCTGGGTTTGCTTCGATTCCTCGGTTTGTTAACAGGAAGCCTAGGAATTTTCCAGCTGAGACTCCAAATGCACATTTTTCCGGGTTCAAACGGATCCGATGCTTCCGCAACTTGTCGAATGTTTGTTCTAAGTCTCGGATATGGTCTTCCAGGTCTTTTGATTTGACAATCATGTCGTCAATGTAAACTTCCACATTTTGACCGAGCTGGTCTTCAAAAACTTTATTCATCATCCTTTGATATGTGGCCTCGGCGTTCTTTAGTCCGAATGGCATCACATTATAACAATAATTGGCCTTCTCTGTCATAAAAGCTGTCTTCTCTTTATCCTCGGGGTGCATCGCGATTTGGTTGTATCCGGAGTAGGCATCCATGAAGGATAACAGTCGGAATCCGGATGAGTTGTCGACCAGCTGGTCGATGTTGGGCATCGAATAGGAGTCTTTAGGGCAAGCTTTATTCAAATTAGTGTAATCATGCATACTCTCCACTTACCGCTGGGTTTCATTACCATGACCACGTTAGACAAACATGTTGTGTACTGTATTTCTCAGATGAATCCGGCATCTTATAACTTGTTGACATGTTTTTCCAAGGCGATCTGCCTGTCGGTCCCTAGCTTCCGCTTCTTCTGCACTACCGGGACGGACCCCGGTCGAATTGCGAGCCTGTGACAACAAAAGTTGGGGTCGATCCCGGGTATTTCTGTCGACTTCCAAGCGAACAAATCTCGATTCCTTTTTAGGAACTCTTTCAACTTGCTTTTTAGCTCTGGGGTCATCGTTCCGCCCACTTTAGTGATCTGCAGCGGGTCTTCTCCCAGTACCACATCTTCTAATTTGCCTTCCGGTTCGGGACATGGGATCTCGGTCTCTTCTCGTAGATCCAACTCCACTAAGCCAACGGGTCGGCCAGACTATCTTCTTTGTCTGGTTTCTGAGCTCTTTTCACTTTTTTGAATCCGGGGTAGTGATGCTGTCCCGTTCTCCTTCTCTCGGATCGTCTCGTAATAACATTGTCGTGATTCCTTCTGATCTCCTGTGATGGTTACCACCTTGTTTTTGGTGCTGACCGTCTTCAATTTTTGATGTTTCGTGGAGACTAACATGTCCCAATTATGGATAGTCGGCCTGTGGCCTGCCTAATATCATATTGTATGGGGAGGGGATATTGGCTACTATGAATCTTACCCTATCTGACTTGAATGCTTCTTTCGTTCCCAATGTCAGTCTTAGGTCGATGTATCCCTTGGGAATAGATTGTTCCCCGTTGAATCCAATTAGCGTTGTTTTGCACGATTTCAGGTTTTCTTGGTCCAAATTCATTCTTTTGAAGCCTTCCCACATAATTATGTCTGTCGAGCTTCCCGCGTCTACAAAAATCCTCTTTACCTGGAAATTAACTAAGATTCCCGTGATCACCAGTCCGTCTTGATGGCTTGGTACGACGTCCTTCAGGTCATCTCTTGTGAATTGCAATGGCGGAGGTGTCGGTCGGTCATGGTCTTCTTTAAACTTGGGGATGTCTCTTACCGACAGAACTTCCCTTAAGTATTTTCTCCTTTGGTTTGCCGTATCTTCGCCTCCTCCCATGCCTCCACTAATTACAATGCATCTGCGCTCGGCGTCTATTTCTAGGAACTCCTCATCATCATCTGACGGCTTTCGCCGAATTTCATCAACCTTCTGTCCTGGGGCCGGACTCGTACTTCGGTCTTCTTGCCTGCGCTTATTGTTTTTCCGGCCAAGTGTTTTTATCACATATTGGCGTAATTTTCCCTCTTGGATGAATTTCTCAATTGTGTCTCGGAGTTTGTAGCACTGATCCGTGGTATGCCCAGCCCATCGTGGAATGCGCAGAACTTAGAATGATCCATCGTAGGCCGGTATCTAGGAATCCGAGGTCTGTCGACCCTCTTCATCTCAGTCAACGCGACCTCCCTCCATAATTGGGAGCGTAAAACATTAAGCGGGTGTACCTTTCATAACTAACTCGGTTTGCTCTCAAACTTTTCACCTCTAGTTATGTTATCTCGGATTCACTTATGGGAATCTTCTATTCGACTGTTCGGCTGACTCTTGCTTGCCGGAGGTGTGTTCTTCCGCTTCTCACTTCCGATGCTGTTGGCAATTTCCATCTGTTCTACGTCTAAATATTGCTTCGGTCGAGTGTTAAACTCGATGAGGGTGTAAACCCGGTTCTTGAAGATCGAATTAGCCAACCTGGACGAAGGATCCAGGCCATCGATGAGGCAATGTACATGAACGCTTTATGGGAGCGAACGCACTTGCAGGGCGACTTCCTTAAATCTATCCAAGTATTTTTGGAGAGTTTCCCCGCGTTGCTGCTTGATTTTACTCAGGGTGAACTGCGATTTAGGCTGCTTCTTACTAGTCGCAAAGTTTAGCTTGAACTTTCGCCTGAGGTCTTCAAACTCATGGATAGATTTGATTGGTAATGTATGGAGCCACTTTTGGGCAGGTCCTGTTAGCATGGCCGCAAAAAGCTGAGGAATGACCGGATCCACGATTTTCCACATGAACATGAGCAGTTCGAATGTGTCGAGGTGTGACCGCGGGTCTTGAGTGCCGTCATACTTTGGCAAGTCTACCAAGTCAAACTCTTTTGGGTACGGGGCATTCTCGATTTCTTCCGAGAAAGGACTACAATTATGTCCTGCTATGTATTTCACTCGATATTCTCTAGGAGAGCCCTTCGGTCGGGTCGTCCTCTCTATACCTCGGTCTTCTTCGTCCGGGGTTCTTTCCATGCAATGCTTCTTCCGGATCGAGGTATGTTCCCAAGGCTTTGCTTGTCCTGAGTCCGTATCCGGAGAGGCTGTTCCCACAGTGTGCTGAGTAAATCTTGGCTGTTTGCTATGAGGAGGACTGTCAGAATCTCGAGTCGTCTTTCCCTTCCTTCCTCGCTGGTCACCCCGGTTTTGCTTTTGAGCCGATGCTTCAATTTGTTTGAGGTGGTCCTGCATGATCTGTTGTATCACTCTGAGGTCTTCTTGGCACTGTAGATTATTTCGCTTCTCCATATTCTCCATCCGTCTCAGCATTGACTCCTGAGTCTTGTGCAGGAGGAGGAGATCTGGACTCGGCGTATCCCGAGGTTTTGCCACCTTGGGAGGGGAGGAGGCCGTGTCAGAAACATCATTCCCTTCATTCGTAGCATCAGCGTCTGGGATATCCTCAGGCCGCGGAGGTCCTTGCATTTGCTGTTGCTGACTCGTCTCAGCTTGCGATGGATTTCCACGGTGAGGGTTTCGACTGCTGCTTCTGGTGTTAGCCATTGTTGGTCACACGGATCGAAATTTAACGTCCCCACGGTCAGCGCCAATGTTTCGGTGTAGAACACGAATGTCCAGCCCGATAGGCTGGTGCTTTGATCTTGGATCAAATGGCCCTACCGGAATATCTATGAGACAAATATGAAGGCTCTTCACCGAGGGGGATGTGGGTAGTGTTTAGTGGGAGAGTGCACAATGAGACTGAATGTAAATAGGTCTGAGTTTAGAACGTGTGCACCTTAGGGTTCGACCCTTGTATATATAGGGTATACCTCGGTATCGTAATGTTGGGATCCGTACACTCAGCGGAATTAAAAACTTTACGAATCCCAAGAAGAGGATCTATCAACGGCGTTTAAATCAAGGTTTGTTAGAAAAACCGTACCTATGCGTAGGGTTGAGAGTTTCGTTCGATCCGATCTGGTGTGCATCTCCTGCTTGGTGCGTCTCGACCATCGTACGTCTTGAACGTGGTGCCTTCTCGTTCGATCAAACAGAAGCAGACTTTTCGAGTCTCCTCCCTCTACTGGTATCCACACCGAACAGCTCTCCAACACGTACGGCAGCATGCTAGCGCCTTCTTTTTTTGTGTCTCACGTTTTTCTAGGATTTCTTTCGAGGCTTGTTTCTCCAAAATGTTTCAATACAACTAAAGCTTTATTTATAGAGTTTCTCAAACCCTAAATGGGCCGTATTAAAATATTCAAAATTAATCTCATTAATCTTGAAATTTGAATTTTAGATTTAAATAGCATTAATCAAATCTGTCCAACAGATCTAATCTAATCTATTTATTTAATCCGAATTAAAAGCCCGCTAATTTAATTTATTTCTATAAATTAAATCGAGATATAATATCTATCTATTTAATTAAATCGAGATATCTTTGTATCTCAACTCAAATTAAATCAGATATATGACATCTTTATTCGAAAATTAAATCGAGATACAATATCTCTATTTGTTTTAAATATTTAATTTATCAAATAAATTAAATACAAAAATATATATTATATAATAATATCATTAAATAATAATATTATTATTTAATTTCAAAATTATATATATATATATATATCAATCCTAGATTAAATGTTGTATTCATTAGATCTTAGACACATCTAAGATTCAATAAATCTAGACACTATTGCTCGTATTGAGCTATTCTTGTGTGTGACCCTGTAGGCCCACATGAGATTGGCAGTGGGTGAATACAGTACCAGCCCACAAGTCGCAAGTGGCCTCTAGCAAGACATTGCGACTACCCAATTCATATGGGGATCGATAATACGATACAACCTATCATACAACCATGTCACGTCCCTTTTGTCACGCAATAATTTGGTCAAGGATGAGGCATGGATAATGTCAACTTCCTGTTCTTGACCACTACTTTCTCGATTCTCGAGTAGTCTAATTGAAATGGAAACTTCTTTCCATCGTAGTATGGCCATACGTTTCTCAGACTCACTCATCGAGGGGCCCATTATTATCTCTCTACAAATGTGAGGGACAAATTCCATCTTGACCATTCACATTCCTCTGCATGAAAACCACTGATCCCGATCCAAGCCTTTATCATCACCCGGTCAAAGGTGACTTTTGACTAGGTCAAAGATCAGCAACTCATGAAATATGAATCCATGATGATCTCAGGTCAAAGGGCGTTGTGACGCGGTTATACATGAGATAAGCTTATGACTAAATCCTTGCAGCTTTCTCATAGTGGGTTGGTCCAGCACCTTGTACCCTTACAAGTACCTATGATTTTGATTTGTATCTCTATACCTTATCAAAGTCACACTGGTCTCATTTCATCTTCGCTCCCGCGTAGATGACCGACCAGAGACATTTAGGATAATCTATAAGATATATCCAAGGATACAGTTATCACTATAAACATGCAAATGAAATGATAACTAAAGGAGAATACTTTAAATAACATAAACGATCAAAGTACAATGACTTGCCCCTAGGGCATAATTTCCAACACGTAACTGTCGGATCTATCTTATCCCTTGATTATAGATATGATAGGATCCTCCCTTATTGTAGGCGAATCTAGATATATGATATATCTCGTATTGGGCCGTCCAAGAGTTGGGCCTCGGGTAGGTCTGTAACAAATACTAATCCATATAAATTAAATCTACAAACACAACATGTCTTACTTTATTATGTGATGTCGACTATATGAATTGTATGGTGATAATGTTATTGTATTTGATCGAGAACTAAATGTTTGTTTCTATGCTAAAAATATCACAACTAACTTTTTAAATTATCTTTAAATATTAGTTATATCAATATATTGTTCATACATTTTTAAAATAATTTTTATTATATATTGTTTTTAAAAAAAAAAAAAAAAAAGTATTCTGCACTTTGCAAGGTTTAGATTGTCTCTACATTTTTTTGGACTGAATATTGTCTCTACTTGTCTCCCTATCTTTTTTTAAAAAAAAAAAAATTGTTAGATGAACTTCTGACGATTTTAATTTATTATGTTATGCAAATTGAATATTTTACTTTTATTGCAGTGTAGTTTTAAAGAAATTTAATAATTTTTCAGCGGTTGGAATTCATTTATTCATTACCACTAGAAATATTTTGCTCAAGGGTATCATATTGTTGGATTGGGATAGGAGTAGTTATAATCCTTTTCTAAACTGATTTTTGACCCGCAGGCTGGCCCTAACCCTTAAAGTTATATAATTTTTTTGCCTGTGCGGGCTATTTAATATGCGGGCTTTTTGGCCTTGTGGGTTTTTGAGCCCTAGCCCGTGCGGGCTAGGGCCTAACGGGCCAGGGTGACCCGTTTTGACAGCTCTAGATCTAGATCTCCCTAGGAGCTCGTCCCCCATCTACTTGGCCAAAAGTCGAGCAGGGAAACTGAGTCCTACCGCCATAATCGGCATGCATGTACTTGTGTTCACGGGGCTATTAATTAATTTTAATATTTCATTCCTTTTCATTTTAAAAATTTTAAATTGGTTTTTTAATCTAATATATAGTATGAGTCTGTGATCAAGATAATGTGTAACTAGTAACTACTCTTTTATATATTCTCTCTAATTTTTATTATAAGGCACTAACTAACAATTCTCATAAATTAATAAAAACAATTAAAGTCAATAAAGTTGTTGTACAATTTAAGTAACTTTCAATATTACCCCTAATAATTGTACTAAACTCTAATATTTTATTAATTATTACTCTCACCTATTACCCTTATTAATTATGGGCATACATGGAAAAAAAATAATTATTGTGCTTTGGAAATAAGCAAATGCCTTATAAAAATGACTAAATACAATTGCTAGCTGGTACCTTATAATAAAGACTAGAGAGAGTATATACATATGTATAATAATGTATAACTACTCTCAATAGCAAACCACTTGTTGGCCCGCTGATCTTCTAAAATTTGTTAATATATATATATGTATTCATTATATGATATTTTGTTTTTGCCAATAAGTTGGCCGTAGCTATTATCTTCTCTATAAGGACCATGTTTGGTTCATTATTCATTGGACTGTAAGAAGAAAGTAAAATTATTGTTTAAGATCTCTTGAAAATATTAGTATCATCTTATATCTTGTTTTGATTTATAATTGTTGATTAGTATTTATTTGTATTTTCAATGTTATGTGATATTATTTAGTAAATAATTCAATATATATATTTTTTTTTTGCCCAAACTAAAAATATTTTCTAAGTTCCACGGCTAACAACTCTATCTATTTGTTATATTAAAAAGCACCTAACGGGGCTCCACATGACGCGGCCATTACTTATTGGTTAGTTGACTTTGACCTTCCAAGTATAATATATTTCCATTTTCAGGGTAGCTTTCGTCGCACCCACATCAGTCACAATCGGAAACATTGAGGAAGCCAAAAACAAAACAAAAAAGTAAGCAGATTCCCAGAAATTTACAAATTAATTTGACTAATCAAGAGAGTCAAAAATGCAACATCGTTGTTCAAAAAAGTTCAGTTTGAATGAAAATGTTCCAACAAACTTGATGAACACGGTATGATCTTACCTTATCCATCAAGAAAAAATTGGATATATATAAAGGATGGTTAATGAACCCAAAATCGCAGACAAACCAATATCAGAATCGGCAGTAAGAGAAAGCCTATCATCAAAAGTCAAAAATTTATCCACAAAAGTACGTCCAGTTAGTTGTAAAAATGGGTTATAAGGCGAAGAAGAAAAGCTTGTCTTTGTGGCCCGCCATGTTAGATGGATTATTTTCCCTCAGGGTCTCGGAGGGTCGCGGAAACGACGATCAGAAGACGAGTAAGGGTGAGGCGAGGACGGAGGCCACCATTGTGGCTGCCATGAAGCATTTCTCTTCCACTACGCAGAAAGTAAGGTTCGGGTGATCCAATAATGGTGATGAGACTGCCATGGTTAATTACTCCGGCCTCCAAATCTATCTCTTTTCCTTATTATTAAAGTCCGATTTAATTAATTTATTGCTTGCACCAATGAGGCGGAGGAGACCAAGATTTCGTATCCAGAAGAAGAAGATTCCCTCTCTTATGATCCATCCGATACTAGCTATACGATATAGATAAGTGATTTGTAAAGATTAAAAAAGTCAATTAAATTCATTTTTTTATAAAAAAAATTATATGTTAGTTTCGTCCTAAAGTATTATTTTTTTTCATTCATTTGTATTGATTAGAAGGTGGAAACTAGTCTCTTGATGTGAAAAATCGTTACTCTCAGTATATGTAATTAATAGGGAAAGTTTAGGACAGATTAAAAGATAAAATAGATTTTTTTTTTTTGCTCGGAAAAAGATAAAATAGATTAAGATCTTACATTTTGTATAAATTAAAAAAGAGCACTAACAAAGGGGAGGAGGAGACAAGATTTCATTCCCGGCAGAAGAAGATTTCTTCTCTTATGCTCCATTTGGTATAAATGCAGCAACTATATACATACATACATACATTGTTATAATTTTAAATTAGTTAGGATGATTAGTAGTGTTAATCACTTAATTAGTTGCTAAATGGCTCTAAAATCTCTATATATATAAAGGGGCTCAGTTCTAAGGTTACGTGTATAAAATATAACATGTGGAGTCCTCATCCAATTAAGAGAGAGAAATCTCTCTCTAGAATGAAGATAATTTAAGTCTCCTTTAAAATCTTTAGAGAAAGGATTAGTTGTTAATCACGTCAGGTCAGGTGAAGAATGATCATTGTAAAACCCCAAGTAGGTTAATTCATTGTTGTATTGCTCTTTATGGAGTTTATAATCATTTAATAAAGATTCATGATTTGATTCTTATAGTTTATCATTTTATGAGTTGATTTACCTGATATATGTACTACAGCCAAAATTTTGGTTTGGGGACGAAAAGCTAGTTGACAAGTTTTTTTTTTTTTTTTTTTTTTAATGTTTGTAAAAATGTTTATCACAATGACTTTTTCTATCCAAACCTAATTATGTTATGTTAGAAGCAACTTTCGGTGGCTTTTGGATGAATTACATCAAATAAGCAAAAAGCAGCCAACAATATAATTTAAAATTATGAAGAACCCAAATTACCCCTAACTCTCTTCCATTTTGTCCGTTCGAACTGTGCCACATGTGGGAGCTAAATGTGTTTTGTATGTATGAAATTTGTTGATATGTTTTTTTCTTCCAATAATACATTAACTCTTTTATTTTTATAATCTTAATTTTTCTTTTAATATCGCTACTACAAAAAGTAGATTTAACGACTCTCATATAACGACCGATTAAATGAAAACAAACATAGAAAACGAGGCGGTGACATTTTTGAAATTTTGGCGAGAATATTCAACGACTGTTTCACACAAAATGTACGTTAAAAGTAGGCGGTGGCACTGTTGAAATTTTCTGCTTACTTTTAACATCTGTTTTTTAAAAACGAACCTTAAATGTTTTGATACAACAACTATTATAATAAAAACAGTTGTTGTATCTTAGATACCATTTATTTTATTTTGTAACACCATTTAAATTAGTGCTACTTATAAAATCTTCAAGATTATATGACCATTGCGATTTTATCTCATATTTATAGCTATTTCCTAGTATATAGCCTAGAATTTCGATAGTTAAGAGAAGAAATCTGATTTTTTTTTATTTAGTTAGTTCTTAATAATTAAATTTAATAAATTAAACAATATATTTCTTTATATATATATATATATATATATATATATATAAAATTTATCCCATATTTATAGCTATTTCCTAGTATGTAGCCTAGAATTTTGATAGTTATGAGAATAAATCTAATCGTATTTTTATTTACTTAGTTCCTAATTAAATTTAATAAATTAAAAAATATCTCTTTTTTATATTTATCTATAAAAATATATATCTATATTTTGTATTTTGAGTTATAACGACGGGTTTTGAAAAACCGGTCGTTGAAACTTGAATTTTTAGATATTTTCATTTATTTTATTATTTTATTTTGAGTTTCAACAACTGGTTTTTCAAAAAAAGTCATTGAAACTCGAATATTTTAGATATTTTATTTTATTTTTTATTGTGAGTTTCAACGATTGTCTTTTAAAAAACCAGTCGTTGAAACTCGAATTTTTTAGATATTTCAATTTATTTTATTTTTTATTTTGAGTTTCAACGACTGGTTTTTCAAAAACAAATCCATTTAAACTCGAATTTTTAGATATTTTAATTTAATTTATTTTTTATTTTGAGTTACAACGATTGGTTTTTCAAAAACAATGATCGTTGAAACTCGAATTTTTAGATATTTCTACTTTAATCTCGCGCCTTCAACATTTTGTGTTTCCCTCTCTTTCATAAAAATACAAAGTTTTCTCTTCAAAACCCAACGGTGCGAATGTCTTCCTCAAATCCATCCTAAACGCAACCTTTCATAAAGAGTCTCAAACGTCTTACTTTTGCACATCCTGTTCACTACACTAAATTTTCTTCTTCGTTTCTGGGGAAGTCTCCTTCTCCTAATTTTGTTATGAGGTGCAAAAGTAGCCTAGCTACGAGATTTTGATTTGCCCTGTATATATCAGGATTTGGAAAACCCTTTTCGGCTTCATTTCTTCAGATCTCGCATTTCTTATTTGAAGTCTTCGTTCCATGGCTAATTCTTTTTTTATTTTAATTGTTTCTCCTCCTCCCTCCGATGATTATACTTCGCATTTATTCTTGATTGTTCAATATTCTGATTTTGTCGATTTTGGCTAGCTCTTTGATTTGGATCTGGATTTTTGATTTTTTCAGCTAGTTCTTTTCAATATTATGGTTCTTTTGGCTTTATAATCAAGATTTTGATTTTGATTTTTCTTCGGTTTTGCTCTTGATGCTATCTGTTTTCTTTCTGATTGGTTTTTTTTTTTCAGGATTGCAACTGTCGGCAAGCTTCTGGCACATAGTCTAGCTCTAGGACTTGGTAGATCAATTGCTAAAGTTGGGGTATCTGTGCCCCTAGTTTATGAAAGGAACCTTTTGAATTTTCTTCCTCTTCTTGTTCTGTTGTGTGGTGGCGGAGCATGACAAAGCTTCATGTTGTTTTTCAATGCTTTTTTGCCGCTGCTATTTGGGGGAAAAAAAGACATACAACAACTGTTGTTAAAATAACAGTCGTTGAAATTCAACGATTGTTTTTTAAGAAACAGTCATTGTATGTCATAAACTTTCAACGACCATCAAATTCACAACCCTTTGAAAACAGTCGTTTAAGTATATATAAAAACATATGTTAAAAGTATATTTTGTAGTAGTGTATCTTTTTAAAGTTATCAAATTATGTCTATGACACCAACACCCTCTTAAAATTTTTATAGATATAAGGTTGTGAGTTTAAACTATGTGAGGATGGGTGTTGTAAGTTACCACAAAAATAATATAACATTATATACACTATCACATCTTTTTCAAACATTTTACACATTTAAAGAATAGTTTTTGAAAAAAAAAAGTTATAACGGCAATTCTAGAAAATAGAATCCAAGCAAAAATGTTTTTTTTTTTTTTGAAAAAAGTGATTTTAATAAAATGAGAGTGTTTTAATTACTCCTTTCGGTCTTTTTTACAAAAAAAACTTTTCTTTGATGTTCAGACTAGTTAAAAATAATATATGTATAAAAATGTCATGTCTTTTCCAAATATGCCCTTACTTATTTGTAAATATTAATTTGAACAAGCCTTTAAAAAAAATCATTTAAATTGGTTACATGTAAGGGCTCGTTTGGATGAGCTTTTTAAAAAAAGGTTTTTTTTTGTTATGCTTTTTTTAAAGCTCCAAATTGGAGCTTTTAAAAAAAAAAAGCATTTTGACTTCTTTTTTTATTTGTGACTTTTACTTTTTTTAAAAAAAAAAATTATCATCTAAACACATAAATTAATAATAAAAAAAAGAAATTTTTTTTTGCATTAAAAAAGTGCTTTTTTTAATCAAAAAAGACCATCCAAACGGGCCCTAAATCCTGTGTACTTTTGGTGAAAAAAAAAACCGTGTGCTAGTTTTGGAAGGAGATCCTCCCCTATTTTTTTTTTTCATTTCTCTCATTAACCCATCCGGGCCGTTGATTGAAAAAATAAAGAGAAAAGTTAAATTAGTATTATATTGATTGGACATATAGGATTTAGGGATTATGAGTGATTATAAGAAAAAAAAAATGAGGAGAGAAACTCAACCCGTTGGTTTTCCTAAAGTTCCATTTTAATTGGGTTAAGTAGCAAATCCGTCTCGGAAGTATAGGCTCAAAACAAATGTTGCCTTGAAAGTTTTTCTTATCTCAATGTTGTCCCGAAAGTTTCAAAACGTAGCAATGTTGCCATATTCAGTTAAAAAACTAACGTTAACCATTAACTTGTTAACAAAAATAGGCAACATTGTTACGTTTTGAAATTTCCAGGCAACATTGACATTGAGACAAGAAAAACTTCCAATTGACTTTGTTTAGTCAAAACTTTTGGGCAAATTTACTACTTAACCCCATTTTAATTAAAGGCTGAATCAGCCCACGCACAGAAACGCCCACGACGGGGGTTCTCGTGTCGTCTTCCTCCATGTAATTATCCAAGGGCTGAACCTAATATCTGCCGGCGTTGAAACCTGGTACACTTGTCCTTCCCTTTTTCTTTATTTCTTTCTTTTATCTGTTTGTTGAGCCTGGATTATGAGGGGTTGGCTACGGTCCTCTTCCCTTCCCATCCACTTTCCATCATCTTCCATCATCTAAATACCGGTAGTTGGATTGAAATCTTAACCGTTCGGATATAATATTATATAAAAGTATTATTTTTATATTTTTTTAATAATTTAATATTTTTTTAATATAAAAATCATATTTTTATAAAAGATTAAAACCGAGCTCAGATTTTCAATCCAACGACTGAGATTGAGAAGATGATGAAAAGTGGATGGAGCCACTCCCAGAATATGGAATCCATGTTCGCTTGTGTTATCCTCTAATCTTTTTGTTGCGTGTTTTGGTGGATACCCCAAGAATGAACTTGTTTTGTTTTGGGATTGTTATCGATCCTGGTTCTTAGGGAAGCCCTCTCTATTATGCCCAAAACAGCCGGACTAAGCCCTTCATTTACAGAATCCAAGAACTCATCTTGCACTTATTCCTTCTCCAAATCAACTTCATAGCAGATTCTAGCATAGCTACCTCGATTTTACCATCAATGCCTCTAACTTGAGCTTGATTATTAAGGTCAAACTTAATTGTTTCCCAACCATATCCCCTGCTTTCTCTAGGCACTCCAGATTATAACAATGCATTGTTAGGTTATGAATTCTTATCCATGTAGCAAATTTTCCCATTTTTTCAGTTAAAGGGCTGAACTCGGGACCAAGTTGAATGGCTATTTAGTGCTGCAAATTGACACAGGGTCCCTCATCTAGCATATTCTTTTTTTTTGGGTAAAAGACAAAATGATATAAACAACTAATCATTTATTATATTATGCTAGTAACCTAAGCTTGGGAACCGTTAGGCGTAATAATTGTGTTAATGGTCTACTAGCTCCAAGTCCAGAATATTAAACATAGAGAAGAGCCACCTTTGAGTACTCAGTAGGTAGGGTTGGTTAAATAAATCACATTACGTCATTGGGCTCTATCAACAACGTAACCAAATCCTTAGATAGGTTGTTAACTGAAAAGTCCTTACCAATGACTTTATTAAGTGTTCTTTTTTATCTTCCTTTACCCTTGTTTTCCAAGAGTTTATACTATCTGATCTAACTCAACAGTTTAATTTGATCCCTAAAATAGTAAATATAATAGCTTCCCTCCATGGCTTGAAACAACTTTTGCAATCTTCATTTGGTATTTTAAGAGAAGGTTGAAGATTCATCAGTTTCTTAGTTTCCTCTTTTGGTTGCCACTTACTGATTGCTGTTACTTTTATTGGGTTACTTTGTAATTTGCTCTTTTACTTGACTCCTGTTAATGCCTAAAAGTTTATCACCACAAGAATTCTGTCGATATTTATCTGCATCATCTTGCTTCTCAGGAGAAGCAGGAGGAAACAAATTCTTCCTGTTTCTCCTGAGAAACAGAAGTTTCTTGTACAATTTCATCATTCACATAATATTTGAATCTATCAAGAATCTGACCTTTCTGTTTCATGTCACAATTCCTTACACCAAAGGCTATTGCTAATCGAGACAAAGCAAAAAGGCCACAAAAGCTTCGATGGTACTGTGAGATGTGTATGAAACAGGGTCGATATCAGAATGGGTTTAAGTGTCATTGCATGAGTGAAGGTCACCCTCTCCAAATGTAAATCTTTGAACAAAACCCAAATCTAATCACTAAGGACTACTCTGAAGATTTTGAGAATTCTTTTCTAGCTCACATGAAGAGGAGCCACCGGTTCAGTCATATGCCAGGTTCAGTCATATACCAGCTAATGCAATTTACAATGAATACATTACTGGAGATAAAGATCATGTTCATATGAATTCCACTCAGTGGCTTACGCTAACTAAGTTTGTCAAGTATTGGAAGTAGTTTCTCTGCCTACCCAAAGGATAAGTAAGAGCTTATCTCATCTGGACGGTCCAGATTTATTTATATTTATTTTTTTAAAAAAAATATTTTAATGGATAAAGAATCTAAAATTAAGATAATCCCTTAACTAACATTTTTTCCAAAAATGATTTCTTATTTAAAAATAACCAGTTAAAAAAAAATCGGGATAGTTTATATCTCATATAGACTGTCCAAATGAGACGAGGGATAGGCAGGTTCCGTCAAGTATTTCGGTCGGAGTGCCAAGCGTAGAGTTGAAGAAACACCCAAGGGTTGGTTTATCACATGCATTGATAGAGATTCTGAGACACATTTCAAAGAGAGGGTGAAGAGGAAGAGGATAAAGTCTAACATGGTCTGAAGAAGAGAAGCAAGAGAAGGAGATACAAAAACAAATAGAAAAAGTTACCATTGTATCTGATCAACCTTCACATGCTGAGCTTCCCAGAGAGTTAAAAGTGGAAGAAGGGGTTAAGATTGGGTTTTCTCTTTGGTTCATAAGCAAAAACTACAACCAAGGAAAAACTAGAGGGATCAAAGGCAGTGTTCGACAAGGTTGAGGATGCCAAAAAAGAAGAAAGAAATCCCGTAGGCTCATTGAAAAGGAAAAAGAGTGGTGGTTGGAAAACAACATTCGATGAATTGATACATGAGGAAGAGAAGAAGGAGGAGAAGGTTAATAGAAAATATTACTGGTTGTATGAGGAATTGTTGTTAAGGTCATGAGCAAAGCTTTTGCTATTAAAGGGTATTACAAGAAAAAGGGTGTTGTATTAACAGTGATAGACAAGTATGTTGGGGAAATATAAATGCTTGAAAGCAATAATGTGCTTAGAGTTGATCAAGCTGAGCTTGAAACTGAGATTCCCTGAATTGGTGGTCTTGTGAAGATAGTAAATGGAGCTTATAGAGGATCTATACATTGTTAGGGGTTGATACAGATCACTTTTGTGCCAAGGTGCAGATAAAAAAGGGTTCTTATGATGGGAGAGTCCTCAAGGCAGTGGAGTACGAGGATATATGCAAAATAGCACGGTGAAGTTAAATGCCAATATGTTTTGCATATCCCACTAGGCAGGGTTGGCAACTTGATCGCACAATATTATTGTGCTTTATCAAGAACTAGATTTGTATATAGATTGTTGGTTAAGAAGTTTCTCTCATTAAATTCATTGAGTTGTTTTCTTCAGTTTTCGTCTACCTTTTGTTTAAGAGGATCGGACATACTATTTGATAGTATACTGTTTTAACTGGCACGTCTAGTGACATTCTTTTTTACATGACAAAGGATAAATGTGCCCGTCATCTTGTAAGGAAACATGTACTTTGCATGAACATAACTGTACATTTTTTCACTATGATGAATCTTTCATGACGCTCTCCACTTCTTATTTCGATGATCTTAACAAAGATTTGAAAACTGCTCGATAAATTGTAGAAAAACTGTGCGCCAAAGAAATGGTAAGAGAATTTTAAAGTGGCATTTGTTAAATAATTACACTGACTCAAAAGAATTGAAGTGTTTGGTTTCTTGCCAACCCCATGCATATACGACTTTATTGTTCCATCCAGTATTTAATATAAAATATATTTAAAGAATTAATCTTGATTTTAAATATAAGATAAGGTTTTTATGTTTGTCAATCTTTTTATAATTTAGCCTTATTGGTGCTCTCTCAACAATAATCAAAGAAGAATAAGAATAAAGAAATTAAAGAAGATAACTAGAGTGTTTTAGAAATTAGGTGAATGTCTTAGAAAAGAAATACTTGTTTTTCTGGAGTACGTATGATACTGAAACTATATTATTTCTATCTCTTTTTCTGTTTTTCGTTTGAACTGCCAAAAATATTTAGCCTGCAAGTTATTATGCTATTGACTTCAGCATGTCATGTTTACACAATTAATTATACGAGTATTTATATTACGTCATACTGATTTGTCTTCGATCTTTTGTTCATTAACTACACACACATACACTTGTGTGTGGGTGTTTCTTGCTGAATAAGCTCTAAACGTGGTCATCAAGTTTATTTTCATTCAGACTTATTCAACTTTTGACCCCCTCAATGATATTAGTTTATAAACTTATGGGAATCTGCTTTATTACTTTCTGCTATTCTTCAATACTCTGTGTGTTCTTATAATCTAGGGGCGACGAAACTGCCATAAAAATGGCTTAGTCCTAATAATAAGAGATCGGCAGACGTGGATGAAGGTTTTTTACTTGATTATGATTAAGAGAGTGTTAATATGGTAATTTTGGAAAAGATTAACAAATATAATAAATATGTCTTATATTAAAACCAAAATCAATTCCCCGATTGTATTCTACATTAAGGAAGTAATAATAAGAGATTGGCACACTTGGATGAGGGCGCCATATATATAGTAAATTCCCTTTCTACATGTACCCTCGCGCCCCGCACACGTGCGCGACAAAATATATATATAGATATATATATATATATATATCCCATAGAATTTATATATTTGAGATGATGACCTTTCTTACTACAAAATGGAGATAGATAGTGATCTCTAACAACCACTATTAATGAAAAATTATTCTCAATCGCATCGACAATATTTAATCTTGTTGTGTGGGTGTAGGACCGCGGATTTAGCTAGCTAGCCCGTGGTTTGGGAGGATAAAGTAAAACATAAATATTCCCCATCAAGCCACAAGTTTGATTAAATACATGATAAAACTAGAGAAAGATAAAAACATTGAAAAAATTTCTATTGCAAAATTTATTACCCAAGAAGAGTGCTTGAATTTTGTTTAGGTGCATCTTTTTTTTTTTCAGCCGTGTGCAACTTTTCTTTAACTATGTGTAATAGAAAAAACACATGGATGAGTTACACCCGCCCTATGGATTTGAATTTGGTACCTTTAGATGACAAATTTGGAAGAGATATATTTTTTAGCCCTTTTCTAAAGATGAATGAATAAGGCAATGGGATCCTACTTTTTATATACAAGTGGGTCTCACAGACACACCATACCATGCTAATTTTTCTTTTATTTGTTGGAAGAAAAAAAAATACCAATGTAAAAACTAGGTGCTATTCAAATGGTATTAAAATACTCTCATTGTTGTTAATGTAATACTCAATTCACTAATTTTAGTATATTAAAGATGTTAGTTAAATTAGTTAATATATATATATATATTGTACGAAACAGTTTAATTATCTTCCTTAATTTCCTCCCTCCCTCTCTTATATGATTATTATTGAAATAATATCAATGGTGTTAACTTGAGAAACAATGAAAAAAAAAATGTAAAGTAGGTCCTATATTTAAATCTAAGATCAAATTCTCAATTAGATCCTACATACATGAAGGACCATGCACCCTCCTGACTCTTATTTTCTTGAACTTCACCATGAAACAGTTCAAAAGATCCTTTCTTTTGATCCGTAGTGATATTCACTTGAAGAAGAACCTTTAATTAATTGAATCGCACTTTGCGTGGAGAAGAGAAATGCTTTGAAGCAGCGACCATGGCCGCCTCAGGATCCACCTCGTGATGATCAGCCTCCACCGTCTTCTTCTTCACCTCACCGCGGCCACCATTGAAGCAGACCTTCAAGGATCTGAAAAAGGATGAAACCCTTCTTCTTCTTCTTCTCTTACTCTCACCTTCACCCATTTCGCGATCGATCCAAACTATAAAGTTAATCAAACCCAAAGCAGAAGATATGGAATATCAAAGTGTTTATTATATGCTGATCTGAATCAACCACATAAACTGGAGAATCTGATGAGTTGAATGAATAAACCAGTTGATGTATTATTATTATTCTTATAAAAGGACCATATATGTGTGTGCTTGTCTTTGAAGAAGTTAATTAAACTTGGTCAACAAGTGGCCTCCTTTGATTTTGTCGTTCCTTGAATTCTTCGGGTGTTTTTTTCCCCCCAATGCTGCTGTGAATTGTGATATCATCGAAACGATGACGTTTGAAATCAATAACAACGCTCTTCTTTGAAAAGTAAAAATAATATTGGTCATGGTGCTGTACAGTCACTGATTAGAAATAACTATGGTGCAAGAATCAAAATCCTTGAGCTTTTCTATACTTTTCTTTTGCATTTTTCATTATATGGTCTGAGATATACTCCTAGAAAATACCCTTAGCGTGTTTAATAATGTAATATGTTTGAGTAAAATACATTAGCTACTCTCATATTTTATCTAAATTACAGAAACATTCCCTTTATTTTGAAAAGGTATATAGACCTTCAATGAAATTAAAATGCGTATTACAGAAACCTTCCTCTTTTATTTATATATATATATATATATATATATATATATATATATATATATATATATCATTTTCATCTATCTAATTGTTAGTTGACTATTAAGTTTGACTATTAAACATTTGTTTTGACCAAAATATTCCTCTTTCAACAAATAAATAAATATTTATATTTGCTTAAAAAAATTATGTAACAAAAAAATAATTCTAATACTTGTATGTTCAAAATTTCTAATATATTATAAAATTTATTAATTTTTAATATATTATTTTTTTAAAAAAAATATTTGTAACATATTTATTTAATTCTTTTAAATGGCTAAAAACATTTTTATTTTTTTCCGTGAGACCATGATTGAAAACATATTTGAAGGACATGTTTTTATTCATCATATATTATTAATTAATAATTTAAATTTGAGATATTATATTTTTTGATAGACAAATTTGAGATGTTATATAACTTATACTAATTTTAAGTTTTAATTTTTTAAATACATTTTTTGCACAGACATTTATAAGCATGTTTATTTAAGTATACATCAATTAAAAAATTAATCATATTTTTAATTAAGTTTTCTATGTCTACAAATATTAACAGATAACTATTTGCAAAAGTTTAAAAAAAAAATATATATATATTAAATAAATTAAACAATTTTAGTCAAAATTAGATAATTAGTAATGATGAAGGGTAAAGTAGTAAATAATTTTTAAATATTAATTTTAATTTAGTAATATACTTTTTAAATGAGCTTATCAAAGAAAATATCCCTAATTGTATGATTTTGTTGATGATATAGTTTGTTGGGTGAATGAAGAAAGGATGTAAACTTGAAACTTGAAATATGAAGAAGGACTTTGGAGTACAAAGGCTTTTGTTTAAATAAGAGCGAAACAAAATATATGCATTACGATTTTGATAAGAGACATGTTATAAGTTATTTGGAGGTTAAATTGAGAGATCAATTCATTCCACAATGGATCAATTATATGACAAGATGGTGAAATTGATGGTGATGTTTATCATAAAATTCAAGCTAGGTGATAAATATGGGAAAAAAAACTATTAGAGTTATTTGAGATTGAAAAATACCAATAAGGTACGTAAAACTTAAAAGGGAAATTTTATCGCATTTCTATAAGACCCACAATATTATATGGTAGTGAATGTTGGGTTTTAAATAGACAACATTAATATAAAGTGGGCGTAGCTGATATTGATATATATCATATAAGAAAAAAATAAGATTCATAATGATCATACATGCTAATAAATTTGAGTGGGATTTATTGAGAAGAAAATGGTAGAAAATCGTTTGAGGTGGTTTTGACACGTTTAAACAAGGCTATCAAATGTGCTGATGAGGAGGGTCAATCAAGTTATATGGAGTCTTCTAAAAAGATATAGAAGAAAACTAAAGAAAACACTCTATGGGGTTACGCTATAAAATAGAATCTTTTAGTTAATAATTTATTTAAAGATCTAGTTTTTGATGGAGCACATTAGCGTTGTGCAATCCATGTAACTTCCCTCATCTAGTAGGAAAAGTTTTTGTTGTTGAATTCTCCTATCAAAAGCAATCATAGTTGAAGTGTTAACGGACAGTAAACATGCGCACATTTCCTTGTAAGAATTTGAATATTAGTTGGTCACATTGTGAGTTACTAGTTCATTCTACTAAACCGAACTTTCCTTATTAATAGGGTAGATATCTTTTAATAGAAAAGTTATAAATAATAAATGAATAAAGACTATTAGTATTTATCATCTCAATAGTAGAAGAATATAACAGTAATTGTTTCCTTATATTAATTTTTTTTAAAAAAACAGCTTTTAAATCCTTTTTAAAATCATGTTTTCCTATAGTGAAACAAAGTGTTCTCAATTCACTTTGGTTTGAAACCCAAATTAACCAACAAAATAATATAAGTTTCTTCTCAAATATTTCTATTATAAATAAGGAACCGGAAAATTAAACTAATAAACATGTTATTACTTGTAAAGGCATCTTTCAACACTTGAAAGATAATTTCCTATTCAATCATAAATTTTAAAGTTTATGTTATCGTCAAAATAATAGAGATTTACAAGAAAATATATATATATATATATATATATAGGGTTTATCGTTTGTCATGTCACTGACATAAGATTATGTCAAGTCATCCTAAAACTACGTCATTTTGAGAGTTATGGGAATTAATAAAGGGTGTTTTTCTATTTTTGTTTTTATATTTATTATATGAATTTTACTAAAAGATCCTTCATTAATTCTCATAACCCCAAAACTACGTCGTTTTAAGAGTTTATTAATTCCTCTAACCTCAAAACGACTTAGTTTTGGGATGACTTGACATAACCTTATGTCAAGTGGCGTACGACAAACGATAAACTCATATATATATATATATATATATATTTGAAAACATGAAAGATAAGTTGAACATTTCTAAGATGATTAATGAAAAAAATTGAAAATAGGGTTATTAAAAATGTTAAAAATAAGTATTGAAATAAGAAAGAGCAGTATTGAAAATATAAATAAATGCCAAATTAATAAAAAAATAATTCCCTCTCAAACCATAGTCTTTATTTTAATTTCAAATTTTTTAATGCTCATTAATGTCATTAGAGGATTTTTAAATGGCAATCTAACATAAAAGCTAGTTGTGGGTTAGATTTAGTTAAAAATATAAGATTTCCATCCATTTTGTCTCCTGTATTTATTATTTTTTCCAAAATTAAGCTACCTAACTTAAAATGATATATAATCTAATGTGACACAAGGATATTTTAGAGGTAGTATATCATATTTGTTCAGATTAATTTATTTATTTTGTTTGCTTAGTTTACCAAATTAGTTAAATAATTTAGGGATTGAAGCGAGTATTTTCCTTAACGTTAACTAAAATAACTAAACAAGATTGGGCCAACCTAGCTATCCATACGAGTCTAGATTATATGCTTAGAGTTAGATGCTTATTAGGTGTTTATACCTCTAATTAGAGGTATAAGCATATTTTTAATTTTTTTATATTGTATATATTTAGATTTAAATTATATGCTTCTTTCTGGGATTTTTTTTTGCACCGAATATCTCAAATTAATTAATTTTCATAATACTGGTGTTATAGACAAATGCGTAAGCTGTAAATTAATTAATTTGAGATCTTGGGTGAAAAAAAAATCAGAAAGTTAAAGATATAATTTAAATCTAAATAAATACAATATATAAAAAAAATTAAAAAAATATGTTTATACCTCTAATTAGAGGTATAAGCACCTAACTTTAAGCATATAATGTAAACTCCTATCCATATGTAATACCCGCATATTTATTTATCTGAAATATTACATTTTGGTAAATAAATTGGCTATTTCTGATAAGTGAAATTATTGTTGCAAGACTTGTGTTATTATAGTCTATTTTTCTAGGATGAGTTCTGTGGGAAATTAGAGAATTTAAGGGCCAAAGTGCCAAATGACCAAAATACCCCTGGTATGCAAAATGACTTAGGAAAATTATGAAAAATCCTAAAAGGAAATGAAATAATTATTTGAGTTAGGAGAGTATATTATCTCTAATTGTGATAATTTGATAAATTATGAGCTTGGAGAAATTGAATAAGAATGCTCAAAAAGTATTGTAATGACCATAATACCCTCTCAAATTCTAGAATAATGCAGAAAACATGGAAACACCAATGTCAGTGCTAGAATTATCAGGTAATGAGGCATTCTAATTAAGAAAATTATCGACTAGTGATAATAGAGTAGTTAAGTAATTTCTGGCTAATTACTTAAGCATAAGTAAAGGAAATTCATAAGTAATTTTGTAAAACCCTAAAATTAGTGGTTTTTGGCTTAAAATTAGTAAGAACATTTTTAGTAATTAATTGGAGAATTTTGTAAAAAATAAGTGAGTTTAGGTATTTTTAAGCCTAAATACAAGAATGGACCAATTAGGTAATTTTGAGAAATTTTTGGAAAAATGGAATAAATAATTAAATAATTATAAAATAAATACAAAAAAAAGGGGGCAGCCGAAAATAGAGAAAGAAAATAGAGAAAGGAATAAATTTAAAAAAAAATCATGATATTTTATTATTATATAATATAATTAAAGTTAGTGAATAGTAAATGAATAAATAGGAAACGGATCCTATCTAAAGAACCAAGAATAGGAATTCCAAAGTCAAGGTAAAATATTGATCAGTGAGTTTTTACCTTCAAGTGACCTCTTAGGAAGTTAATTTCCGGTCGGTAGCGCATTTACCTAATAAGACGAAATAGGGAAAAATGCAGATAGTCACATTTTGGATCTGAAGAAAATAAATTATAACTCAACATCCGGAGATGAGTTTATGATTATATGGACATATTTGGAATCAGTGAATTTTTGTCCAGAGGTTGATGATTCCGAAAACGATTTTCAGAATCGGACGCTATAGGACACGTTTTTCGAGAAAACTTCAACTGGGATTTGTCGGGACCACAGTAAGGGACTGGAATCTAAGTTAAATTAGATATTATTGATGAGGAAGAGAAGATCTTCAAAGTTATGAATTCAGAATTTAGAGACTACGCGAAACGGACACCGATCGGGGAAATTCTATCGGACCGGGCATAAAGTAAGCTTAAGTCACCATTCTTGGACCAATGGTTTGATGCCACATCACCCCCCTATATGTCGACCAAGGCAGCCCATGGACAAGAATTTACCACATTTTAACTTGATTTTACATGGTTAAAAAGAAAGGAAAAATTACAAAACTTGGAAAGTGAAAATTACCAAAGTAGCCCAATTTTTGCCTATATAAAGGCATGAACTCTTCATTCATTCTTCACACCTCCTCCTCTCTCTACCTTGGCCAAAACTTAGAGTGAGAAGCTCTGCAAAAGTTTTGCCTTAGCTCCGAGTAAGTTCTTCTGTCCTTAGCTTTTAGTTTCCGTAGTTCTTTCGGTAGTTATAGTAGAACTGTTGTTTTGATCTAGGAAGTTTTAGAATTTGTTCCTATGTTTGTTTTTATGCCTCATTGCATTGAAAGATGTCTGACGAGGTAAAAACATAGTGGGGATAATTTTGAAATGGAATACGGTCAAAGTAACGAAGTTACGCGAAATTCCGCCAAATTAGGGGTAGAAGGGCAAAATGGTAATTTTTACCTAAAATGCCGTTATGATGTCAAATCACTAATGAAAGTGATATTACTCGATAGGGCATCGAAACTTTGATTTCTTGCCGATTTACGCCGCCCGACGTGCGCCGTGAACATTTCACGTTTTCCGTAAAAGTACGTTTTTCCGCCGAAGTACCTAACGTCGTCAATGAAGGTACGGACGCGTCTTTGTAACACTAATCTTGTGCTTCTTAAATGCATATATGTGATAGATACGTTTGTAGACCGATATACAGACAGTTTTACACGAGTTATAGTCATGATAACGCCGTATGTTTTTCTAGCGCTGAGAACACGAGTGGTATCGTGGCACTGGTGAATAGTGAAAGCTGTTATTGTTGTTTTACATCGTGGGGCTTTACATACTGCGTAATGCTTATGTTTTGTCGGCACAATGATCATGCATCTGTTGTATGCTTATGTAGTGATATACTGTTGTATTGTCTAGAATATATGTTATCGTATATCTTTGGATTGTTTGGGTTTGAGATTAACCGTTACCCGAGATTCAATGCGGTGAATTGAATCTCGGCTATAGCTTCAGGATCCGGAGGAATACGGATCGAAGATCGAGGCAAGCAAAAGCATTAGACGTGCGGCCCGGAGACTTATCTATCTTTACCGCTTTCGGTTATTCACTTTCAAACTCTAGGATTCCGTAATCATTACAATGTTACACTATGGTTGATGTTTGTTATGAATCAGTTACTCACTCGCTCCAATGCTCTACTCTGACTACTCTGCTTGAAATATTTGGAAACGTTTTTTTAAAAAAAAAATCCGCCGTTTTCAAATGGGATGTTACACCATACATGTTACAGGTACAGTGAAAGGAATATAAAGTAGACAGAACTTAAGATTCCACGGTGATAAGAATCAATATGGGCATTTTACCTATAAAAGAAAAGAAGAAGAATCAATATGGGCAATGATATGATGTTGCACTAACAAAGGCTAATCTTTATGACCAAAGATTCATCTCTAATTTCTTTTTTTATACAATATTAAAATATGAAGTTAAGTTTACATGTTGCAAACTGTAAGAGTACTAATATTTGAATTAGAAAGCCTAATAAAAGTAGGAAGAGAAATAGTACTAATACCAACAGAGGAAAAAACAGGAATTAAAGCTAAAATTTTCAGTAAGGTAATGTCAAGTCTAGACCGAATATTAGTAGCTAGGAAGGTGTATGAAACATTTCTTCACACAATAGATTGCCAGTGGAAGGCTAGTTGCAGCATCAAGGAGACCTGTGTTATGAATCCAGAATAAAGAGGCTTTTAAGCATTTGAGAAGCGCCTCCAATTGCTTGATTCCTCCATAAAAATTCTTTTAATGTCGATCCTTTGTAACAGATGACCACATGACAGTAGTATTGTGCCAATTTTCTTGGATTTGTGCAACACAATGCCCAACCTTCATCATTAATCAGATCAGAGGAGTCACTTAAAGGATTCAAACAAGACTGATGATCTTTCTTTGTAGATGATAAGTGGAATTCCCAGGATGAGAAATTTGAATAGAACTTAACCTCATGCAACATATCCATAGAATCAACATGTTTCCCATTATGTAAAGCCATATTACGCCTCCTCCAAATGGTATGAAGCAAACATATTATTTGGCAAATCAAAGAGTCAAGTCCATCATGAAATAGCTGTAACAAAGTCTGTTTTAACCATCGTTTGAATTCTTGAAAGTTCAAGGAAGGAATCCTAATGAGTAAAGTTCCAAACCAGAGGGATCTCGTTAAGGGGCATGGTACAAAATAAGTGCTCCAGAGATTCCTCCACATCACAGCCAAATAAACAGAGTAGTGGCATTGAGATGATGTTTCTTTAAAATGTCACAAGCAGGCAACACATTGTTAATTAATTTCCAAATGGAAAAGAATATGCTTGAAGGGAAGTTGAACTCACCATAAAAAATTCCAAAAGTCATCATGGAAAAAATTGTTATTAGACTGTTCTAAAAAGAGCCAAGATACCCCATCCTTAATTGTATGCATGCCTGTTGTATTACCAGTCCACATCAAAGAGTCCGAAAGATTTAAAATAGAAATGGGCGTATGAATAATTACCTGTGCAATGTCTAGGGCATATAAATTACCAGCCAAAGGGGAATTCCTTGGGACTAAATTCTTCCAAGAATAAGGAACGTGCAATAATAGATCAGCTACAAGATGAATATTCATCGAATAAGCTTGATCTTGCAGCATGGGCCACCATAGGTGGTTGTTAACAGATACTAAGAGATACCATTACCCACACGCCATCTTAGATTCTGAATTACTAATGGAGCATTTTCAGCTAGGCCTTTCCAAATCCATGATGCATTCCAGGGTTCCTTGATAAAAGTACGAGTATCAAGATCTATGTAATTAACCTTTAGAGTTGTGGCTAAAAGAGATTGAGACTCGGATGTTATAACACGCCAAATTTGTTTGGCTAGAAGTGCTTGGTTGACAAACTTTGTTGGTCTCAAACCTAAACCGCCTTTCTTTACAGGTAAAAATAGACGATCTCTCTTAATTAAGAAGATGAATTTTACGCTTTGAACTAGAAGAACACCAAAAGAAATTCACACAATAAGCATCAATGTGATTACAAATGTAATGAGACAATTTACACGAGAATATGAATATTCATTGAAGCCAGTGGCGGAGCCACATTGTTTCCCATGGGTGCAAGTGCACCCATAAAAGATACCCTTAATTGGGGGAAAAAAAATTCAAGTCTCTTGAATATGAACATACATTCACACAAATAATAAATATGTATGCTTAGGATTTTTAATCAAATAAGAAAGAACCAAAGAAAACCTAATAAAAATAAGGGATTTAAACTTCTCATGTTGCATGAGAAGAAGAAGATTCCTACACACACATGAAATGGTGGGACCCACATATATATAATGCTAATTATATATATATGTGGGTCCCACCATTTCATGTGTGTATGACATGAGAATACACTTCTCCTACAACATGAGAAGTGTTTTATCCTAAAAATAAATTAGTAAAATATCATTGTATATGTGTAGCTACTAGTTTTGAAGGTCTAGCGACTTTTACAAAACTCAGTTTTGGTAATGTTTATTTGAGTAACTCAAAAATGACTTTTGAAAAATAGAATATTAACCTAAAATTAGGTTTTACAAATGGTAAGAGTGTTACTTCTAGGAAATTGGTTTTTGAGAACGAAAACTGGGTTTGGCAAACTAGCAGCCTCACATACATACACATAAATGTTTCCTAATTTTCTTTCAGTGAGATATGCATGTATCTTCTTAAATATAATTCATTCTTGCATTTGATATTACTTAGTTAACTCTTGATTATTATTTTTTTTATATTAAATTGAAATTTTCTTTTCTCTTCGATCTATATTCTTTTGTTTTTTAATGTATTTAAAACTTCATTTAAAAAAATTTCGGGGTCACTACCCCGAACCCCCATTAATTATAAACCCATAAATATATGATCCTGATTGAGGCTATGACAGATTTAATGAGAGTCAGCCTCAAAACTTGAGAAAGAAGCTTAAATAGTCATGACCTGATCTTTCTTTCCACACAGTCAATTACCTGCTAATAAATAGAAGAATTACTTTTTTCTAGATCAACCCAAGTTCCTAGATATTTGCCTAGTCTACAAGAAAAGTGAAAACCTATCACTTTAGAGAAGCGAACATACAGTCCGCATCTTTCACATACCTAACAGCCTCATCAAACCTAAAAATGTCAAATCCTGATCTCATTTTCTTGTTCCCCTATCTTACTTTTTCTATATCTAATCATGCTTTTGTTGTCATATGGAGTCCTTCAAAATATTTAAAGTAAATTAAAAACCATTTTTAAGACTTTAATGTAGGGCCTAATTGGAAGTAGATATTTCTTTTTAAATGTAAGACCTATTTCATGTTATTATCAAATTTTTTTTCTAAATTAACTCTATTAATATTCTCTCAATAATAATCAAGTAGGAGAGGAAGGAAGAGAAGTAAGGAAGATGATTATGACGAAAAAATATCATATCAAATAACTTAACTAAAATATTCTTTAATATATTCAAATTAGTTAATTATGTATTACATTAAGTACACGAAGAGTAGTTTCAATAATTACAGTTGAGTTTTTAAAATTTAAAATTAAATTATGTTGCTAAGTTTGTGAAGGCATTTTCATTTATTTGTCTTTTTATTTTTAATCTTAGTTCTTTATCACCTCACAAATTTGTGGCATCTTGATGTCTTTCAAGATTTACAGTTGAGCTTTATGTTGAAAATGAAAAAACTTATCTCAATATTTAGTAAATATTAATATTTAAAATTGAATTTTTAAGATTTACAATTAAGTGAAGCTGCTAATTTTGTGAAGGCATTTTCATTTGTTTTTAACCTTAGTTCTCTATCATCTCAGGCCTCTTAATGTTTCTTTTTCCTCTAGAAGTCATATTATTTCTTGAAATTTCTAAAGTACGTGGTCTTTAAGAATATTTCAACTTTTTTTTTATGTCATTATACGTCATTTTCTTCTATTATTAAATACTAGTCACTGTATACAAAAATAGAACTTATATCTGTATTAAATGCTCCATCGGATTTGAAATATAGCAAACAATTTGTTAAAGAGTTTTACTTGTCCAAAATATAAATCATTCTGTTGATGTTTGGAATTCAGAAAATTAAGAGAAAAATGAAGGATGATAATAAAAACTAATCCAAACTGTTATGAAGAGAGAGGTCAATTTCTTCATTTTTCACAGCTTTAAAAAATAATCATTAATGAATTATTTTAGAGTAAAATAACTGAAGAATATGGATGACAACTGGAGAAGTTAAAAGGAAAAATAGATAGAAAACATTAAAAAAAGAAAAAGAAAAGAGCTCAAACAAAGGCTTTATGGAGCACTTTATTAAACCATTTAAGTTCCTTGGAGAGCTTTCGACCAACTTGTCATTAAAAGCGACCTAGAAAATTATTGTTCGGATAGATAATCACATGCCATATATACATCACACACATGCTTTTCGCATTAAACACAATTAAATACATATCTTATTATCAATTTGATTACTCACAAATATACATAAAATCACAGTAATAAAAGAAAGCTTTTTATAGCTGAAATTGATAAGGAAATATCATAAATATTATTTTTTATTACTAATAATGATTTAATCTATATTAAATTCAGATAGGCTCTTATCATTTTCTTTCTATTCCAAAATATAATTCTGTTTTTGTAATTTTTTTTTTTTTTTTAAAAATGCCTTCTGCATCAATTGTGCTCCCCCATCATATGTATTTATTTTGCATTAATGATTGCTTGTTGAATAATATTACTTCTTATAAATTAGGTTGTAGGGCTAATGCTTTATAGGAAGTAAGATATATACACTTTATGATTTATAAATAATTTTATTTTTTTAATATTTTTTATATTAAATCTTATACGTTGTGCAAAGTTTGAGAATTTAATCTAGGGTTAAGTAGTAAATCTACCTCGGAAGTATAAGTTTAGAAGCAAAGTTACCCTGAAAGTTTTTTTTCCCCCTCAATGTTGCCCCGCAAAATTCAAAACGTAGCAATGTTACCTTGTTCCGTTAAATAACTAATGTTGATTTGTCAAAAAAGTAATGTTGACCGTTAACTTTTGAATAGAAATTGGCAACATTACTATGTTTTGAAATTTCTAGGGTAATATTGAGACAAAAAAAACTTTCGAGTAACATCGCTCCTCAATGAAAACTTTTGGAACACATTTGCTACTTAACCCTTAAATCAATTAATCAACATTATTTTAGTTCAGAAATAGAATAACATTATAATTATAATATATTTATATTTTACATTTATTTTTATATTAAATTGCATATGAATCTCATGTATTGTAATAAAATTTGATGATTGAAAGTTGTTAAGATTTTAAACTATTAATATTTTATATATTATGAAAATAAAACCAAGATTTTTAGTTATTCATCGACATTGTTATCACTTGTCCCCAAAGTAATTTGATCACTTAGTACGGGCTAAAAAAACAGTTTGGTCACTGTGTAGTTGGTCAAAGTAGTTACTTAATACTCTCGTCCTAAATATAAAAGATACTCCTTCCGGTTTTAATTATAGGACAACATTTTTGAGTTGGTTTGGGTCCTAATTATAGGAAAATTTAAATTTTTGTTAATTTCTTTCTAAAATACCCTTATTTTATTCTCTCAAGTGTGTTTGGTTTTTTGTGAGTATATATATTTTGATGCGTAGACTTTTTTAGCCGGTGAAACTTTTAAATTGTTGGATTTTAATTAATTTATCAATCAACTGACATTAATTTGCCTATATATATATATAAACACACACACACACATATATATAGATGTGTGTCTATATGTGTGTGTATATGTATGTATATATGTGTGTGTGTCTATATATATATGTGTCCGTGTATATATGTATGTATATGTGTGTGTCTACACACACATATATGGGTGTGTGTGTGTGTGTACATATATGTATATGTGTGTGTATACACACACACATATGTATATATAGCGTGTGTAAAGAAAAATTCTTGGTCGAAAAGGTATATGACAGAGGCTGTTGATTTACTTTTACTTATGTCATTTTAAATTTATATAAGGGCATTTTCGGTAAATGAGTAAAATTAACTAATTTAACTCCTTTCCTTAATCTCTTAAAAATCGGTTAAATATGTCATATAATTAGGATCGGAGGGAGTATAAAATAAAGTAGACTTTTTTTTTTAGAGAGATTAAGAAAGCTAAATAACTTACTTATACATATTATATGTTGTGTATCCTTATATTATATATCAGCTTATAAGTTAGGTAAAATAGTTTGTAGAAAACATGACAAATATAAATATATTAATTTAATTTAATTAGTTTTCTTAATCTCCGGAAAAAGCCAACCTTATCTTATATTCAAGATTGGAGGAAGTATGATATTTTGACTTTTTATTAAGATAACAAATAACAATAGTCTTTTTATGTGTGATTTGTGGGACTTGATTGGCATGACTTTTTTATAAGATTTATTTGTGGTAATTTTAAGGTGTTTTCCATAGTTTTTTTAACAAGTGATTAAAATAATAGACGTTTTTGTTTATTAATACCACTACTTAATATAAAACACAGTTGATTATTTTGAGGAGATTAAGGAAGTTAGATAAATTACTTAATTTTAACATATATTATATAATAATTAAATTATATACTAGTTTATTAGTTACACAAATTAGTTTGGAAAAAAAATAGAACCATCAAAACGAGCTGAGTCCATCAGGCTAACCAATTTAAACTGTTCCGAGTAAAGGGTCGTGCTTGTATTTTAGGTGGTGGAAAAGGAACCCAAACTCAAACAGGCTAGCCTGTTAGGGTTAAAAAAATAAGAGGGCAGCCTGTAAGGGTCGAGGGTCGGCCTTTTTAAGTCAACATTAAAATAAAAATACCCTGTCTTGTTAATCTAGTTCATACACACTTGTGCCCCTTTGGATTTAAGTTGGGTTAATTTGTTTAGCTCTTGTCGCTTCCCATATTATATATATGTTTTATTCTCATTCATGCCTCCCGCAGATCCAGAAAAATTAATTAAGGAGGGGCACTTGTGGTGTGGGATTCGCGGGTTTGAGGGCAGCGCCCCTAAAATTTTGTTTAAATACATTAAAAAAAAGAATATAAATAAGAAAAGAAAAGAATATTAAAAAAAATATTCATGAAATCAAGTGAATATTGATGATGTAATAAAAGAGACAACTATTTTACAAACCTGTCATTTAGAAAAGCAAGGTTAAGTGTTGTTAGAAATGTAACTACATAAATTACAATGAAGGGTAGGCACTCAATAAACTCAAATACATATATTTTAATAACAAAAGTATATTACAATAAAAATAATTACAATGTCATCCTTCTAGGCCTTATTTTTTGGAATTTCATCATAATTGTCTTATTATCAATGCTATCAAATACATCTTTTTCAATATAAGGCACTAAACAATTATTCAACCATTCATCTTCAATCTGATTACAAAGTACAGTCTTGATGTATTAAGGATAAACACTTAATTTAAGAATAAACACTTAATTTAAGGATGAACAATCATTCAAACATATATTAATTTATATATATATATATATATATATCAATTCCTGAATTCAAGCGGGGCACTTACCCTCAGTGGCGGAGCCAGAATTTTATGTTTATGGGTGCACAATTAACGGGGGGATTTGGGGGGTTCGGGGGGCCCCGTTTTTTTTTTTTTTTTTTTTTTTTTTAAAGCAAAGTTTTAAATGCATTAAAAAACAAAAAAATATAAACAGTAACTTTAACTTAACATAAAAAAATAATAATTAAAATTATTCGGGGGGCTCAAGGATTATTATTGCTTAATGTATGCTCCTGGTTCTTCTTCTCTTCCTTTCTAAACTACATCTTTTCTTCATATCAAATGCGAGTTGACAATCATAATTTAGTTTCTAAAAATAAAAGGATTCAATAAAATCCTCTCCTACCAATGTTTATTTCAACATTTCCATTCAAGACAATAACTTTTTTTAACAACTAAATTCCATACATTGATTGAAAAGCCAAAAGAAAAGGGATAAACTTCATCTGATAGTCATGTTTTGAGGTTTATCGTACTTATACATTGAGTGACAAGAAATATGGTTAGTAATATCTAATATGAACATTTCATAGAAATGTATTTAATTCATAATTTTTCTATTACAACATATTGCATTATATTTTCATCATCAATCTTATCAAACATATCACGTTCAACATAAGTATGTCAAGAGTTCTCTAAGATCATACAAGGTGAATTTGAAATGTCTATGATAGGAGAATTAAATTTCTTCTTATGACTTCGAATAAAGCAAAAGAATAATGAAATATTTATTTCCCAAACCAAATACCTGAAAGAGCTTCTTAAGAAATATGGAATGGATCACTGCAACAGAGCTGATACCCCTATGAATTCAACGACTTTTGTAATATCCTAATTTTTACTTTTAGGATTTACTTATAATTAAGAGTGAAATTATATATGATAAATGTATTTAATTTATAATTTTTAAAATATATAAAAAATAGAAATAGTGGGTATTTTGTTGTAATTTTTTTCTCTATAATAAAATAAAATATATATCTAAATATTTTTGTGGGAGACACAATTAAAAAGAATGATAGATCATGTGTATTTCCAAAGACTGTGTTTGATTCTGATTCGGTAAGTCTTCAACATCACATGTGATTTTTTTTTTTTTTATTGCTCAGAACATGACATGTGAATTGCAAAAAGGGAAAGAATAATGCATCTGCTGGAATCGAACCCACGTCTGTACCTAGGAAGGAGACTTTTCTATCACTAGACTATTGGTGCTTCTTCTAGAGATGTGCCTTCAAAAAAAAAATATATATTCTGAAACTTTATGTCTGCACTTACACGCACTTACACAAGTGTGGCTCCGCCACTGCTTACCCCATTCTCTTATATGTACATCCGCCTATCCCTCCCATGCAGTGCACATAAGATAATCGAACTTCTAAAAGCAAAAAAGGCATATTATTTTTCTTAAAACAATATAATGTTAGTTTATTTTTTTCTTCCCCTTTTAAAGATTTTCTCAAATTAAATGATATTATAACAAAGAAAATTTAATACTCATACATATTTTTTTTTTCGGTTGCCTATCCGGTATCTAGAGCTTCGTCCTGACTAATCCAGATCCGACTCGGGTCGCGCACCTGGCTATGGTGGGTGAGTCTCCCAGTGGGGCTTTTTTGCATTCATAAGGCTCGAACTCGAGACATTGCTTAAGCGACACAAGCCGCTTACCACTTGTGCCAACCCCCGTTGGTTCATACATATTTTTTTTAAAAGGATAGGTTATTTTACCTACCCTTACTACCTTTATTTTGTCTACCTTTGCCTACCCCTCTTAATACTTGTTACGAACCTGATCCACGGTCCAATAAGGGGGCGGCCCATCAGAGATCTATCAAATATCTCGGGTTCCCCCTACAATCATGGAACATCTATCATATCTATAATCAAGGGATATGATAGATCAAGCAGTTAGGATACCAGGTGAAACCCTATAAATACAAGGGTCAAGTCTTAAGGTGCACACGTTCTAACTCAAGCTATTTACTTTCTGCATCTCACAACACAACCCCACTGAACACATACCCCCTCCCCCTTGGGCGAAAGGCCTTGTGTCCAGTGATTCATCGCTTCCCAGGATATCTCGCTCTCATAGATATTCCGGCATAGCTATCCGATCCAAGATCAAACCACCAGCCTACTGGGCTGGACATTTGTGTTCCACCCCGGAACATTGGCGCCGACCGTGGGGACGATAAATTTTGATCCCCGTGACCAACAATGGCTAACACCAGAAGCAGTAGTCGGAACCCTCACCGTGAAAGTCCATCGCATGTGCAGGCTGAGACAAGTCGGCAGCAACAGACCCAAGGACCTCCACGGTCTGAGGATATCCCCGAGAACGATGTTAGGAAGAATGGGAACAGTGTGTCAGACACAGCCTCGTCCCCTCCGCAAGGAGATAAATGCAAGGACATACCAAACCCATACCTCCTCCTCGTCCAGAAGACACAGGAATCAATTCTGAGGAGGATGGAGAATATGGAGAAGCGGAATAACCTCCAGCGCCAAGAAGACTTCGTAGTAATGCGCGAGATCATGAACGACCACTTCATGCAATCCAAGGCGTCGGAACAGGAGCAGGACCAAGGCAAAAAGAGAAAGAGGAGAAGGAAGGCGGCTCAGAGACATGGCAGCCCCCCGCCGGTCAAACCATCAAGGTATACCCGGTACCCGGAGAGGACGGCCTCTCCAGAGGCGGAACGTGAGTCTGATAAGCTCCGTGACCGTATCTCTACTCGGAAGATGCGTTTTCTGGGAAGGACCTCGGATGAAGAAGACCGAGATAGAGAGAGGGCGCTCAGACCAAGGGGCTCTCCTCAAGAATATCGTGTGAAGTACATAGCGGGCCAAAACAGCAGCCCATTCTCGGAAGAAATCGAGAATGCCCCGTACCCAAGTAAGTTTGAATTGAGCTCCTTGCCAAAATATGACGGCGTACAGGACCCGAGGTCCCACCTCGATGCTTTTGAGTTACTCATGTTCGTACGACAAATCAAAAGCTCGGTCATTTGTCGGCTTTTTGTGGCCACATTGATCGAACCTTCTCAAAGATGGCTCCACACGTTGCCAGCAAGGTCCATATATGATTTTCAAGATCTCAGACGAAAGTTCGAGTTAAATTTCGCGACCAGTAGGAAACAACCTAAATCTCAGTATACCCTGAGTAAGATAAAGCAAGGACGGGGCGAGACGCTACAAAAGTACTTGGACAGATTTAAGGAGGTCGCCCTCCAAGTGCGATCCCTCCCAGAAAGTGTTCACGTATACTGCCTCGTAGACGGCTTAGATCCCTCGTCCCGGTTAGCAAATTCAATCTTCAAGAACCGGGTATACACCCTCACCGAGTTTAATACTCGGGCAAAGCAATCTTTGGAAGTAGAACAGATGGAGATTGCTAACACAAATGGAGATGATAAATGAAGAAACACACCTCCATGGCATAAAAATCAGCCGGGTAGTCGTAAAGAAGATCCAGCTCCATATCCCCATAAGCAGAACCGGGATGCTAGGCCAAAAGGTGACAAATTGGAGAAGAGGCCGAAATATGAGAGGTACGCTCCCCTCAATGTTTCGCGAGCCCAGCTATGGAAAGAAGTAGCCGCCACTGAAATGAAAAAAGTCGATAGACCTCGGCCTATAAGATTTCGATCCAGTATGGACCAGACAAAATTCTGTGATTTCCATGATGGACTGGGCCATACTACGGATCAGTGTTACGAACTCAGAGATGCAATTGAAAAATTCATCCGAGAGGGAAAATTACGCCAGTACCTGATAAAAATGCAAGGACAGAAGAACAACAAACGGAAACACGATGACCGAAGTCTGAGCCCGACCCCAATTAGTCGGAAAGTTGACGGAATTTGGCGAAAGTCATCCACCGATGATGAACGATTCCCGGAAATAGACACGGAGCGTAGGTGCAATGTAATCAGTGGAGGCATGGGCGGAGGCAGAGATACGGCAAGCCAAAGAAAGAAATACTTGAGAGAAGTCCTCTCAATAAGAGGCACTCCCAAGTTCAAAGATGAACATGACCGACCGACGCCCCCTTCACTACAATTCACCAGAGACGACTTAAAGGACGTTGTACCGGGGCACCAAGACGGGTTAGTTATCACTGGAATCCCGGTGGTGGTCTGCGGTAAAAAGGATTTTCGTTGATTCGGGAAGCTCGACGAGATATAATTATGTGGGACGCCTTTAAAAGGATGAATTTGGATAAAGAAGACCTGAGACCATGCAAAACAACACTCGTAGGGTTTAATGGAGAGCAGTCTATGCCAAAGGGCTACATTGACTTGAAACTGACGTTGGGAACTAAAGAAGCCTTCAAGGCCGAGAGAGTGAGGTTCATCGTTGCCGATTTCCCCTCCCCGTACAATATGATATTAGGCCGACCGACCATCCACAGCTGGGATATGATCGTATCCACCAAACATCAAAAGCTGAAGATGGTCAGTCCCAAAAACCAGGTAATCACTATAACTGGGGACCAAAAAGAATCTCGACAATGCTATTATGAGACAATACGAGAAAACGAGAACGAGAGGGCATCTTCATCTCATATTCAAAAAGGAGAACAGCAAGGCCGGCCCGTTAGTATGGTGGAGTTGGATATAAGAGATGAGGAACCTGAGAATCCAAGACCCGAGCCAGAAGGTGATTTAGAAGAACTAATCCTAGGAGAAGACCCGTCACAGATCACAAAGATAGGAGGAGCAATGACCCGGAGCTTAAGGAGAGGTTAAGCAAGTTCCTAGTTGCGAACCGAGATTTGTTTACATGGAGAGCTTTGGAAGTACCAAGGATAGACCCCACCTTCTGCTGTCACAGGTTAGCTATCAAGCCGGGATCAGCCCCGGTATCACAGAAGAGGCGAAAGCGAGGAGCCGACAGGCGAGAGCCTTAGAAAAACATGTGGAACAGGCTGTTAGAGGCTGGATTCATTCGGGAAATACAATACACAACATGGTTATCTAATGTAGTCATGGTAATAAAACCCAACGGGAATTGGAGAGTATGCACGGATTACACCAATTTAAACAGAGCCTGTCCCAAAGACTCCTACCCGATGTCCAGTATCGACCAATTGGTCGATAACTCTTCCGGATTTCAACTTCTATCCTTCATGGATGCCTACTCCGGCTATAATCAAATAGCGATGCATCCAGAGGATCAGGAAAAAGACGGCTTTCATAACTGATAAGGCCAATTACTGCTACAATGTAATGCCTTTTGGATTAAAAAATGCCGGGGCCACCTACCAGCGGATGATGAACAAAGTCTTCGAGGACCAACTCGGTCGAAATGTGGAGGTATACATTGATGATATGATAGTCAAGTCAAAAGCGCAAGAAGACCATATCCGAGACTTAGAACAGACGTTTGAGAAGCTGTGAAAGCACCGGATACGTTTGAACCCTGCAAAATATGTATTTGGAGTCCCGGCGGGCAAGTTCCTTGGGTTCATGCTCACAAACCGAGGAATTGAAGCAAACCCGGATAAATGTAAGGCCGTGTTAGAGATGAAAGCACCAACAAATAAGAAGGAAGTACAGCAATTGACCAGGAGATTGGCGGCTATGACAAGGTTTTTACCAAAATCGGCCGAGAACGCCTTACCCTTCTTTAAGTTACTAAAGAAGGAGGTGAAAGGGGGATAGAACCAGGAATGTGAGTCCACATTTGTAAAAATCAAGCAGTGCTTGGCAACCCCCCCGGTCCTATCCAAGCCCGACCCAGGAGAGATGGTTTTCCTGTATTTGTCCGTGGGAGAAGAAGCTATAAGCGCCGCGTTGGTCCGTGAAACCTTAGCCGGTCAAAAACCAATATATTTAGTAAGTAAGGCATTGCAGAGCTCGAAAATCAGGTATCAGAAGCTGGAGAAGGTAGCGTTTGCTTTATTAATGGCGGCTAGATGCCTGCGTCCATATTTTCAGGGGCACAAGGTCGTGGTACGGACCGGCCCGGCCAATCCGACAAGTATTACACAAGCCGACTTGGCCGGACGAATGACAAGTGGGCTATAGAACTATCTGAATTTGATATTACATACGAGGCCCGACACACGATCAAATCACAAGCATTGGCAGACTTTGTAGGGAACTTACTCCCATCCACACCGAAAGAGATGTCGGATTTCAAGAATGGAAAGTGTACGTGGACGGGTCGTCCAATGCTAAGGGAAGTGGGGCCGGAGTAATAATCGAGAATACAGAAGGAATTGCCGTTGAACACTCACTTCACCTTAACTTCCCGACATCCAACAATCAAGCAGAGTACGAGGCAGTTTTAGCCGGCTTCGAACAAGCGAAGGAGCACGGGGCTCAAAAAGTCAAAGTCCTAACCGACTCCCAACTCGTTGCGGCCCAGATAGACGACACCTACCAAGCAAAGAGGCCGTTACTAGCAAAATACTTAAACAAAGCCAGGGACATGATCACCGAGTTCGAAGAGGTAACAGTCACTCACATCCCTCGGGAGGAGAACACCGAGGCAGATATATTATCAAAACTGGCCAGCACAAAAGGTCCTGGAAACTACCGAACCGTAGTCCAACAAAATCTAGACGAGCCGAGTTGCATCATGAGCATATCCTCGGCCACGGATTGGAGGAAACCAATCGAGGATTACTTAGAAAGAGGGATCATACCAGTCAACACGACGGAATCTAAAAAGTTAATTCGGCAGGCCGCCATGTATACAATGGTGGACGATCAATTATATCGGAAAGGCTACGAGTCTCCCATGATGCGATGTTTAAATGCGCGAGGCAAGGTACGTCCTCGCCGAAATACACGAAGGCATTAACGGTTAGCATATGGGGGAAAATCCCTAGCACGAAAGGCTCTTAGAGCCGTTACATTTCCGGCCGTCCATGGTGGCCGACTCAGTAGAAACAGTAAGAAGGTGTGAGAGCTGTCAGAAACATGGTAAGATTCTTTGGCGCTCGCCATCGGAATTGCAAGGCATCACGGCCCCATGACCTTTTTACAAATGGGGGATGGATCTACTCGGACCATTCAAAACAGCTCCCGGACAGCTAAGATATCTCATTGTCGCAGTGGACTACTTTACAAAGTGGATTAAGGCCGAGCCATTAACAACTATCAACTCGGCCCGCATACAGCGATTCTTTCAACACAGCATCGTTTCCCGATTCGGGATCCCGGCTGAAATAATCACCGATAACGGAACGTAATTCATCGACAAAGGGTTCCGGGAGATGATGTCGGACCTCGATATTGTTCACCACTTTGCATCAGTTGAACACCCTCAGTCGAATGGACAGGCCGAGACAGACAACAAAGTCATTGTGGACGGATTAAGGAAACGGATGGAGGACGCTGAATCTTCCTGGGTCGAACAACTTTATAGTGTTTTGTGGGGCTACAGAACCAGCGTGCAAACCTCCACGCAGGAAACTCCTTTTCGTTTAACATATGGATGTGAGGCGATGATCCCGGTCGAGATAGGCCAACCGTCATGGAGGAAGATGAAAGTTGGCAGGGAGGGAGAAGATTCGAACAATGACGCTTTGAGGACGGAATTAGATCTGATCGACGAGGGAATAATCCTGGCACATTGCCGAGACCTAACTGCCAAGCAACTCATCGCGGCAAAGTACAACCGAAAGGTAAAACCTCGCGCCTTCAACAGGGGAAACCTTGTACTTCGACGGGCCGACATCGGGAACAAGAACGCCAGGGATGGCAAGCTAGCAGCGAACTGGGAAGGTCCTTATCGCATTAAGGAAAAACTGGACAAAGGAGCGTATGTTTTGGAAACTTTGCAAGGAAACCGGTCAAAAGGACCTGGAATGCCGACAAGCTGAAAATTTATTATAGTTAGACCTCGGTCTGACTACCAAGATGTGGCCGACAGGCGCATTTAAATTCGTTTATTTCGGTTGATTTAATGTTTTCAATTTCAGTTTTTATGTTTTGCTTAAATACAACAAGCAGGGTTTCTTCCAGACATTTTATTTAATAAAGGCTCCCCAGTGGAGACACCAATTATGCATTATCGATTGGTCGAACAAAGTCACACCGAGGTACCTAAGCCACGGTTAAACGAGAATCCCAACATAAGGGACTACACTCGGGCAATGAAGCCCTGGTCGCGAAATGGTAAAAACACTATTTCTATTTAAAAGTAGATGCATCGAAAAATACTCCTAAATAAGGAGGTGAATTGTCAAGCAGGTCTCGATCAGGCCGACATGTGTAAATGTGCGTTTTTTCACCACGTTTATGCATATGACTTTTTGCCCATATTCTAGCAAATATCCCAGACAGCAATATCCGGACCTCGGTAGCTCGGGTTTACTCCCCTACCCCTATTCCGAGTCAACCTATCGGAAGAAAATAATTAGCGAGATCGCGCACATAAGACCCTGACCCGGTCATAAAGAACGTTAACTTAAACAAAGTTGGCAAAATAACTATTGATCGGTTGAAATCAATGTTTACATAAAGTAGAAGTACAAAGAAACACAAAATCTGGTACAAGACACCGGTAAAACTATACAAAAATCTATTGTATTAGCTCGGAGGAGCGGTTTCTTCTAAAGGGACCACCTCGGCAGTCAGAATTGTATGGGAGGCTCCTTCTTCGCCGCCATCCCGAGATCCCAAGATCGGAGCTTCCTTTCCTTCCTGCTCTTCCTCTTCCCCGCCCTTGTCTTCCTCAACAAATGAGCCGGATTCATCATCTGGAGACAAGGGTGGCGGATGAAGGACTCCATCTTTAACATGTGCCCGGTAATCGTACTCGACGAGGTTGAGTTCGATCCCGGGGTTAAGATGATGAATCTGAACAAGAGCCATCTTGAAGCAGTCAGCGGCAGCCTCTTTTACAATGTCTTTACACTCCAGGTGGGCCCTTTTTTCCTCGGCAAGGGCATCACGGGCTTGTTCAAGCTTAGGGCATAGGTCTGCCCGCTGGATTCGAAGAGCTTTTAGGGCGTCTAGGGTTTTGGAGTTAGCCTCTTTAAGAGCAGCACATTCCGAGACATTCTTCTCGAAGGCTTCTTTAGTAAGGAGAAGCTCTTCGGTGGCCTTCCCCGCGCTCGCCCGTGCAACCTCAAGTTCCTCCTCAAGTTTTAGTTTAGACCGAGCGACCTCGTCCTTCTCAGTTTTCAGCTTTCGAGCCTCATCGAACTTTGTCACGTATTTCCCTTTCAGATATAAGAACGCCTGGGCCAACCCTACACCTTGACAGAGGCGCATCTGAATATCATGAACCATCCCCTCGTTAATATCAGCTAGAGGTCGGGCGTTCATAAACTGACGAGGCGGTAAGAAGGCGAGTTCAAGCTCTTCGGTCCTAGGACCCTTTTCCCAAGCAAGGCCTCGGGTGATCTTCAAACCGGGGAGGGAGCGAAGGACACCGAGGAGGAGACGATGGCCCCACAGAAACTTGTTTATCTTTTACCAAAGTAGTGGCTGATGGCTGGGCAGGATCAATGCCAGGGCCCGGAGAAGTCCGAACCTGGGTAGGTGCCTTTGCTTTCTTAGCTGCTCCAGCTCGGTTTTCCTCTAAGGACTTCCGAGCCTCGGAGGAAGGGCGTTTGCGAGAAGTTTTCTTCTGAGGAGCATTAAGGGCAAGAGCCACGACCGAAAGATATCGGGGCAGTTCCGCCATCGTTTGAGCTGCAAAAATAAATATACAGAGATTAGTAAGAAAGTAAAATCAAGGTATAAGCACAGTAACGATAGAATCACGAGCTGCATACAGATTACGTATTCCGGCTTCGAGCCGGGACCAGAGATGAAGAAAGCCGCGCTGCTGGCACCATACGTATTAACATATGACACCAGGCGGTCAACAGACAAGACCTCGTCGGCAGGAAGGTCGTCGGACTCTACTTGGTATGAGGTGGAGGTTAACTTGTGATGATCGTACGTCTAGTAAAGGGGGAACCTCCACTCTACATTAAGTGCCTCAGCCCCTTTCAAGAACCAGGGCTGTTGGCCAGGTTTGGCTACCACTTTGAAGAAGCTATTCTTAAAGTGTTTAAACGAATCAGAGAATGCCGTCAGCAGTTTTCTATCTGGGTCACCCCGGAGAGAGGTAAGTCCCTTTAACTTCTCTTCCTATTTACCAGAGCGGGGAGTGAAAGGGCAGAAAAAGAAAAAGAATAAAGTGGCGGTACACGGAATAGGGACCGAGAAGGACCGACATAGTTGCTCAAAAACAACTATGTAAGCCCACCCGTTGGGGTGAAGTTGAGAAGGGGCTAGATGGAGATGGTTTAAGCATGACATCTGAAACTTGGTAAACGGGAAGTGAATACCAAGCCGAGTCAGATAAGCCTTGTAGAAGAAGAAAAAGTTGGTGAGGCCTTCAGTCCTCGAGACGCAGATGGGCTCATCTTCACTAGGGGGGCTTAAATGACAGCCTTCCAAGGCCCCTAATTTCATTTGGCGGATGGCATTGGCGGTCATCAATGAGTGGGTCTTCAACACATCTTGTGTCACCCAAGGATATTGTTCCACAAGATCTTGGGGAGGGTGGGAGGAGTCCGACCTCCCAGCGTCGGATGAGGCACTACTTGGCGAAGACGACGACTCCATTTACCTATAAAAAACAAAAAATACTAAGGTCAGTAGGTGCGAGAGTACCTGATACAGACGTAACAGCCGGTCGAGATGAAGAAATAGGCGAACGGGTAGGAAGACGACCCCCGGAACTCGAGGCTGGGTTAGAGGCCGACCTATGACGGCAGGAGCCTAGAATGACGTCGGCCCTAGAATCTTCACCTATGGCGACATAATATGAGCTTGATTCTAGACAATCCCAACAAGGGCCGACATATCCCTCTGGCATAGGAGCAGACCTAGGGTGAACAGGAGGTTCGTAAAGGTTGATAGGTTCTACAGGTACTACCTCGACCTCATCCCGACCTTCGGGAAGAGGTCTAACTGGGGGACGAGACTCTCCAACGGCCCTCATACCCGAGCTACCACCTAGAAAGGAGGCTAGCCTTTGCTCCTCGGACAGAGGAGTACCAAGCAGCTAATGGCTCATTCGAGGGTAACGAGCACGAAGTGCTTCCTCCTCTTCGAGGGTTAAATCACAACCCGATGAAGAAGGTTGATTAGTTCTATTCATTGTCACCAAATGATGTAGACCTAAAGAAACAGAAAATGGCAATAAGGAACATAGCGAAGACTCCTCCAGGAATGAAGGCATGCGACTATAGATAGAAGTAAGTAAACCTAACACTTTGAAACTACCCAGAAACCACAGACAAAGCTCAAGCCTACTGGTTTTTGTTAAAACCAACGTTCGGTACTGAGACTAGAACGGAGAGGGCAGAAATCTAGTAAAAAGCCAAAATACAGTAGAGAAAGAAGAATAAAGACTTACCAGATAGAAGGAAGGACGAGTGAAGGATAGTCGCCGGAAGCGGAAAGCTTGTAAGTCGCCGGAAGCAGAGATCCTAGTTCGTCGGAGATGGAGAAAAGTGAGAGAGAAACCAGACAGTAGGCGAAGGAAGTAGACGAAAAAGAAGGAAAATGGGATTAAAAACCTTTGAAATGGAGGGAAACGCGAAGAGGCGCCGGGGAATTAAGGGCAAAAATGGAAATTCACCTGTAAAAGCAGGATGACGTGCCCCGGGAAGCACACGCATTAAATATACACGAAATCCGAAGGCGGCAGGGAATGACGGTTGCAAACCCTCCCCATTCCGCAGAGGCTAGGTGGCAGGGCGTCATGATGGTGAAGTCGGAAGGGTTTTCGGCCTCGAAACCAAACAAGCCACCTGGCACCAATCGCGGACCCATGAAGTCACCGGCAGGAGTGCCGACCTTCGAGATACGACCTCAGGTCCGGGAGCTGGGTAAACAACCTCAGATCCAGGTATCGGAAGGGAAACCTTGCAGAACACCTAAGCCCGGGGGCAAGGAGGCATCCTAGCCCGGGGAACAAACCACATCCCGGAAGCTCAAAACCTTGAACTACCGAGCTAGGGGGCAACTGTTACGGACCTGATCCACGGCCCAATAAGGGGGCGGCCCATCAGAGATCTATCAAATATCTCGGGTTCCCCCTACAATCATGGAACATCTATCATATCTATAATCAAGGGATATGATAGATCAAGCAGTTAGGATACCAGGTGAAACCCTATAAATACAGGGGTCAAGTCATATGGTGCACACGTTCTAACTCAAGCTATTTACTTTCTGCATCTCACAACACAACCCCACTGAACACATACCCCCCTCCCCCTTGGGCGAAAGGCCTTGTGTCCAGTGATTCATCGCTTCCCGGGATATCTCGCTCTCATAGATATTCCGGCATAGCTATCCGATCCAAGATCAAACCACCAGCCTACTGGGTTGGACATCTGTGTTCCACCCCAGAACAATACTGTTAGATTATAATCTCATCCAACCCTTTTATCCCTTTCTCTCTCCCACCACCCCCAATCCTGACTCTTACAACTGCAAATAATTTCTATCAGCACCTAATTCACGAGAGGATCTTTCGATGTAACATTTCTGTTTGGAACTAAACTGATTCCAATAGCCATTACTGTACGAGATACAAGTTCAACTAGGGTCGGGCTTGTTCGAAATTCTCTAATATCTAAAACCATAAGTGACGTTCATTGGACATCGGTCATTCAGGAAGTAACATCACGTTGAAATAATGCCTAGCGAAAAAGCTTATTCCATAAAAGGAATCAGTGATATGTAATACGCAATTGCAGGAACATACTCGCCAGCGTAGCTTTGGCCGATTATATAAATTGGGCGAAACTTGAAATCTGGGTCAAGTTGAATGATCTCAGTGATAGCAGTGAAGAGGTGTTTGGCGACAGATTTCTGGTTTTTGGGATTTCACTAGGGTTTGAGGCCACTTAATCTAAGAGCCTGTTTGGCACTCCTCAAAACCTAGATTTTGGAAAAGTTCTGCCAAACGCCTTGAATTTTCTCCAAAATCATTTTCCAAACAAAACCCTTTTGAACCCAAAATTTTTGGGACGTAGCTTTCGTCCAATACAAGTTTCGTTCGCTGCGGTCCGATGCAGGCAAAACGGCACCGTTTGGTGTAAAATACATTGTTCCTTCTTCTTCTTCTTGTTTTTTTTTTAAAAAAAAGTATCGGTCAGTACCCTGAAATGTTTTTTCATGATCCTAAAATAATTTTAGAATCTTAAATATATTTTAGGATACTGACTGCTACTAAGAAAATACTTTAAGGATACTTATTGATACTAAAAAAATATTTTAGGGTACTAATTAGTACTTAAAAATACTTCATAATCTTTAAAAGTTATTTTAAGATCTTGAAAAAAGATAGCATTCACTATCCTGTAGTATATTCTTAGTACCAGTCAGTACTCTGAAATATTTTTTCTAGTCTTGTAGTCCGTTAGTACCTTGAAATATTTTTTCAGTGCCATTGAGTATCCTGTATCTTCTTAGTACCAGTCAGTATCCTAAAATATCTTGAAAAAATATTTTAGAATACTGACTGATACTAAGAAAATACTACAGGATACTAAATAGTACTGAAAAAATATTTTGGGTACTGACTGATGCTTAAGAAATACTATATGATGGGGAATGTTATTTTTCAAAAAAAGAAAAGAAAAGAAAGAAGGAACAGTGTATTTTGCACCAAACGATAGCGTTTTGCCTGTATCGGAGCGCAACGGACGAAAATTGTATAGGACGAAAACCGCGTCCAAACTTTTGCCAAATCCAACTTTTTTTTCCTTTCCAAAACAAAAGTGGGCCCACCAAAATTGCATATACCCAAAATACCCTCCATTATATTAGTTGAAAACAATCTTCCCTCTCCCTACACATTTTTGCTTCGATTACCGGAGGTGTGAAGAAGCCCCATCGTTTCAGGTCAGGGACGGTCGCTCTTCGTGAGATGAGGAAGTACCAGAAGAGTGCTGAGATTTTGATCAGGAAGCTTCCTTTCCAGCGTCTGGTTCATGAGATTGCTCAGGATTTCAAACTGATCTTCGATTCTAGAGCTTTGCTATCACTGCTCTTCGATTTTAGAGGAAAAAATAACCAAAGATAGCTTTAACAAAATCCATCACAGCACACAGAAAAATTAAAATCCAGATTCAAACAACAAACTAAAAGAAGAGGATCAAGGAACAAAGGTCGTCTAGCTTCTCTGTTTCTTCGACTCTCTGTTCTTTTCTTTTGTTTCCTCCGAATCTGCCTCTGGGGCTCTAAATCGCGGCTGTGTGTCTGAGATGGTGAGATCGACGGAGGTTTGATGGTGGTGGTGAGGTGAACGATAACGCGGGTAAAATTACACTTTTGCCCTTAGTTTTAGGTGAAATTACCCTTTTGCCCCTTAGTTTTAAATATTATCAAAAAATTCGAAAAAAAATTAGGAAAAAATTAAAATAATTAAAAAAAATCAAACTAGTCAGACTTCACACATCAGATTAGATTTATCTCTGTATGAAAAATTGACAAGAAGATTATCTTAATTAATTAATTAATATTTCTTTCAATGAACAAATTTACCCTGCAGTGCATCTTCAACAATTGCACCGACCCGTGTATATACAACCCCCTCCTCCACTTTGAGTTGGTTATTCGATGCCGCCTTGCTTGTGGTGGCGCGAACGAACCAACCGCCTCCTCCGCCGGCGGCGGCGGCGGCACGACGATTTTGCCGATGGTGGGGCCCATGGCGGAGGTATTTTAATTTTTCCCTAATTATTTGATTTTTTTCCTAATTTTTTGATTTTTTTCTAATTATTTTAATTTTTTGTAATTGTTTGAATTTTTTTCTAATTATTTTAATTATTTTCGAATTATTTGAATTTTTTCCTATTTGTTTTCTAATTATTTTAATTTTTTTTTCAAATTTTTTGCCACGCGCTAACGTGTCGTCCAAAATCGATCTTGGCGTCAAGATTCTATCTAAGTTGACGATCATTACTAATACGCAATGGCATTTTTCTTTCAGAGAAAAAGGTCGTGGTCTTTGGCGCTAAAAAAAGAAAGTTCATGTGTAAAATTGCACCTTCACTCTTTTATTTTTGGATATTTCAAAATAATTTAAGAAATTGAAATTTAATTTAAAAAAATATGAAAGATTGCGGGCCAGCCAAGAGCCTACTTGTTCGAAGTCAGAGCTTCAATAATACAATGATTTTATAGTATGCGGGTTGTTTAAACAACGCCTAGTGAGCGCAGTGGTATGTAGGCTATCTCAATATGGGTCCTACCCAGGTTCGATCCCAGGTCCAACAAGCAACAATGTTGCTTGTTAATCCAAAAAAAAAATAAAAAAAATTACCGTTCAACGTTCAACCCACTACTGCAGTCTTCCTCGCGAAGAAAAAGTGAACCATTTCAACAAAAGGGCATATTCGGAATTTCATTCCTTGACAGAATCAAGACGATGGGATCGGCGCAGCAGAATGGAGAGAGAAGAAAAGAAACAATCCTCCATTCGCTGATGTTCCCTCCCCATTTAGACGGTGACACCCGCCACGTCATTACCCAATGCCATATCTCCACGTCACCCAGCCCATTCCTTTCCACTTACTCCGACGCTTCAGATCATTTCATCGTTCTCTGATCCGACGGTCGTCGTTTCCAGTTCTAGACCCTTCCATGCCAGACGAGAGGGGTTAAGTTTTGACCATGGTTAGGTCGCTTGCCGCGTTTGGGTTAAAGATACTCCCTCGTAGGCAGGCTTGAGCGAGCGAGAGGACAGACACAGAGAGAAAGAAAGGAACAGAAGATTGAGAGGGATTTGGGATTGTCGCTTGGACAAGAAATCCCCTTTCGAGTCGACTCGTTCTTGTTCCTACCCTTTGGTCATCGCTGTATTTCTGCCGTCCTCGGATTTGGAAGGGTTCCTTCGTCATAACCCTCTCCAAGTCCTCCTCCAATTTCGTCGAACCGCTGGTCACATCTGGGATTTGTTACTTCATTCAGATCTCGCATTGCGGGTTAGTTTTCACATTCATGGCCGTCAATTTGATCCCTTGATGGGGGGTGTTTACATTTACATCGGATTCCTCTCTCCGGCGTTTCCAATGGTGTTTCTATTGGTTTTTCTGAGCGAACCATTGTTCTTTACTTGAGAGGAGCTGTGATAATGCTTGTTTTGGTTGTTTTACCGAATTTTTGTGTGGACAAATGTACCAAATCAGCTGGGGTCTAGCTTGCTTTCTGCTAGTTTTGGTTTCCTCTGGTTCTCAGGTGATGGCTTACTGGGGCTGTTTCTTAGCACACAAACTGAACTCTTCATAATATAAAAGCATTTCATTTCCGAGTTTCCTCACGTTTTCCCGTTAAATATTAACTTCTTGATGAAATGGTTGTAGTTATTTTAATGATTATGATTGATGATTCACTTGAATTGTAAGTTTTCTGGGAAAGATTAAGTGATAGTTATCAGTTAGCACATGCAAAACCTAAGCCTCTGCATTTTTTGAGTTTTCCGGAATTAAAACTTAGATTATGAATGTAGTAGTAGTTATGCAATCTGTTTCTTGCACTTACTGTTGTGTATGTCTTTTATTTCATATCAACTAAACTCATTCCGTGTTCCATGTTTTGATTTTCTACATAATCTGTATTCGATTTTTGCATCTGATTTTGAATTTCGATTTAATCTCCAACTTTACGCAGATTTGAATTTTTCCATCTGGTCGTGATGGCTTCCTGAAGTAGCAATCCCAGAGTATCAATCAATCAAATATTAACTCTATTGCTGGTTTTCTTATCTCTCTTGCGGATCTGTTTTGGGATCGGGTGCTTTCCTTTTGGTTAATGATCATTGCGGGACAAGGAATTGGTCTTCCACGGTCATCATTGGCTCTGGAGCTTGGCAACTTCTGGGGAGGGAAGGAGCTCTCTTCCACTGCCTTCTCTGTTGCCCTCTGCAAAGCCATCTGATCCCAGCCAAAGTTGATGTCTCGAAAACTGGACAGCCCTGTTCAAACCCAGATGGCCGTGTCAGTCATGAGAAGTCCACTTGGTGGGGAATACCATGGGAGCAGCGGTGTGCAAGGGAGGCAACCTGCTGGAAGGAGACAAGTTTTTGTGCAAACTGAAACTGGGTGTGTCTTGGGTATGGAATTAGATCGACGTGACAATGCCCATACTGTGAAGAGGAAGCTACAGCTTGCACTTAACGTTCCAACAGAAGAGAGCTCACTAACATTTGGAGATACAGTTTTGAAGAATGATCTTAGTGCAGTTCGAAATGGTTCTCCCCTTCTCCTTACCCGGAATATCATGCACAGAAGCTCATCCACCCCTTGTCTGTCTCCCACTGGAAGGGATAATCAACATGGGGATAAGAGTGGTCCTATTGAGATCTTAGGGCAATCAAATCGCCTTGACAGAATGAAAGATCTGGCAAAGGAAATTATGAAGGCAATAAAAATGGGAATTGATCCTCTTCCTGTCCATGGTGGGCTTGGAGGTGCGTACTATTTCAGGAACAGCAGAGGTGACAGTGTTGCAATTGTTAAACCAACGGATGAGGAGCCTTTGGCTCCAAACAATCCCAAGGGCTTTGTTGGTAAAGCTCTTGGACAACCAGGTTTGAAGCGATCAGTTAGAGTTGGTGAGACAGGATTCAGGGAAGTTGCAGCATATCTTCTTGACTATGGACATTTTGCTAATGTTCCCCCAACTGCCTTGGTGAAGATTACTCATTCAATCTTCAATGTTAATGATGGGGTCAAGGGGAGTAATTTCCAGAGGAAGAGGCTGATTAGCAAGATTGCATCTTTTCAGCAGTTCATACCTCATGATTTTGATGCCAGTGATCATGGGACATCTAGCTTCCCAGTTGCAGCTGTGCATCGTATAGGGATATTAGACATAAGGATTCTTAACACGGATAGGCATGCTGGAAATTTGTTAGTTAGGAAACTTGGAAAATTTGATCAGGTGGAGCTAATTCCTATTGATCATGGGCTTTGTTTGCCTGAAACTTTGGAGGACCCTTATTTTGAGTGGATTCATTGGCCGCAGGCTTCAATTCCATTCTCTGAAGATGAGATTGAATACATTAACAATCTTGACCCTGATGGAGATTGTGAGATGCTACAAAGGGAATTGCCCATGATTCGAGAAGCTTGTTTGAGGGTTTTGAAACTTTGCACCATTTTCCTCCAGAAGGCTGGTGCTTTTGGTCTTTGTCTTGCTGAAATTGGTGAGATGATGACTAGGGAATTCTGTCGTGGGGAGGAGGAGCCCAGTGAACTTGAGGTTATATGTATGGAGGCAATGAAAATGTTAGCTGAGAGAGAGGAGCCGTCTCCAAGGAGGACTGAGCTGGGAAATGAGGAATTCCAGTTTGATTTGGACTGTGATGAAGCTGGGTCTGATTTCCCTCCAAAGATCTCAGTTGATGATCTTTTAAGCAGGGCATGTTTCCAGCCTGGACTTGTTAATGGGCATGGCCGCAATCCCCTATCAAAATTAGAGGAGACTATAGAGGAGGAAGAGGAGGAAAGCGATGGAGAAGATGTTGGGCTTGTCACCCTTCCACCTCAAGAAGGAAACCCAACCATCTCTGAAATTTCAATGTCACTTAAAAATAGCAAGTTAGACGAGACAGATCAGAAACACCAGAAATCTTCAGCCGGGAAAGTTGACATTGGCTATTTTGGCAATTCATCAACATATGGACATATGAGTGCCAATGAGCAGCTTCCTGCAAGCATAAGCTTTGTGAAGCTGGCTGATATGACTGAAGATGAATGGAGTGTGTTTCTGGAGAAGTTCGAGAACCTTCTGGATCCGGCATTTACTGAATGGAAATCGGTAACTTCAGGTAAAAGGCAGAGACAGAGGCTTGGTACTTCTTGCCAGTTTTGAAGTTGAGAGCAATATGGTAATGATATGATAGAGAGAAGCCTATAGAATGAAGAATAAAGGCTTTATAGGTATATCCAGAATGAAGGACTTGTTAGGATAGGGTATGGGTTGGAAGCTTGGAATGAGTGAGTGCTTGTAGTGGAGGAGAGAACACGAAGTAGTGCTGTAAATATTCTTGGCGTTTGCTCAGTAGTAAGCCTTGTAGGTTGTATTTTTATATGATATCATGTTCTTTTTTTGTTTGCCGAGTTTCTTAGGACATGTTTGATAAATAACTTTTAGCCTAACTGAAATGAAACTCATGTATATAAAGAAGCCTTTATTCCCGTCTGGTTTGATTTTGATGATCAGTCTACCTTCTTTCATTGGTATTCTGGGGTCTCGGTAAGTATCATTGTGGCTAAAATGTCCGGTGTTGTTTAAAACAACCGAGTGGTAATTGTTTAATATTTAGTTGTGGAGTTGGTTTTTACATATTGTCCTTATTTTGCTTTTGGTCTTTTCAGTTTTAAGTTGTATGTTTTGGTCTCTTTAGTTTCTGTACTAGAAACCTATACTATTTTATCTCTTGAGGGATTGAAGTCTATAATTTGAAACTATTGGGACAAAAGCAAAATAAGGGTGAGTCTTTCTTTTCTTCATGATGAGCAAGGACAAAATCCGTGGGGCTGGCAGGTGAATATTAGGTTAAGTGATGACACTGGAGATGACTTTTGTCTGGAAATCCAAAAGAATGAAGCATCATAGTCACTTTTGTTTTATCTTATCTCATGAAAAAATGTCCATAAATCATGTTTTTTCTAGAATAAAGCCATTCTTTAGGCGGTGGTGGTGGGGTTAGGGTAATCAACAAACATCCTGTATTTTGCTTCTTGTCTCGTCCTTTTATTTTTGTTTTCTTCACTCTGCACTGTCTTCAACATTATACATTGAATGAATTGATGAAGTTGTGATGTCGCATTATAAAATAATGGGTTAATGAGCAAACATTGAAAGTTTTCATTAGCAATGCAACTTTAATGTAACTTTTAAGTTTTGTTTTTTGGGTTCAAGGTTGTTCCAAGAAGTATTAATTTAGAGCAATATTATCCCTTGTCATTAACTATTAATGCCAAATTTTTTAACTATTAATGCTGTTTTTCTAAAAAAAATAAAAAAATAAAATATCAAAGTTGAGTAACATTGTTACTTTTCGAAACTTTCAAAGTGTCATTGATTTTTTTTTTTAAAACCCTTCTAAAACAACATTCCTCCTAAATGAAATCTTTTAATTTGCATCTTAATCCTAAAAGAATTTATACATAATAGTTTGGTTAATACCCCTTTCCTTAATATAATACAAATTTAGAGAGTTGATCTTGATCTTAACTATACGACATAATTTTTAAATTTGTCAATCTTTTTATAATTTAACTCTAATGATGCTCCCTCAATCTCAACAATAGTGAAAGAGGAGAGATAATGAAGGAATTAAGAAAGATGACTAGGTTGTTTTAAAAAATATATGTCATATTAATTAACTCAACTAACTTCCTTAATTTAATCAAATTAAGTAAATATGTCTTATATTAAAGATAGAAATGAGTATTTATTTTGAGAAAGAAATCAAAGAGATGAAATTTATTTCCATTTTGTCAGTTCAAAAGTCAAAATTAATGACATGAGAGCCATCAATTTCATTAGGTGAAATAATTAATTAGGTTGGTGTGACTTTGATGGTAAGAGATGGGTAAAGAGTCAATTGATGAAGAGCTTGAAGATAAACCTTCAAGCTTATAGCACTTGGTTTTGATCTCAATTAAAGTATAAAAATGTCATTTTCAACAATATTTATTATATTCAAGTAAGCTAGAAAGCAGGATAAACATAAAGAGATTCTTCATCAAAGATATTGTTCAGTATGATCTTTTTGTGGGTCTGCGTGTATTTTTCTTATTAGATTGTCTCCCTATGATGATTATATTTTGACCATGGTTAGCATGCTGGCTTGTACTATATTTTATCAACTTTAATTACAAGTGTTAAGTTAAACCTAGATTTTGACACAATGTTAAAACTATTCAGATCAAGTTGTTTGAGTTTTTAAATCTTAAAATCTAACAGATCTGGCATAGTGCGTTTTTATCATAAAATAACTAATATTTGAATATTCTATGAATACTACTAGTTGAAGTACCACTCTGGTCCTCCCTTCTATTGTACTCCATACAGTTAGTTACCTTATTATAAGATCCAAATAATCGAATTGTTTGGTTTAAGAAAATTGTTAAAATTAGTCAAAAGTAAATAAATACGTAGGAAATGTATTTTTCCTCATTAAATATACCTTCATTTGGAAATTGGATCCTCTCCTTATCTCACATTCTCATCATCCCTCCTTATCCAATCTCAACCTTCAATATCTCTCCTTAATCAATCTAGACCGTTGGTTGATTTGAATTAATCTTGACTGTCTCATCCTAAAATATTTTTTAATATCAGTTAGTATTCTGAAATATTTTTTCAAAATCCTAAGATTTAGGATCTTGAAAAAATATTTCACTCTGCTAACTGGTACTAAAAAAAAATACTTCAAGATACTGAATGTTACTAAAAAAAATACTTCAAGATACTGAGTGGAACTAAAAAAAAATACTTCATAATCTTGAGAAATTATTTTAGGATCTTGAAAAAATATTTTAGGATACAGATTGATACTAAAAATATATTTTAGGATATTAACTGGTACTGAAAAAAATACTTCATGATCTTGAAAAAATATTTTAGAATATTGACCGGTATTAAAAAAATATTTTAGGATACTAACTAGTACTAAAAAGATATTTTAGGATACTGACTGATACAGAAAAATACTGCATAATTAAAACTAATGAGGGATGAGGAGAAAAAAGCTTAGCAGACAATCCGAACCCATTTATTTGTAAGTGGATAGATGAGAGTGAGAACAAAATGAGAGAGAAAATGTGTGAGAAAGATAATAAGAGAAGGGGGTAAAACGGGTAAACTCAATTGACAAATTACACCCAACTTAAATGGAAGGTTGTGGATTCTAGCCTTAAGATAGGAAATGTGGTGGGTGTGTTTACGGGTATGTATCTTCCTTCCCTAGGGGAAATGCTAGGTCAGGGATAAAATCTTGGGAAAATATCAATGAAGTTGTGAGGTAGATAAAAAATATCAAAAATGTCCTAACCCCAAATCCTCTCACAAAAAAATTTGTAGGGGCTTTTTCGATATTAATTTCAGAATTCCTCTCACAAAAAAGTTTTGTTGTCAAAATGATTTTCTTATTGTTAAAATGACTTTATTAGTTGTTAAAATGTCCGATGAAAATCTCGTTGTCAAAATGACTTTTCCTATTGCTAAATTTTCCAGGTTTCTAAAATTTTACATACTGGAGGAAAAATCTCGAGAGAATTTTTGACAATAGAAAAAGTCATTTTGACAACATGAAAAGTTATTTTGACAACGAGACTTTTTTTGCGAGAGGAATTCCGTAATTAGTATAAAAAAGACTTTTTTTTAGAGGATTTGGGGTTGAGAGTTTTTTAATTTTTTTTTATATACCTTGGACCTCATTGACATTCTTCCTAAAATCTTTTAAAGGGTTAATATAATTTTTTGTCTTTCAAGTTTGTCTTTATTTTGATTTTAATCCTTCAACTTTCAGACTATAGGTTTTAGTTTTTTAAATTTCATTCCATTTAAAATATTAATCCCTAAATCTAGACCATTTTACTCTTTAAGAGAGTAAAACCTATAGTTTGAAACTTCAGTGACCAAAATCAAAAAAGTACAAACTTAAAGCATCAAATATAATATTAACACAATTTTGGAAAAGAAAAGAAAAGTGAGTTTGGATGAAGTGAAAGGGTAATGTGTCTGTGGGTATGGTGACAGATTAATTATTGTACTGTGACTTGCTTTTAAAGATTATCACAGTGATGGTGTTGATAAAAAAAGAAAAAGAAAATTCCAGTGATGGTCCCCTAATGTGGAAGTGAGGCTTTTTATGGTTTTTTGAATGCAAGCTATAAATAAGATAAAGGGAAAATATTATATAAAGCCGTCTAATAGAAAAATTCTAAACTCAACAAATTAAATTTCTCACTAAGTTATTGACACAATTTGGGACTCTAAAATATGGTAAAATAATTTTATTGTCCTCTCCTAATCTTTTTAATTTTATTACTTTATAACTTACTTTTTCAATAAGTGTGTATATATATTAATATTAAGATATAATTAAATAAAATACGATTCCTTGAATCAAAGGAGTTTAGGTCCTTGGAAGGATAAAAAATAATTCAAGCCAAAAAATAAAAAGAAAAGAATTGTATTAATATTGATATAATAAGCAATTCATATTTTATTTTATTATATATTAATATTGATTTATACACTTATCAAGAAAAATAAGTTGATGGGCAATAAAACCTTTTTAAGAGGATTGTATTAAAGTCATTTTACTTTACTGACATTTTGAAATCCTAATTTTGATGGATAACTTAATTAGGGATTTATTGAATTTAACAACCTTATTTAAAAGTTTCTTATTTGATACAACTTTATATGAGATTTTCCCAAACAGAAAGAAGGTGTGACATTCAGCCCTGTTTGGTTGTCGCCTTAATTAACAATTTAACATCCCCAAGGGCCAAGGCAAACTGATAGTGACCTATTTGATCCTAATGAACAGGGCGTTAATGCATTATTTGCTTACAAGCTCTGTTAACCCTGAAAAGAAAAGAACTTGTACTTAACTCTGAGAATGTTTCTGCTTCCAAACATGGCATATAATTGTAAGGTACGGACGAGCTCCCGTAGGGAATTTGATTCCATCTGATTATTGGTTTTTTTTTTGGATTTAAATTATATGTTGATTTTGAGATGCTTTTTGCATTCAGTATCTCAAATTAATTAGTTTCCAGTACTGCATTTATCTGTAACACTAGTATTATGGAAACTAATTAATTTGAGATACTGGGTGCAAAAAACATCTCAGAAAGTAATATATAATTTAAATCTAATATGGAAATTAATTAATTTGAGATACTGGGTGTAAAAAACATATAAGAAAGCAACATATAATTTAAATCTAAATAAATACAATATATATAAAAAACAAATTGCTATGAGCACATAAGAAACACATTATTATTATGTGCACATAATGTGGACTCCTGCTACCCTCAAATTTTCTCCTACTTTACAAATGTTTTTTCCTTGTTTCTTTGAACTATTATATTTGATATAAAATGAGTGATATTTTAATATTTTATGGACAAAAAATGGTGTTAGTTTTAATTTTCTACAATTTTTTAAAAGATTTTACATAAAAATCTATGGAGTTTATTTTTCATTAAAAGTATTAAATACTTAAAAAATTATAGAAAATTGAAGATAACACTATTTTTTATTCATAAGATATAATGTAAAATCTAATTGTTGGAATAAACAAGAAAACAAAATTTGGGGGCAGCAGTGAGGGGGCAAAAGGCACTCCCTCCCGATTAAAGTGAGTCCCACCAATAAAGAGGGGGAAAATGATAACAGTTTCTTCCCTTGATAGTTAAAGTTTTCAAAAGCGATTCTTTATTTGACTTGTTATCATCAGCAACAATTAGTTTACATCACGCTTCATGATTAAAAAGGCTTTATCAATACATAAGTAGCAAATCCATTTCGAAAGTATAGATTCAAGAACAATGCTGCTTTAGAAGTTTTTTTTTTTTGTCTTAATGTTGTTTCAGAAGTTACAAAACATATCAATATTGCCATATTTCGTTAAAAAACTAACATTGACCGTCAAAAAATTGACGTTGACCGTTAACTTTTTAATAGAAACGGGCGACATTGAGACAAAAAAAACTTCCAAAGTAACATTGCACCTTAGCAAAAAACTTTGGGGCATATTTGCTACTTAACCTGTAAGGATTTCAAAAATAAATGAAAAACTAGTTCTTAACATCATATGATTATACCTTAAATTTATAACGTAAATTTTTGTTCAAGTAAAACAAGAAATATATCTATATCCACATTAGGAAGGCGTGATGTGTTACTATATATGTGTGTGTATATGTCTATATATATATACACACACACACACATATACACAATGGCGGAACATAGTGATGGCCAGCTTGGCCCCAGCTGGCCCCGACTGATCTTATAAAATTTGTTAATATATATATGTATTTATTATATGATATTTTATTTGGCTGCAAATTTGGCCCCAACTAATTTTTTATCTCTCTGTAAGAATAACGTTTGTTTCATTACTCATTGGGCTGTAAGAGGTAAGTAAAATTCTTGTTTGAGATACCGAAAAGGTTAGTGTAACATCCCATTTTGAAACGCATAATTTTTTTTTTTTTCAATCAGAGTCGAGCAATAGAGCAAAAGAGTAATCAGTTCATAGCCAAAACATCAACCATTGTGTAATATTGTATAGATTACAATAGTCCTAAGGTTTAGAAATGAAATAGCGGAATGAGAATAACGAAAACGATAAGATAGAAATAGTCTTCACCGCACGTCTATTCTCGGGCACTTGCCTCGATCCCGAACCGTGGTCCTCCCGACCCTGAAGCTACGGTGAGATTCAATTCACCATATTGAATCTCGGGTAACGGTTAACCTCATACCCAAACAATACAATATACGGACAACGAGATATTTCTAGAGCTAATACCACGGTATATCATAAGCATACAAACGATGCATGATCATTATGCCGACAAACATAAGCACAAAGCAATATGTAAAGCCCCATAAGGTAAACAATAACACCGCACTATTATTCACCGGTGCCACGATAATTACTCGTGTCCTCGCCGCTAGGAAAACAAAACGGTGTTACCAAAACTATAACCCGTATAGCGTCGTATAACGGTCTACGAACATATCATTGACATATAAGTATTTAAGATGTACAAGATTAGTGTTACGAAGACGCGTCCGTACCTTCGTTGACGACGTTAGGTACTTACGGCGGAAAAACGTACTTTTTACGGAAAAACGTGAAATGTTCGACGGCGGCACGTCGGGCGGCGTAACTAAAGCAAATCGAGTTTCGATGCCCTATCGAGTAATATCACTTTCATTAGTGATTTGACATCATAACGGCATTTTAGGTAAAAATTACCATTTTGCCCTTCTACCCCTAATTTGGCGGAATTTCGCGAACTTCGTTACTTTGACCGTATTCCATTTCAAAATTATCCCCACTATGTTTTTACCTCGTCAGGCATCTTTCAATGCAATGAGGCATAAAAACAAACATAGGAACAAATTACGAAACTTCCTAGATCAAAACAACGGTTCTACTATAACTACCAGAAAGAACTACGGAAACTAAAAACTAAGGACGGAAGAACTTACTCGGAGCTAAGGCACAATTTTTTCAGAGCTTCTCTCTCTAGAACCTCTCTCTAGGATCTGAATTTTGGTGTGAAGAATGAGAGCAAGAGAGCTTGCTATTTATAGAGAAAAATAGGGACAAGGTGGGAATTTCCAAAAAGTCTTCAGAAATGATTCTGGCCGTTGGATCTAGGGTTTTGTAAGATGCAATCTTGACCATTCAAGGTCTTGGCCGACCTCTTGGTCCCCCAAAAGTCAAAGATTGATTTTTCATCTTGCTTTATGGCCTCCGGTCCGATAAAGCTACCCGTCGGTGCCGTTTCGCGCGATTTATTTGAAACTCAAAAATGGGCATGTAACTTTGAAGATCTTTTCATCCTCTTTCATATTATCTATTTGGATCCTCTTTTTGATCATATCCAGGTATTCTCCGGTGCGTCGGAAGATATTCGGACAAACGCGTCGGTTACGGAAATCGCTTCCGATAGAACCAACTTACGGGCAATAAATTTGAATCGTAAAACGTCCGGTGGTTGCCTAACTTAATCTGTGTTTGAAAACACGCAATTGTTTCTATAGGTTCTCACTTTGCCTATCCGGCTCTACTCTATCGATCGCTTTCCGTCTTATTAGGAATTAGGGTTTTCGGTTGCGGAATCGACGTACGGTAAATTCTTTCTTCGTGTAAAAATTCACTTGTTCTTAATTTGATCAGTCTAAAAAGACTTTTACCTCTGGTTTACCTGTAGAATTTATTTCTAACTTTTCCCTCGGCCTCGCCTTTATGTTCGACTCACCGCATTATATTATTATTTTATTCTAATTACCATTTTAATTATTTAAACAATTCTTTTTTAATTAACAATACTAAGAATTTCGGCCCCCTCTTTTAAAAATTCATATTTATTTATTTTTCTATAATTTTTTCCATTTTTTAAAATATAATATTTTTTACCAAAAATTCCCGTTTTACCCCGCCTTCGTTAGGGCTTAATCGGGCCTAATTTCTTCGTTTAGTGATCTTTTCGGGATCAGGTTTCTTCATATATTTATCTTTACTAATTTACAGTATATTGTTATCTTTCAAACTTCTATCGATATTGTCATTTTATATCCTATGTAAAATATTAAAAATGTTTACCCCATCGAGGTTACTTTATGGTTACGAAATGCTTTTTAAACTTTTCTTCATGTTATTTCCTCTGAAATAATTTATTAAATTCTCATAATTAGGGATAACACTTCCATATTTTTCTCATAATTTTTCATGATCTTTCAAGTATTTATCATAATATTTTTAGATTGTTTTTATCACCATTATATCATTTTTAGTCATTCGTTCATCAAATTTTCCGTAACTTTTTCAACAATTTACTCTATAATTATAACAATTTTATATAATAGTTTTATCTCATGAATTTACTTCATTAAAATATTCATTAATTTCCTTTATCTCGAAATTTCATTTGCTAAAATCCGGGTATTACATTTCTCTCCCCTTAAACAAAATTTCGCCCTCGAAATTTAATCTATACTCACTAGACTACGGGCCATAAACTCGGGTACTTCTCCTTCATGTCACTCTCGGTTTCCCAAGTTGCCTCGTTTGATGACAAACCCTTCGGACCACCTTCACTATCGGTATAGTTTTAGTCCTAAGCCGTTTCTCCGGCGTTCGAGAATTTGCTCCGGCTCGACTACAAAGGTGTTATCATGCCGTACTTCAACATCATCGTACTTTATGACATGATCTCGATCCGGTAGGTATTTCTTCGGTTGTGACACGTGAAAAACATCGTGGAGATTACTCAGGTTCGGGGGTAACGCTAGTTGATACGCAACCGGTCCTCGCTCGGCTAACACTTCAATTGGTCCAACGTAACGTGGACTAAGCTTCTTTCTCTTCGGTGTTACGCCAACACCGGTTCATCGGAGATAATTTCGAAACACATGGTCTCCGACTTCAAACTTCAACGGTCTTCTCCTCTTATCTCGCATAGCTCTTCCGTCTACCGTGTGCGTAAGGAGTCTCTTCTTGATCGAGCGATCTGCTCGGAGGTCTCTTTTAGCATATCCGGTCCAAGCAATCGCTTTTCGAGACGCATCCCAAAGCATAAAGGCGATTGGCACTTTCGCCCATACAAAGCCTCGAACGGGGCCATTTGTATGCTTGAATGATAACTATTGTTATACGCGAATTACGCTAGTGAGAGGTGTTCGTCCCAATTTCCTTTGAAATCCGGGGCACATGCTCGCAAAGATATCCTCCGGTGTCGTATCGTCCTCTCGATTGACCGTCGGTTTGAGGGTGATAAGCCGAACCGAACTTCAGCTTGGTACCCATTCCTTCATGTAGTGCTTGCCAAAAGCGGGATTGGAATCGAGTATCCCGATCAGAGATAATACTCTTAGGGACTCCGTGCAGTCTCACGATCTCTTTGATATAGATTGCAACCAATCGTTCTGGAGAGTAGTGGATACTAATGGGTATGAAATGTGCCGACTTGGTTAATCGGTCGACGATCACCCAAATGGTATCGTGATGCCTGATCTTAGGTAGACCTACCACAAGATCCATGGTCACATTCTCCCATTTCCACTCCATAGCGGTTCTAGTCCTTGCGAGAAGACCGTGGAGTCGCCGGTGCTCAATCTTTACTTTACGGCAAGTTAGACACCCGACTACGTCGAGTTACGTCTCTTTTCATTCCAGGCCACCAAACTTCGGCCTTCAAGTTCTGGTACATCTTGACCATTCCCGGATGCGAGTGTACTTACTCTTATGAGCCTCATCCAGTATCTTCCGCTTCGGTTCATCAGCGGCGGTATGTAAATGCGCCCCTTGTGTCGACCAATCCACTAGATGAAAGGTCGTGGTCTTGGGTTTCACCTTGAGAGATCTTCTCCCGCATGGAGATTGCCCAATCATCTTGTCTCCGAGCTTCATCAACTTCATCTCTCGAAGTCGTACTCCCTTGACTCACAAAAAGATTTGCAAGGTAGGCGTCACTTGGTGCGTTGAAATTCATGCGATTTGGTTTGAAAGATTCGGTCTCGAAATCTTCAAGTAATTTCTGCTCTTGTATCATCATGTATGACACTTGCACCTTCTTCCCCGCTAGAGCATCCGCAATGACGTTTGCTTTCCCGGGTGATACTTGATCTCCAAGTTGTAGTCTTTCAAAGCAATTCCATCCAACGACGTTGCCTCATATTCAGTTCCCTTTGATCAAAGAGATACTTCGGGCTCTTGTGGTCGCAGTATAGTTCTACGGTCGTACCGTACGAGATAATGCCTCCATATCTTCAAAGCGAACACGATGGCGGCAAGCTCCAAATCGTGTGTAGGATAGTTCGACTCGTGCGGCTTCACCGACGAGAGGCATAAGCCACCACTCGCCCAATTGCATTAGGACACAACCCAATCCTTGCCCTTTGGCATCACCGTAGACAACATATGTCTCATCGGGATCCGGGATTATCAATACCGGGCCGTAGTCAACCTCTCCTCGTCTCGAAAGCTCTCCTCACAGTCATCTCCCCATATGAAAGGTTGATTCTTCCTCGTAAGCTTTGTCAATGGTAGGGCAAGACGCGAGAAATCCCGTATAAATCTGCGGTAATATCCCGCTAGACCTAGGAAACTACGTATCTCCGTCACTGTTTCTGGCCTCTTCCAGTCCCGTAAGCGCTTCCACCTTGCACGGGTCAACAAAGAACTCCGCCGCTAGATATCACATGGCCCGAAATCTCACTTCCGGCAACCAAAATTCGCATTTGCTCAACTTTGCGTAGAGCCGCTTCTCTCTTAGTATGCTCAACACTAGGCGTAGATGTTCTTCATGCTCTTTTTCGCTTTTGGAATAGACGAGTATATCGTCAATGAACACCACCACAAACTGGTCTAGGTGTTGTCGGAAGATACGGTTCATGTAATCCATGAATACCGCAGTGCATTTGTTAATCCGAAGGGCATCACAAGGAATTCATAATGCCCATATCTCGGTTCTCGAAAGCCGTTTTGGAAATATCATCGTCTTTGACTCGAATCGATGATATCCCGAACGCAAATCAATCTTTGAAAAGACAAGTGGAACCGGATAACGATCCAAAAGATCATCAATCCGGGAAGTGGATATTTGTTTTTGACAGTCACTTTATTTAGTTCACGATAATCGATGCGAGTCGAAAACTTCCATCTTTCTTTTTCACAAACAAGATCGGGCTCCCGGGGTGATACACTGGGTCGAATGAACCCCTTCTTTGAGAAGTTCTTCCAGCTGTTTCTTCAACTCTTGCATTTCATTTGGAGCCATACGATACGGCGCCTTTGATATTGATCATGTGCCAGGCATCAATTCAATATTGAACTCCACCTCTCGGATAGGAGGTAACTCAGTGAGATCCTCCGGAAATACATCGGGAAAATCATTCACCACAGGGATATCCTGGAGTGAAAGTTCGGCTTCTGCTTTAACCGAAAAGAATACCATGTAGGCATGGCATCCCTGTTTCACGTATCGATCAACTTCTGTAGCGGAGAGAAAGCTCAGGCTCACATCAACCTTGTCTCCGGGAAATGATATCTTCTTCTTGCCACAATCGATCATTGCACCGTTGGCTATTAGCCAATTCAGACCGAAAATGACGTCGATGCCGTGAAGAGGTAATCGGATAAGGTCTACATTAGACTCACGCCCATTCACACTCGCCACGCAGTTTAAACATGCATCTGAAGCTAAGGATTTCACGCCAAGTGGTGTAGATACTACTAAATCATAAGGTAATCTAGAGGCATGCATTCCTAATTGATTTCAACTTGTACCCAGGTATAGAATTTAAACACAAGATCCATTTGATCCATTTTCTTAGTGCTTGGTTATGCGAGCCTCACTACCCGACTTAACCTTGTTCTAGACCTTTCTAATAATCCCTGTTCCTATAACGAAATTTCCAACTACACCGCTTTTCAACACAAATATGTCATCGTTACACAAAACCATTTATGTTGTCTCATCTTCAAATTTTCAAAATTTGAAAATTTTCTGTGGTCACAGTACATTTCACAATCTACACTATACCAAAAATAATAGTGCTATAACATTTTCAAATTTAATCGCGCCAACACAAATTTGTGAAAACATATTCACCGCCGAATTAGTTTCAAAAACTTTAACTATCGGCACATATCTTTGAGGGAATAATTCATTTTACAAAATTCTTTAACAATTGAGAGCTCACGCCACCACTTCAACCACTTGGTACAGCGAGCGACTTATCCCAAATCCCCAAATACGGCCTCTGCATCAGCAGTACCGTCAAACAATGTGGGAGAACCTCCGCCCCTCCCATAAGAGACCCAGTGTTCACACTGGCACACAAAGTAGCAACCCTCAGGTTCTGCTAGACAAAACATACGCCCTCGGCGAAATGTTATGGATTGGGTACGTTCACTGCTGGTGCGATTTTCATTCAAACAACCAAAATCCCTCAAAAAAAACTCTTTGTTCAAAAAGAACCTTCATCAAAGGCTAGCGATTTCAAACATTCTAAAACATCTGGCAAGACCCAGCAAACCGTGTACATCTACAACGGCTTACGGCCTTCCAATTACGTCGACTTTACCACAACATAGTTGAAAACACGGTTTCAAACTCGGGTTCTAACAAAAAACCCCTCTTATAAGACAATAGTATTTCAAAATAACCATCATCGTGGTCTTAAATTCTGTTGAAAACATTTCATTCGAAAACTCATTTTCAAAATTCACAAGTTTGAAAAATCAATTCCGAAAATTTCAAATATAGCGAGGTGTATTGGCAAGTTAAAAATTCAATTTTTAAACCTATTCGGGAACCAGACAACTAACCTTAGAAGGTCATTACTAACTTACGCATTCGGACTATACGCTCTGGAACTTTACTCTATCCGTCAGCCGCTCCTCTTGGTGATCGAGAATTTGCTCTGGTTTAACCACAAAGATCTTGTCACGTCGTACTTTGATATATAGTATTTCCCGTGGCACCCATATACCGTGGTCAATACCAGATATCAAAATGTCTCCATGGCGCCCATACACCATGGTAACACAAGATACCTCCTACTCAATGACACGATCGCGGTCCGGTTGTAGTAACTAGGAGATATGCATCGGAAACTAAAATTTTTGTGGCAAGTAAGATATCTATTTATCAAACCATATGGGAAATCTATAGGCATGTCTATCGCAGACTCTATCACACTAGTACTACAAACGAACGGACACTCGTACTATTTCCCTCGTTAAGGATTTCGTTGATTCGGTCTACTCAGAAACGGGTACGGAATTTCGTATCGGGAGTTCCTCTACATGAGTCAAATACTGCATGTATCTATCCTTGTTGGTCTCGGAGTTTCATCCGGCGTGGCCTAGCTCCACATATAAGCTCTGCGCTAGGACGAATAGTTGTCCAAGTACAAACCGACGATTATCGAATTATAAGAAAGCGATATCAAATATGAATATGGACGGTGGATTTTCGAACACGGGTTAGAATGATGCACCGACGAGAGGGTGGTACACTGGTTCGAGAATGGTATACCACCCGGACCGGGTACACCGACTTAGGGCTATCTCGTACTCATTTTCAAAAATGTGCTCACAATTTAAAAGGCTTTTTGAACATAACTCCGTTATCCGAACAGAACGCCGGATAAGTGTCTATCATGGGGACCTCACCAACTCTATGGCGGCGATTGGCCACACCCACATAGACTAGCCTTAACTGTCCTACCATACTATCCGTAATAACATAGTCATATCAATGCCAGGACTACTGCTCTGATACCAACAATGTAACATCCCATTTTGAAACGCATAATTTTTTTTTTCAATCAGAGTCGAGCAATAGAGCAAAAGAGTAATCAGTTCATAGCCAAAACATCAACCATTGTGTAATATTGTATAGATTACAATAGTCCTAAGGTTTAGAAATGAAATAGCGGAATGACAGAATAACAGAAAACGATAAGATAGAAATAGTCTTCACCTGCACGTCTATTCGGGCACTTGCCTCGATCCCCGAACCGTGGTCCTCCCGACCCGAAGCTACGGTGAGATTCAATTCACCATATTGAATCTCGGGTAACGGTTAACCTCATACCCAAACAATACAATATACGAGACAACGAGATATTTCTAGAGCTAATACCACAAGTATATCATAAGCATACAAACGATGCATGATCATTATGCCGACAAACATAAGCACAAAGCAATATGTAAAGCCCCATAAGGTAAACAATAACAGCCTGCACTATTCACCGGTGCCACGATAATTACTCGTGTCCTCGCGCTAGGAAAACAAAACGGTGTTACCAAAACTATAACCCGTATAACCGTCATCGTATAACGGTCTACGAACATATCATTGACATATAAGTATTTAAGATGTACAAGATTAGTGTTACAAGACGCGTCCGTACCTTCGTTGACGACGTTAGGTACTTCGGCGGAAAAACGTACTTTTACGGAAAAACGTGAAATGTTCGACGGCACGTCGGGCGGCGTAACGGCAGCAAATCGAGTTTCGATGCCCTATCGAGTAATATCACTTTCATTAGTGATTTGACATCATAACGGCATTTTAGGTAAAAATTACCATTTTGCCCTTCTACCCCTAATTTGGCGGAATTTCGCGTAACTTCGTTACTTTGACCGTATTCCATTTCAAAATTATCCCCACTATGTTTTTACCTCGTCAGGCATCTTTCAATGCAATGAGGCATAAAAACAAACATAGGAACAAATTTCGAAACTTCCTAGATCAAAACAACAGTTCTACTATAACTACCGAAAGAACTACGGAAACTAAAAACTAAGGACGGAAGAAGAACTTACTCGGAGCTAAGGCACAATTTTTCCAGAGCTTCTCTCTCTAGAACCTCTCTCTAGGATCTGAATTTTGGTGTGAAGAATGAGAGCAAGAGAGCTTGCTATTTATAGAGAAAAATAGGGACAAGGTGGGAATTTCCAAAAGTCTTCGAAATGATTCGGCCGTTGGATCTAGGGTTTTGTAAGATGCAATCTTGACCATTCAAGGTCTTGGCCGACCTCTTGGTCCCCCAAAAGTCAAAGATTGATTTTTCATCTTGCTTTATGGCCTCCGGTCCGATAAAGCTACCGTCGGTGCCGTTTCGCGATTTATTTGAAACTCAAAAACTGGGCATGTAACTTTGAAGATCTTTTCATCCTCTTTCATATTATCTATTTGGATCCTCTTTTTGATCATATCCAGGTATTCTCCGGTGCGTCGGAAGATATTCGGACAAACGCGTCCGATTCGGAAATCGCTCCGATAGAACCAACTTCGGGCAATAATTATTTGAATCGTAAAACGTCCGGTGGTTGCCTAACTTAATCCTGTGTTTGAAAACACGCAATTGTTTCTATAGGTTCTCACTTTGCCTATCCGGCTCTACTCTATCTCGATCGCTTTCCGTCTTATTAGGAATTAGGGTTTTCGGTTGCGGAATCGACGCCTGGTAAATTCTTTCTTCGTGTAAAAATTCACTTGTTCTTAATTTGATCAGTCTAAAAAGACTTTTACCTCTGGTTTACCTGTAGAATTTATTTCTGACTTTTCCCTCGATTCCGCCTATGTTCGACTCACCGCATTATATTATTATTTTATTCTAATTACCATTTTAATTATTTAAACAATTCTTTTTTAATTAACAATACTAAGAATTTCGGCCCCCTCTTTTAAAAATTCATATTTATTTATTTTTCTATAATTTTTTCCATTTTTTAAAATATAATATTTTTTACCAAAAATTTCGTTTTACCCCCTTCGTTAGGGCTTAATCGGGCCTAATTTCTTCGTTTAGTGATCTTTTCGGGATCAGGTTTCTTCATATATTTATCTTTACTAATTTACAGTATATTGTTATCTTTCAAACTTCTATCGATATTGTCATTTTATATCCTATGTAAAATATTAAAAATGTTTACCCCATCAAAGTTACTTTATGGTTCGAAATGCTTTTTAAACTTTTCTTCATGTTATTTCCTCTGAAATAATTTATTAAATTCTCATAATTAGGGATAACACTTCCATATTTTTCTCATAATTTTTCATGATCTTTCGGTATTTATCATAATATTTTTAGACTGTTTTTATCACCATTATATCATTTTTAGTCATTCTGTTCATCAAATTTTCCGTAACTTTTTCAACAATTTACTCTATAATTATAACAATTTTCTATAATAGTTTTATCTCATGAATTTACTTCATTAAAATATTCATTAATTTCCTTTATCTCGTAAATTCTAGATTTGCTAAAATCGGGATTACGATTAGTATCATCTTATATATTCTTTTGATTTATAATTATGGGTTATTATTTATTTGTATTTTCAAGGTTATTTGATATTATTTAGTAAGTACCCACGATGATGAGTCATACATTAAAAAGCAATTAATTAAACTAGGTCCTAATTAATTATGCAGTTTAGGGTCAACCTAGGTCATTCTCCCAAGGAGCAATCTGTTGGTTTTTCTTTAGGTTGAATTTAGGTGATGAAAAATGCAATGAAATGAAACTAAACTAATTAAATGTAAGATGAAAATAACTCTAAAACCTATATGATAATGGAACTAAGCTAGATACAAACGCACAGGGGTTTTATAGAAAGAGATTTAAAATCCTAAGCAAAGAAATTAACTAATAACTAAGAAAATCAAATAAGAAAAGATAAAGAAGGTTTACTTGGTGTGACGGTGAAGGGGACAACTTAGGATTCACATGAAGTTAACTTTCTTAGCCCAAACCAATTAATTAGATCAAAGGGAGATTAGTGAAAGATTAGAATTAATGAATTTAATTAACTAATTGAAACATGGGAAACCCTCAAGTTTAATAACACTTAATCCACTAGAAAACTCATAATGGAATGAATGCTAATTAATTACACCCATTAAAACCCAATCACAATTAATTTCTAAATAATTTTGGAATCTTGTTTACAATTATCCAATCAAACAACTAGACAATTTATCAACTCAATTAAACAATTAAATCGATAAACCCAATTGACAATTAAATTAATAACTAAAACTCAATTATTAATTCAATTGACAATTCAAAGGTTGCAAATAAGAATCCAACAATAAGCATAAAAACTTCAAATTATCAATCTAATCCAAAAGAAATAAGTTTACAATCTAAAACTAGATTGTTCTCAATTAACACAACTCGAAATCCTTTAAAACTAAATAACCTTAAGTTCGAATTAAAAAGATGAAAAAACAACACTCCTTGTGATCTTGAGTGTAAGTTTTTTAGGCTAAATTTCCTCCATGCTCCTTCCAAGTCGCCTCCCAAGAGAGCTTAAGCTCTCATGGCTAACATCCTTTCTTCAAGAACCAAACACGTCACTAACATCTTTGACCAAAAAAAAACACGTCACTAACATGATAAATATGCTAACGAATTTGAACAATCCGTGCGTCTCCAGGAAATTGAAGGCAATTGATTATATGTATGGTGGGGTCCGCTAGTGTGAATTGCAAAAGCAATTCGTCTCCTCTATTGCAGCATATGGCCCGCGTGGATTCTGCTTCTCTCCGCCTGTGTTCTCGTTAGCGTGTTTTCGGCTCCCAAAGAGGACGTGTATCTTCCCTTGACGGCTAGGTTAATTAATATGGAGAAAGAGATAGATTTTTGGATAACAACTTGAGCCCATTAAAATTTAAGAAGCCCAATAAAATTCTACCATTAGATTCATTTTTAGCTTCCCTGAAAAATTCTGTACCATAGGATCTCTAATATGATAAAATCGCAATTTATCATATTTTAAGAAATATTATTTAATCACAAGATATTAATCAGAATATCAATATCTTGGCCCAATAATCTTATAATTAATTCTGATTTATATTATTTCCTAAAATTGGCTAATCATCCAAATATTATCTAATATATCTCAATTAGCCTAAAATAATTCCCAAAATAAATAAATAAGGTGGGATAAAATATATAAAATTAGGGATTTATCAACCCCCTTGTCCTTCTTTAAGGAACCAACTAACAATTCTTACAAGTCAATAAAAATAGTTAAAGTCATTAAATTTGTCCTAAAATTTAAGTAATTTTCAATATTATCCGTATTAATTACACTAAGCTCTAATATAATTTAATTATTATTTTCACTCACTACCTTTTAATTATGGGTATACATGGGGAAAAAAATATTTAATGCTATTTGGAAACAAGCAAGTGCCTTATAAAAATGACCAAATATACTTGTTAGTTGGTGCCTTATAATAAGAACTAAAGGGAGTAGTTCAATATGTTTATTTTTTGGCCCGGGCTATTTTTTTTTTCTGGTTCCGCCACTGCATATACATATATATATATATATATATATATAAGGTTTATCGTTTGTCGTCATCGACATAAGGTTATGTCAAGTCACCCCAAAACTACGTCGTTTTTGGGTTAGGGAAATTAATGAAGGGTGTTTTGGTATTTTTATTTTTGAATTTATTATATAAATTTTACTAAAAAGATTCTTCATTAATTCCCCTAACTCCAAAACAACGTCGTTTTGCGAGTTAAGAAAATTAATGAAGGGTGTTTTTGTTTTTGTTTTTGTTTTTGTTTTTGTATTTATTATATGAATTTAACTAAAACATCCTTCATTAATTCCCTTAACTCCCAAAACGACGTAGTTTTGAGATGACTTGACATAACCTTATGTCAAGTGACATGACAAACAATAAAACCCATATACACACACATACATATATACACACACACTACGTGAGTTAGTCACTAAATAGAATAATACTATCATTAGGTGGAAGAACGCAGTGGTCAAGCATCAAGATCGATTCCATCTCTCTTGGGGGAAGACACTCTAATTACTTATGTGGTTTAAGCTATTTCTCTTTACCCTATGCGGAGTTGTGATCTTGTGATGAACTTGAAAAGAAGGCTAGGGGTTTTCTTTGGGTATCAAGTAACAAGAATAATAAGATTCATCTTGTAGCATGAAATGAGGTTTGCAAGGAGAAAAAATGAGGTGGATTAGGTGTTCATCATGCTAGATTTCGAACTAAAGCCTTTATGATGAAGGCTGAGTGGGGTATGATCAACAACCAAGATGCTTTGTGGGCTAAAGTCATAAGAAACAAATATAAATGTGGCAATGACCTGATTCCTTCTATTGATAGATCGTGCCCTGGTTCACGTCTGTGGAAAGGAATTAAAGCAACTTGAGATTACGTTTTACAGGGAATTGAATGTGTGATTGGTAGAAAGGGATGAGATGAAGTAGCCAGATGGAAACTTGAAAAGCATTGTAATTTTTCCATTAGATCAGCATTCAATTTTTTGAAAGGAGAACACTCGAGGGAAGGTCCTATGTGGAAGAAAATTTAGAAGTTGAAGATGCCTCAGAGATGCATGCAAGTATTTTCTTTGGTTTATTATGCACAATAAACTACTAACCGATGAAGCAAGAATGAATCGTGGCATTAGTGAGACAGCTTCCTGCATTTTTTGTAATTATGATATTGTAGACTCCTTACATATTCTTCGTGATTGTTATGAGGTTAAGTCATTATGGCTTTAAGTTGTTCAGCCTGGCTTCCGTGAGAAATTTTTCAACAGTGATTTCTGAACTTGGTATTGTATGAATCTCAACGGTAAAGTTGGGCAGTGTGCTGGACCATGGAAAGAGTTTTTTGTTGTTATCTGTTGGCTTATTTGGAAAAGACGTAATAAGAATGTTTTTGAGAACAATCATTCTAGTGTTCTTGGACTTCTTGCAAAGGCCAAAGCCATATTGTCTTCCTGTAGTGTAGCCAAGATGCAGCTGAAGCAATTCAAAATTCGTGGTATTGGAGACAAGCAAGAGCCACACCAACATGGGGATGGATGGGTGGGTGACTATCAATGTTGATGGAGCATATTCACACAAGAATGGCACAACGAGATGTGGAGGTACTATCAAAGATCATCAAGGAAATCTGATTGAAAGCTTCATGCTTAATATACTGAATGAAGATCTTTTAACTGCTGAACTTTGGGCGTGCCTTATTGGTTTGAAAAGAGTATGGGATGGGAACTATAGATGAGTTTGCTTGAGAAGTGACTCTTCAAAAGGGGGTCGACAGCATAGGGTAGTGTCTATGACATAACGTCTCTGTGTCTTCTTCGTATTATCAGCCTTTTGTCACAGTGGATCTGTCGTTCTTCTCAGCTCTCACTATCTCGAGCTTCTTTGGTATGTCCGTGTTTTCACGTTTCTTGCATGCCTCCTAGGGTTGGCTGTCTTTATTGCTTTTATTGTTGAGGTCCTTTTGCCACACATTCGGTATGTCTATTAATGAGCTGGGCTTTTCTTTTCTGTCAGGCCCGATCGGAAGATTCTGTCTTGATTATTAGTGGGATTCTAGTCTGACATCTTTATTGATTTCCTGTAATCTTTGACTCCTATCTTCTTCAAGTCAGTGGCCATCTTTTGTCTGTCTTTATCTTCAAAGTCCACTCAATGTCTGGCCCAAGATCCTGCAACTTATCTTCTGTATTTTCTCAAGAAAAGATCAGTGCATAACCAAATATGATATTTTAGATAATCATTTGTACGATGCTATAGCATAGCAACAACATTACTATGCCAGCTCAAGAATATATCAAATTCTAAGTCTTAATTTTGCTTAAATGCGGGATAACAACCAGAATGCAACAATTCCCCTCATGTAACCCGTATTTCCACATTTGCATGAATTTTGTCATATTTTATCACATAAATAAATTTTAAACACAGAAACACAGTTCAAATCAGTCATAACATAGAGGCAATATATAACAGAAATACAACTTATCAGTTGCCATGTTATATTAAGATTGAAGAGAAAATTATATTCAAATGAATTATACAACTAATAAAAATTTAACTGTTTTATCAAATTTAAATTTTTATCTTCAATTATCATAATATATATATATATATTGTGTAAGAGTAGTATTCAATAAGATTTATGTCATTTTCCATCTTAACTGACTTTTCAAACGTAATTCTAAATAAGAGCCCATTTAGGTAAAAGCCACTTCGTGAAGAGAAACTGAGGTTGGAAGAGGAAAGGTAGATAATGTGAATGAAGAAGAAGAAGACAGACTTGATGACCACGATGACAAGGGAAAAAGCGAGAAAAGAACTAAAGAAGTGATGTGGATGATGATGTGACAATGAAGGGCTAGGATGAGGTGGATGTATTAAGTGTGCCCTCTAATCAAACTAATTAATGGTAAAAATTAACTTTTCTAATAAGTCGAGGGTGATATTGCTATGTTTCTAACACTTCCAAAACAATTTCACTTTTAAAAAATCTTTCCAAACAACAATGTTGCTTCTATGTGACAATTTTCAGGACAAAAAATAGACCTAACCAAAATAAATAAATAAATACACACACACATGCAATATTCATTCTCTATATTTAGGTTTGTTAACGTTTGAATAAACTAGTATATTAAATATCAAATATTTGGGAAAACGTTACCTATATTAAAAGAGTTTTAAAACTTTATGATGATTATTTGTGCTACAGGTGGTAAAATCATACCAAGGAACATGTGGGTGATTAATTTTGTGGGTCTTTGTAAATGTGCCATGTCTCACAACGAAGGACATATTGAATGCTCATTTTGCTAGGTGGCAAAGTTCACATCATGAACACTTTTAAGTTGCTTAATCTATGTTTTGTAGTTGGAAATAGGTCAAAGGTTTTGAACAGTCTAAATTTGTTGAACTTGGCAAGCCAAGAATTCTCGGAATCATCATAATCTTTTAGTAAAATAAATGTACATGACAATTTTTGAGTTTAAAGTTGCCTTGCAAGTCGAAAGTGCTAAAATGTAATAATGTTATCTCTTGTCATTAACGGCCAATATCAATTTTTAACGGTTAATATTATTCTTTTAATGAGGTTTGACAACATTGGTACCTTATGAAACTCTGCAATTATATTAAACCCAAAAAACCTTTTGAAGCAACAATGCCTCTCTAAACAAAAATTTCTGGATAAAATTTACACATTATTTTGGTTGATATTTATTTTGAGAAAGAAATCAAACAAACGTGATGAGATGAAATTTATTGCTATTTTTTCAGTTCAACAGTCAAAATTCATGACATGGGAGCCATCAATTTCATTAGGTGAAATAGTTAATTAGGTGCTGTGAATTTGATGGTATAAGATGGGTAAAGAGTCAATTATATTCACTAAGAACTTGAGGTGGTTGTGCTAAGTGTGCCCTATAAATCAAACTATCGGTAAAAATTAACTTTTCTAATAAGTGGGGGTGATATTGCTATGTTTTTAACACTTCCGAAACAACATCACTCTTTAAAAATCTTTCAGGACAACATTGCTTCCATGTGACAATTTTCAGGGCAAAAATAGATCTTAAAAAAAAAAAAAGCACATACAATATTCATTCTCTATATTTAGGTTTGCTAATGTTTGAATAAATTAGTGATATTAAATATCAAATATTTGGGAAAATGTTACCTATATTAAAAGAATTTTAAAACTTGATGATGATTATTTGTGTTACAGGTGGTAAAATCATACCAAGGAACATGTGGGTGATTAATTTTATTGGTCTACCATGTCTCACAACGAAGGACATTTTGAATGCTCATTTTGCTAGGTGGCAAAGTTCACATCATGAACACTTTTAAGTTGCCTAATCTATGTTTTGTGGTTGGAAATAGGTCAAAGGTTTTGAACAGTCTAAATTTGTTGAACTTGGCAAGCCAAGACTTCTTGGAATCATAATCTTTTAGTAAAATAAATGTACATGTCAATTTTTGAGTTTAAAGTCGCCATGCAAGTCGAAAGTGTTAAAATGTAGCAATATTATCCCTTGTTATTAACGGCTAATGTATATTTTTTAACGGTTAACATTATTCTTTTAATGAGGTTTGACAACATTGGTACCTTCTGAAACTCTGCAACGATATTAAACCCAAAAAAAACCTTTTGAAGCAACAATGCCTCTAAACAAAAATTTCTGGATAAAATTTACTCCTTAATCCTAAAGTAATTTTCACATTATTTTGGTTGAAATTTATTTTGAGAAAGAAATCAAACAAACATGAGATGAAATTTATTGCTATTTTTTCAGTTCAACAGTCAAAATTCATGACATGGGAACCATCAATTTCATTAGGTGAAATAGTTAATTAGGTGCTGTGAATTTGATGATATAAGATGGGTAAAGAGTCAACTATATTCATTAAGAACTTGAAGATCGATAAAACGGCAAGCTCATAGCACTTGGTTTTGATCTCAATTAATGTATAGAAATGTCATTTTTAACAAATTTTATATTCAAGTTGGCTAGAAAGCTGGATAAACATAAAGAGATTCGTCAAAGATAATGTTCGATATTAGCTTTTGGTGGGCCTGGGTGTAATTTTCTTATTAGATTGTCTCCCCATGATAATATATATATTTTGACCATGGTTAGCATGCTGGGTATATATATCAACTTTAGAAGGGTTAAGTTAATAAACTTAGATTTTGACACAATAATGTTAAAACTATTCAGATCAAGTTGTTTTAATTTTTAAATCTTAAAATCTAACAGATCTGGCATCGTATGTCATTATCATAAAATAACTTATAAATTCTTAATAATTTTAATATTCTATGAATCAATTTGAAGATACTACTAGTTGAGGTGCCACCTTCGATGCATCTATTATACTCGCTGCATCCTTCGTTAAAAGATTCAAATAACTGAAGTATTTGTTTTGAGAAAACTGTAAAAATTTGTTAAAAGTAAATAAATATGTAGGAAATGTATTATTTCCCTAAATATGTCTTTATTTATAAGTGGATAGATGAGAATGAAAACAAAATGAGAGAGAACATGTGAGGAAAAAAATAATGAAAGAGGGGTAAAATAAGTAAAAATGTAGAGTAAATACCTTTTTGGGTCCCTGGAAAAAAATACGGACCCAAATGAGACTTTTTTATGGACTAAAAAGAGTTTTTTTGGAAATTTGTGAGGGACCAAAATGTTCACCAATCGACCCTTATTCGTCCTTTTCAGGGACTAAAAGGGCATTTCTTTGTGTAAGGGACAAAAATAGGGTTTGTGTTTTTTTTCCAGGGAACCAAAAGGGTATTTACTCAAAAATGTATTTAATTTTCAGACAAACTTAAAGTATATCTTATAAAAGTGGATAAACTAATTCAAAATTTTGATCTTATAATAAGATAAAGAAGGAACCTTTATTATAAGGTACAAAGTCATATATCTATTACCATTTTTTAAGATTGCGTTTATTTACAGTTGGATAACAATTTTTTTTCTTAAGATGTAATTCATAGTTTTAAATAAGAATAAATTAGATTTTAAAAAAAAAAAATTTAAAAAATAGTAACTTAACAACTTCTCCTTGATCCTACTTAACGGATGTGGTTTCAAACCGGGATGAGAAATGTATGTTATGGGAAATTGAAAAGTAAGGTGATTTAAGAGCCTGAGCCTTAATTGGCAAACTACAACCCACTTAAATAAATGTTGTGAATTTTAGCCTTATGTGGTGGGTGTGTGGACACAGCCTGGGGATAAGCTGATAAGCATGAAGAAAAGAACAACTATTTTCATTTTACCCCCCAAAAAAAATCTAATCCCAGTTCAACCAATGAAAAAACCATAAAATTGTCAAAAACAATCAAAGGCTCTACCAGAAAACATCTTATCATTGTGCGGACAAACTCCAAATCATCCCAATAATTTCAATTTGTTAATTTGCGGAAGCAAGCTCCAGATTCAGTTATATTCCAGCTTTCGTAATTGTATAACTTTGTCTTCATTTGCAATTTATATTATCTTATATTATCATGTCATTAATTAATTAATCAATTATATAACTAATAAAGCTAAGAATATAGATGGACAAAGTATATTATACCAAAAAGAAATAACTAAATAAGGATATTGTAGGCTTGTTATTCATTTTATTATCTTGAATTATTAATTTTGAGTTGGACGCCATCATATGTACATATTTAAGTATATACATATATGTGTGTGTGTGCCTCTCTCTCTATATATATAAACATGCAAGATGAACTGAATTATAAGAGATGATGAATGAATAACTTACTGGTTTGATGTCTCCTGTATATATGGTCTTGTGTTTGGAACCCTGCTTACAGAGTCATCGTACCAAATCTTTTAACACATTGGATTTATCACTATGAGCATCTAGCGGTTCCTAAGTACAATAATATATCATACCATCAGGACAATTACAAAATAAATAAAAACTAATTTAAGCAGAGTTAATGATGTTTCCACCCTTGAATGTAAGACACAAAGAAGTGTCACTTTTTTCTGGCACCCTCCTATTGAATTCATCCCCTAGAAACCTTGCTTGATATTGCTTGACATTTTCCTTCATGCCATCACTCTGGTTATTGAGATTGTTAAGACGGATGAACCTAATCTTGTCCTAGAGGTCGCGAGGGAGGATGTAAGTATGATATAGGTGCTTGAAATGCTGAAACACACATATCAAAATGTAATCAAAGTTCTAAGTAGACAACTATTTAATCACAGTCAAGAAATACCTCATAAAGAAATTAACATAGCTTGTACTTGTCATCTCCTTATTTAGGACCTCAAAAACAAGCTCTTGGCTTGCAGCTTCCTCTTGGTTTGATTGGTCGAATACCTTTCTCTCCAATTTGAGCATTGGAAATGGGTTTGATGCAAAAACCTTGTGAGCGAACTCCTAGAGGGACTTCCGGACAGATTGACCAACGAGCTTATTCTGTGAGAAAGACTTCTTCCCAGTTTGATCATTGGACTGAGTAGGGGGCTTGGACATGGTGGGCAGCTTCTTTTGAGCAATAGATTCCTAGTCAGCTTGCATACTCTAAGCAGATGGCGAGGCCACGCAACGAAGTCGCCAATACCCCTTCTACTGTATCTGTGCCTTTGGTGGCCATAAGGAGCGGATAACTGGAGTCGATGTTGGTGTTGATTTGTATCTTTACATGCTCAAGAGGGAAAGACTCATTATAAAGCATGTTATCTTCTAGGTGGTTGAACATGTGGCCCGTTGCAACTGTATAGTGTCTAGAGTTATCGACAAAACACTCAACATCCGCCAAGCCTTTAGGCAGATCATGGCTTGGAAATGTGCTAGATGCCTTTTAGTGAAAAAACCTGACTATCATCCAAGAGGGGAGTGAATTGGGTGTCGGATAAAACTTTTTATAACTTAGAAAATCTCTTCGCAACTTACTAAAGGAGGTTTGAATGACAGTAATAATTTATAAACCGATAGACGGTCATTCAAAACATATATCTTTGGAATGTAAGAGTTTAGGGAAGAAAATATGCAAAAGAGATTTATACCGGTTCGGCCCAATCCTTGTCCTACGTCCGGTCCCAAGCAAAGACTTGAGATTTTCCACTATCTCCTTGTTTAACCAGGCACAAGAGAAAGACCTTTACAACCTCACAAGTTTAGCTGGGCACTTGTGCAGCCTTTACAATCTCTTTCCGAGATATCCTCTTACAATTACCGACTCTGTACTCAGGATGATCCTTTCACACTAGGACTCACTCCCCCTTACAAGTTGTAATTGTACACCCACACTCAAAGGTTCCACAACCTTGAGATTTGATCACTAAACAGATAATCAAATCAGTGTTTAGACTCTCTCACGGAGCAGATGAATAATAATCACTGAAGTACAATACAAATCATCTCACTCTCTATGATAAACTATGTAAACATTTGAAAAACAGAGAGTAAAATAAGATGAAGATCAGAGTATGAGCATTTTGAAGTTGTAGGCTTGTGTCTTACTTCTTCTGTCTTAAATCGGTCTTCTTTTATAGGTAGAGATCAGTATATGACCGTTGGATGAAGAGATATAGCCATTAGACTCAGATGGAAACTAGCTGTTAGAACTTCGTTTTCTCAACCAGCGATGCATACTCGAGTATTCATTTGGAAACTCGAGTATTGAGGTTGTTGCGTTACTCCAGGTTCCTCTCTGTCTGATCAAAACTTGAGTATTGATATGCAAACTCGAGTTTGGAAGATGCTCTAATGTTTGCTGCTCTCTGGCTGATGGAAACTCGAGTATCCAACTTACATACTCGAGTATTCATCTTGTTGAACTAACCGTCAACTTTCGAAAGTCATATATCCTTGGTCTGAACTCCAGTTTGGTTTGTTCAACTATTGATGGAAAGCTCTGTGAGTCTACTTTCATATGCCACTAATTTCAGCTCAATCGGATTTGTAGTTTGTGAGTTACACTCAAAACATTGAAGCTTGGTTTGCTGTGTGGCGTGGATTTATCTGTCAACTTCCACAATTTATAGCTCTTTGATCTATACTCATTTGGGCTTGAATTTTATATCAAAATGACGCATTAGGAGTCTAGTTTCATATGCCACTGATTTCACCTCAATCGAATCTCTGGTTTGCGAGATATAATCAAATTACCAGACCGAGCCCAAGCTGTACGTGAAATAGAGCTGATCACCGCTGCATACTCGAGTATTGACTTGGATACTCGAGTATTCCCAGTCCAGAGACGCCAGAGATGCTGAAGACACTACAATACTCGAGTATTGACGAACATACTCGAGTTTTGAGTTCCAAACTCGAGTATTAAGTTCCATACTCGAGTTTTCTCGTACCAGAGGAGCAAATCACTGTAGTGAAGTAGGAAACTCGAGTTTTGAGTTGGGAACTCGAGTTTTCTCATCCTGAAGCTGATTTTTGCTGACTTTAATTCTTAATTGAGCCATCCCAACTTCCATATGATCTTTGAGACTTCTAGCATCAATATAAGAACTTGAATAATGATATCTTCATTCCATTCAGCAAGTTCTTCATTTTTCCATCTCCCAACTTGATCATTCTTCATCATTTAATCTTCACATCTTCTTTGATTCAATCTCTTTCTCTAATTCAGTACTTCTTTATTGATCTTTTTGTTGAACGTTCTCCGTCATTCAACTTGGACTCATCATGTTGGTTATGATTAGTTTTAATGATGTCTTATATGATGCCATTATTAAGAGCAAAAAGTTTGTATAATATATTTATCTATTACTTTGACAAACTACCATATTTAATGTAGATTAGTCCAAATTGAAGTGTGGAGAATGTCAAGGAAGCAAGAAGTTATCAAAGGATTTTGGGAATGATCAAGAGAAGAGAAGAAAGAAAGAGTTGAATTATGGAGAATGATCAAGAGAAGAAAGGAAAGAAAGAAGAACTTGCTAAATGGAATAAGAATATGATTATTCAAGTTCTTAGATTGATTCTAGGAGTCTCTGTGATCAAATAGAAGTTGGAACGGCTCAATTCGGAATTAAAACAAGCAAGTTCAAGCTTCCGGATGAATACTGGTTTGTTGGAGGGCATTTATGTAATTTCAGCTCTTTTTCCGCATGCACAGTGTCATGCTCAAGCACAACAAATGTTATACTTGAGCACAGTCATTTTCAGTTTCATTCAGGCGTGAAATCCGCTCATGCTCGAGCAAGAAAATCACCCTTGCTCGAGCAAGAAAATCACCCTTGCTCGAGCAACAACGATTCTTCAGCTTCCTCTGTTCAGCTCTGTTTCTGGCGACCTTCAGTAATTCGACGATATCTCCCAAACCAGAAATCGGATTGACATGAAATTAGTGGCATATGAAACTAGACTCCCAATACGTCATGTTGATATAAAATTCATCCCTAAAGGAGTTCAGATGAGAGAGATATGACTTTTACAAGTTACCACAAAAATCACTGTCACAATCAGGACCCAGCTTCGGTATTTTGAGCATATCTCACAAACGACAAATCCAAATGAACTGCAACCGGTGCCATTGGAAACTAGACTCAAATACCTTTCCAAAAACATCAAGAACATGAAAAAAAGATCAATTGAAGGACATATGATGGTTTGAAGTTGACGGTCAGTTTAGAATGTTGCAAAAACGCTGATCAAGAACAACCTCCATTCATCTGATGTTAATTGACGAACTACAACTAGCTTGGAGCTGATTCTTATTGAAATGGAAAGAATATTTGAAGAGCTTTCTGAAATGGGATGATTTACTAAATTTGGTATGCCCGAGCATCATCGAACTCAAAGCGAAGAAGTAGAAATGGACGAGTCATACTCGAGCAGACATTCTGGAGTGCCCGAGCATCATCGAGCTCAACATGGAATTTGCAGTGTTGAAGAGTCATGCCCGAGCAACGTAAAAGGCATGCTCGAGCAGAAGTAAAAGTGTGCTCGAGCAGCACCAGTTCTCTTCACATTCTTAGCCTCTGGATGACCTATGCTCGAGCAGAGGAAATGGCTTGCTCGAGCATCAGCGTGACAAGCAACAAATTTGAAAAGTTGAAGACTCTTGCCCGAGCAGAGACGAAGACTTGCTAGAGCACCATGCTCGAGCAGAAGAAAAAGGTTGCCCGAGCAACCATGTATCTGAACCTATTTTGCTCTCTGTCTCAACGTTGCCCGAGCACGATGCCTTGGTCTGAAGCATGCCCGAGCAGAGTGGTACTCGAGCAGAGGAAGAACCTACTCGAGCAACATCGATTAAACTGATCTTCTCACCTCTGCCTGACCCTTTCCCGAGCACCCTCCTATAGCTTGCTCGAGCATCAAGAGATAGAAACCATTTTCTTAAAACACACCAGGAGAAGCTTGCCCGAGCACACAACTTGATCATGCTCGAGCAAGGTCACCTCTGGTCTTGAAATCTCCGACCTCATAAATCCTAAATCATTCTATGTGATTTCATTTCTTCAGATTATCACTCATTACTATTACTAAATGCTTTTAACCAGGTTGTTCATGAGTTTCAGATGATTTAATCATAGATTAACAACAGATTTGTATAAAGCAAATTGTGTGTCAGAAGCATTAAATGCTAAGTCAGAAAACAGAGGAAAGCCTCCATGTCTAACGGATAGTTTGAATCTTTTCAACGGCTATTAATACAACACTCAAGACATGAGCATTAACGAAGTCAATGATAAACATTTTATGATTAAAGTTGGATTAGAACTCAACGGTCAAAAAGCAACAGAAGCTTCAACGGCTACTTCCAACTGATCTCCAACAGTCGAATGCTCGCAATGATCGAAACATAATAACCTATAAATTGCGAAGTCTTCAAGCCGGAAGAAGTGACGACGATTGATGACAAAGCCAATGAAATGATTTTACTACTTCACCGTCGATAGTTCATACACTCTTTTTCTCAATGTTTATATAGTTTACAGTAGAGAGTGAGATAATCGATTATGTACTTCAGTGATTAACTTTTATCTACTCAGTGAGGAGTTCTTAAACATCATTTAATTCTTTTAGTTGTCAAAATCTTAAGGTTGTGGAACCTTAAGTGTGGGTGTATCAGTTACAACTTGTAAGGGGGAGTGAGTCCAAGAGTGAAAGGATCATCCTTCGTTTACAGAGTGTGTAATTGTATCCTTATAGTGTGTAAGGGGGAGTATCTCGGTAAGAGATTATAAAGGCTGCACAAGTGCCCGACTAAACTTGTGGGGTTGTAAAGGCTTTTCTCTTGTGCCCGGTTAAACAAGGAGATAGTGGATTGAAAATCTCAAGTGGAGCTTGGGGACTGGACGTAGGTCAAGGAAAGGCCGAACCAGTATAAATCCCAGTTTGCATATTCTCTTCCATTATCTCTTATATTTCCAGTATATGTTTATTTGAATATCAAACTGTTGATTTAGAAAACGCGAAAAGATTTTCAAAGTGTCAAGTTTTTAATCTTCACCCAATTCACCCCCTTGGGTTCAGCCGGTTCTTCACATCATTCTTTGCAAATTCTACCTTCTTCAACATTTCCCCTTCTTCTGATTATTCCCAAAGTCCTTTGATAACTTCTTGCTCCCTTGACATTCTGATATTCCCATTATATTGTGTGCAAGAACTTCTTTCTTCAATCTACTTTCTTGATCATTCTTACATCTTCTTCAATATCCATAAAGCCAAGCCTATGCTGAACTTGTTCCAGAATTTAATGTGTCGACTTTCCGTATCAACACTATTCATGTATACTCCACTGTAGCTCAAATATGATAAAGTTTCATTCCAACTTCTGTTTGATCATAGAGATTTCAAAGTGTCACATATAGTGCAAGTTCTTCTTTCTTTAGTCTCCTTTCTTGATCAATCTCCATTATTAAACTTTGCATCTACATTCAATATAAGAATTAGTCAAAGTATAATGTAAATGTAGTATGCAACCTTTTTGCTCTTAAGAATGACATCTATATAAGACATCATCAAAACTAATCATATCTAACATTTAGTACTTGGGCTACCATATCCCCCTTACTACTTTGTACAACGCTGTTTCATCAACTCTTGTGTGAGAAACAATATTTGTTTCTGCTTTTTATCACATTGCTTCTGAAGCTTTTCATATTTTTTGTCCCTGTTATTTCTTTGAGGTTACCGGTGACCATAATATTTTGTCTTGATCAATCCAAAATTAGCACCTCTAAGAAGACCGGGATGATCAGGCCCCAATGTTAGGGCCAATACGTCCTCATCCGTAGAAAGGTAGCCTTATGTTGTAACTTCCTGGGACGACTTGCTGTACATTTAGCAATAATGTTAATACTGATATCTAATTGAAGACATTACTTTCATGAATCAGAGACTAATATTAATACTTACCATTTTATCGACAACCTCCTTCACCTGAGGATTGTCATAAGAACCATCTTTATTTTATCTCGCCACCGACTAAAGTTAATGACGGGGAGGTTTACTACTATCCCCACTCTTAGCAGACAACTTTTAAGCAATGTGAGCACACCCTGTTCACCTTGCCTTGTCGAGATAGTTATTGTTCTTCACCTTCTCCTTATTCACCCAACTAAATTCCAATGAAAACACACAACACTTCAATTAATATTAAACAAATATATGAAAGTCTTATGAATTGCGAATAACAATTACCTGGAATGACGGATAGCAACGTGAGATGACAAATTCTCTCCACTTATCCGGTTTGATGGTGGACTAAAGATCCTGAGGAACTTCTGTCTTATCAGCCTCTTCAGGATTTTGTAAATACACATTCGTCAATGCATGACAAAATGTGCGTAGTGATTGCCCAACTTCATTGAGAACAACTTTTTTGGAAGTTTTGTCTATATTATATGCATACTGTAAAGAAGATAATTCAAGTTAACATTTTTTATAAGTACATAGCAAGTAATTAGTAGGCATATATACCTCACCTTGATATTGTGCCAAATAATGTTTGAGTACTTTTTCTGCACTTACCTACTATGATAGGAATGTTGGTATTAGTCCTAAGTCCATATAGCTGACGAAGTGTAGCAAAGCTTAACTGTCATTGTTCCACGTCAAGTCAATTTTTTTTCCCTAAAGACTTTGCCTCATTCACAAAAGTCAAGGAGCAGCGGCCCCTCCTTCCATTATCACACACTTCTTCTAACGCCTGTTCCTGGGTCAAGTTTCAAGTTTGCATAGGGGCAACATCGATCAGTATTGGGAGAATGCCCATACCAAGGGCATTATCAATGCTGGAGGAAGTAGAACTCACTGAAAAACAAAGCAATGGTTTTCCAGAAAAACATGATGCGCGACTAAGGTCACAACCTAGCTATGCAAAATGAAGTGAAAAATAAGGAGAATGCATAATGCACAATAGAGAATGTGAAATGCAGAAGAGAAATCATACCTTAAAATAAAGAGAACAAAGCACGCAAAGGAACATGACCTAGCTAGGGCTTCGAAACGAAAAAGCGAGTTCGAGCAATCAAAGCAACTCGCGCTGCTATTGAACCAAAGTTCAAAAAAAGCGGTGTAGGATGTAGTTCTCCTTAAAGCAATTGTCGACGACTAGAAAAGTCAGCTGGAGTTGTGGGGTTTCGAGGATGGTGGGTAACGTTCAACCAAATACATGTATGTGATGTGTAATAACTTGGGAATGTTGAAGAGGTCGTGATAGCGGGTGTTTTAAAAGATTTGACGAAACTTGCTCACGGTTATAAGTTTAGAACCGTTATGAAATGTGGCCTTTTCTTACGGTTCTTAATTTACAACCATAATGAATATGTGAACGAAAGTTCATGATTTTACATCACAATCGTTAGGTTTTGTAAACGGTGACAATAATTTTTTCTTAATAACCGTTATGTATTAGACATGGTATTCTAACAAGTGATGTGTTTTAATATAACCATTATTTACTCTTTTTCTAATATTTTTTGAAGTTGATTATTCAACCCCATATTGCAAACAAAAAATTTTAAAAAAATGAGAGTATGAATAAGCAAACAAAAAATAAAAATTATGGGGATGAATAATCTGTTGCATCATCAAATTCAGATATTTCGGACATTTAAATAGAAAGGATTTCATAGGTTATCTTACCTTAAATATTATTTCTTGTTAATTAAATAGAAGTGTAATGGAAAGGCTTTCGCGGGTTATTCAACGAACGTATCCTTTGGAATGTAAATGGTTACGCTATAGAGCCGAACATATCCTTAATTAAAAATTGTAACGGTTAACTTAAGTAACATTTATTTACTAAAAACCGTGAATGTTCCTTGAATTAGTAATGGTTGTTTACTAATTATCGTGAAGTAACAATTTTGTTTTTGAAAAAAATATTTTTGGGTTACATTACCCTGTGATTATTTTTTTAATATTCAAAAAAAAAAAAAAGAAATGGTGGTTTTTAGTAATTACCATTACTACTGTCCTCCTCCTTCTGCCCTCCCTCTCTCTCGGCACATCATCGACGTCTGAGGAAGGAGACGAAAGGTTTGACTGAAAGTGATCATATACAAGCATTATTTTTGTGTTTTCGTAAGTTCCACCTCCCATTACATGATGGTACTCATAATTAACCATTATTTTAAAGTGTTATATATTCTTACGCGACCTCTGCCTCGACGTACATGACGTTTATTCGATGTAACCGTTATTTCTTCAGTGTTATCTATAGCCGAATATGTAGTAGTGATTGTACTATGAGTTGCTCTTCAAGGTTGCCAGTGATGGTCCCCTAACGAGGATGGGAGGCTTTTTTTGTTTTTTGAATGCAAGCTATAAATAAGTCAAAATAGGCGTGACACTGAGCCTTGTTTGGTTGTCTCCTTAATTAACATCCCCCCAGGGAAAACTGATAGTGAACTCTTTGATCCTAATGAACAGGACATTAATGCATTATTGGCTTACATACTCTGTTAACCCTGAAAAAGAAAATATCTTGCACTGATCTCTGAGAATGTTTCTGCTTCCAAACAAGGCATAGAATTTTAAGGTACAGGTCATTTGGAGGGTTCTTTTCCTATGAACCTAGTGTGATTTTATTTGTGGGTGTAGTTAGATATGTGTCACATTTTTTTAATACAGAAGGCAAGATTAAAGCTTGAATTAGGAAACAAAAACTGCAACAAAACTATGGAGGCAGATAAGCTTCCTCCTCAACATGACATGCATCATTTAGTATTTGTACCCAAGAATACGTAGGAACATCCTGTAACAAAACATTTTGTGAGCTTTCTGCATGAACCTCTCGTGCAAGTATATCAAGTATATCAGCACGCACCGATATTTCTGTGTCTGCATAAGCAATTTCCACAATCCAGTCTGCATAAATTAGCTGCCGGGTATCTTCTATGATCTGTCTAGAGGGGTGATTTTCCCCACTATCTCTGAGCAGAGTATTAATTGCCTCTAGTGAATCAAAAAAGACTCTAATCTCGTTCAACCCAAATGATCTACAAACTTCAAGTCCTATTTTGATTGCCAATATTTCAGCAACCGGATAGGGTATGAACCGAGACTCTTGGAATGCTATGACCCATTGCCCTCTTTCATCTCTGATTAACCCACCACAAGCTGCATGGTTAAGATAATTAACCGATCGAAGCATCTACATCTAGTCGAAATACCCCAGGAGGAGGGGGCTTCCAGCATCCATCTTTATTGCTATCAGCTTGAAAATGTGGATATATATCACATTTTAATTTACGTTAAGAAGAGACATGAAGGGAGAAATTGAGTCCCACCAATAAAATAAAAAATAATAATAATAATTGAGAACAGTTTCTTCCCTTGATGGCTTGATAGTTAAAGTTTTCAAAAGCTATTCATTATTTGACTTATTATATAAATGAAAAAATAGTTCTTAAATTCATATGATTCTACCTTATATACACAGTGGCAGAGCCAGGAATTTTAATGACGGGGCGAAAATAAAAAATATTATATCATAAATAAAAGTATTTGAAATACAATACAGATCTAATATACAAAAAATTAAAAGAAGTCTATCACATAATAACCCAACTTACATTGGGCTTGGGCGGCTCTAATCCACTAAGAATGGACTATATATATTCCAACAATTACTCCCTCCGATCCATAATATAAGATATATTTAGAAAGTTGATTTTTATCCTAAATAAAAGACATAATTTTCATATTCGTTAACAATAATCAAGGAAGATAGTGAATGAAAAAAATTAGGGAAGATGATAACTAGAGTGTTTAGAAAATATATGTCAAATTAACTTACTCAATCAACTTCTTTAATCTATCTAAATTAGATAAATATGTTTTATATTTATGATCGAAAAAGCATCAACTAGATTTTAAAATACAAATGATGAAATACAATAGAATCAAACAAGCTTAGCTTATTAAGCTTGTATATACATGTAGATATCTCCTTATATTTTGTTAACATATGACAATTTCAAACTTAAAAGTTAAGGACCAAACGCAAGCCAAGATTATGTGAAACTACTATATATTGAGATCAAAAGATAAGCAAGTTATACATAATAAGTTTCTCTTGTGGGTGAATTTGTTTATGTGTAGTTGAAATATTAAAATAAGCTGTTGACAAAGAAAGATATCTCCTAATTTTGTTAGAAAAAATTTAGGACTTGTGCTCAAGTGGGCTTGGTAGCCTATTTATTTCATACTAATTCTAAGTTTCAAGGCACAAAATATGGGATATGACAATATAACCATTATAAATCCCCACTTGGTTTAGCAACAATAAACTCCATCTAGGGATCGAGTACCAAGTGCATAAAGGGGATGTAGTGGGAGGTTACATAGTAGCATGCATCCAACCATTAGAAATCATCCACTTGGTTTATATAGTCCTCTCTTATATGATTTTAATCCATAACCATTGTTTTTAATCTAAAAAATGCACGTCAGAATATTCGTTCTCTATTTAGGTTTGATAATGCTTGAATAAATTAGTAATATCAAATATCAAATATTTGTGAAAAAGGTGAGATATAGAAAAAGAGAGTTTTTAAACTTGATTATTTGTGGTACATGTGGTAAAATCATATCGAGAATGACGGGGATGATTGATTTTGTGTGTCTTTCAAAATGTACCATGTCTCACAACAAAGGGTATTGAGTGCTCACTTTGTTAGCAAAGTTGAGTCCTCCACATGTTAACACTTCAAGTTTCTTAATCCATAGGTTTTTTGTGACTGGAAATAGGTCAAAGATTATGATCAGTATAATTTTTATGAAGTTGGCATGCCAAGACATTTTTTTCTTAAATAGAAATATTTTAGTAAAAATAAATACCCATGAATCTTGATGTAATAATAAATAAAGAAAAAAAAGTGTAGAAACAATCAAATGAGGGTTAAATAATCTTGATTTTGATCTTTATCCCATAATTTATGTTCTTAAATCTTTGTCCAGCAATATATATAACTGTTCCAACTATAGTTTAGTGTAAGACCATTATCCAGTTAGATGATATAATTAGGTTTATAAAAATTTGGAATATTATAACTATCCCAAACAGTGTCAACTCTATTTCAATTGGTGAGCGTATGACTCAATTAATTATTGTTTTTAATCTTTTTTTCTTAAGAATAAAAAAAGTTTGAACAAAATGTTTTATATTTATCATCAACTGCCACCACCACCGTGTGCTGTCAACCACCCCTAACTGTGATCAACCACCGCTAGCCGCCACTAACTACCATTGGGAATGCCCAACCTATTTGTATTAATTTTTTCAAATGCTTTTTGTTTTGTTTTTATACGTTATTTTCATAATTACCCACTAAAATCAAACAAGCCTAAAATTATTTTGTTGTAAGATGAATTTGAGATTTGACATTTAAGCCCACAAAATTACTCCTACAAATTCAGGCTGACCATGTAACTCATTCTGTTTTTTTTCGGGGGGGTAAAAATGTAACTTACTCTAAATTTGTGAAAAACAGGACAACTTATAATCCAAATAGACATTTTTTTTTTCTTGCTACTTAATCCAAATCAACATGTTTCCCTGTAAAATGTTCTTGCAGACTGCACAATTAAATTCTGCTGCATCTTTTGGGCTTATGGGTTGAGACAGTTTAAATTCTATTGGATATGAACATTTTCACCATAGTCATCACGCCAAGCCCAGATATAAAAGTTCAATTCATCATAAAGACCACATGGGTTGGTGGGTGATTATTTTATTTCTCTAATATTTTATTTTGAAATAAAGAAAATAAAGTTATCTAAAACCATTTGTTCATTAATAAACAGAGAGGAATCCTAGGCATCAAAGCCATTATTCTGGTGGTTGGGTTGTGACTAAAGTCATCATTATTCAAAAGAATAATAAATGCAAAAACTAGTAGTATTTTTTTGGGTTAAGGTGCAGATTGGTTAATCAAATATTACATTAGGAACACCCGACACAAAAATATTTTAAATGAACTATATCTACCAAAAAACAATTGAAAAGTGAAAAATATCACAATGCCGTTAGAATTAAATTAACGGCCGTTTAAAAAAATAATGGGGGGAAAGTAACATCCGTTACTTTAAGTTTAATGGTATTGTAATATTTTTCACTTTTTAATTTTTTTTTTTAGTTATAGTTCACTTAAAACATTTTTGTGCCATGTGCTGCTGGTGTAATATTTGACTATGTGCACCTTAACCCTTTTTTATACTTATAATTGTGGATAAGTTTTTTCTTAAAATTTAATTCTTTTTAAATTTCAATCTAACTCTTAACAAATCCTTTGTTGTGTGGGGCATAGAACCCAATAGAGCATAGTTGTGAATCTTTAGATTTAACTTTATATATATATATATATATATATATATATATAAATTCTTTTAATTTTGTTATGATGTGTTTTTGAAATCACACCATGTTATTTACAAACTACAAGAAATGACAGTGATTTTAAATTTGGAGTTAGATGACATGACATCATTACATCATTATAATTGACACTAAATTAGTCTATAATTCCAATAACTGTGATATATACAAATTTATAGCCACCATGCTGGCTTCTTCTTTTTTTCTTAAAAAAAAAAATTATTATTGTAAAGTCCCTTATAAATAATTAATAATTAAAGTCCTACAATAAGTTAGCATAATGACAAAGACAAAATTCATTGCAGGTAATGGTAATATGTCATGACATATTAACAAATTAATGAACTTTTTAATGATTAGATTTTTTTTTTGGTAGAATTCAAGCAGCATATAGTTATAGAGATCACTAAAATAGGTTTTGTCTCCCCAATAAAGCTTTTTCCATGTACATGGTCTAGCTAAAACCTAAAATATCATGTTAGGATCCAGTCATTTGGTATTGTTTTTTAATCATTAGATTTTTCACATGGGATTGAATAGTGACTTTCCTTTTTTATTTTTACCCTAAATCTGAACTTACAACTATTTAGTACTCAGCAATTAAAACACCGAAAAAAAGGAAAACAAAAATCTTGGTTTCGAATTTGAAAAAGAAAAAGACAAAAGGTGATAATGATATGCAAACTTCATCTAACAGCACCTAGCATATCACAGAATAATACTTTCAACTTTTATTTTACATTCTTATTGGTTTTCAATGAACTTGCTTTGCCAACAAGCATATATAGTGTTACACCAGCCAACACTAAGACTTTAAATAATCACCCAAATAGGGAGCAATACACTTTATTTATTTTGGAAATAATGAACTTTATCATTATACAATGGATAATAAAGAAACATCACCCAAAAATCTTCCAACAAAAGAAAAAGTAGTAGTTAGCTGTAATTATACATATATTTACCTTCTCAACCACAATATAAAAAAGTTGAAAATTTTCCCTCATCAAACCCAACTGAAATACATGTAACTGAATCATATAAAAAATATTTAGATAGAATCACTCTATAAAAAATACCAAGTTAAAACACTAGGATCTGAACCGACATGTGTTGATCATAGTGGAAGAGACTTTGACTCCTTAAGCAAGAGGACTTGAATTCAAGTCCATGTGAATGCAGCAAATGCCTCTGGAATAGCTCGGCTTGATAATGCTCGAACATTACCCATTACCCAGTCAGATAGCCTTATCAAATCTCATCAATCTCTATATCTCAATTCTTATTGTACTGTACATTAGTTTTAGAAGATTCAAGTTGGTAATTTTTATCTACCAACTCTATAAATCAAAGCGGTGTTTATAAGTAATTTGTGTGTTAGATATGCCTCCAAGGTCTTTCAGCTAGGCTTACACACTCACTGTGCCTATAGCAATCGACAAGGTGGTCAATGGTCAAACCAGCAGCTTGCATGAAAGAGTGAACAATGACTGGGCCCACAAGCCTTAACCCTCTCTTAACCAAGTCCTTGCTTATGGCTTCTGCTTTTGGTGATCTCAGAGGAACATTCCTTGGGTATTTGTATTTGTTAATGGTTGGTTTGTGGTTTACATGCCCCCATATGTAGTTACTGAATGACCCACATTCCCTCACAATCTGATCACAAAACATCAAAATTCATTGATATTAGATTCTTATTTCATCAGCTACCAACAAGTTCATGTTATTCAACACTGTACTTAGATCTGTTTGGTACACTATTGTTATAACTTTTACTCCCTTTGTTACTTTTTATAAAGACCCTATTAACTATTTCCTAAGATTAAGAAAATTAATCTAAGTTAGTTAAATATAAGAAATTGTAGGGAAAATTAATCTTTTTGTCTTTATAATTTTTATTTGGATATAACTCAATTCTTATACTTTGATTCGGTGGGATTTAATGTCCATAGTTTTGGTTCAGTTGTAACTTAGTCCTTGAACTTTGATTCAATGGAACTTAGTCCCTATAGTTTAACTATTTAAATATTACTTCCTATATTTTAGAAAATAAATTTATATACTTCATGAAGTTAGGGACTAAAGTTTTAAATGATAAAAGCTATAAAGATTAAGTTACAGTGAGTTAAAGTTCAAGGGTAGAGTTTCGATTGAGTCAAAACCATGTGGATTGAGTTACATGGAGTCAAAATTAAGGATTGAGTAATAACGGAGTCGATAATACTATAGAGGCCAAAAGATTAATTTTCCCCAAAATTTTAACAACTTTTCAATATTACTCTTTGAAATTTTGTATTGAGTCTTGCACTAAGGACTAATAGGTAGGACATCATAAATAGGACGAAAGTGGGTATTTTGAGTTGAAGTGAGGGTAGAAAAATTGATGGAAGGTCCAAAAAAGCAAAGCGGGACCCACTTTCCCCCCTCTCTAGTGACAATTTAGAAGATGAGCAGTATATATTAGTTTGAATACTTGCCTTCACTATGCATTTGGCATTGTCCACTATGCATCTTACTCTGCTTTCTGCTAGTGAAAGAGCTTTGTTTGATTCTATCTCCATTATGTCTTTCTCCTCCATTTTTGCAACTGTGTGAGGATCAAATCCAGCAAAAACTTCTCTGTATGAGGCATATATAATACTAAATCAGCTTGCCAGTATGAACTAAGAGTATGATCTAGTTTCAAAAAGATAAAAACGTAAGTACCTAAGAATTTCCTTCCTTTTCAGAATCTCTGTCCAGTTATAGTCCATCAACAAGCCAGATATTGCAAGCAGCTCAAACAATTTGCTGTTTCATGATTCAACCGATTAAGAGAGATCATAGCACAATGATTATATTGATATAAGAGTCCCACATAGACTAATTAAAGAAATGGTTAAAGGTATATAATGTCAAGGTATCTAATTCATTAAATTCTAATACTGAGATCTACTTACTTGTCATCATAAGCTGGAACCCCCCAGCACTCATCATGAAATTCTATGTATGCCTTATCTGCACAAGACTTCTGTCATTTTCATGCTCGCAATATCTGACCGGAAATAACTAAAAAGCAAAAGCAGATTCATTGCTACAAGAGTACAACTCAAGTAGGTGAAGCTGTGATAATTGATGATGTAACGAAAATTTTATGTAAAGTAGTTAATTATTTAATAATTATCATCATCATAAGAAGTATCAATTTAAAACTTTTGCATATATACTCTTATAATCTGCTATTTCTAGTCCTTTATATAAGAGCTAGTTGGGCATTGGATTTGGTTCTATATATGAGACCTCAATCTATTTTATCTCCCAAATTCCTAAAGCATTCCTATTGATTGGACACACTCAGGAGTTTCTATATTTATTATAAATAACTAACATAATTAATTTTCTTAATTTCTCCAAATTAGTTAACTAGCTTTTATATTATGAACCGAGGAACTATTAGCTAAATTCGACTTTGGCATTTCAGTTGAAGATCAGAACCTCACTTAAGAACAGCTTAGCAGCTTCAATACTAGCTGAAGAAGAGAACATCAAAACATTCCTAAGTGATTAACAGAATATACATTGGAACTGAGAAAAATGAAACATACCACTGTTCTTTGTGATCCAATTGCACCTTCTTAATTCCCCAGGCTCAGTAGGATTGTTCAGTTGACTTGGTTGTTGCTGCTTCTGCTGTGAAGTTTTAGTTGCAGAAGGAGGAGGCTCTTTTTTCTCGCGGGGCGAAATCAAACGAAGAGCCAATGAAATCTTCTGGTCCAATGGTGTGAGAGAATCTGCTGTGAGTGAAGAGTCATTTGAGTTCTGTGAGAGAGACAGAGACAATGAAGATAAGGATAGAGATGAAGTGCTTTTCTGAAGCCCAATTGGGTACACTTTCTTGAGGTATTTGGGGAAAAAGCTCTGGCTTGGTTTCTGTGTCTCTTTGACACTTTTGCTCCTCTCAAGACCATTCTTTCTCACATTTGCTTTATACATACTGAAGAAGAAGAAGAACAAGAGGAAGAAGAAGAAAACGAATGACAAGAAGCAGAAGAAGAGCTAGTGTTATAAATGGAGGACTTAAAAGTGAATTAAGATTCATACAAGTTTGGTTTATAAAAAGAGATGGGAAATTCTCAAGCTGGTTGGTAGAATGTGAGTTTCATAATATATTGGATTCTTATATACTTCTTGCTTTTCAAGCAATATTCATGAATTATTCTTCAGTATGGAGAGGCTCACATTGTTGAAAATGATATTTCTGTGGTTGACCCTCTAATAATACTTCATAAAATCAAACAAACTATATATTGAGAAAAGGGGGGAAAAAAAAAACCTCTCACCAAACTCAATGAATTGCTTCACTTGTTTTCTATATATTACTCACATTAATAATAATAATCAGATCAGGACTGGGTTTCCCATTAATTTATAAGTCAAACAATCCCATTTTTAGATATTAAAAGGCTAGTGTACTAGTAATTTATAAGTAATATACTTATGAAAGATTAAAAGATTTTAATGATGGTTGTTATAGTTGTGGTGTTTGTCTCAAAGCAAGGTGTGTGATGGGTCCTATAGTGATTCTTAACTCTTACTCTTAAACCTCAAGATTGAGGCATACCTGTGGCCTGCACAGACAAAGATATCCCATCCTTTAAAATTCTTTAGGGTTCTTAATTAAACCAATAACTTGAAATTCTTTTTTTCATTTCACTTGAAATGATGAGAACTTTGATTTGATCTTAATGTCTTTATTAATGGTTGTTCCTTCTAAAGTGTTGCAGTTGAAAGTGTTCCTTCCTACTGAATCAAAGAATAAAGGATGGTTTTAGATAAGCTGAATCTGATTAATTGTTTTTAAGAGCACTTTAAAAGTCAAGTTTTAAATGTCTCAAGTCTGTTTTTAATTGAATATTTTCTTAGGATTATATAGAATTTAATCAAGATAATGTATAATTAGGGAGGTTTAATGATAAATATATGCAAGACAAAGGGATAAACTTTGTCCAATAATTTGTGTTTTTTTTCAAGGGAAAGAATAATATTATGTCGGAACTTGATTGACCTCAGCACATAATAAAGAAATGGGTAGGTTGGTTTAATTAGATATTCGTTTAGTTCAATATTTATGTTTTTGATATTCTTATCCTAAATATTATTTTAGCATGAAGGCTTTTGTTGCTGGCATTTCAATGTCATGTTCATATATATATATTGATATTTTTATACCCTCTTTTGAGTTTGTGTTTCTCTTTCATTTATTTTAAATTATTTATCAAAGTTGAATTCAACATTTTGGAGGAGCACAGTTACGTGATTTATATATATATATATTTTTGTTTATATTTGTTTACTTGTATATAAAGGAAAGCAAATGAATTGCCACAAAAAAAAAAAAAAAAAAAAAAAGTGGAAAGCAGATGAATCAGTGGTCAATCTTTTTTAATTTCTTTATATTAAGATTCCAACAATTTTTTAATTTTAACTTATTTCTCTTTTTTAACTCTTTATATAAATTCTTGAAAGAATATTTTATTTTAATTATAATTTAAAATATTTTTTGGATTAATCCATTGGGAGCATAGAATACTAACAATCAACTAGTCTGGTTTATGGGAATGAATGCCCCTTTGGGGGATCCTCACTCCGTCAAGTAATTACCACGACTGCATACCTAGGGTTCAAACACGAGACCATTGGTTAAGTTGGAATTAACTACCCACAACCAATTGATGCAAGCACTTGGTAGTAATTTGAAATATTTTTAGATATTATTTTCAAGGAAAAATTCTTAACAAATATTATTAAAACTTAAAATGATGGTAAGTGGAAAGGAGAATAAATTGTTAGAAGAGATAAAAATCCTTGGCGCTCCAAGCTAGCCTCGATAGGAGAAACATCTAGTGAAATTAAATAAATAAATAAAAATTCAAAGGTATCCATGGCCACTATTTTTATATAATATAAGTAATACTTTTTTTTATCTCAAATTTCAATAAATTATAATTAATTTCATTAATTAATTTATTAAAAATGTCGATATTCATTCTGTTTTTAAGATGCAAAGCCTTAAGCTAGCTATGACTTTGCCGGTAAAGATGATGTCTCTTACTCTCTTGGGTCTTAATCCTAACAAGTCACAATCAGAATTAAAGTGTTAATAAAAAGAGACACAATTGGAATTAGTGTTAATAAAAAGAGACATGTATTACACATTTGATCGTTAAACAAAGGTAACTAAAGAATCAATGTAATTTTGTACAGAAATTAACTAATTCAAGAAAAAAAAAACTAAAGAATTATTGTGATATTGTTCAACAAAAAAATTAATGCATAAAAATTTCAAAATATACTAGTATACACTTCCTCCTAATCTCCTATGTCTAAACTGTAAGATATGTTTAGCCTACTTTACAGGGATTAAATTAAGGCAAAGACCTTAACTCATCAAATTTGTCAATAAATCACATTAAAAAAAGTAGGCTGCACATTTAATTTAGGAAAATGGCAGAAAAATATTGTTAAAATATGTAAAAGACAAATAAGAGTGGTAAATTTTAATAATTCTAAATTCACTGATTTAGAATTTTGAAATGTTGACAAATGTGTGAAATTACATAAATGTCCATACTTTTTATTTTATTTTTTTTAAAAAAATCCCTAAAACCCGTTGCCAGTAGCCAAAGCTCTAGCAACCACCAACGGCATCTCATCACCGGAGCTCCAGTGTCCTTTCTAGCGAGCGGCCGCCAGAGATCCAACGCTAGTGACCGGTGACTGGAGCTTTGGTGACCTAACATTTGTTTTTTAATTTCTCAAGTAAAAGTTGTCAATATAGATATTTAAGTTATTAGTAGCGATACGAAAGTTGTAAACGGCGGCCTAATATTTTGAATTTCTCAGGCAAAAGTTGTCAATATCTCTATTAACAACTAATATATCCATATTGACAACTTTTGCCTAAGAAATTCAAAAGAAAAAACATATTAGACTGTTGGAGCTCTAGTGAGAGTTATCAAATAACCATTGATTATTGAAGTTAAGTTAGTTCATGAATTTAACATGTGGTTATGACTTTTATTGAAGATGAGTTGCTTCAAGAGACACCGTACCCCTTCAAGAGATCACTTCATTGCCTATAAATACCTTGCACCATCATTTCATTTGCTATATACGAAACATATACAACATCAGAAATCACACAACAACAAGAGATCAAACTCATTGCCTTTTCCCTTGATTGCACACAAAGATAAAGTCAAATTATTATTTTATAAAAGTCATTGTTGTCTTGCTTAAATATTAGGAGTGCAATCTATACTCAAGGGTCTTCGTTGTACCCTGCAGAAAATTCATCTGTCAATTCAACTTGCTTCCTATAAGATAGGTATAAGTAGAGCGAATTAAGCCTAAAGGAAAGTGCTGCCCACTCGTTAAAGACATTGTGCACTGCCTTCTTCTTTATCTCTTATTCTTGTACTCCTCAGAGATCCAGTCCCTCCAACAATCTTTAGGCTTAACATCATAAATACAAATGGTGCCTTTAATTAAATGAGTAGGAAAAAAAGGACTTTGCAAAGGTGGAACAAAGATCTGGATCCTTTATCTGCAAGCTATGTCATAGCCTTCTTGGTTCACCGATCTCACTTTGAGTTATCTCTAGTGATTAAAGTCGTAGCATGCATGGCCAAATTTGTAGATGGCAGCGTTTATCTGGTAAAAGAAGTGTAGGATTTTCATCAAACACACATAATTTTCTACAACGAAGTGCAATTCTTGGGATGCTTGAATCATCAACACATGTTGTCACTTCAAGGATCTTGCAAGAAATAGAAGAGAAAAAATGAATGGTTTGATGCTGAAACTTTACAAAGGAGTCATCTTGTGAATTCATTTTGTCAATGACCCAAAAAAAAAAACAGATAAGTATATATTTGCTTCTCTTTATTTAAAATATCTTTAGATTCGTGAGGTTTATCCATGATCAGTTTGATGCAAGTATTTTGCCTAGAATTATGTGGTTTCTTGGATTGTGAAAATATGGGATATGTTTAATCATGATTAGAAAGTGATAAGAAGCATGATAGATTTTTAATTTACAAAATTGAAATTATCATGAAAACTTCTGTGGTCAATTAGAAGAGTTGATAATTATCATGTTGTGTTTTGATTTTAATTTGAATGATTGATGGAAAATGTGTTATAGAATTAATGCATGGATTGAATATGATTTGAATAATTTCAAACAAATAATCGCATGTGGATGAATTTATTATTGCCTCATCAATTATATATAAAACTTCCTCCTTCACGGGAAGGACTTAGAAATGTATTTAAACATAAGGGATCTCTTGAGCAATTGGGGGATTATAGTTTCTTAAAAGAGGAGTATGGAAAAATATCCATGATACAAAAGGCATCAATGCTCATAAGTACTATCTGTTAGTATTTAGGTGTCCTAGAGACAATCTATAAGGACAAATCAACACTATTTCTAAGTTGTAGTATTTCATTATTAATAAATGAGCACATTTTATCTTTATCAAAGAGTTTAGGAATAAAGTAGAGAAACAATTTGGCAAGATGATTAAGACACTTCGATTTGATCGAGGTGATGAACATTTGAGTCAGGAGTTTTTAGATTATCTAAGAGAGAACATGATTCTCTCACAGTTGACGGTATCATACATACCTCATCAAAATGATGTGTTTGAGAGGAAGAACCGAACCTTACTTGACATGGTATGGTTAGTGATGAGTAGTACGAAGCTCCCAAAATCGTTTTGGGGATTCGCCCTCAATATGGTGTTAAACCTTCTTAATAGGGTTCCCTCGAAATCTGTTCAAGACTACTCTGTATGAGATATGGAGGGGGCAGAAGCCCAACTTGAGTTACCTTAGGTGTGGGGCTGTCTAGCTTATGTCAAGACCCTAACACTGGATAAGTTAGGGCAAGAAGCACCTTGTGCTAATTTGTAGGCTATCCCAAGGGAACTAAGGGATACTACTTTTACTACCCTAAGGACTACAAAATGTTTGTATCCAAGAATGCTACCTTTCTTGAGGAGGATCTACTCTCTCAAGTAGTTAGTTGGAGTAAGGTAGAACTTGAAGAAATTCAAGACCTACAGGAACGAATAATAGAGCCCAAGTCTGTTGGTCAGGCGATGCCTCAAGTAGAGGCTGTAAACACCCAGCCCCGTAGGACTTCTAGGGTTATTCATTGACCTAAAAGGTACAGTTTTGTGATTGAGAATCAACAAACCGTTGAAGATGACAGACCTACTTCCTACAATGAGGCGGTCAAGGAGTTGACTCCTCATAATGGCTTCAAGCCATGGAATCTAAGAGAGAATCGATGCATGAGAACAAGGTATGGACCTTGGTTCCACCACCTGAGGGAATAGTTCCTATTGGGTACAAGTGGGTCTTCAAAAAGAAGACTGATGCAGATGGCAACATACAAACCTATAAAGTTAGGTTAGTTGCAAAGGGTTATCGTCAAAAGCAAGGAGTTGACTTTGATAAAACTTTCTCGCATGTTTCCATGTTCAAATCTATCAGGATTATGCTAGCTATAGCCGCATATCATAATTATGAGGTTTGGCAGATGGATGTCAAAACCGCCTTCTTGAATGGTTTCTTCAAGGAGGAGGTGTCATGACACAACTTGAGGGTTTTGAATCCAAGGACCAAAAACATATGGTATGCAAACTTCAAAAACCAATTTATGGGCTTAAGAAAGCATCAAAGAGATGGAATCTTCGTTTTGATGAAGTTGTTAAAGGAAACAATTTTATCAAGAATGAAGATGAACCATGTGTTTAAAAGAAGGTTAGTGGGAGTACTGTCATTTTCCTTGTGCTTTATGTAGATGACATTTTGTTTGTTGGAAATGACATTCCCATGTTGCAGTCCACAAAGTTATGGTTATCACAAAACTTCACCATGAAGGATATGGGAGAAGAGGCCTACATACTTGGTATAAAGATCTATAGAGACAGATCCAAAAGGTTGCTGGGTTTATCCTAATCCACATACATAGACAAAATGCTAAAGAGGGTTAGCATGGACAAGTCGAAAAGGGGTTTTCTTCCTATCAGTCATGGAATTCATCTTTCTAAGGCTATGTGTCCCAAGACATCAATTGAAAGGGAACGCATGGAGAGGATTCCATATGCATCAGCAATTGGATCCATCATGTATGTTATGCTATGCACGAGACCAGACGTCTCTTATGCTTTAAGCATTACGAGACGATACCAGGATGACCCTGGAGAGGGTCATTGGACAGTTGTAGAAACAATCCTAAAGTACTTAAGAAGGACTAAGGATCTGTTTTTGGTTTAGGTGGTAGTGGTGAGCTAAAAGTGAAAGGGTTGACTGATGCCAATTTCCAGAATGATAAAGATGATTGTAAATCCCAGTCAGACGTCGTCTACACCTTAAACGGTGGAGCAATTTGTTGGAAGAGTTCCAAGAAAGAGACCACGACAGACTCTGTGGCTAAGGCAGGATACATAGCAACTTCAGAAGCGGCTAAGGAGGTAGTATGGATCAAGAAGTTCATCAATGAACTTGGAATGGTTCCTAGCATTGTTGACCCAATACCTTTGTATTGTGATAACACCAGAGCTATAACTCAGGGCAAGGAACCTAGGTCTCATCAAAGATCCAAGCATGTGCTCCGCTAGTATCACCTCATCCGAGAGATTGTTGAAAGATAAGATATAAAGATGGACTATATCTCCACTGATGATAACTTGGCTAATTCTCTAAGGGAGTTTCTCAGAGAAAACATGATAGTCATTATGAGTCTTTGGGTATAACACGTCGACCTGATTGGCTCTAGGCCAAGTGGGAGATTGTTAGTATTTAGGTATCTTAGAGACAATCTGTAAGGACAGATCAGCACCATTTCTACATTGTAGTATTTCATTATTAATAAATGAGCACATTTTATCTTTATCATATTTATGTCTCGCCTTTATTTTAAGGTAAATATGTGTTTGAAGATAAAAGCCCTAGGAATAGAGCATGTATTATTCTTGAGGATTAATGATAGAGATCATGATCATGAGGACTCGAGAACACTGGATATCTATTGCCTAAAACTTGTTCCTAGTCTTGAATCACCAAGAAAAGGCATTGATGATCTCAATAAGGCTAGTACAATATCATCTATATGTATGAGATACAATGTATGGACCTCATGGAATATAGGCATGGTGATGCCTTAGCTGATGTTGTGGGTAGATCTGTTAGAGAATAGATAGTACCGAACAGACCCGCAGAGAGACTCCACAAAGATTCATTGTAGAGAGTATCATTGGATACGTAAAGTCTCTCATCATTTGGTAGTGTGGATCATCCTGGATTTAAGAATGTCATCAAACACTATGTCCTAGGATTATACTTTGACTGTATAACTCTATCCGCCTGAAAATGGGGAGAACAGTGTACTCTTTGGTGTAACTTGAATACATGAGTATAGATGGACATGTTGAGAGGACTCACAGTCCCCTACAAGGGATCAGTCATTCACAAGAATGGTAGAGCTTGGATAGCTTCTAATTAACTTGGGAGTCTGTGCGCACATCAAGTGATCATGAAGAGTCATGATCCGTTATAAAGTTAATATAAGAAGATTCCTAGTTTTGTGAATTAGCTACATTTAGTCAATTAAGAGAGATGATACTCTATCTTTGCTCTCGACTAAATGTGAATAATGATGTGAGGGATGATGCATGCACGGTATCCAAATATGAAAGGTAGATCACTTGATCAACTCAATTAGTTCTGGGGCCGCAGAGCATTGCTAGTGTCTTATGAGGTCATTAAATAAATTGGGTCTGTTAAAGGAGTGTTAATTGGTTCAAGTTTATTTATGTCAGGGACTAATTGGGCCTAATGAGTCACACACAGGTTATTCCCAATTGCTTAAAATTAGCAAATTTGGGACAATAATTGTTATTGGGCTTTATCAAGAGTAAATGTGTAATTGGGTTAGAGTGAGACTCCAAGCCCAATAAGGAGAAAATGGCGTCATATATGGTCCCCGGTGGGAAATTAGATTTTTCATAAAAGGGTCCAAATATGTTAGAAGACTCAACGGGGTCTTGGCCAAGTTGAATTTGGAATTCAAATTTTGAATTTAAGTTTGAAATTTAAAATCTGAATTTTAATTCTAAAAGGTTAGGTTATAAAAGATAATTCTGAATTATCTTATATATATATATATATATATATATATATATATATATATATATTTTTAATTAAGATCCAATAATGATTGGATGAAGATAGGAGAAATAATAAATGAGTAGTATTTCTTCCTGGTGCCTAATCACAGCCAAGCAGTATGCTTCTCTTGTTATCTCTCGCCTTCTTCTTCATTCTTCTTCTCTTGTGTTTTCCCCTCTCATTTATCCCTTTCCCTTTTTTATTTTGTGTGTTTTCCGGTGACACCTTGTTAATCTCACGATGAAGAAGATGAGAGGGGTTGTTCCTATGGAGTCTCCATATGCTTCGTACGAATATCATAGGACAAGGCTTCGTCATCAGAGCCTATTGCAGGACTACGAAGAGTTGTTCATAGTAAATTTTTCATCTCGTTCTTTAGGATTCGAGAATTTTGTTAGGGTTTCGTTAGATCTGGTGGTTCTTGGCATCTGGTTTCATGTTTATTAATTTAATGTTATATTTTTCTCATGTTATCTATATGCTAGGTCTCCATCCTTGTCGTTTGTTTTTAATCTCTATTTCCTTGCTATCTAGAATGTTTTGATGATTTTCTTTTAGCTACATTTTGCATACGTCTTCATTGAAAAATCTCCTTTCTTTATTACATTGTCAATCTTGTTTCGATCTATTTACTATAGTTTATTGTTTCCTTATGTCGAGATGTCCTCATGATGAGTTGGGAGATATCAACTCGCATGATAGAGGGCTTCCTATTGTTTCACTAAGATTAGAGCTTGCTTAATAGAAATTGATCTTGATTGGGAAGGTATGTTTTGGTTCTAAAACGATGGCATTTTTATGTGTTAAGTTATGGTTATTGGGCTAGTAATAGGACTTTGGACTATTGAATTTTTCTTAGATTTTGTTGTAGCATATAGTAGCTGCATTGTTCCCTTACCCATTTGTAATCTATGTACCTGTTCCTCAACATTCAATAATGTTTAATTGATGTGATACAAGTAATGTAACCTAGTGGGATTTCTTTTGTTTTTGTTTTTGCTAGAAACCTAGTGGGGTTTCAATTCTACAATTATCAATGCATATTTGGATATCTGCAGTTCTACTTATTTCTTGCAAGATAACGTAATCTAGATGCTAGAAGTATTTGATTCAATAACTATCTAGTATCAATGTTAACCGTAGTACTAGAATATCTTTCCTTAATTGAAGAGAATAGCTCTTGTGGATACAAATAGAAGCCATTAGTTTAGGGTTTTGCTCAATATCAGGAAAAATACAGGCCAAGCTCAGGCTGGAAAAAAGCCTATACTAGGCCACAAGCCTGGCCTGACTTGTTTCCACCCCTACTTGTGGTTGCATGTTTTTCTAAGAGAAAAACAAGAATCCCTGTGCTCTCTAAATTTCGGTCTTTACCAAAGGTTTAGAGAGGAAAAAGGTGTCATCCAAAAAGGGTAAGGTTCCAACCTTGTTCATCCTATTCATTCCAAGAAACCATCACCTTCTTGAAAAGAGTAAAACCCAAGGAAACCAAACATCAACATTGTCTTCGCCTAGCAAGCATCCAAAGAGTGGAAGGTTTCAAGAGAAGGAGTTCTCGTTGCAATCGGGGGGTAGCCATGTGGATCAACGTTAGAAGACATCAACAACATTGAGGTTTTAAAGTGATATAAGGTAATCCTAATCTCTAATAGTCATGTTATCAAGTTATCCTAATCCGCAATAGTTGTTTTAACGAGTAATCCGAAAGGTCATGAATATTATAAAGTGTTATGAATTCTCATGAGCACTGTAAAGAGTTACAGATTAATAATTATTAACTAATTAACGTAATGAGTTAAGGTTAACAATTCTAAAGACCGTAAGGAGTTACGGGTTTCCACAATGATTAAACAAAATTTTTGTTTTCAACCTCATGACTCTTTGCATGAAAGTCATGTAATAGGCAAAATTAACCAACACTATCATGAGAAGGTACTTGTGGTAGAGGAATGACAGATTCATAAGACCTTAGAGAGAATATGGAAGGATAAAATTATAAATTCTATTTACATGTTTGGCTATGATAATTTTAATAATAGAAAATGAGTCATGAATTGTTGTTGACATGCTTATAATTTTGATTGTTGTTATGGTTATTCATTGTTTGACTCTAGTATGAAGCTAGCATTAATATCTAACCATTTTGATAGCCAATCTACTTTTGCAAGGGCTTATAGCCAAGTTTATAATAGAAAATTGTGACATATTGACATAAGACATAAGAATGGAGTACTTTCCATTAGTTATATATAAGACTTGAATTGAATCTTGTACATCCTTTGGTGAAAGGTCTAATAAGGGATTTGGTGTTAAAAACATCAAAAGGGATGAGATTGAAGCCCTATAAACATTGATCACAAATAGTGGGAACCAAACTCACACTTGATAATCATATCGAGTCTTGAATTCAATGGTGAAAGTACGCTATAGTGATTTCAAATACTTGACTTTTAATACATCCCATGTTGGAAAAGTACTTGGTAACCATGAGACTATAAGAGGGTAGGTTGAGCCTAATTTGGTTGTTAATGGACATGTAAGCATATATTTGCTGGGGCATTTATCATGGCGATGCTCTTGATGAAGTTTACCTATATGAGAATGAAGTGAGACTGTTTCTAAGAGTCCAAGGGCTTGACTCTAAGAAGCTCTCATGGACAGGATATGGACACATGGCCAAGAATGAACGTGTCATTTAAAGTGGTATAGAATGGCCTGAGATTCTATGTGTAATTCATGCACACATGTTCATATGGGATAAGTAGTTCAAATTTTAGTATACTATATTTATTTCAGATGGATGAAACCATGTCTTACTTATGTAAATGTTTAAATCCTCGGTATACCTTTACTGACAACATGAGATTCCCAAAGTAATAAGAGTCTGTGATCATTTTAAAATGGTAGGAATTGTTGGAATATTTTAAAAATGAAGAGATGTGTTTGTTGGAAAGTCATGTCCTTATAAATTAAGGAATTTATGTGAAGAGTTGTGTAGGAAGTTATAACACTAAAGGTCACCAAGATCATGTCATTTTAGTTTCTAAAGACACTTATGAAAAGATGTAATAACTACTACTTGGTTGAAGGTTGTGATTGGTTTTAAGAAAACCCTACATATTATAAAGGCGCAACCTTTCATGGAAGAATTATTTTAAATAACAATTGGTTATTGAAGTTATGTTGGTTCATGAAAGGTTTATGAATTTAATGTGGTTATGACTTTTATTGAAGAGATGTTGATTCAAGAGACACCACTTCAAGACATCAATTCATGGCTTATAAATACCCAGCATCATCACTTTATTTATGACATAGGAAACATGCATAACATCAGAAAATCACGTACACAACAACAAGAGATCAAATTCATTACATTTGTCCTTTAGTATACACAAAGATAAAGTCAAATTATCATTTTGTAAAAGTCATTATTATTTTACTTGAGTATTGAGAGTGCAATCCATAGTTAAGGGTCTTCGTTATATCTTACCGGAAATCCGTCTGTCAATCCAACTTACATCTTATAAGATATGTATAGGTGGGGGAAAATTAAGCCTAAAAGAAAGTGTTGTTCACACTTTTAAGACATAGTTCATTACCTTCTTCTTTATTTCTTATTCTTGTACTTCTCAGAGGCTTAGCCCTCAAGACATAATTTTTATAGTTATCAATTTTTTCTTAATTTACTCTTATTGTTATTGTTGCTCTCTCAACAATAACCAAGGAGAAAAGTAAATGGGGGAATTAAGAAAGAGAATTAAGATTTTTAAAAAAATATATGTTATATTAACTAACTTAAAATTTCTTAATTTAATTAAATTTGGCAAATATTTCTCCCATTATTACCGTATAAAGCACTGTTGTCGGGTAATTTATGTGCCATCCGCGGCTAAAATTGCCGCGAAAACCAACGGCTCAGAAACCCTTCTTCCTCCTCACTCAACCATCACCCCCACCATTAAACCCTGCTTAGGCAGAGAAAAGGAACGAACTTCGGCTCCTAAACCTCAACCTAATGGTCCCCTTTTCTTTTTCTCTTCATTTTCTTGAAAAATTGGAGGGTCCCACCCCTGAACCCTAGCTTCCCTTCCATGCTCAGGCGCGTTCACAAATGGAAACTTCACCATTTTCCTCGAAAATCTGCATGCCTTTGTCCGCTCTCAATCTTCATTTTCACCAAACCCTCAGTTTCTGCTGCGACGGTTGAAAATGAGCCTGTTACTGCCTCCTCTGTTGATACTAGAGCGGTTGACCCACTTCGTGAGATTCTCACGGGTTTGAGGAATTTTGGATTGGGAAATTTCCTTGCCGGTGAATATTTCCGTTCCGTATTTTGGAAGTTGAATCAGCCGCAGGTGGATCAAATTATCGATTCTCTGAGGAGAGAGAATTCAGACGCTGCGTTATTCTTCTTTTATGCCTTGAGGAATGACTACGGGTTTCGGCACTCCAGGGATTCCCAATTTGTTGTTGCGCATGTTTTAGCGAGCAAAAGGAGATTTGGGGACCTGCAGTTGGTCATAAAGCAAATGCTTGAACAGGAAGGTACGACTTTCATGGTGTACTTTGGAAATCATATAAACTTTTTTTGCTCAAAGAAATCATATAAACTTAGAAGCAGGTTGAGATGAAAAATTTTAGTGGAAACCTTAACTTACTCGGGTATGCAAGAGCTATACAAAAATAAATGAAGGTGGAGGGAGAGAACTTAGAGAGTGAGAGAATGCAAAGTTTGTTCCAAATCTAATTACTCGTCTAATAGTTGACGTTTAATGGTATTTATCCAAACTCAAATAGGTATCTCAGAAACTAGTGGTTCACTACGGGGAACTGACTTTCAAACAATGTTATCTATCTACAAACGTCTGACCTCAAGCATAGGCTATTTTGCAGCTTGGTTTACTCCTCTCCAACCAATTGAAAATTGACACACAGAACCAGTACCCAAATTTCATCCCAAGTACTTTGGCACTATATAGTTATGCAGATTTGCTGGAAATAATTGAAGTAGTTGGTAAATTTAAGTCACATGATACAATGTGGTTGATCCTTTTGCCTACATTCATGATCAAAGACAACAGATGGACGGACGGTTTCCAATAAAACAACTTAAAAGTTGAAAGTATAAACGGTTTAATGGCATACTTAAATCACGCACCTCAACTACACCTGAAATCCTGACATTATTTCCTCAATGACTTATACATCACTCGACAAAAAACTACTCACTGCATGAGCATTCTCTACTCACTCTGCTATGCACTCATTGTCTTGCAAAAGAACCCTGTGTTTAAAGACTCAAGGAAGACAATCAACCAGCAACATTAAAGGGAGAAGTGGTTACATGATAGACAGAAACTGATTCAAATACTTATTTCTTAAAGAGAAAAAGTTTGTTGTTGAAGTCTTCAGAACGGTCTTTTCTTGTAGGGTCAAGAAACTATATGCAGCTTGTTGTTTTCCTTAAATCAGTTTTTAAACTGAAATCTGTATCAACTATATAAATTAAAAAACTTCAGTTTTAGGATCAATGTAATATATTGGGCAAAAAAAAAAAAAAAAGATCAATGTAATATATTATCTGCTTAAAAAATGTTATAGATATTTTCTTCTTTCATTATTATGCATATGCATTTAATTAATTTTTTTAGTTTTTGGTTCGTGGATTTTTTTTTTAAAATCTGTTATATGATATCTGATAGGTTTTGGTTCTGCTCCCTTACTTTGTGAGCTGCTTGTGAGAAATTTTGGGGGTTGGGACTCAAATAGTGTGGTATGGGATGCACTGGCTTTTGCTTATTCAAGATATGAGATGGTCAATGATGCCTTGCTTGTTCTGGCCTATATGAAAGACTTCAATTTTCCGGCTTCTACACCAACCTATAATAGCTTATTACATAATTTAAGGCATACTGACATGTTTTGGGATATCTATAGTAAAATGAGGGACAATGGGGCTTCTGAAAATGAGTATACTAGCTCTATACTCATAGAAGGCCTATGTGAGCAGGCTAGGCTACAAGATGCCATTCTAGTTTTGAGGAATTCTAAGTTAAAGGGACTTAGCTCTTCTGTTGTTTCCTTCAATACAATTATGTCAAGATTTTGTAAATCGGGTTTTGTAGATGTAGCAAAATCTTTGTTCTGTATTATGCTTAAGCAAGGTCTGTATCCTGATGCATATAGTTACAATATTTTAATTCATGGTTTGTGTATAGCTGGTTCCATAGAGGAAGCTCTAGATTTAATAGACCACATGAAAAGTCAGGGGTTAAAGCCTGATACAGTAACCTACAACATTCTGGTCAAAGGGTTTCTCTTACTTGGCTTAATGGATGGGGTTGGGCAGCTCATTCAGGATATGTTGTTGGCTGGGTTAAATCCTAATGTTGTTACATATACAATACTAATTTTTGGGCATTGTCAGATGGGCAATATTGATGAAGGTTTGAAGTTGCTAGAGGAGATGGTTTCTCTTGGATTTCAATTAAGTCTCATTCCATACAGTGTATTGCTCAGTAGTTTATGCAAATATGGACATGTCAAGGAAGCACTAAGATTGTTCTATGACATGGAAACTACTGGCTTGAAACCAGATCTTGTAACTTATTCTATCCTGATTCATGGGCTATGCAAGCTAGGAGAAGCCCAGACTGCTTTAATGTTTTATAGGGAGATCTGTTCTAGCAAATTCTTCCCAAATTCCTTCATTCACAGTTCTTTTCTGGTAGCTATGTGTGAAAACGGAATGACAACTGAGGCAAGAAAGTATTTTGAAGACCTAACGAGCAATGAACCAGATAATATAGTTTTTTATAATATTATGATTGACAGATATGTAAAGATTGGAAATATCGAGGAAGCTTCACAGTTGTATAAAAGAGTGATTGAGAAAGGTATCGCTCCTACTATTGTTACTTTCAACTCTATGATTTATGGATTCTGCAAGGGAAAAAACTTGGGAGAGGCTAGAAAATTGTTTCTACGCATTACATATTATGGCCTATTGCCTAATGCTGTAACTTATACCATTCTTATGAATGCACTGGGTGAAGCTGGATATATGGAAGCCATGATTAAATTACTGCAAGAGATGGAAGCAAATAATGTAACTCCAACTCACATTACTTATACTGTAATTATCAAATGTCTTTGCAGACATTGGAGGCTGGATGATTCCCTCCAAGTGCTTAATGATATGCACTTCAAGGGTTTACATCCAGATCAAATTACGTATAATACCATAATCCAGTGTTTTTGTAAGGCTCACAACATGGAAAAAGCCTTCCAATTGTTCAATGAGATGTTAAGGCTGAAGCTGGAGCCTACTCCTGCAACATATAATGTTTTGATCAATGGCCTTTGCATTAATGGTGGCCTGGAATATGCTGATAGACTGCTAATTGCTCTTGAAGGACAGAATTTATGTTTGTCCAAAATTGCTTACACTGTAATGATAAAAGCACATTGTGCAAAAGGCAACGTCCACAGGGCTGTTCTGTTCTTCCATAAAATGATTGAAAAGCAATTTCAAATTTCAATCAGTGATTACAGTGCTGTAATCAATAGATTGTGCAAAAGACGTGTTATTGCTGAAGCAAAGTATTTCTTTTCGATGATGTTATCTAATGGTATTTCTCCTGATGAAAAACTTTGCAAGACAATGCTAAAAGCATTTTCTGAAAGTGTTGATCATGGTTCAGCTTCAGAATTACTTGCTCAGATGATTAAAACTGGTTTACTTTCTGGATAGTCAATGAAATGGATGACTGCATTCCTTCTGGCTCTCTAATTGGATCTACTTGTAAAAATGTATGAAGTCCATCTATGCCTTTAGCCCCTGCTGAATTGGCAAACTTGGCGAAGTTTAATCAGATTTCCCACTGGTGAGGAAATTTTTACTTTCAACATGATTAATATTTAATACTAATATACTTGTAAAATACCACAGAAATTGGAGTATGAATTTCCATGTCTGGAATTTAAGTGGCTCTGAAGGACAAGCATCATCTTCTTCAATTTATACTCAATTGGCTCAATTAATTAGAGGTGATTTGCTTGACCTGATATAGTTTCCCATTAGAAATTTTACAATTTTGTTTTCCAGGCAGGAAATTTCAGTTTCAGTTCTCTCCCAAAGTGTTGATATTATGATCTTTTATGGGTATTTTTCTTCAGACAATTGTGTTTTATTTATTTTTTATTATAATCATCCAGTATCTAGTTCGGGGTTCGGGGTTGCCCCTCGCAACACAAGTGTCTCCTCTCGGACTTGAACTGGAGACCCAGAGAGATCTAGCTGGGCCTTACTCCACTAAACCAACTCTGTGTTGGTATACAATTGTGCAATTTAGGATTTGATCACCATATATTCTAATTTTCTCTTCCTTTTTGGAGAAATTAGTATGTGAAATATAGGTTAGATATTTTCGTCTTCATTCCTCCATATTCTGTATTACCATACAAGGTGTGGACTTTGGGAGAGAAATATAATTCTTAATTAATCTCTCAATTAGAAAGAGTACATAAAAGGCCTTTATATAGGCAAACCTAAACCTAACCCTAGAATCTCATAAAATCTAATTAAATCAAAATCAATCAAACTGATTGAGATATAATAGGAAATATCCTAACATATAATATACCTATATCTAATCATAATAATAAGATAATAATCATAATAAATGCGTAATATTCTCACACTCCCCCTCAAGTTGGATCATGGATTTTAATCATGTCAAACTTGCTTATACAACTTTATACTACCGACACTCCCCCTTAAGCTTGTACTTCTTGAGTCTCAGAGGCCTATTTAGAGAGCGAGATACTCGACTACAATTGGAGACGGCAAGGCGGCGGCTGCGACAAGTTCGACGGCAAATTGCGACAATCTTCAAAAATACGTTGAGTCTAGGACGACGGGACTAGTCGTCTGACAAGTTGAGGAGCACGATGACAAAGGAACTACCACCAACAACGATGAACGGCTCGACGACGATGACAGCGTCGAAGAGGAGATGGGTTGTTGATGAAGAACTGTGCTTACGAGTTGAGGACGACGGACCCGGTCGTCGGACGAGATGAGAGGCACGATGACAGAGGAACTACCACCAACGATAATGTTGATGAAGAAGCGTGCTTAAGGAACGTTACTAGGATTTTGATAGAAAAAACACCAAACACAATAAGCAGCAAACTCATGATCTGGAAAGGATGAACCCAGACGTCGGAAACCACTGGAAACCGCCGGAAAGGAGGAGAGAAGACTAAAACAAGAAGTCGCCGGTGAAATCTCTCTCCCACGCGCCTCCACGCGCCGACGCCGTGAAACTGCCGGAGAGCGCGTGAACACCACGCGCCGTCTTGGAGGTGTCAGATGACTACCAAACTTATGGCGTCCGCCGATCAAAGGGTGGGGAAGACGTTGGGCCAGGCGGTGAGACTCGTCGGACACTGTGGGAGGCTCGTCAGAACTTCTCTCTTTGTCACTATTTTGGACGATGCAGTGGGAAAAAGAAAAAAGAAGAATTAGAGCTGGCCACTGTTACTGTTCACACTACAGTAACAATGGCCACCAGAAAAATGCTCAAATTGGCCAAGAACGATCCCTATAGCTTTGATACCATGTGGACTTTGGGAGAGAAATATAATTCTTAATTAATCTCTCAATTAGAAAGAGTACATAAAAGGCCTTTATATAGGCAAACCTAAACCTAACCCTAGAATCTCATAAAATCTAATTAAATCAAAATCAATCAAACTGATTGAGATATAATAGGAAATATCCTAACATATAATATACCTATATCTAATCATAATAATAAGATAATAATCATAATAAATGCGTAATATTCTCACAGTAATGTGGCTTTTGTTTATAATTTCCTGATATATCCTAATATCTATAAATTCATTTAGTTTCAATGGGAACTTCCATTCAAAAAATAAAATATGATTTATAAGCTGTTTTGCTTGCAACTTGATGAGAGAGTGAAGTTAAATTCATGTTCAGGTGTCATACCTAACTGCTTGATTAAGTCTTAGAGGTCTAATAGATAAATGCTCTTGGAAAATATTTATCTTTGATTTTATGAAATTAACTTTTTCTGGTTTACACGCTGGTCAATTAGAGCTAAATGCTCATGTCACGGGGATCACCCCGTTCTTGGAAAATTTTATCTCATGGCCTAGATTTTGAAAAGTCTAATGATATGCATAATTTCAGGCGTCAATCTAGTAGCATTGAGTCTGGCTGATCTATTTCCTTAACTTGTAATATTCATCTTTGCCTCTTAATGCAATGTCAGGGTAACACAAAATGTGTAATCAGGGAGTCTCATGTGTAACATTGCATTGCTCCATATTTTGATGGTAATACAGAACATTCTAGTTTTATCATTTCTCCAAAATTTATATCTTGAATAGGGGTCCATTTTTGAGAATTTTGTTAGAGAACGAGAGATGAAATCCCAGAGAAAAGGGAGAGCCACCTCACAGACAATATTAATGAAAGGCTCAATTCACTGATTATTAGATTAACTCTTAGACTTTACTTGTTCCAATACTATAACCATACAATGACTCTTATAACTTAGGTGCAGTGTAAATAGCCATCTTCTTGGCCTATATATACCTCATAGCATGTTACTCTTAATTTACAAGATTCTCAGTATCTCTGAAGAATTCAAATGATCAAAATATTGCCTCAATGACACTGAGTGCTAGACACACACTAAGTGTTTGAGACCCAAAGGCCTGCAAATTGTGGCCTCTTTGAAGCAGCGTTTTACGTATATGTCATTTGTGATCTGACTTGGGTGATCATCAAAGTAAAGGTGAGTGTTTCTGTCTGCGCAGGGAATGATGTCGCGACGGCACTTGTGATCACCATCAATGATATTATGGCAGCAAGGCTTCCATGTATCCAATATCCCTGCAAAGGCAAGCAGTTATTCCTCGAATCATTGATCAGTTATGAAAGCACAATCTTATGAGTTACTGCCTGTGCATTTGGCTTTCTATGTACCATATTTGTGTGCAGTTGTCCTCATCTCTACGAGGAACCCATTAAGATCTGCATGTACAAAGATAAAGCCAGGAAGCTGAGACTGCAACTGGTATAGCACTCCCAGGAGCCTCTTATTGTAAAAATTGATCTTCTTATTCATTGTTTCATTGCAATTTCCTTTTGGCGTCATGTGGACAGCAATCGATGGAAAGCACCCTGCTGGAGGAATGTTGTTCACTAAAAACTTTCTTGCTCCTAATATGTACAGCTCCTGCAATTATTATTATTTTTTTTAAAGAAAAAAACTAATAAGTTTTCCTTTTATGTTCATGTGAGCTGACTAATTGAGATATTGGTGTTGGACCATGGATATATTGACTGGGCAGAGGCACATGCGAACAATAATGAGGATTATCATAATCTAGTAAAGAGAAAATCATCTGTAATTTGTGGTGTTATGAAACTTTTTAGGAGCCGATACCATTGATCTAGACAAAAGTTGTAAACATGTTTTTTTCCCCATCATCAACATGTGATTTTCAAGTTCTGCACATGCAAAGCATACTTGTTCATTAACAAAAGTGCTAAGGCCAAAAGGAAGAGAAACGTTGGAAAAGTGTTATTTCACTCCAAAAATTCAACGTTATTAACTTGAAGCATAACAAATATTACCTGTAGGTCGTATCAAAAATAAATAAATAAATAAAATTACCTGCAGGTGTCTGGAAAATTCTTTTAACAGCAACAGAGCAAATGATCGAGCGGAGGGCAAGGTTTTGTTTATAGTCTGGACGTAGTCATTGACCCCTGCATTGATAACAAACAAGGATTCGGACAGATGCCTTTCCAATACTACGTGCTCCTTGAACATCTTTGGCAAGTCATTTTGAACAGTTCTCTTAAAGAGCTTTAGTTGGGTGGGTAATGTCAAACTTGTCTCCTGCAAATAAAGAATATAAAATAGTATGCTAAAAGCAAGAACTAAAACGATTACAGAATAGTGGAGGTGATGAATTAATGAGAAGAGGCAAAAGTAAAACTTTTACATTGTGAGTTTCTTGTAGGATTCCAGAACCAGCAGATGCATAAGTAATCCCCGTAGTGGTTTTGCTTCTTTGATGCTTTGAAAGACCCAGGTAGGGACGCGGGAAGGGTAGCCCAAGAAGTATAGCTACATGACATATGAAACATAGATTAACTTAAAGGCAAATGCAAAATTTTGTATCAGAATAGCAGATCATAGAGAGGGTAAGTTTTGGCGTAGCGGTAACATTGCTGTCATATGACTTAGTGGTCACTGGTTCAAACCCTGGAAACAGCCTGGAAACAGCCTATCTGACTATGGGGGTAAAACTACGTACATTTATCCCTCTTCAAAAATTACCTGATAGGAACCTTGTGTTCTAGGTTGCCCTTTGAATGGCTGGATCATAGAATGTTGAGACTTTGGAAAATAGTGAAGTTAGAGGGATGTCTTACCAAGGTAATCAGCCATTGTTTTGCCATTTGTGCATCGGCCGGTGGGTTTGCCACCAAAATCTATACCATAAGGAAGAAAACATACTTCATTTGAGGGAAGACCAAGATGGTAGCTGTTCCCATTTTCAAATAGAGAATCACCAAAAACATACATAGCCGGAATGTTTTTCGAGCTGCGCTTCAAGTGATTGGAATCCAATCCTGCTATGTGGGGCAGAAGCAAAGTTAACAGAAAGGAGATGGTCAGATAATTAATATTCATTTTTGAGATGATTCTAGTGTGTGAGAAGAGAAGCCAATTGGTGTCGCTTGGGAAGGACGGACCAAGAGGTCTTTTTCTTCTTCCGTGGTGATGGAGCTAGAGCAGTTGCTTGGGTTTATAAAGCACAAAATCATCAGAACATACGATAAAGTAAAGTCATACTCATTTGGTCCTATTTAAAGGACAAAGAGAGAAGAAATTTTTTGGTTCTATTTATAGGGTAAAAAGATATATATAATTTTAAATTTATTCTTATGTGGTATAATGTATATTATGCATGGTTATCAGAACCGGACCGAAAACCGGCGAACCGGCATGAAACCTGTCCGGTCCGTCATAGAAACCGGGTCAGTTGTTTTTTTTTTTAAAAAAAAAACTGAAAACGCCTAAAGAGAAATGAAGAGAGAGAGAGAGATGGGAAGATGAGGAACTGAGAGACTTGCTTTTACGACGGCTCCCTGGCGTCAAAGACCCTGAGCTCGAAGATGGCTTAAGAGGACAGGGGAGGAGGCATGGCAGAGATGAAGCTTTCTTCGCTGGTTATGGAGTATTGTTCGTGGATGATGAAGATAAAGATGAGGATGAGAGAGGATACTTTAATGAAGGAGCAGGTTCATTTATTAGAAGCAGAGAAGGACAAGTGGAGAAGACTACCCCATCAAATCAGTGAATCACGTGGCTCATCCTTCATGTCTCTTCAATTTTTTTTTTTAAAAATTGTGTGGGGCCAATTTCCATTAAATTTTCACAGCACCAAGTCTCTTGTAGTATGATTTTGCTGTTTAAGAATTAAATAAATATTATATATAATACTACCGGTTTAACCTCGGTTTGACTCCAGTCTGATCCACTGACCATTGAACCAGTACTCCGACCGGTCCGATTTTAATAACCTTGATATTATGAGAGAAATGTTTTGGTATTGTATTGACTTTATTCTCATTCTTATGGTGTATAATATATATATTAAATAAGGGTAAAGTTTGAAAGTTGTTGAGTTTTAAGTTTGAGTAAATAAAGTTTAAGATTTTTCTCCGTCATCCTTCCTGAAATATCTTGAAAAATATATTGGAAATGACTTATAAATTAAATACGACGAAAAGAGTATTTGGAATCAATGTGGTTTAGTCTAAACTAGCTTGCCTCTGGTATGAACGGAATCATTAAAGACTGTGGTCGTGATTGTGAACCGGAGACGCATCGACTATAATCCCCAGATTTTGGCCATTTTTGAAACCGCCAAGCACTTCTTAACCTTCCCCGTGATCATTTTACCCCCACTAAATTCCAACTTTCCAAACACGCCCTCTTATTATGCTTTGATTGGTTAGAAAATAGAGAGAGAGAGAATCTTTCCCCACATAAAGATAGATGAGATAGGTAACTTATCGTACTTTTGTATTTCGGTCATTTTTGTAAGGAATAACTATCAAAACTATGTTGTTCAAAATGTTAGTTAAAAATAATAAATGTGTTAAAATATGTACTTTTCTTTTTAATTATATCTTTATTTATAATAAGAATACATGACAAATCATAAGTGAAAATCTATTAGAAATAATGAGAGGCTTCTATTTAATGGGCGCAAAAATGGAAAGAAATTTTTAGACAAAATAGATTTATTCCTTATATTAAGTATCATCTTTATGAGAAAGAATGTTCTTTATAAAAGGGACTAGGGGGAATAATACCTAGTTACTTCATACAAATGTATCAATTTTACTTTGAGTCTCATTTATCTCCCTCCATGTTAAGCCATGCCTTGAGTCTCATCTCTCTCATACCTTCCTAAGATTTAGCTAATTGACCATCATGTGATGACTTTGATTGATAAGTATTCCCTCTGGTTCTAATTATAGGACAAAGTTTGTAGTACAATATTCATTATAAACTTTATCCTATAATTAGGACCGGAAGTAGTATATTATAGGGGTGCAATTACTTTGGTTTTTTTTTTTGGTGTAGTTTTCTTTTTTATACTTTCATTTTTTGTTGTTTTGTATTTTTAGCCCATGTGCAGGGATGCAAATCTAGATTATGGGTTTTCATTATAATGTTGCATTGTTGCTAAAGGGGGCATTAGGTTGACTTTTTCTTCTTGTTGAATACAATACCCTATTTGTAACCCCCCAAAAAAAATGTAATGGAGGCTATTGGATAATAAGTTGCTACAATGGGGTTTTAATTGAAAATTTCCCTAAAAAATTTATTTTGGAACATATTTATGAGAAAAATTAACTTTAACTAATTTTATTAATATACTAGTGGAACCTTCCCTGTTTGTTGTACGAATCGATGTGCACTAAGTGATAATTTGTCAAAATTAGGGATGTCGAGTAATGTGTTTTAAGTGCATGTTATTTGACGGACTACATTGTTCAAGACTTCACAATTTTGAAGCTTATATTTTGAATCGAATGAATAATTTTTAATAAGTCATAATTATTGATTGAATAAGTTTACTGTGACTGCTGACATTTATAAAGGAATATGAAAGAGTTGAAACCGCAACATTTACACTGAAATTATGAAAGGTAACAAACTTAAATATGGGCTGTGTGGTATGAGTTCAATATTTCCAATGGCATATGAAAGATAAAAAAAAACGTAAATATGTAATAGACTGTGAAGGATCACAGAATTAAATGTTGAGTGGGTCAAAAATTGGAACGTAAAGATATGGGTCAAATCATAACAGATGAACCATAACATGGTCATTTGAATATGATAATTGAGCTTACAGAGGAGAATCAACTGTAAATTGAGTTACTTTCATGCTCTACTAAATAGATGTTCAATGTTATAATCTTTTTTCTTCAACTTTATAACTAAATATGTGAGTATTTGGTAACTTCTAAAACTGTGGTTTCAGAAGCAATTTTCCGCAAGTTAAGATAAAACTCTTTTCACATGCTTATCTCATTAAATCTTTACTGATGCATTTACTTAGCTCACTAGGGAAAGAGTGAGGAGGTTTTCCTTCCTACAAAAATAACGTGAGGTCAAATATGGGGTAGTTTTCAAGTGTTGGATATTATAGTGTAGTAAAATTGAATAGTCACCTCTAAGGGTTGATATTCTCCCCATGCAATGCACGTGACGGTATTAATTGTTTACGTCATATTCGAAGTATAAATTTACTAATTAGAGACGAATAAAATGATCTTAATTCAAAGAATATGTTAATAACATTCACATTTGTTTATAGATACTATGTTCATCTATGAAGACACTTGTTTCGAAAGCAAAATAATAAAAAGTAGAATATGTTCACTTAAAGAATAAAAATAAAGTTTATCAGCATTATGATTCACCTGTTCATATAAAACAATTATGCAGAACAATTATGTTATCGGCTACTTTATCTCTAAGAACGCTGATAATAGTATGACCCCTTATACATAAAAATGAAATTATATGAAGACAATTTTGTTATGAACCCGTAGGTGAGTACAAGTGATCAATTGTATGATATATAATAGATTAACTATAAATTTGAGATTTGGAATTGTGGTTATCAAAATAAAAATATTGAAAAGAGAAATCTCACTCACTATTTCTTAGGAATTTAACAATAGGAATAGTGGTCAATTATATTTTTAGGGATGTAAATTACTTATCAAGTTTGCTACTATTGTTTCTCATGTCATGACATAGTAATTAAATTAATTAATATTAATTAAGTGATAATAAATTGTGGAGTAAGTTCTCAAAACGGCAATATTTACAAAGGTATATGAAAGGTGTAGGGTCAGGTGATAATCACATTTACTGTTTCATAATTAACATTGAAGTTGCTTTTTTTTTCAAATGTATTTTTTTTAGGTTTTTTAATAAATTTTTTTAGGTTATTTGTAAGATCAATTTGCGTTATATATATTTTATTTCTTAAAAAAATGAATAATCTCTTTGTATTCTAAAGACGTAATTAGTTAATGACTATTGAATTTTGTCTTTAAATTTTATTATTTTCTTCAATGTTACGTACATTATTACCTACGTATGGCTGTTCATAAATATTCCAAAGTTTTGCAAGCCACAAAATTTAGTGAAGTTTATTTTGAAAGTATTTGCAGAAAGTACATAGGTAGTACTGTAACACCCTTTTATTCAGCCACTCTTTTCCACACCCATTTTCTCAATGTATACCCCACTTCTACTCATTTTTCTTAAGCACACTAGTAATAGCCGTTTTCTCGATCAACATTTCTGGGTTCAAGATATCTCCGAAGAATGTGCCGCTAATTATGCAATGTAGACACTTTACATGCATACTTCATCTTCACACCATTTATTATTATTATTATTATTATTATACACACACATATATCTCATTTTTCATGTCTAGACGTACAAATGCCCACAAAGTCATGGCACACTCCATTTTATTTCTCCATTTCACACTCTCATGTCAAATCTTCTCATTGACACCCTCCATTCTCCTTGTCTTGCTGTCATATACGACTTGTACAATAAGTAGGAAATTTCAATCGTCATATCTCATTTGGTCAAAGAGAGAGAAGGTGTAGGAATTATTTCAAGCACATGGGTTGGAGGGAAAAAAAAACGAAAGAAGAGAAATCGGCGGATATTATCCAAGAAGCACAAGAAATGAGCAAGCTAAATGATTTGCGCAAACAGTAAGCATTTTTCATTTATTATGATTTGATTACATATTATGAAATGCAGGAATATAAACAGAATAATTATCCCAGAAAAAATTGCTACGAAAGCAAGCAAGGATCTTATTTCTTCTCAAACAACCCGGATAAGCTGGATATATCTCGGCCAAGTTTGTGTTTCACATCAGACAATTAATGCATCATGGCAGCTCAGAGACCTGAACTACCGGGATGTGGGGCAACTGTTATGGAATAAAATATTATGCCCATTCAAGTGAGGCCAAACAAGGGGCAACCAAACCCTAACCCTAAGGTAACCACTATAAATAGATAGTGAACCCTAAGGTACACAGATTCTGAACCCTACCTCTTTACAATTCAGCCTACATAGAACACACACCCCACTCCCTTAGGCAAAAGCCTTCATGTGTGTGCTCTGTGATCTCTTATTCTCATAGGTATCTCATCCATGGATACCTAGGAGGGAGTTTCCTGATCCTACATCAATATTCTAGTCCTTTGAGACTATACACTTATGTCCTACAAACAGAAATTATGTTCGAACCGAACACAATGCTTCATTGTCTTTCCATTCGGTCAACAAGGAAAAAGGGGGACACCTCCACCTCCCTAATATCCATTACTCCACAAGTTCGCTACTATTGTTTCTCATGTCATGACCTAAGGTTCTGGAAGTACAAACTGGACAGTAGGGCAATTTAATTAAATTGGGAATGACATGGATTTTTGTGACTGTTGAAAGTATTTCTCGGTGAAAATAGACATGTTAAAGGTCACAGCTTTTGTAAACACATTATTTGGATTTTTGTGCAATTAAGTATGAATTTTCAAAGTTAAGTAAAAATTCTGGAAAATTTCTAGAGAAGTCCGAAAATAGACATGTTATAACTCTTAGGGGTGTTTATGTGCATGGCTGGGCATGGTGAGACCCTTGTCTGATAACCTGCCCAAAAGATCATTGGGCAGTAAAATGTAGCCCAGTGTCCGGCCTCCCGATAAAAGCCCTAACATTTTTGGGTTGGGCAGCGCGGGTCTTCTCTGCCCAAGTGGCAATACCCTGCCACATTTTCTATGAAAGAAATAGCTTGAATCATAGCTAATATACAATATTGCAAACTTTAAATGAAATCCATAATTCTATACTTTGGAATATTTCAAAATAAGTGTACAACTTGAGTCTTGAAATTAAAAAGACAACCATATATCTTAAAAAATAGTCAAATACCCATAAGTGAAAAATAATAATAATACTATTGTATCAATATATATATATATATATATATATATATATATATATATAATACTATATATACTCCCGGGCAGGGCCAAATGGGCAGAGCGGCATACCATGCCCGATGCCCAGCCCTGCCCGCAAAAATGCCTTGCCTAATTGTGCTCAATAATAATAATACTATTGTATCAATATATATATATATATAATACTATATATACTACCGGGCATGGCCAAATGGGCAGAGCGGCATACCATACCCGATGCCCAGCCCTGCCCGCAAAAATGACTTGCCTAATTGTGCTCAATTTTTTATGGGCTGCTTTTTCTTGGGTTGGGCAGGGCGATTTTTCTGCAGGTTCAGACAAGCGCATAAGGCCATGAGCATCATGAACACCCCTATTACCCCCTGACATTTATAGGTGAAAATGGATTCTACATGATAATTAAGACCCTTTAATCATAGTTGGGTATAAGAATTAAATAATGTTCATTATTTTATAATTATAGGAATTCCCAAGTGCTCAAGACTGCCAAAGAACTTGGATATTATTATTGTGTTGCTACGCGAACATGTGATAACTCTAATCTTGCATTATCTGTATGTCTATATATGTATGTTTGAACAATATTTGTGTAAGTCTTGATTGTATATAGCTAGATTTGGGTTGTAGCCCAAGTCATCTTTTTCACAACTCGGGTTGCTTCCTAGTCACGACTTTAGTCGTAGCCTAGTCAATTTCCCAGCGCCGTGGTTATGTGAGTTTGTTTATAGTTGTTGCTATATTATTTGCAGTTGTTCCTGTCATATTTGTAGTTGCTGCTACATCTTATTTGTGTTATAACTATTAATGTTGTATGCTGTTGTGGACTGTGTTGTATGGTTAACTGGCATATATTGTGTATATGTTGAATGTGAGATTAACCTGTTACTCTGAGATTCAATTATGAATCTTAGATCTAGCTAAAAAGACAGGAAGTGGATCTGGAACGAAGGGCAAGACAGTGATATAAGGAGGTTTGCTGAGGCATGGGCGGACTCAGGAGGAGTCTTAATTTTTTTTTAACTGTATTAATTTATCAATCGAATTTATTTATCCTACATTTTGGGGATGACAATTTGGTAAAGACATTCCCTCCCCTCTCCTTCCTTCCATCCCCTCCCCTCAAACAAAACACACTCTAAAAGTGAGGACGAAATCTAGTGGATATATATATATATATATATATATATATATATTTGGGGGAAGCTTTTAAAGATTCAAGATAATTGACATGAAAATTAAGTCCTCAACAAATGCTTGGTTTTAGACATCCAATAGCACATAAACATGACGTAGGGGGAGTACTACTCTTGATTAACAAGTTTGAAGTTTAGTCTCACTACTAGAAAACAGCTGATTAGCGACATAATTTGCGACGGAATTTTTTCCGTCGCAAATTTAGGGATATTAAAAATTTAAATTCCATTGCAAAATAGTAATGTTTGCGACAGAATTGGATATCCATCGCAAAACCCTGTTTTTGGTTCTGCGACGGAATTGGATTTCTGTTGTAAAACCCTTGGTTTTGCAACGGAATTTGATTTCCGTCGCAAACTCATTTTAAATTTCCAAACTTCTTCTTCCTCTTTCATTTTCACGATTCGTCCCTCCCTCAGCGCTCTCCCTTTTCACCGTCCGTCCTCCACCTCCCATCACTGTGTCGCCGCCGGCCCTTGTCTCCACCGCCGCCCCTGTCGCCACCCCTTCTCCGCCATCGCCGCTTTGCCAGGTAAGTTTGATTTTTTTTTTGCCATCTTTTTTATCATTTATGTTAGATAGTTGCTTTGTATTTGGACATGTTTGTTGTGGTTCATTTTGAAGACTCATTCTGAACTTGTTTATCTCGTATGGTAACCTGTGCATTAATGTAGTTGGGTGAGAAAGGAATTGCTTTGATTGATAAATAACTAGAAAAACTTGTTTTTCTTTCCTTTCGTATTATTTTACATGAATTGCCTAAATAACCAATGTTAATTAAATTGCTCTGCAAAGTTATAGGAGTATGATTTTTTTAGGTGACAAGTTATTATAAACATAGAGAGAAGAGAGATTTGAGAATTTTATTTATTTAATATTTTATGTTTGCATTTGTGGTTTGGAAAAAATTAATTAAAAAAGTATTAGTATATCATGAATCAGAATAGGTAGGAGATTTATTGTGATTTAGGGAAGTTATATGATTTTTAAGGTTTTTTGTATTTTAAAATGTATATATGAATGGGCAGTTATTATAACAATAACGGTTGAAACAGAGAGTATGAGAAATATTTTTGGAAATTTTGTAATTAACTTAATATTGCATATTTCGTATTTGTGGGCTCGGAAACTTGAATGAAAATATATAATATCATTCAATCGAAAAGTAAGTACATCAAAAAGAAATCTCCTGCCGGGTCTCTAATCGTGCTGCTTTCCCTTCTCTTCCGGGCTCCCGATCCCGACGCTATGTTAAGAGCTGAGGTCCAATGCACCGGACCCCAGGTAACGGTTAACCTCATATTTACATATACAGTATATAGGCACAACAAATGAATCACTCATAAATGTACCGCTCCCAGCGAATGCAGATGTACCACTCCCAGCGATTACAGATGTACCGCTCCCAGCGCATGCATATGTTCAGTTATCCTCTAACACCACTATGCATTCAAATAACATACCACCAATACGCATACAACACACATATCACATATACGTATACTAAAAATATCAGAGTTAGTGTTACAGTACGCGAACGTACCTTCGTTGACGGAATTTCGGTACGTCTGTTGGTTAGCACGTAATCACAGGTATCCCAGCACTTCACTACTCCTTTTTTAGAGCTCCTCCTTGTTCTCACTTCTCTCTAACCTCTCTCTAGGATTTCTTTGTGAATTGGTGAGTTTGAAGAGAAATGTGAAGGGCTATTTATAGCAAAAGCCAAAGGATCTCATCCCTTGGATCAACCTTTGCATCAAGGGCTAGGATGATGAAGATGTGGCCTTATGAACATCACTCATTTCCCTCTTCTCTCCACCACAAAAACGTCCCCTTATGTCATCCCATGTCACCAACATGATGTCATCCATTCACTTTATGAGTTTCTTCCGATAAGTCTTCCTGTTCGGTGTTCTAATCGCGTAATCTTAACTAATCTCAAATTTTCCTTAGCAACTTCTTGAAGATCTAAACTTCCTCTTTAAAAGTATCTGGGTTAAGAAAATTTATTGTCCTATTAAGGGCATTTCTTAGCCTGCTGAAGATTTTCGGATAACCGCCGTCGGTTACGGAAATGACTTCCGGTAACATCAACATCTGGGTAAAAATTCACTGATTCATAATACGTCCTGATCTCAGAAACCTAGTTCATGGTTTTCTAGATATGATTTATTTTCCATTGGTTCTCGTTTCTACTATCTGCCCTTTTCCTTTTTCGTCTTATCTCTTAATCATTCCACCGGTTTCGGAAATGACTTCGGAGATAGCCCACTCTGGGATAAAATTATACTTGTTTATAATATGCCCTGATCTTAGAAACCCAGTTCACCTATTTTGAGATAAGATTTAGTTTCTATCGGTTCTCGTTTATCCTATTTGCTTTTTCCACAAATATCTCATTTATATTATTATTTAATTAATAAATATCATGATATTATTTTTGAAAAAACCATAACCCTTTTCACACCCAAAATTTCGCCTCCCCCCTTTTATTTTCATTTAGATTTATTTTTTAATTACTTTAATATTATATTTTAATTTAATTAGAAAGCTTAATTAGGGCCTTAATCCTATGATTAGCAAACTTTTAGGATTTAGGGTTTTCATGTACTTAATCTCATACATTTATTCTTAACCTTTTCTAATCATTTAGCAAGTATACTTTATGCTAATTTTAGCCATAAACATTTAATTAAAGGGTATTACATAATTTACCTTGGATATTCTCTTGATCAAGCTTAAACAATCAGTCATTAATTACTTAATTAATCACTTACTAATTGCTGATAATTTTCTTAATTAGGATTAATCATTTTCTTATAACTATTTCACTGACATTGGTATTTTATGTCCCATGTAAAATATTTAAAATCATGGGGCAACTTATGCTCCCCAAAATTATATTTAATTTTGCCTCATTATTTTCCAAGGAAAATATTCCCATAAATTCCTAAAATTAGAGACAACATATTTTCTTATTTTTAATAAATATTTTATTACCTCTTGGGATTTATCATACTTTCAGGCCATTTTACGCCCCATAAATGCATTTTAGGGATTTTTAGCTCTTTATCTCTTCTAATTTCCATAGAAATTACCTTAGAAAATAAGATAATTATAACTTATTATTTGAGACCACATATTCACCTATTTCCAATAGGTATTATTTACTAAAATATAATATTCCGATAAATAATTATCCGGGTATTACATGAATGATCACGGGGTATGTAAGAATCTAAAGCAATTTTTATATAGTATTATCTATATTTTATTAAATTAGCATAAAAATAAAAATTCATTTTGATATTTTTATATGTTGTAATTTGTAATTCTCATTAAATGTGTAGTTAATCAGCCTTGATGTAATTCATTTTATGGTATACAGTTTTTTTTTTATGTAATATGTTTTTTTTTTTAAAAAAAAAAAAGATTAAATTTGCGAAGGAAACCATTTTCGTCGCAAATCCCGAGGATTTGGGACGGAAATATGATTCCGTCACAAAATTTGAAATTTGCGACGGAATTTTCATTTTCCATTGCAATTGCAACGAGCTTTTTAGCGACGGACTAAATCTGTCGCAAATTCCGTCACAAACTCAATTTGCGACGGAAATTTTCCGTCGAAAATCACGATTTTTTTTTTGTAGTGTCTTTTGCAAGTGCCAAAGTCCATTTTTTGGTCTTCTAAGTTGCCGAAACCCTGAAGAAATCCTATCACAGCAATAATTCATAGAAATATAACTCTTGAAAATACATTGAGTTGAGGAATTGAGCTTCCAAGAGTGAAAGTGGTTACTTTATATTTGCCATTGTTATTGTTATGAAGTACCTCAAAAGTTTAAAAGTGATAAACTTCACCCTCGATCTCTCTTCCACCAGTCCTCTCTGCATGTATTTCATATGTTGTCACAGTTAATGGTGGCAAAACGTTTTCAATGTAAGGAAACTTCATAATTGATATACCTGCTCATCTATTAAAATTAAGGCAAACTTTCTTGAGAACTTCAATGTGGCTAAAAGGGTTGTGTTGAACATTCTCAATATTAGAATAATTTTAGAGCTAAAGTTAATGATGGATGGAAAGTTTGCTTCCATGTGAGCACAAATAAAAATCACACCCCCATTATTTATACAAGTTCTGTATTATAGTATCACATGAATATTCCTTCGGAAAAATTTTAAGTTAACCAGCTTATGCCTGGACATTTTATATCAGTTACTCATTGTCCAAACTTAAGTGCATGATCTCTGTTCCGCATTACTCTGAGTTGTAGCACCATATTCCTAGATACTACGTGTCAACAGACACAGTAAGTAGTATGGAATTTGAGGTGTTACACTCTAGGCTCTGTAGGGCTGGCCCTGTTAGACCTTAGCCTTTCAAGGGCCGGGCCTAGAGGGTTGGACCGGCTCTGATTCCCAGCTCTAGGTATAATGTATATTATGAGAGAAATGTTTTGGTCCTATTTATAGGTTAGATATTGTATTGACTTTATTCTTATGATGTGTAATATATATATATTAAATAGAGACAAAATTCGAAAGTTGTTGAGTTTTAAGTTTGAGTAAATAAAGTTTAAGATTTTTCTTTGTCTGCTTGAAACATGTTGGAAATAACTTATAAATAGGATTAGAAGAGTATTTGGGTAAGTTATAATTTAAGTCAAAACTAGAGCTTGGCTCTTGTGTGAAGGGAATCATTAAAGACTCATGGTCTTGATTGTGAACCGGTGACGTATCTACTATAATCCCCATATTTTTGGCCATTTTTGAAAATCGCCAAACACTTAACCTTCCCCGTGATCATTTTACCCCCACTAAATTCCAACTTTCCAAACACGCCCATTATGCCTTGATTGGTTAGAAAATAGAGAGAGAGAATCTTTGCCCACATAAAGATTGAGATAGGTAACTTATTTGTTCTTTTTGTACTCTGGTCTTTTTTATAAGGAACAACTGTCAAAACTATGGTGTTCAAAATGTTAATTAAAAACAATAAATGTGTAAAATATGTACTTTTCTTTTCAATTATATCCTTATTTATAATAAGAGTACATGATAGATATGTTGGAATTTTAAATTATTATATTAGTATACATTTAATTCAGAAAATATTCCATTATATGTGGTCCACATTTAAAGCCCACTAACCCACAATCCTTCAGTTGCCCATTTTGTAACCGACCAATTAATTTAGTAACTGCCCAATTAAAAGTCATAATGGGCAGTAACTGCCTAATTAATTGTCATAATGGCAATTCACCTCTGTGATGGCCAGAGGTGGGAATTCAGTCGGATATAAGTCTTGGTCCCCTGAGTCTGCTCTTACGGTTCAGTCTTAACATCATCTGCAGAGTGAGAGAGAAGGCTCAGAAGGACCAAAACCCAGAGTTCATCTCTTCCTCTTTCAAGAACGAATCAGTGGCTGGAGGTATTTTAGTTCTTCATCCGGTTTATTCCGCATTGATCTATTTGCTTAATCTAGGTATTTTGCATGATTATATCGCCTTATTTCTAACATTTGGTATCAGAGCTATATCATATGCCTCTGCCTTGATTATACCTTAATTTATTCGATTAGGGTTTTCATGAATAGATGGGTTTTCGGTCGAATAATTTCTCTTTTCGCAATTTGTTTTTAAATATTAAATAATAAATTGTTTTTCGAATGAGGATGGAGATATATGTTATCCTTCACGGTGAACTCAAAAGTAGAATTCATCAGGATTTCAAAAAAAAAAAAAAGCTCAAGTTTTTGCTTTGATTTCGATTGTATGATTATTAGTGTATTGTGATTTCATAATTATGATGCATATATTTAATGGTTTTTATCTGGAAACTTTGTTTCTGATATGTTGATAATATTTGTTCATGGATGATTTTTGAGAGCTTTGTTTAAACCGAGTTCAAAACCTGAGTTATGTCTGCCTCATCGATGTTGGAAGAATTAATCAATGTTTTTCCTTGTTTTGATTTTGTGACTGATTATATCGATTGATGAATTTATGCTTTTCGATCTAGATATGGTTTTGCTAATGTTCTCTCAGAGTTTCATTATTCGATTCAATCCATTTAGGTTTCGAATATTATTTTTCGATTTCAATTTGTGAGATTAAGTGAAATCATATTGTTGGGTTCGGTTTTCATGTTTTATGCGAAATCCATGTTTAGAAACTGTTTTTCTGTGATTTTTGCCATCGAAATCATCGGAATTTGACCTATCCGATCGCTGAAAATCTCGCCCGGGAATCGCGGGTCACGGGCCGAACTATCGGGTTTAAACCGGGTCGCGGGTAGGGTAGGGTTTCGCAAACCTAGGGTAAGGAAGAAGGACAATACGACGTCGTTTTGTGTTGTCCGAAAGGCTTCCTCCCTCCGTGTGAAACGACACGTTTTGGGCCTTAGTGAAACGCGGCGTTTCACTTATAGGAATGGGCCGGGTCGTTTTTGGTTGGGCCCAGATCGTTTTTTGGCGTTTTTTTTTTTTTTTCTTCACGCGTTTTGAGCCGAGATCAAATAAGGGTTTTTTTTAATACAGAACAAAAAAAAAACGCTGAATGATTAATCGCAGAGAATGGTCCCAGCGTGATTTGAACTCAGGACATGGGCGAGTAAGCGCCTATAGGTCAAGCAGGTATGCGGCCCGAGCCACAGGCTCCTATGTGTTTTATTGTGAACATTTATTTAATTTAAATAGTTTTTAAAATAAAACCAAAATTTTTTAAAGTGCATTAAGTGGGATTCAAATCCACACTAGCAAGGTCCGAGCCTTAATGGGGCCTTCGGACCATCAAGCTCAGATCTTATTTGTGTTATTTGAATGATTTCAAATTTAGATATTTTGACCCTTATGGATTAAAATATAAATCTGATTTTTATTTAAAATTGGGATTTCATGTGATTATGAGTTACATATTCGTTATTTGCATGAATTAATTATTATTTAATTATACATGCAATATTGAGTTGAATAATATGCAAAACATGAATATCCAATTTTATTTTGATATTGCTTATGGTTTGATGCAATATTATTCAGAAAATCTTAATTGGATACCTTAAATCACCTGGGCCATGCTTCTTTACTTTCTTGGCAACCTGTTTTATGTGGAATGTATTGTTGGATTGTTTAAAATGAGAAAAGTTAATTTTGGTAACTTTCACATTGTGGAAAACTTTTGAAAAATTATTATTTTTGAGTTATTTAAATTGTCTAAATATTTAGAAAAAATTACTTTAGACAATTATATTTCTTTTTCAAATTGTTGAAGCCAAATTTGGGTTGAATTATGCCAAAATTAATTATTTAAACAATATTTGAATACATAAAACAGTGGGAGGATTTTTATTTTAATTTGATTATTTGGTCACATTTTGGATCAAATTAAACAATTAATTCCTCCATTAAGATGTGCATATATTAGATTGATTTTTGAATGTACAATGAAACACCCCTACCGGCCTCGCCCTTTCGGGTGGCGGGTAGTGTGATTCTAACAACCTATCTGGATCTTCTCTATTTGGCATATGCGGAAGCGTTCTTAAGCACATACTCAAAATTAGACACCCGGCCTTTTATTATCCATACGGAAGCGTCAACATTCTTCAGGGCCGTTGTCATAGCTATCAGAGTGTCTTTGCTCTCTACTTTGCTCATTCTTTTTACCGCAACTTCAAGCACTCCCTTCAGTGTGCCGCCTTCAAGCAACACTCTAGTCCGGAGTCCAGTGCGAACTACTAGCCCGTGCTCACCTGTCTATTTCATGTGATCCGGAGTTCAAATGAATGAACCTCAGGGGTAACAGTTAATCTCATATGCAGGTATGAAATGTAAATAACAGTATAACACATGTATAAGCATAGAATAATTCATAATAAACAAGTTGCACCGTAACCGCAGTTAACGGCCAAGGACCGTAGCCCTATGAGACCGCAGCCTCAATTCCATAGCTAGGAAAATAAACATGTAAATCATCTAGCAAACATGATCAGTCATACAAGAAATACACACATACAGGCTAACGAGATAACAGTTACCCACCACTTTAGCTTTTGACTTCCTCTTGTACCTTTGCTTCCAACTACGGAGTTGCTTGAAGCACATTCCATTCTTCTTCTTTCTTGACTTCTCATGGCCTAAACACATGTTCATATTATTAGAGCCATGGAAAATGAATACCTAATGGGTTATCTTATCCTCAAAGGCTTTCTCACACCCTTGGAGTTTATTCTTATTTACTTTGGCCATTTCTTTCTTAAATTCGCATGGTAGCTAAATTTGGCCAAACTTTGAAAACTCATTAATAATTCTACAGAACTCCGATCGGGGTGGTTCAAATTTCTATTTGTCACTAATAGAGTCTAGTGTCATGTAAAAATAATCACTAGACTTATATCTTCCTTTATCATTCCCAGTTTTTCATTCTTGCTTCGCTGTCCAGAAAGTTATTCCAAATTAATAGGTCAACTTGCGAAATTCGTTTCTCTCTGGATACAACTCCGATTTAGGTGTTATTTAGCTTTTTGGAAAGCTTGAGATGTCTACTATGTACTGTAAAAATATCAGAGAAAAAATAAAATGTTTACTTGCTCCGAAAGGCAACGTCATTTTGTTGCTCCAGAATCATACCAGAACGTTTCAGATTTTTAGCACAACTTCCAAAAATCATAACTTGAGTTATAGACCTCATTTTTGGGTGATCCAAAGCTCATTATAAAGATCACGATGTGTACTAATTGTCCACTAAATGTAAGGGTCAGAAGAGTTCATTTACCCTAGTTTTACCTTGCTTGAAGATTGGTGTTCCAGCTGCAAACTCAGTTTTCCAGCAAATGACAGCAGCATATCATTCCTGTTCATGCATGCCAACGTATCAGTGAAGTCTTCCCATCTAAACATATTTTAGATGTGATCAAATGATTCAAATGCATGCTCCCTGAAGTTCCTAACAGAACCGACCTTGCTTCTTTTAAACTTATTCAGTTTCGGTGCCTTGTAGGAACTTCACAGAACCTCAGGAACATTCCAACATCATCGTTAAGCTTCAAAGTTAACCATTCAGAACCACATGCATGCAACTTAACTTCAAACGTTATCTGTTTTTCACCCACAAAACAGAGTAACCAACGTACAGAACTAGAAGGAAGAAGTTCAAAGGCTAACCTTGGTTCTAAGTTTACATGCAACGGTTGGACCTCTTTCTTTCTCCAACTCTCTCTTTCACGCTCTCACTTTAGTGTTTCGTCTCCATTCCTCCGTGTTTCCATGCCACGGCCGAGAGGAATAATGAAGGAGTATGTGAGAAGTGAAGATGGTGTTCGACCTCCGGTTCCCTTCTTCGGAAATCCCTCTCACCTTTCGTTTTTTTTCGTGTGTCTCATCGTCTCTCGTTCTCGGCTGCGTCTCCCTCTTACTTCAGAATACAACTATCTTTCTTCCACTTTTCTGTCTTTCATCCTTTCTTTCAGCGTTCTCACACTCTGTTTTCCGTATGCAGCAGCAAGACGAAATGAGAATGGGAAGATGAGAAACTATGGGTGCTGCTGAGACGCTGAGTTTCAAGAGACTTAGTGGGGTATGGGAGCTGCTGTATTCAAGAGACGCAGAGGAGTAGTGGAGCATGGGAGTTATCCTTCTACTTTGTGTCTTGGCCCCAATGAATTAAATAAAGTAAGGGAGTGTGTGGCGTCCTCGTCGCCTCTTCTTTCTCTGGCCGACAGGAATGAGGCATGGGAATTGATAAAAGGGGTGAATAAGAATATAAGTGTTGGAGTTTATGAGAGCACGTGGTTTGAGAGAAATAAGAAGGTGAGCTTCAATTCTGCATCTTGATCGAGCTGAGAGTAATGGGCTGAATTTGTCCTCTAGCATATGGGCCATGTGGTATTAATGGAGTGAGGGAGCATACATATTGCGCTGCTGCATGCTTACGGTCCAAAAATGCTCTTGTTGTTGGGTCAAAAATGATTAACTAAATGAAGAATGAATATTAAATTGAAGTATTGAGCATAAGGGGGCCCGTGACTTTTTGAAGAATAAGGGAGTATAAACGCATTGCTGAATGCTTATTCTCCAAATTGGTGCTGCATGAGCGGTTTAAAAGAGACAACAAGTATTTTACTCTCGGGTCCCACGAGCATGCTTCCAATATTAACTTGGTCATGCATAGTTCATCCAACCCATAATACTTCTCACTTAATATTCTCATTTTCTTTCCAATATTGAGCCATCAAACTTCAATAATTCTTTCTCAAAAATTCAAGGAAAAATATTCCTTAACTTCCAATAATTATTTTTGGCCATAAATTATTGATTCTAAAATTTCTAGGCCAAAACTTATCCCTTACAAATATTCCTGGAATTTATTCTTTTCCCAAAGATTCAAGGGAAAAAGGCATCAAATTCCAAACCTTCATTTCATTAATTATTCAGGCCAAATCTTCACCATAAATTCTCATTCAATATCTCTAATTTTCGAATCCCAAAATTTGGGATGTTACATACAAAATAGTGGGAGAATTTGTATAAGATGATTATTTAATCACATCTTGTTGATTAAATTGATCAATTAAATTCTCATTAGACATTTGTACATATTTTGAATCTAAATGCACAATATTGATTTTGGTGATTAATATTAGTAATATTAATTTAATCAAAGTGGGAGGATTGTATTTAGTCACTTATATTGATTAAATTAATTGTTTAAGTAGATTGTAATACCCTGAAATTTGAATTAGGGAATTTAAGGGCCAAAGTGCCAAAATGACAAAAATACCCCTAGGAAGGGTAAATAACTTAGGAAAATGGTGAAAAATCCTAAAAGGCAATGAAATAATTATTTGAATTATGAGAGTATATTATCTCTAATTATGGTAATTTAATAAATTACGAACTTGGAGAAATTGAAGAAGAATGCCCAAAAAGTATTGTAATGACAATAATACCCTTGTAAATTATAGAATAATACAAGAGACATGGAAACACAAGTGTTAATGCAAGAGTTTGGAGGTAATGGGGCATTCTAATTAATAAAATTATCAACTAGTGATAATAAGGTAATTAAGTAATTTACGGCTAATTACTTAAGTCTCGAGCAAAGGAAATTTAGAGATAATTATGTGAGGCTCAAAAATTAGTGGAAAATAGTTGGAAATTAGTAAAAATATATTTATTAATTAATTGGAGATTTTTGTGAAAAATAGTTGAGTTTAGGTATTTTTAAGCCTAAATGCAAGAATGGACCAATAAGAGAATTTTGTGGAATTTTTTGATAAAAATTTCATTAAGTAATTAATTATGTAATTAAATAAATCATGGAAAATATTTACAAAAAAAAAAAAAAAAAAAAGTGCTCAGCCGAAAATGGACAAACAAATGGAAGATAAGAGTGAAAAATTTAATATCATGATATTAAAGCACATGTTATAATATTATATAATTGAATAGGATGAATAGTAATTTAATAAATAGGAAACGGATCCTATCTAGAGAACCAGGAATAGGAATTCCAAAGTCAAGGTAAAATATTGATCAGTGAGTTTTTACCTTTAAGTGACCTCTTAGGAAGTAAATTTCGAGGCGGTAGCGCATTTTCCTAATAAGACGGAATAGGGAAAAATGCAGATGGTCATATTTTGGAATTTGAAGAAAATAATTATAACTCAACATCTAGAGATGAGTTTATAATTATCTGGACATATTTGGAATCAGTGAATTATTATCCAGAGATTGATGATTCCGAAAGCGATTTCCGACACCGGACGTGTTCGGACACGTTTTTCGAGAAAACTTCAACTCGGATCGTTGGAACCCTGTAAGGGACCGAAATCTAAGTTAAATTAGATATTATTGATGAGGAAGAGAAGATCTTCAAAGTTATGAATCCAGAATTTTGAGATTTCTCCGAAAAGACGCGAAACGGAGACCGAACAGGGAAAATCTGTCGAACCGGCCATAAAGCAAGTTGACTCACCACTCTTGGACCAATGACTTGCTGCCACATCACTCCCTAATGTCGACCAACATGCTGCATGGTCAAGAATTAACCACCATTTAGCCTTTATTTTACTTGGTTATAAGGTAAGAGAAAATTACAAGATTTGGAATATGAAAATTACCAAAGTGGCACAATTTTTGCCTATATAAAGGCATGAGCACCTTCATCATTTTTCACACCAAAAATCTGCCTCTTAGAGAGAAGTTGGAGAGAGAAGCTCGGAGAAAGTCGAGCAAAGTCCGGGTAAGTTCTTCGGTCCTTAGTCTTAAGTTTCGGTAGTTCTTTCGGTAGATATAGTAGGAATGCTAGATTTATCTTTAAATTTTCAAGATAGTCTAGATATCATATTTAGGGGTAAATATGATACATATTTCGAAAATATGATGAGGGAAAATATCTGTCAAAATTCGGAGAGATAGAGCGAAAAAATAAGCTCGGCGAAATTCCGCCGATTAGGGGTTCGGGGGCAAAATGGTAATTTGTACCTAAAATGCCCGTTATAGTGCTAGAAGTTGATAAATGTTATCCTTATAGGATATACGAGATAATCGGACCATTTGTTGTACCGCCGTCGTACCATTTGTTTCACCCGTATGTCAAAAATTACCGTTTTCCGTAAAACGTACCGTAGTCGACAACGAAGGTACGTTCGCGTCGCATCGTAACACTAATGCTGATGTTTATTGTATGCGTATAGGTGCTATGTGTATTGTATGTGGTAGCTGATAGCTCTGCTGTATGTCATATACTGTCTATGTTGTATGTTGTACGTTCGCGTACTGTAACACTAACTCTGATGGTTATTGTATGCATATATGTATTTTCCTCTGTCATGCTGTATTTTCGCTGTTGTGCCTTAACCTTACATCTGACTGTATTGTTATTGCCGTCCATATCCGATTATGTCCAATCCGTTGTGCCTTAACCTTACATCCGATCGTATTGTTATTGCCGTGCATATCCGATCATGTACATTTCTCCTTGTGCCTTAACCTTACATCCGATTTCGTATTGTTATTGCCATATATATATCGATTATGTATACCCTACTTTGAACGTAGTAAGTGTCGTCAAAATTCCATGAATATCGTAGTACTTATATGATGTATGTAAACATGAGGTTAACCGTTACCGGGGTCCGGTGCATTGGACCTCGCCTCTTAACATAGCGTCAGTTCGGGAGGACCGAGGACCGAGGAGAAAGGCAAGCGTGCCGCATAAAGACCCTACTGAAGACTTCTTATGTTTTTTTGTAGTTACACCGACGTTAGACGTCCGAAAACAATGTCTTGTTATTGTAATCGCCGGACTTACGGCATTTGAAATATATGTATCAGTTACTCAATTGCTCCGACGCTCTACTCTGATGAAAAAAAAATTATACTGCTTTTGAAAATGGGATGTTACACTTTGGTATCGAGCGGTTGTCCCGGCATAGATCCGACTAAGTTATTCCAAAAACCTTTTGGTGCCGAAGGCGGTGGCTAGTCTATGTGGATCACCCAATCGGTCACCCTAGCACGGTGAGGCTCCCATGATAGACACCTACCGGCCAAATTGGTTGAGTAACGGAGTTAGGCTCTACGCCTTTTTAAAGAGCATGTTTTGAAAATGAGTACCGATATAGCCCTAAGTCGGTGTACCCCGGGACCGGTATACCATTTCGAACCGGTGTACCACCCTCTGTCGGTGCATCATTCTAACCCAGAATCAGTAAATTCATCGTCCATATTCATATTTGATATCAGACTCTGATAATTCTGATAATCGTCAGTTTGTACTGGACGACTATTTTGTCCTAGCACAGAGCTTATATGTGGAGCTGGGCCACGTCGGATGAAACTCCGAGACCAACAAAGATAGGTACATACAGTATTTGACTCATGTAGAGGAACTCCCGATACAAAATTCTGTACCCGTTTCTGAGTAGACCGAATCAACGAAACCCTGAATGAGGGAAATATTGCGGGTGTCTGTTTGTTTGTAGTATGTACAGTGTGAATGTTAAGTGCGAGTGTAGTGTAGACATTAGTCTGTGATATACTAAACATTGTTTTCTTAAAATCTAACGTTTTCTCACACGAAGGGAAAAGAACGGAATATGGCGAGTTTAAGAGGAGCCGGAACCCCCAGAGGCCGGGGCAGGGGCCGTGGTGGAGGACGAGGTAGACAACCTCGGGTGGATCCAATACCAAACCAACCGAACGTAATGAGATACGGAGATGAGAGGAACTACACGAACCGAGGGCTCTTGTTGAGGAACCGTTGGAAGAAAGGCGGGAAAGACAAGCCGAGAGACAAAGAGAGGATCGAAATGCGAGGAAGAGGAAGAAAGTGAGCAAAGTGACGAGCACACCGAGGAATCTCGACAGTCACAATCACCTCCTCGACGAGGAAGAGTAGGGGAGACCACACAACACTGGGTCACGCAGTTTTGCAAGCTCAAACCAACCGCTTTTCATGGGAAGAACGATTTGGCTGAGGATTGGCTGATGAGTCTAGACAAAATATTTGAAGTTATGGAATGCCCGGAAAATCGAAAATCCCAACTTGCCATTTATAAACTCGAGGGAGATGCGCATAGATGGTGGAAAAGCGTAGCTACAACGTTGCGAACACGTTATTGCCCTGTCACTTGGGAGAAGTTCCTAGAAAAATTCAACGAACATTATTTGCCTCCCTCAACTCAAGTAATCAAGGAGGAGGAGTTTCTCCATATCAAACAAGGCCATGAGGAATCCTTTGACAATTACTTTGCCCGGTTCACCAATCTGTCGCGATATTCGTCATACCTAAGGAGTACTGACAACGAAAGCTGGAAGGCGAATAGGTTGATTTACGGGTTAAAGTTCGACATAAGGGAGAAGCTGGTATCTCAGCAGTATCCTGAAATGACTCAAGCTGTGGAGTCTTGCCGACTGATTGAGCGGAACTTGAAGGAATTACGGAGGGCTAGACCTTCCAACAAAGAGCGCAAGACGGGTCGTAGCGAGGTCAATCGTGAAAATTCCTCGCGGAAGAGAGGGGCACCATGGAGTGACTACCAAAGAGAAAGTAAGAGGCCACTTCGAGATCGGGGCAGCAAAGTACAACCCGGAATGTCGGGACCCCGATCGTGTCCAAAATGTGCGAGGTATCATCCTCAAAGTACTAACTGCGATGGGAAGCCGATATGCTTTAAGTGTCAAAAGCCGGACACATTAGTACGCACCGTCCGGAGAAAACCGCAGTGTCAAGATCACGTAACCCAGTGCCGAGTGTACACACTAACATGTACCGAGGACGGGGACTTCCGGAGATGGTCCAAGGTACTATCTCTTTTCAAAGGAATCTTCTCTAGACGGTATATGACGTAGGTATTAGCCGTACGATTACGTGAATTACCTCGTGACGTGTTCTATGTTTCTTAATTGTTACTTTCGATCGCGATTGTGTCATTGAGTAGGAGGTATCTTGTGTTGTCATGGTGTATGGGCGCCATGGAAACATTTAAGGTATCTTGTGTTACCGTGGTGTATGGGCGCCATGGAGACATTTTGATATCTGGTGTCAACCGCGGTATATGGGTGCCACGGGAAATACTATATATCAAAGTACAAAATGACAAGATCTTTACGGTCAAACCTGAGCGAATTCTCGATCATCGAGCGAAGCGGCCAACATATAGAGAAAAATTCTGGAGCGATTAATCCGAAGGTTAGTCTGTACAAAGTCTAAATTGGTATAGAGCAAATTTCGAGGGCGAAATTTTGTTTAAACGGGGGGAGAAATGTAATACCCTGAAATTTGAATTAGGGAATTTAAGGGCCAAAGTGCCAAAATGACAAAAATACCCCTAGGAAGGGTAAATAACTTAGGAAAATGGTGAAAAATCCTAAAAGGCAATGAAATAATTATTTGAATTATGAGAGTATATTATCTCTAATTATGGTAATTTAATAAATTACGAACTTGGAGAAATTGAAGAAGAATGCCCAAAAAGTATTGTAATGACAATAATACCCTTGTAAATTATAGAATAATACAAGAGACATGGAAACACAAGTGTTAATGCAAGAGTTTGGAGGTAATGGGGCATTCTAATTAATAAAATTATCAACTAGTGATAATAAGGTAATTAAGTAATTTACGGCTAATTACTTAAGTCTCGAGAAAAGGAAATTTAGAGATAATTATGTGAGGCTCAAAAATTAGTGGAAAATAGTTGGAAATTAGTAAAAATATATTTATTAATTAATTGGAGATTTTTGTGAAAAATAGTTGAGTTTAGGTATTTTTAAGCCTAAATGCAAGAATGGACCAATAAGAGAATTTTGTGGAATTTTTTGATAAAAATTTCATTAAGTAATTAATTATGTAATTAAATAAATCATGGAAAATATTTACAAAAAAAAAAAAAAAAAAAAAAAAAGTGCTCAGCCGAAAATGGACAAACAAATGGAAGATAAGAGTGAAAAATTTAATATCATGATATTAAAGCACATGTTATAATATTATATAATTGAATAGGATGAATAGTAATTTAATAAATAGGAAACGGATCCTATCTAGAGAACCAGGAATAGGAATTCCAAAGTCAAGGTAAAATATTGATCAGTGAGTTTTTACCTTTAAGTGACCTCTTAGGAAGTAAATTGAGGCCGTAGCGCATTTTCCTAATAAGACGGAATAGGGAAAAATGCAGATGGTCATATTTTGGAATTTGAAGAAAATAATTATAACTCAACATCTAGAGATGAGTTTATAATTATCTGGACATATTTGGAATCAGTGAATTATTATCCAGAGATTGATGATTCTGAAAGCGATTTCCGACTTTCGAGAAAACTTCAACTGGACTGTTGGAACCCTGTAAGGGACCGAAATCTAAGTTAAATTAGATATTATTGATGAGGAAGAGAAGATCTTCAAAGTTATGAATCCAGAATTTTGAGATTTCTCCGAAAAGACGCGAAACGGAGACCGAACAGGAAAATCGCCGAACCGGCCATAAAGCAAGTTGACTCACCACTCTTGGACCAATGACTTGCTGCCACATCACTCCCTAATGTCGACCAACATGCTGCATGGTCAAGAATTAACCACCATTTAGCCTTTATTTTACTTGGTTATAAGGTAAGAGAAAATTACAAGATTTGGAATATGAAAATTACCAAAGTGGCACAATTTTTGCCTATATAAAGGCATGAGCACCTTCATCATTTTTCACACCAAAAATCTGCCTCTTAGAGAGAAGTTGGAGAGAGAAGCTCTGGAGAAAGTCTGAGCAAAGTCTGGGTAAGTTCTTCGGTCCTTAGTCTTAAGTTTCGGTAGTTCTTTCGGTAGATATAGTAGGAATGCTAGATTTATCTTTAAATTTTCAAGATAGTCTAGATATCATATTTAGGGGTAAATATGATACATATTTCGAAAATATGATGAGGGAAAATATCTGTCAAAATTCGGAGAGATAGAGCGAAAACAATAAGCTCGGCGAAATTCCGCCGATTAGGGGTTCGGGGGCAAAATGGTAATTTGTACCTAAAATGCCGTTATAGTGCTAGAAGTTGATAAATGTTATCCTTATAGGATATCTCGAGATAATCGGACCATTGTTGTACCGCCGTCGTACATGCTTTCACCGTCAAAAATTACCGTTTTCCGTAAAACGTACCGTAGTCGACAACGAAGGTACGTTCGCGTACTGTAACACTAATGCTGATGTTTATTGTATGCGTATAGGTGCTATGTGTATTGTATGTGGTAGCTGATAGCTCTGCTGTATGTCATATACTGTCTATGTTGTATGTTGTACGTTCGCGTCGTAACACTAACTCGATGGTTATTGTATGCATATATGTATTTTCCTCGTCATGCTTGTATTTTCGCTGTTGTGCCTTAACCTTACATCTGATCGTATTGTTATTGCCGTCCATATCCGATTATGTCCGATTAATGCATTTGTGCCTTAACCTTACATCCGATCGTATTGTTATTGCCGTGCATATCGATCATGTACATTTCTCCTTGTGCCTTAACCTTACATCCGATTTCGTATTGTTATTGCCATATATATATCTGATTATGTATACCCTACTTTGAACGTAGTAAGTGTCGTCAAAATTCCATGAATATCTCGTAGTACTTATATGATGTATGTAAACATGAGGTTAAATTACCGGGGTCCGGTGCATTGGACCTCGCTCTTAACATAGCGTCAGTTCGGGAGGACCGAGGACCGAGGAGAAAGGCAAGCAGGCCGCATAAAGACCCGGCTGAAGACTTCTTATGTTTTTTTGTAGTTACACTGACGTTAGACGTCCGAAAACAATGTCCTGTTATTGTAATCAGCCAGACTTACGGCATTTGAAATATATGTATCAGTTACTCAATTGCTCCGATGCTCTACTCTGATGAAAAAAAAAAATTATACTGCTTTTGAAAATGGGATGTTACATAGATTGTATTTAGTCACTTATATTGATTAAATTAATTGTTTAAGTCCTTCATGAAGTTGTGCATATATAGAATTTAAGTGCATGTTATTGATATTTGTGATTAACTTGCATGCTAGAGTGGTAGCTACAGCGCCCTCTTATAACATGCATAAATAATCACATGTAGATTTTAGAATATCAATCTTTGGAATGTGAGTAAATGAAATTTTATTAATGATTTAGTTGATGAAATTAATTAAGATTTCTATGGACATTGTATGCGTATGGTATTTAAATTGTGCATATTTGATATTAGTGATTAGCATACATATTTGTTTAAGGAATAACTACAATATCCTTATACACATGTTGTATGCATAATTAATCACATAAGGTTATACCATATCAAAATTATGGTCATATGTACAATTAGTATACACAATGGTGTGATGTCTTTGTGATGAGTATGTAGAATCAAGGAGTAGTCAAAACATCCTTACTAGGAACAAACACTCTATTTTGTTCTAACGAACAAAATACATCACACAAAGATTTAAAGACATCCATTGTAATTAAATGTGTGGTTGTAATTAATCTTTGCCTACAGGTAGAAAATTATGATCATAGTTTTAATTAGGGTGGAATGGAACGGCTTTATATTTTCTAAGTAGCCCACAGGTATTAGGGGATATAACTGCATTCTAGTTTCATCAATTCGAAATAAATTCATGCTATGCTAATGTCTTTGCCCATAGGTAGACTTTAGTGATACGAATTTATATTTATATGATTAATTAAGATAGAATATCAAATTATATTCTTAAGGTACCCACAAGAATTAAGAATAAGGAAATAATTTGATAGTTTATCATAAAAGTATATATGGATCTAATTGAGTTATAACTTTAGCCCACAGGCAAGTTGTATGTCAGTAGATTCATGTTTTTTAAGCATGATTTACATTGGTAAAACATGATATATTATTAATCTCAAATTTTAGTTATAAGCATGTATGTTCAATACTATGCAGTCATACAACCTGCGAATTTTCTCTGATATGAAAAATGATATTCCCAAATTGAGGGGTGATAACTATAAAGTATCATTCATTTGGGGTGGATGGACATTTCTAATGCTATTAGGAAAGACGGACCACCTTCTATCGTTAAGACCAGAACTTTAGATGAGGTTGATCTGTATGAAAGTGGGAGCGATCTAATCGCCTCTCAGTTATGTTCATAAAGACCTCAATCTCTGCTGGAATTCATGGTTCTGTCAAACAACATAACAAGATTAGGCCACTTCTAAAGGCTATAGTTGAACAACTTTAGACTTCAGATAAGGCACTTGTCAGTACCCCAATTATGAAGTTTTCATCCCCTAGACTCACTATAGTAAAAGATGTGTGTAAGCACATCATGCAGTTAAGGGACATTGCAACTCAACTGAAGTCACTTGAGGTTGACATGTCTGATTCTTTCCTTGTGCACCATATTCTTAACACTCTTCCATGGCCTTGTGGACCCTTCAAGATATCCTATAATGCACATAAGGATAAATGGTCAATTAATAAATGTTTGACCATGTGTGTTCAGGAGGTGGGAAGGCTGAAAATGCAAATGAGAGAATTTCTTGAATATGACTTGATTAGTGGGAGCGATCAATTCAAAAACCTTGTTTCTGAAAAACATTATTCAAATAATCGACCTTCCATTTCGAGTTTAAGATTGGTTGTTAACAATATTCCTTCGCATAACCGAATGTTGTACAACCAATCATTCAAGATCCACAACCTGCTGATATTGATCCAGTAGATCAAGTTGTTGATGAGGAACAAGAAGAAATTGTTGAGCAACCATTTGAACAACAAGTTCCTCAAGAAGATAATGAAACAACATTAAGTAGATCTACTAGAACAATAAGATCAGCGATACCTAGTGAATATATAGTGTATCTACAGGAATCTGACTATAATTTATGAGCTGAAAATGATCCTGGAATGTTTTCACAAACCATGAACTGTAGATCATGGTATGATGCTATGAAGGCTAAGATGAATTCTAAGGCATCTAACAGAGTTTGGGATCTAGTTAAGTTGCCTGATGGTGTAAAAGCCACTGGATGAAAATGGGTCTTTTAAAACAAAGAGAGACTCAATTTGCAACATTAACAGATATAAGGCAAGACTCATTGTTAAAGGATTCACTCAAAGAGAAGGAATCGACTACAAGGAGATATTTTCTCCTGTATCTAAGAAAGATTCTCTTCGTATCATTCTAGCATTGGTTGCACATTTTGAATTAAAGTTGCAACAAATGGATGTGAAAACGATCTTTCTCAATGGAGATCTAGAGGAAGAGGTTTACATGAAATAAACCATAAGGATTTTCCTCTAATAATGGTGAGCATTTGGTGTGCAAGATCATGAAATCCATATATCGATTGAAACAAGCTTCTCATCAATGGTATTTAAAATTTCATGATGTTATCTCTTCATTTGGTTGTGTGGAGAACATTGTGGATGGATGTATATACCAAAAGGTTAGTGGGAGCAAAACTTGTTTCCTTATTCTATATGTGAATGATAATTTACTTGCAACCAAAGATAATGGTTTACTATATGAGGTGAAACAATTCCTTTCTGAAAACTTTGACTTGAAGTATATGGGAGATGTATCTTATGTCACTGGCATTAAGATACATAGAGACAGACATTGAGGTATCCTAGGTTTGTCTCAAGAGACCTATATCAACAAAGTTTTGGAAAGATTTAGGATGAGGAATTGTTCACCAAATATAGCTCCTATTGTGAAAGGTGATAGGTTCAATTTGGATCAGTGCCCAAAGAATAGCTTTTAGCGGGAACAAATGAAAAACATTCCTTATACTTCAACAGTAGGAAGTCTTATGTATGCTCAGGTCTGCACAAGACCTGTCATTGCATTTGCTGTTGGAATGCTAAAGAGATATTAGAGTAATCCAGGTATAAACCACTGGAGAGCTGCAAAGAAAGTATTGATATACCTTTAAGGTACTAAAGAGTACATGCTTAAGTACAAGCTAATCAACAATTTGGAAGTGACTGGTTACTACGATTCAGATTATGCTGGCTGCATTGACTTAAGAAAATCTGCTTCAGGATATATTTTCATGCTAGCCAATAGAGCTGTATCATGGAGTAGTAAAAAGCAATTTTTAATTGCTACTTCCACTATGTAAGTTGAGTTTGTATCTTGTTTTGAGACTACCTCACATAGTGTATAAATGAATAGTTTCATTTCTTGGCTTAGAAATATGGATCCAATTTCTAGGTCATTAAGATTATATTGTGACAATTCAGCTGTTGTTTTTATGGCTAAGAACAATAAAGGTGGTAGTCGAATCAAGCATATCGACATTGAGTGTCTAGTCATAAAAGTACGTGTTAACAATAAAACAGTGGTTATTGAACACATAAGCACTGAATTGATCAATGCTGATCCTTTAACTAAAGGCATGCCTACATTGAAATTTCAGGATCATGCATAAAGAATGAGACTTGGTTCCTTTATGAGATTTTCGTTGTAAGAACGATGTTATTTATGAAACTTTATTTGTGATATTTTCTCATTCAGTATTGCGCATATATTTAATTTGAGAAATATCACTAAGTTTTGGACCTAGAATAAACATGAGGTTTATTCATTAAGTTACATGGGCTTGGGAAACATGATGCACTGTGATACATGGAAGATATTACTTGCTTTAAGAGGATCTATCGCTATGATCCATGCATTTTGTTTTTCAGGAGGTATATGATGAAGTGTGTGGATCAAGTGGGAGAATGTTGGAATTTTAAATTATTATATTAGTGTACATTTAATTCAGAAAATATTCCATTATATGTGGTCCACATTTAAAGCCCACTAACCCACAATCCTTCAGTTGCCCATTTTGTAACCGACCAATTAATTTAGTAACTGTCCAATTAAAAGTCATAATGGGTAGTAACTGTAATATCCCAAATTTTGAAATTTGAAAATAAGAAATATTATATGGGAATTTATTATGAAAATTTGGCCTAAATAGTTTTAAAGCTATTTTCTAGATTTTTAGGCTTATTATCCCAAATATTCAAGGAAAAATAGTTAAAGGATAATTTTTGGTCTATAAATTTTAGAACCAATATTTTATGGCCTAAAGAGTTAATTGTGGAAGAAAATCCGTATATGGAATTAAGAATTTAATTTCCAATACTTATTTAATGCTTGCAAATAATTATATGAATAACAAGTACATCTCATTGATCAATTTATATCATATTTTTCGGTGAAATATGAGGTGACTTTTTCAAATACATGTAGCTGAAATATATTTACATGCACACCATTATTATTATTTCTGCATTTCACATTCTTTTGCAAAACGCACAACCAACTAAAGTGACTTTTGGCCAATATAAAAAAATGAAAGAAGTGTATGTATATATGTGAATGTGCCGTAGGAGTTGGAAGTTTAGTGAAGTGTGAATATTATTTTTTTAAGCAACATCTTTCCGTCATCATACTTCACTTTAGATGGAAGGATATTTGTACAAGAGACATACACTCCACCCTCTTGCCAAACCTACGGCCAACACCCATACACTTTCACACATATAATTCTTCACCCACTTTCACCTATTTTATCATTTTCTACCAAACTCCACCAAACTCACCAAATGATACGTATACTCCACCTTCTCATTTTTGGCAATTATAAATAGAAGACACACCTCTCCATTGTTGTATGTATGTCGTCCAAAAGAGAGGGGAAAAAAATAGTGGAAAGCCAAAAGAGAGAAAAATAAAGGAGAAACCAAAAGAGAAAGAGAGGACAATAGAAATTGAGAAAGTGTTCGGTGAATACAAGAAGGATTTATGCAATTGATTTATGGGTCTAGGTAAGGATTTTAATCCCTCTATTATTTTTATTCTAGTAGATTAATATTGTTTTTGAGGTTTAAAAGCTTTCCGAAAGATAAGAGTTTTCATGAGAATTTTCTGTCACCTTATAAGACAGTGTTATTTTGAAACTTTATCTGGACAGTGTTCACATTTTTAAAATCTGGGAATAACTGGAATGTGATAAAATCATGAAATTTTCCAGATAAAAAGTAAACTTTCAGGGCTTTCCATTGATATATAATTTGTAACATTTTGAGCTCTGGACAAGGAGAACATAATTTTTGAAGTTAAGCCTTATTTACTGGAATTAAAATCTGAGCAGTGGTTGGAAACATAAAATCTGGGAATGACTCATGTATTTCGAGTTAAAGCTGTTATTTTTATTTGAAAATAGACATGTTAAGGATTGTGTAGAATTTTACGGAACCTCATTTCGATTTTTTTGGAATTAATTATGATTTTGCAAAGTTGCTGAAAAATCTGCCCAGAAAATTCAGTATTGCGTTTTTAAGAAAATGTAAGGGTAAAAATGGAATAATAAATCCACCAAGGGTAGAAAGGTAAATTAAACCTTAAGGATATTATTCTAAGTGATATGGTAATATGTTAGGGTATCCGAGGATTCCGGAGTCAGATTTGAAGGACGGTCATATCACTATTCATAAATAGTGCCGTATTTATGAATAGTACCGTATACAAGAATAGTAATTACTATTCACGTGGAAAGAAGGTACGTTCGCGTACAGTAAATTTAACTCTGATGTGACTTGTATGCTTATATGTGATAGATGATTTCATAGAGTGATGGACAAGACTTGGTCTTGGGTCAGGCACTGTGACTAAGTTTATGGGGCTTAGATCACCGATTTATACATTCAGCTTGATACGGGTTATAGTCTTGATAATGCCGTGAGATTGTTTTCCTAGCGCTGAGGAAACGAATAGCTATCGTGGCACTAGTTAGTGCAAACGTGGATGACTTTACATCTGCTGTGTGCTTATGTATTGTTGTAACCTTACATCTGCTGTGTGCTATGTATTGGTTAATGCTGAAATGTTATGAATATCTGTCATACATATACTGTTATACTTTTCATATGAGGTTAACTGTTACCTGAGATTCAATTCGATTGAATCTCAGCATTGACTAAAGGTTCAGGAAAAGGAACTAGGATCAGAGAAGGCACCGAAGGATGGAGCCGAAGGGAGGCACTAATGGACGGATCCGTGAGGAGGCACCGGTCAGAATAAACGCAGAAAGAAAGATAACCGAACCTACCTTACAGCATGAATCTAATAAAGTTACTTCATATCATTTGGTGCTTAAACTAGAAAGGGTCGTCTATGTGGTTCAGTCAATCAGTCGCCGTAAATACTCGGTGAGACTCCCACTAGACCTACCCGGCCAGGCCAAATGAGATGATTTAACTAAGTTAGGTTCTATGCCCCAAGTCTACTCAAGGTTTGGTTGAAGAGGGTATAGTTACATGGAAGATTTGTAATTATAAAGTTTTGTATTACTGTATCACATGAACATTCCTTCGGGAAATTTTTAATACATCAGTATACGTCAGGCATCATCATATGTCTGAGTATTTTATATCAGTCACTCATTGTTAAACTCGTTGTTCAAATTTTTAGTACATGCTCTTCGTTTCCGCATTTCGCTGAGCTGTAGCACCTCAAAACTCTGACAAATTTTATAAAACCACGTGTCACTGACACGATTTATGCTACGGAATTTGGGGTGTTACAGTAACTGCCTAATTAATTGTCATAATGGCAATTCACCTCTGTGATGGCCAGAGGTGGGAATTCAGTCGGATATAAGTCTTGGTCCCCTAAGTCTGCTCTTACGGTTCAGTCTAAACACCATTTGCAGAGTGAGAGAGAGGCTCAGAAGGACCAAAACCCAGAGTTCATCTCTTCCTCTTTCAAGAACGAATCAATGGCTGAAGGTATTTTAGTTCTTCATCCTGTTTATTCCGCATTGATCTAATTGCTTAATCTAGGTATTTTGCATGATTAGATCGCCTTATTTCTAACAAGATAATAAGTGAAGATTTATTACAGAGAAATAATGAGAGGATTATATTTAATGGGTGCAAAAATGTAAAGACAAGTTTAAGTTTTCAGACAAAATGGATTTGTTCCTTATGTTAAGGACCATTCTAATGAGACAGAATGTTCTTTATAAAAAGGACTAGAGGGAGTAATATGTAGTTAAATAATACAAATGTATCAATTTTGCATTCTGAGTCTCATTTATCTCCCTCCATGTTAAGCCATGCCTTGTGTTCGTTGCACTAGGCTTGTTGCTCCATTTTTGTTGAAATTTAGGACAACTATTATTGGGCATAAATTGAACTTAGATTTGGATTATCAAGGTGTAAAATTGGGAATAAAAACAAGGGATAAGGTGTGTCCAGCAACATGAAATATGTTATCAGGTGTGTCCAATGTAATACCCTAATTTTCACAACTCTAATAAGCATTGTATTTCGGAAAATCATTACTAAAATACAAAGGTGAATATGTGTCTGAAAAGAATTATAATCTATTGATTATAATTTTATCCAAATTTCACTAGGGAATTAATAGACAAATGGTTGGATTTTAGACTACATATTTAGGAAAATAAAATGTGACATAATTAACACATTAAATAATGGTTAATTTATGATCATAAGGCAAGAAAATATTATGAAAACACTTAAATTAATTAATGGAAATTAGCAACAATAAATGAACAATTTAGCTTGCACTAATTGAGATTAGTTGCAAAATGCTTCAAGATGATTAAAGGCAAATTAGGATCATCAAATAAGGGCTAATTATATTTGAAAGTAATTAAGCCAATGAGGATGAAATAATACTTTCCTAATTAAGCACTAATTTTTATGATTAGTTAATAAATCAATTAACTAATAGCAAATACAATTAAGGGTGAAGATTGGATTTAAACAAACACAATTGAATCCAATGTTCCTAATTAATCCTATAATAAGCTTAATCCTCTTGTAATTGAATTAGCCAATGGAAAATCAAAAAATTGAGCTAAATCCTCATAGAATTAAATGGACCAATGAGAGAGATTAACAAATATAAGGTCAAGATTAAAACTAATAAAGTTAAATCCAAGGGTCTTAATTAATCACACAATTAAGCTTAATCCTTGAGAATTTAAATGAACCAATGGGGGGCTTTGAATGCTATATTTGAGAGACAATGGAAAAACACATTTTTGGAACCAAAGGGAAGAGGGCACGGTTTTGCTTGGGCAAAAGAAGAGGAACAATTGTTTATTAATTAATCAAACACATGGGATAATAAGGAGCACATGGGGGGACAAATTGGAAGAGATAATTAATGGGATCACATGGTAGCATTTATGAAGTGGAAGAGGATTAAGGAGAGAGAAAGGGAGAGAAGGACGGTTTTGGTTGTTTGGAAGAGTGAAGAAGAGTGTTTGTTGAATGGAATAGGAGTGTTTGGTAAGTGAAGAAGGGAGTTTGGAACCAAACATAAGCCTTGGAATTTTCCTATCACTAGTGCAAAAAAGGGCTTTAAGACCGCCTCATTTAGACCGGACATTGGATGCACCGGTCTTAAAGGTATGACCGGTGGCAGTTTTGTAAATATAAAGAACTTCTTATGTATGACCGGTGGCAGTTTTGTAAATATAAAGAACTTCTTATGTATGACCGGTGGCAGTTTTGTAAATATAAAGAATTTCTTATACCGGATCATTTTTTCATAGGTCTTAAATATATTATTTAGACCCGTTAAAAAACAAGCCGGTCTTAAAAATGTTATTAAAAAATATTCAAATATCAATTACTTTATGGAGAAATCTCACACAACCTAGGACTAATATTTTATGCGGTCCAAAATAATAAGGAAAAATTTAAATATAAAGGTAATAAAGTTTTAAGACCGAACATATATAAATGCCGGTCTTAAAAGTTATTCTTTTAAGACCGGACATAAAATGCGGTCGGTATAAAATATAGAAAAAGAGTGCGGATAAAAAATTAATTACTTTTAAGACCAGACTTTAAGACCATACTTTTAAAAATGAACCGCCAAATAAACATTTCTTCGCGCGAAAGCTTTTGTTACTATCACTGAAGAACCTCTGTTCATGTTGTGAAACCCTTCCTGTTGCATTACCTCTCTTCATGTCTCGAAAATGAACAGTGAAAATGATTCTATTCCTGTTCCGGGAATGACAGTTACTGCTGTGACTGGTGTGAGTTAGAACGAACCCTCTTCATCTCACAATGAGCCTCGTAACCGCCCTGCACGCCGTGGTAGAAGAGGCACTGAATGATGGATGTAACCCTAAGTCGGACTTCTGGCTCAAGGCTAGAGATTCAGTTTGATGAAAAGTTGGAACCCTTCGGTCCCAAGAAATCCAAATATACTAGTTTTGTCAGCTATCTAGCACGCAGCAAGGTTAGCATCTTGACACATGAGTGGAAAAATGTGGACGTTGGCGCAGTAAAGGATCCTATTTGGGACACTATCCGGCTTACATACACTGTCCCTGACTGCAAAAAGTTGAAAGACAAGACATTGTCTTATTGTGCTGATCGGTGGAGGAAGTTTAAGACCTTTCTAGCTAACAAGTATATTTTTGCCGAGGTTCAGCCTGTAGAAAATCCTTGGGACAAGTACACATTTATTGATGAACAAACTTGGCTACAATTTGTTCAGCTGCGGACCACTCCTGAAGCTCTGGTGAGTTTATATTTAGTTTTGTTTGCCCTTTTGTGTGCTTATTAACCTGTGCGGATATGTGAATGTTATTCATCTAATCTGTTAGTTAAATGGTTTGGTGTGTGAGTAGAAGTATACATTTCCCGCCTTTGTCTATGCAAGTCGATATGTAAACCCGAAAAGGTAAAATACTAAGAAGGTAATTAGGGAAATAATAATGGCATAAGAGTCAAGCCATTATTATAGTCTTAGTTCTATTATAGTAGGTAGTGGTTAGACATTTTGTTAGTTAGTTAGTATGTTAAGCGTGTAATAGTTTCGGTGTAAGCTGTTATTGGGGCTTAAGAGTCAAGCCTCTAACTATATATAAGAGGTTAGTCTAATATGTGTAGGAGCCAGTTATGATGAATGAATGAATTGACTAATGTTTGACCTTCAAATGAAGTAGAAGTTCTCTAATTTCTGTTAGACATCAATGGCTGGAATTCATAATTAATAGTTTTTTTTTTCAATTCTGATTCACAGAAAAGAAGGGAACAAGCACAGGAGATAGGGAGAAAGAATGATTGCCCGCATAGGGCTTCTCGCGGCGGATATGAAATGGTCGAAAAAGAATTGATGACGACCAAGCAGAAGAGATTGAAAGATGAAGCTGAATCCAATCCTTCTGCGATAGTTGATCAGCCATCTCCTATACGTCGCGAGGAGTTGTGGTTGCATATTCGGCAAAAGCCAAGCGGGCGCCTACACGAGTGAACAAACTCGTGTAGTTCGAAAGAATTGTAAGTATCGTTATTGTTATTTTTTAGTTACTAAACATGTTTCATTACTAAGCTTCTCGTTATCTGTATCTTACAGGAAGATCTTAAAAAGAAAGAAGCAGAGGGATCTTTTGTGTCGAACGGGAGGAATGATGTTCTGACCGTTGCGACCGGAAAACCGGATTACGTGCGGCGTGTAAGGGGGGTTGGAGGACGGGTAGGCCTGAAGGAATACTTTGGTAAATCCAAACGCCACAAACAAATTATGGTTACCCAGGAGGAGATGGAACAGACGCTGGTCAAATTAAGTGATGAAGCAGCAGCTAAAGAAGCAATGTTTCAATCCCAGATGGAACAGACGCTGGCCAAATTAAGTGAGGAAGCAGCGGCTAAAGAAGCAATATGGCAATCCCAGATGAGCCAGATGAAGGAGGAAATGAATCATATGAGGCTCCTTTTGAGCTTTCATCCAGAGACCAGTGTTCCCGTCACACATTCACCTGTGGTTATGCAGCAGAGCACTAAGGGGAGCTGCATTGTTGGATAGTCAGAGCAACCTCCTCCTCAAGTTCCATCCCCTCGTCAAGCTACATCCCCTCCTCCTCAAGTTCCATCCCCTACTGCTTTGACTGCCAAGGAAAAACTATATGATTTGGCAAACAAAAATTATTTTAAAGATAAATCATGGCATGTCCAAGAAGTAGTAGGCGTCCCTCATCCTGAAGATGTTTACCTTGACAAAATAGATGTAATGTCCCTGCTGATTCCTGGACAGGAGCTTAGTAATCCAATCATTCAACTGTTTATGAAGTAAGTATCTGATTCTATGTGTACATAATTTAAATGCATCGTTTAGACACACATACATATATACTAATTCCCTGATCGATGTCATTATTGTAGGTTCATGCATTAAGAATTGGTTGTACAGGGCAGAATAAATGATTTTGGATTCTTGTGCACAGTCTATGCAAGCACAACATCCTTGGAGTTAAGACAAGAATACATGTCAACCAGGGTGTGTGAAGTGATAAGAAAGGTGTACGTGTTTCCATACTACCACAGGTACATATCACAATTCTTGTATGTAATTCACTTAATATAATTCTGCGACATATATCAATGAGTACTTTACTGCTGTGAATTTTCAGCCGCCACTGGCAGTTGGTCCTCATGTACATGGAGGATCATAAAGTTATCTTCTTATGCTCCACTCATAGTGAGCCAGAGCCTATATTGAGGCAGAGCATCAACAAGTAAGCATGTCATTTTGATTCTCTTGTCTGAAATCTCTACTGTGAATTTTCAGTGAACATTTGATAAATTTATGATTTTGATCATAGTGCCATGAGGACCTTCCAAGTCGAGGTAAACAAAAAGTGTGGGCCTCAGGCCACTTTTCCTAAATGGTTAAGACCAGAGGTTAGTATATATTTGGACACTGGCGCACTGCCTTGTGAACTTGGTCAATAAGCTATATATGCTAGCTCTTATATATATTTCTTGTTCATTTTAGACCCATCGGCAACCAACGGGGTCCAACTTATGTGGCATGTACGTCATGAAACACATGTATGATGTTATCACGGGAGGAACGACAAAATTGTTCGCAAAGGTAAATGTATTTGATGTTACATATTATGGCTGAATTCAGTTTCTGGCTTAATGTTACATATGAAATATGTAAGCAAGTTAATTCAGTTTCTGTCTTTAATGTTACAGAGGTTTGCCGGACCTGCTCCCTTTCCTGATACTGAAGTGGAGCACATACGCAATATGTTTTGTGAATATCTATATGAACTAATTAAGTCCTAAATTCATTTGTAAAATATACGCACAATGTGTAATTCAATAATAAATTTGTATATTTTTTCGAAGAAATTCGTTCATTCATTCTAGATATTTAGTGCTTGAAATTTGAGGTACATGATGTTGTAAATGAGAAAAAATAGACTATCTGAAAGTCCGGTGCTAAAAGTCTTCGTTTATTTCTAAAAATATGGCGAGACCTTTAGGACCGCATAATTATTAAACCTCCGGTGCTAAAAGTCTTCGTTTATTTAAAAAAAAAACTATGGCTAGACTTTTAGGACCGGACGTAATTATTTGTCCGGTCTTAAAAGTCTTCTAAAAATATGCTAGACTTTTAGGACCGCATCTTTATGTTACGACCGGTCCTAAAAGTCTACGTTTAATTAACTAAAAAATATGTCTAGACTTTAAGACCGTAAATTTGTTAAATAACCGCTCCTAAAAGTCCATCTTCTTCGTTTATTTTTAAAAATATGGTGAGACCTTTAGGACCACATATTTATTAAACCTCCGGTGCTAAAAGTCTTCGTTTATTTCTAAAAAAACTATGGCTAGACTTTTAGGACCGAATTTTTATATTTTGTCCGGTCCTAAAAGTCTACGTTTAATTAACAAAAAATATGTCTAGACTTTTAAGACCGTAGTTTTGTTATATGTCCGCTCCTAAAAGTTCAGTCATAAAAATATTTTTTGAAAATATGGCTTAACCTTTAGGACCGTGTATTTGTTTCCTCTTAATAGATTTTGACTCGGTTTTTGTAACACCCCAATTTCCGTAGCATAAATCGTGTCGGTGACACGTGGTTTTATAAAAATTCATCAGAGTTTTGAGGTGCTACAGCTTAGCGTTTTGCGGAAACGGAGAGCATGAACTAAAAATTTGAACAACGAATTTAACAATGAGTCATTGATATAAAAATACTCAGACATATGATTATGCCTGACGTATACTGTTATTTATTTTACAAAATCTCCCGAAGGAATTATTCATGTGATACAGTAATACAAAACTTTATAATTACAATTCTTACATGTAACTATACCCTCTTCAACCAAGCCTTGAGTAGACTTGGGGCATAGAACCTAACTCGGTTAGATCATCCCATTTGGCCAGCCGGGTAGGTCTAGTGGAAGTCTCACCGTGCTAGGGTGACCGATTGATCGAACCACATAGACGACCCTTCTAGTTTAAGCACCAAATGATATGAAGTAACCTTATTAGACTCATGCAATACGGTAGGTTCCGTTGACTTTCTTCCCTCATTTCCTTTAACCGGTACCTTCTCACGGCTCCATTTATCGGGTGTTTATCTATGGCTCCATCTACGGTACCTTCTCGATCCTGGTTTCTTTACGAACTATTAGACAGAGATCGAGATCCAATACCCATCGGACCTCAGGTAACAGTTAACCTCATATGAAAAGTATAACAATATATGTATGACAAATATTCATTATATTTCAGCAGTAATCAACACATAAGCACAAAGCATATGTATGATCAGTACAATGACAGAACATAAGCACAAAGCAATATGTAAAGTCCCACAACATGTCTGCACATACCCTATGCCACGATCACAACAAGTGTCCTCAGCGCTAGGAAAACTCAAACGGTATTATCAAGACTATAACCCGTATCAAGCTGAATGTATATAAACAATGACCTAAGACAGAGTCTTAGCCACAGTACATGAATCATTTCATCACATATAAGAATACAAGACACATCAGAGTTAAAGTTACAGTACGCGAACGTACCTTCCTTCCTTGTGAATAGTAATTTACTATTCATGTATACGGTACTATTCATGTATACGGTACTATTCACGTATACGGTACTATTCACGTATAGTAATACGCCCGTCCATCAAATCTGCTTCCGGAATCCTCGGATATCCTATAAGGATAATATCACATTTATCATTATTTAGCAGCATATCAGGCATTTTAGGTGCAAATTACCATTTTGCCCCTAGTTTGACTAATTGGTGAAATTTCGCGAGCTTCGCTACTTTGACTCTAATCTTCCAAAATTTTGCCATATCTCTTCCTCCAATATATTTTTGAAATAAATATCATATTTATCCCTAAAACATGATATCTATACTATCTTGGTAAAATAAAGATTTACCTAGCATTTCTACTATATCTACCGAAAGAACTACTAAAGCTTAAGACTAAGGACCAAAGAACTTACTCAGAGCTCCGCTAGATTTTCTCCGGACTCCTCCTTCTCTCTAACCTCTCTAGAATATGGTTTTGGTGTGAGAAATGAGAAGAAGTGAAGCCTCTATTTATAGGGTGGAAAAATGGGTCCTTTAGTGTAATTTTCTCCTTTGGGTCCTTTTACGTAATTTTCCCCTTGCCAAATTTTCAAACTCTTCACGTGAAGGCAGCTGAAGGTTTTGAAAATATTGTCTGTGGGTTCCACACCTTGCTTTATGTGATTTGTACCAATAAAGTTCTACTTTAACGAAATTCATTTCCGATTGCTAGATCGATCACTAACGTCCTTAAGTTTTGAGTATACTTTTTGGTTGGTGGCAGGATACCGAGATTTATGGTCTAATTAGACTTCCCTAGTTGGACTAAACTTATTCCTCAATGTTAGCAAAAATAACCTTTACTGGTTTTGTTTTCGAGGTTAAATTATGTGGGTTCCAGATAAGTCCTTATATTTTCTCCAGGATTTCCACATCTTCACAACTATTCCATATTGCGTTCTTGAATGAAGTGGGAGAAAGAATATTATATTATTATCCAAATAGTAAATTACTATTGAGTGGGTCCCGCTGACATTTTTTTCAAACTCACGGGAATTCTGTCGGCAGAGCTGAAATAATTTGACGTGGGTCCCACATGAATAGTAAATACGTATTTATGAATAGTGAATATGTATTTTTGAATAGTAAATACTATTCATGGATCCAAAAATTATGATTCCAAATTTGTCACTCCCAAAAATAGGGCCTAGTAGTCTCCCAAAAATAGGCAAATTCTCAAATATAGGGTTCCAGATAAACAAATATCCGGGTATTACAGTTTTCAGACAAATTTTTAGGGTTCAAGACAACCGAGGTTCTGGCGTTGTGCTCAAGCTAAGTCCCTCGTTGTCGTCGATGTTACCTCTCTTGATGTTGAGCAGCACTATCGGTTTCCCTTTTCGTTGTCTCTTTTCTTTTTGTTGGAAAAATAAGGAAGATACTGAAAGGAAACTGAAAATATTCAACTCAGGTCGAGGTAACACCGACGACAATGACGGTCCAACCTTGACAAGAATAGTCACTTTGTTTGTTTTTATTCGAATAAGGTAAACGATCTTTTTTTGTTTTTTGTATGTTCTTAATTGTATTGTGGGAATTTTTAATGTTGATTTACACGAGGACAATGTTTTGTTTGTTTCCTTTTTTGTCGGAAAAAGAAAGAAGATATTGAAAAGGACATGGCGATCGAATATGGAAACAAAAAGATCTTTATATTATTATTTACTGCTAGCCCGTGAGGAGCAGCAGCAGAAGACGAACAAAAAAAAAACATCTACTCCCCCATCGTTGTCGGAGGGGAGGAGTCGTCGGAGAGGTCGTCATCGAAGGATGGTACTCAATGTCCCGGGCATCGAGTATCGCTGCGCAGCTTTGCGTTGACGGTGTGATAGACTCGAGACAGCTGGCCGCAGCGTCGGTCTATATGATCGAGGCGGGCCAGGATGTGCTGAATCATCTGGTAGATTGTCGTAGCCGGAGGCAACGGAGGAGGAGGACCTCGTGGTGGTGGAGCAGCCATTACAGTGGATGTCTCAGAAGTGATGGAGAAGAATGTGAAGGAAGTAAAGTAACATCGGGTTTAAATAGAGAACCCCGCCCGAACAATGTGAAACGCCGAAACAATAACGAGGAGACGCATAGTTCCTCGAATACGAGGAGACGCCTAGTTGGGAAGTTTACCGGAAGTCGAAGAGATTCGAATCATTCATTTGAACGAGTGTAGGGATACGACTCGGGAACCTTTAATACCGGATATTGTAAAAGATCTGTTCTTAAACTAATTAGAAAAAATTATTACTTTAAAAAAATTGAATTGAAAAAAAAAAAGATTTCTAGGACCGGATATGAGATAAAAGGTCGGTCTTAAAAGTAATTGAATTGATTGAAAAAATAAATAATAGACTTTTAGGACAGGATATATTTTAAAAGGTCGGTCTTAAAATCAATTGAATTGAAAAAATAATAATAGACTTTTAGGACCGGATATATTATTAAAGTTCGGTCTTAAAATCAATTGAATTGAAAAAAAATTAAATAATAGAATTTTAGACCGCATATTTATTAACTCCTCATACCTCTCTATCCTTATTAAACTCCTCATACCTCGTAACTCAACATACCTCTCTATCCTTTGTAACTCCTCACAATCTCGTAACTCCACACTACGTGGCTCTCTGCCTCAACTGCTCAAACCATGGTTAGATACAAGAGAACCGCTCGTAGGGGTGCTCTTACTCCTGATGCTCGTGCCTTCCGTAGATCGTTATACGGTGTGCCTCCTCCATTGAGAGTGCGTTCTATTATGACAGAGAAGTCTCGGGTCGTTGGACCCATTGTTATTTCGGATGATGAAGACATTGCCGCACCCTCCCCCCTCCACCCTTCAGATCATGAAGAGGTTCCTCGCTCCCCTCTCCGGCCGGTTGGCCCCGGCGCCTACCCGACCCCTCTCCTCTTTCCTCTAATGATGCATTGCGATCGATGCGAAATAAGACAGGAACTTGCTGATATCCTGCGGGAATTTAATGCTTTTCATGCCGATATCGCCAAGGATGTTTAGTCAGATTCTTGTTTTTGATAATTTTCTACTTGTTTTTCTTTTGTATTTTTTCTTGTGTACGTGCATATTCTCCAGTAATGTATGAAGCATTAAGAACTAAACTTATGTCTTTTTTTTTGTTCATATTCTCAAGTTTTCCTTTAATTTTTTTTTCATTGAGTTGCTGCTGCGCTCGCCAAAGTCAATCCTCTTTTTTTTTAAAAAAAAAATGAGGACTTTTAAGACCGGATGTTTAATAAAACTCTGGTCTTAAAATTAAATGAATAATAAAACATTAGGACCACTAAGCTTGTGTCTTTTTTTTGTTCATATTCTCAAGTTTTCCTTTAATTTTTTTTTCATTGAGTTGCTGCTGCGCTCGCCAAAGCCAATCCTTTTTTTAAAAAACAAATGAGGACTTTTAGGACCGGATGTTTAATAAAACTCCGGTCTTACAATTAAATGAATAATAAGACATTAGGACCGCTAAGCTTGTGTCTTTTTTTTTGTTCATATTTTCAAGTTTTCCTTTAATTTTTTTCATTGAGTTGCTGCTGCGCTCACCAAAGCCAATCTTTTTTTTTAAAAAAAAAATGAGGACTTTTAGGACCGGATGTTTAATAAAACTCCGGTCTTAAAATTAAATGAATAATAAAAATTAGGATCAGCGTTTTGTAAACGTCCGGTCTTAAAAATGTAATTATATATTTAGGACCGTCTACTTTATAATTAACCGATCTTAATAAAATCCAAAATACTAAAACATCTCTGTCGCGCGGAATATTAAATTTCCCTCTCTGAACTTCTCTTGTCGCGCCGAAAGTGATTACTCAGATTCTGTCTCCAGTGTTTTTGTGTTGCTTCGTCGACTGCTTTGCGTTGCTCTCTCGAAAATCACTTTCTGGTTCCTTAGCTAAACGTCTATAGACCAAGCTATAAGAGGTGTTTCCGTTATATAACTTTATGGTTTTCTGGGTTGAACGAAATCGATGAAATGTTCTTGTGAGTTTCTCTGTTGTTAATGAATATTGTATTTTGAAGATTATATTTGCGCTTTAGACCTACCCAACTGACCAACAAGTGTTTTAGGTTACTCTTGATGTCTGCAACATCAACGCTTGTGGCGGGAGAAGAAAGACTCCGCAAACGCATTTGAATTTATATGCTACAGGTGAGTCCACAAGATCTTCACGCGATGCATTTAATTTCCTCGTCATGCTTTGATTTTTCTTCTTGGATTCACTGTGATACATTTATGACCAAAAGTGTTTCTTCGTTATGCATTTAATGGGCAAGTTTCTCCATAAAAAACAAAAAAAAATTGACATAACCGAGATTGAGCATAAATATGAATTTGGTGTTGCCTTATTTTATATCCGTGTCATAAATAGGAATTCTACTATGGATCACGGTTGGATAACTGCGTTACGGACGAGTGTTGAATATTAGAATGGGGTGAGGGACTTTATAGAATTTGCTAAACAAAATGCATGTGATGATAGTGGGAAGTTTTATTGCCCTTGTGTAGGATTTTGTGAAGGATATATATTATTCCCAACTCAGTTACTCATTGTCGGATTATTCCCTTTCCATGATATTATAATTAATATCATATTTCCTAGAATAATATCAAAAATGATATTTTCACCTATTTTGACATTTTTACCCTTGGTGGATTTATTATTACAATTTTGCCGTCACATTTTCCTAAAAACGTTATTTCAGCATTTCTGGGCAGATTTTTCAACAACTTTGAAAAATCATAATTAATTCTAAAAAAATATAAAGGAGGATCTGTAAAATTCCTCATGACCCTTGACATGTATATTTTCAAGGAAAAATATTCCAAGAACCTAGAACACCAAGAATCATTCCCAGTTTTCATTTTCTCAACGCTGCCCAGATTTTATTCCAGAAAACGTAGCCTAAATTCAAGGATTTTTATCTCCTTGTACAAAATTCAAAATGCTACACTCTAGGTATATTTGAAAAGCTCTAAATGTGTACTTTAACCATGAAAATGTTCAGGATTTAATAACCTCATATTCTACATAAAATCATAGCCTTTTTGTTGCTATCTCTAGCAAACTTTTAACCGTAAATTTCGCTACTTTGATCTTCGATCTTCAAGAATTTTGCTATATCATATTTTTCATCTAATTTTCGAAATGAACTCATTTTTAACCATAAAAACATGAAAAAAATTGCTCTTGAATATTTAAGATGAAAGCATAAATTAACTATGAATTTAAACTAGAACTTCAAGAACTACAAAAGCTAAAGATTAGAAAACTTACCCTTGAAGAACCTTGCTACTCCTTCTTCCTTCTCACTTCTCACTAGCTCTCACTTCTTTCTACTCTTTGTAGAATGTTTTTGGTGTGAAGAATGAAGAAGCTCAAGGTGCCTATTTATAGGAAAATTCCAAGGCTTATGTTTGGTTCCAAACTCCCTTCTTCACTTACCAAACACTCCTATTCCATTCACCAAACACTCTTTTTCACTCTTCCAAACAACCAAAACCGTCCCTCTCTCCCTTTCTCTCTCCTTAATCCTCTTCCACTTCATAAATGCTACCATGTGATCCCATTAATTATCTCTTCCAATTTGTCCCCCCATGTGCTCCTTATTATCCCATGTGTTTGATTAATTAATAAACAATTGTTCCTCTTCTTTTTGCCCAAGCAAAACCGTGCCCCTCTTCCCTTTGGTTCCAAAAATGTGTTTTTCCATTGTCTCTCAAATATAGCATTCAAAGCCCCCCATTGGTTCATTTAAATTCTCAAGGATTAAGCTTAATTGTGTGATTAATTAAGACCATTGGATTTAACTTTATTAGTTTTAATCTTGGCCTTCTATTTGTTAATCTCTCTCATTGATCCATTTAATTCTATGAGGATTTAGCTCAATTCTTTGATTTTCCATTGGCTAATTCAATTACAAGAGGATTAAGCTTATTATAGGATTAATTAGGAACATTGGATTCAATTGTGTTTGTTTAAATCCAATCTTCACCCTTAATTGCATTTGCTATTAGTTAATTGATTTATTAACTAATCATAAAAAATAGTGCTTAATTATGCAAGTATTATTTCATCCTCATTGGCTTAATTACTTTCAAATATAATTAGCCCTTATTTGATGATCCTAATTTTCCTTTAATCATGTTGAAGCATTTTGCAACTAATATCAATTAGTGCAAGCTAAATTGTTCATTTATTGTTGCTAATTTCCTTTAATTAATTTAAGTGTTTTCATAATATTTTCTTGCCTTATGATCATAAATTAACCATTATTTAATGTGTTAATTATGTCACATTTTATTTTCCTAAATATGTAGTCTCAAATCCAACCATTTGTCTATTAATTCCCTAGTGAAATTTGGATAAAATTATAATCAATAGATTATAATTCTTTTGAGACACATATTCACCTTTGTATTTTAGTAATTATTTTCCAAAATACAATGCTTATTAGAGTTGTGAAAATTAGGGTATTACATCCAATGTCTTAAGGTATTTTTTAATTCATTTAACACCCTATAATATTTTTCATGTGTGGTTAGTACCCTAGAGCATTTTTGTGGTTTATCCAGCACCCTAGTATTTTTCAGGCGCGTCCAACTCCCTAAAGTTGCTATTGGAAAAAAAAAATTAAGTTGCTGAATACACCTTCACTTAAATGGCTTTTTGAGATTTAATGGCAAGGTTAAAATTGCACCTAAAAAATACTTTATTGAAAAAATTCTTCTAAGAAAATTAATACTTTAAAGTCAAAATTACGCCACAAAATACTCTAGCACTTGGAAAAATACTTTAATGTACTAGATAGACCACAAAATACTTCAAGATGCTGGATGAATCACAAAATATTCTAGGATGCTGGGCGCACATGAGAAAATATTTTAGGACAATGTGTATGAAAAATCTCTTGTTGGGAGGGATAAGGCTCACTTTCATTTATTTTATTTTTTAAAAAAGGTCAATCATCACCAGAGCTCCAGCCCTGTCTGGTGGTCGGCCTCTGGCGTTCAGCACACCTAAAGGAAGGTGACCACCAAGCCATTCAATGCTTTATATGAAGCAAAACAAATGCATGTATCAAGACTAGATATGCATGAACAAGTGAAATAAAGAATTTTGCAACTAAAATAAAGTCAATTACAAGAAATATAAAGGAATTTACAACTCCCATAAATGCAGGTGTCCACACGAACAAGTGAAAAAAGAGCATTGCATTTATGAAAGTTGTAAATAGATTATGGTAAGGATTAATGCAAACACTAATTTATAGCATTTAAAGCTCTTTCTATTCTAAATCCTTTTTAGGTTTTTTTTTTTCCAAACAAAAGAAATTTGAGTTGCAAAAAATGCTCATCCTCTTTGTTGTCTGAGAAGTTTGAAGAGAAAACAAGTGAAATTTTCATTCAGAAATGGACTATCTTCCTTTCACTTTTTATTATCTCTAGTTGATTTTCTCCCATTCTTTGCTCATCTCTCTCATACATTCCTAAGATTTAGCTTATTGGCCATCATGTGATGACTTTGATTGATATATGGGTTAAGGAGCAAATTTACCAATGAACTATTGGTCTAGGTGCACCCAACACAATAAACTATCATGTGGACCTTAAATACAAATGAACTTCTGAAAACATTGAATGGGCACAAACACGTTAGCACTGTGTAAACGTCCGTCAATACATTTCTGTGTATTTTTGGGGAAAAAGTCTGTCCTGCTCCTGCCCACAATGAATTTCTTTTTTTCCCTCTTTCTGTGTATTTTTGTTCTGGATTTGCGGCTTGCTTGTTCATGCAAAAATCTGTTCTTAAAGTGAACATACACTGCGATGGGTGTAAGCACAAAGTGAAGAAAATATTGCAGAAAATCGACGGTACCTCCATTGGCACATACTTGCAAAAATTATATGTGAAAAAAAAAACTCAGTTTTTGTAGGCGAATCTTAAATCAAGTGAATATTGTGGTTGACAGGGGTGTTTACGACGGAGATAGATGCGGAACAGGGGAAGGTGACAGTGTCTGGGAATGTGGACCCCAACGTTCTCATCAAGAAGCTAGCGAAATCAGGGAAGCATGCACAGCTCTGGGGTGCTCCCAAATCAAACAACAACCAAAGCCAGAATCACCTCACTAACCAGGTGAAGAACATGCAAATCGACAATGGAAAAGGCAGTGGAAATAACAAGGGCCAGAAAGGCGGAAACAATCAGCCCAAGGGCGGCGGTGGAGGCCAGCATGGAGGACTGACGCCTCAACAGCTTCAGCAGCTTCAGAGTCTTCAAGATCTGAAGCTTCCTCAATTCGAACTACCTCCAGGCCATAACCCGAACCAGAACCAAAAATCTCTCAAGTACGACTTGCCGGAGGATGACGACGATTACAGCGACGACGAGCTGGATGATGATTTTGACGACGATGATTTGGATGATGACGAGTATGACGATGATGAAATGGACGAACGCCCAATTCCCCTGAACAAGATGAAACCTGCTATGGGGAACGACGCTCCGATGATGCTTAATGGCATGAATATGATGAATCCTCCCAAAGGTGGGAATGCCGGACCAGGTAATGGTAAAAAGGGTGGCAGCGGCGGCGGAGGAGCGGTGCCTATTCAACTTCACGGTATGGGTGGCGGAAATGATGGTAAAAATGGGAACGGAGGAAAGAAAGGCGGAGGAGGAAATCAGTTTATTAGCCTCAATATAATTCCCACAAACGGACGTTGACGTCTTTGTGCTGCTTAATGTTTTCAAAAGTTGCTTTGCATTTATGGTCCACATAAGAGTTCTTTGTGTTGGTTGCTCCTGAACTCATAGTTTGTTGGTAATTTTGCTCCTTAACCCTTGATATATTATAGGGGATGAATTTTGTTTTTGTTTTTGTAGATTTCTTTTTTAGACTTTTATTCTTTGTTGTTTTGTATTTTTAGCCCATGCTCTGGGATGCAAATCTAGAAGATGGGTTTTGATTATAATGTTGCATTGTTGCTAAAGGGGGTATTAGCTTGCTTTTTTTCTTGTTGAATGCAATACCCTATTTGTAACCAAAAAAAAAAAAGGTAATAGAGGCTATCGGATAATAAGTTGCTACAATGGGGTGTGGTAAAGTTTCAAAAATCTTTGGGGCTATTGGATAATAATTTGCTACAATGGGGTTTGATTGAAATTTTCCCTAAAAAAATTATTTTGGAACATATTTAATAAGAAAAATTAACTTCAACTAATTTTATTAATATACTAGGGGAACCTTCCCTGTATGTTCTACTGGTCGATGTACACTGAATGATAATTTGTCGAGATTAGGGTTGTGGAGTAATGTGTTTTAAGTGTATGTTATTTGACGGACTACATTGTTTAGGACTTCACTAATTTGAAGTTTATATTTTGAATCGAATGAATAATTTTTAATAATTTTGTCATAATTATTGATTGAATAAGTTTACTGTGACCTCTGACATTTATAAAGGAATATGAAAGAGTTGGAACCGCAACATTTACACTGAAATACGAAAGGTAACAAACTTAAATATGTGCTGTTTTCTTTTTTACAATGGAAGGTGGAAGTTTATAAGCTTAGGTATGAGTTCAATATTCCCAATAGCATATGAAAGATTAAAAAAAACATAAACATGTAATAGAATGTGAAGGAGCACAGAGTTAAATGTTGGGTGGGTCAAAAATTGGAACATAAAAGATATGGGTCTAATCATAATAGATGAACCATAACATGCTCATTTGAATATGTGAATTGAGCTAACAGAAGAGAATCAACTGTAAATTGAGTTACTTTCATGCTACTAAATAGATGTTCAATGTTATAATCTTAGGAAAATCCCTTTAAGGTCTCAAGGGACTAAGAAAATGTCAAAAAAGTCCCACAGAAAATTCTGATGTTAAAAAGATCTCAAAGAGTTATTAAAACCCACAAATAAAGTTGTTAATCACTTACTGAAGGAGTTGTTAATGAGATTTTTTTAACATCAGAATTTTCTGTAGAACTTTTTTAGCATTTTTTAGATCCCTTGGGACTAAGTCTTTGTCCACGCATTTACTTAGCTCAGTAGGGAAAGAGTGAGGTTTTCATTCCTACAAAAATAATGTGCGGTCAAATATGGGGCAGTTTTCAAGTGTTGGATATTATATATAGTGTAGTAAAATTGAATAGTCACCTCAAAGGGTTGATATTCCCCCCGAACAATGCACGAGACAGTATTTATTGTTTATGTCATATTTGAAGTATAAATTTACTAATTAGAGACGAATAAAATGATCTTAATTCAAAGAATATGCTAATCATCATTCACATTTGTTTATAGATACTATGTTCATCTATGAAGACACTTGTTTCAAAAGCAAAATAATAAAAAGTAGAATATGTTCACTTAAAGAATAAAAACAAAGTTTATCAGCATTATGATTCACATGTTGAATGTTCTTCAGTCTACCTCTCATATAGAACAATTATGCAAAACAATTATGTTATCAGCTACTTAATTATCTCTAAGAACGTCGATAATATTATGACCCCTCATACATAAAAACGAAATTATATGAAGACAATTTTGTTATGAAACCATAGGTGAGTACAAGTGAATTGTATGATATATAATAGATTTACTATAAATTTGAGGATTGGAATTGTGGTTATCAAAATGAAAATAATATTGAAAAGACAAATCTAACTCACTATTTCTTAGGAATTTAACAATTGGAATAGTGGTGAATTTTATTTTTTAGGAATGTAAATTGCTTATCAGGTTTGCTAATATTGTTTCTCTTGTCATGATATATTAATTAAATTAATTAATTATTATTAATTAAGTGAAAATAAATTGTGGAGTAAGTTCTCAAAACGGCAATATTTACAAAAGCATATGAAAGGTGTCAGGTGATAATCAAATTTACTATTTAATAATTAACATTCAAGTTGCTTGTTTTTTCAAATGTATTTTTTTATAGGTTTTTTAACAAATTTTTATAGGTTATTTGTAAGATCAATTTGCGTCATATATTTTTTTCCTTAAAAAAATGAATAATCTCTTTGCATCCCAAAGCCGTAATTAGTTAATGACTATTGAATGTTGTCTTTAAATTTTATTATTTTCTTTAATGTTTCATACATTATTCCCTGCGTATGGCTGTTCATATATATTTAGTGAAGTTAACTTTCAAAGTATTTGCAGAAAGTACATAGGTAGTACTATAATGGATTAGTAAGAGTGAGGACCGAATCTAATGGAAATATCATGAGCAAAAAAAATCTAATGGAAATATGGTGAAAAAAAAGCTTTTAAAGATTCAAGATAATTGACATGAAAATCAAGTCCTCAAGAATTGAAAATCCAATAGCACATGAACATGACGCAGGAGAAATAATACTTTTCTTTTTTTTTTTAGATAAGAAAAATTTTAAGAAAGGGGTTGGGTTCACCCACGATCAAAGGACAGGGCAAAATCTTCATTCCTCCTGGGTGATACCGATGTTAGGCAGAGCAAGCCGTCTATTATCCTCAGACGTTTACCTAGGCACCTAGGAGTTAAGATGTCTCCCCCAGCGCCTTGACCAACTCCATGATCGAACCTTCTCCCTTTGGTGAGAATGTCTGACCCTTTGCCAGTTGAGCTCAAAGACGAAAGGTAGAGAAGTAATACTTTTGATTAGCGAGTGTGAAGTTAAGTCTTTTGCAAGCCCCAAAGTCCATTTTTTGGTCTTCTAAGTTGCCGAAACCTTGAAGAAATCCTATCATAGCAATATTTCTTTAGTAATTGGGAAATATAACTCTTGTTATTTTTATGAACTACCTCAAAATTTTCCAGCGAAGAGTGGCATAATTGGCTAAGGTGTCATCAGCCTTCACCCTAAATAGGATAAAATGTTCGATACCCACTGGTCGATGTGAGGGTTTTGTTGGTGGACGATCTGTAAGTACCTTTATAAGCGTTCTTTGAGCCTAGAGGAGTATCCTGACCCTAGTAAGGTACCGGTGTTTACCCCACCTAAACTTTTATAGATTAAAAAAAAAATACCTCAAAATTTTGAAAGTGATAAACTTCACCCTCGATCTCTTTCATGTAGTGTTCTAACAGTCTTCTCTGCATTACAAAATCATCAATTATGCTCATCCATTAAAATTAAGGCAAAACTTCCAAGGGGCATATGGTGGAGTTTTCTTGCAAAAACAAACTTCCTTGAAACAAACTTTCTTGTGATCATCGATGTGGCTAAAAAGGTTGTGTTGAACATTCTCAATATTAGAATAATTTTAGAGCTAAAGTTAATGATGGATGGAAAGTTTGCTTCCATGTGAGTACAAATAAAAATCACACCACCATTATTTATAAGCTTACAAAGTAACAACGTTTTTTAAACAATGTGAAAGATCACAAACATCGACATTTACAATGAAACATGAAAGTACATAACCCTTTATATGGGCTCTTTTATGCCTTTTTAATAAATGAATACGAAGGATCACAAACTTCAACATTTACAATGAAATATGAAAGAGTAGGAACTTTTAAAAGGACAAAACCACAAACAGTGTTAAAAAAGTTGGGAGAAACTAAGGCCACCGTTACAAGTCCTTAAGATTAACAAAAGGTGTGAAAAAAAACCGAAACTCGTCATTACAAGTTTTTGAGATTAACAAAAGTTGTGAAAAAAAACCAAAATCCATCACTACAAGTTTTTAATTGATGCAATAAAAAATTGTGAGTTATATTTATATGTTAATGTCTGTTTGGATTAGTGGTAGAAACTGATTTTTCTAACGTGATTTACGGTATAAATTTATTAGAGGAATTGTGTCTCGACTTGCATGAACGTGTTTTTCCAATGTTAATCCTAACAGGCCCTAAAGGTGGGACTTCCAACCAACGAGGTAGTTAGCAAAAAAGTTCTTTTCTTTTGTTAATTTACGTGTTCTATTTCATCTAAAATTCATATTATCATTATTTGGGGAATTCAAAAGACCCCAATCCAAGCAATAAGACAAATTATTAAGTCATAGCCAATATTAGAGATATATCCCTTGAATATATATTTATATATATTGAAATAAATACAGTATATATAAGAGGACATAACTGGAAAACAATGGAAACAAAAACAAGAAGCAAAAGGCAATTTGGAAACCCGAAGGGTGCGATGGAATATTTATTAGTCTTTTTTTAGGGCCAAGTCTTCATATTCAATATGCCTAGTCATCGTGACTCGTGACATTAGGTTTAATTAATCCATTGAGTGATGAAAATGAAAGGATGACACTTTTATTAAACGATACTACCTCTGTCATCTGGTCCTTAATATAAGGACAAATTAAGTTTTTTTAAATGACTAAACAAGTTAAATAAGTTAGTTAATCATAATATATATTACTCCCTCCGGCCTAATTATAAGAGCTAGTTGACTTTTTTAGAGAGGTTAAGGAAACTAATTAAATTACTTTAGAGTATTTTTATTTTTATTTTCAAACTATTTAGTTTAACTAATAAACTAATATATAATCTAAAAATATACAACATATGAAATGATTAAGTAACTTATTTAGCTTCCTTAATCTCTCCAAAAAAAAAAATCAACTAGCTCTTATAATTAGGACCGGATGTAGTATATATTATCAGATTATATATCAATTTATAGGTCAGCAAAATTAATTTAGTATAAAAACGATAAATATAAACAACAACATTTGAGGGTTGGTTTTGGTCTTAATTATATGACAAATTTTTAGTTTTTGTCAATTTTTTCCTAAAATACTCCTATTTTATTCTCTCAAGTGTGTTTGTTTTTTGTGAGTATATGTATGTGGGTTGTAGACTCTTCCAGTCAGTGAAACTTTTAAATTGTTGAATTTTAATTTATTTATTGATCAGCTGACATAAATTTGCAACACATACGCACGCACACAGTGTGTCTATAAACATATGTATGTATGTATGTGTGTGTGTGCACGCGCGCTTATATATATGTGTGTCTGTGTGTATATGTATGTATATATTGGGTGTCTACACACAAATATATATAGACACACACACATATGTGTGTGTGTCTCTCTCTCTCTCTCTCTCTCTCTATATGTATGTACATACATGTGTGTGTGTCTTTGTATATTTATGTATGTATATGTGTGTGTACATATATATGTATATCTCTCTGTGTGTGTGTGTGTATATATATATATATCTATCTCTGTGTGTAGATATATGGGTGTGTGTGTGTATGTATGTTTGTAGATCTATATGTATACATATATATATACACACACATACACATATATGTATATATAGTAAGACTATTATTTCAATTAGAAAGCTTGTGGAAAGGAAAATCGGTCGGAGAAATATATGGCGGGTTGTTGATTCACTTTTGTTGATTCACTTTTACTTATGTCATTTTAAATTTATATAAGGGCATTTTAGGAAAATTAGTAAAATTAATTAATTTAACTCTTCTCCTTAATTTCCCCAAAATCGGTTAAATATGTCCTATAATTAGGACCAAAGAGAGTATAAATTTTTCTCAAAGGAAAAATCACTGAAGGATCACAAATTTGGACGCATATCGTTCAGAAAAAAGTAGAGAAAAGAATAAATGAATGAATGTAACATCAACTTGTAAATCTCATAGACAATCCTATTTTTTTACCGAGTCACAGTGGTATAGGCAAGTGACACTCTCTACCTAGCAGCAGTTTTTCGCCGGCAAAAGAAAACTTGTGTTTTGACTGATTCCACCAAATTAATTTTAAAATAAAGGGGGGAAAATCAATTTTCTCCCAATTATTAAACAAAAAGGCAAGTGATTGGCTGGCAAAAGAAAAATTGTGACTGATTCCACCAAAAGAATTTAAAAATAAAGAAAAAAAAAATCAATTTTCCCCCAACTATTTTTTTTTTTTGCTCGGAAATTTTCCCCCAACTATTAAACAAAAAGGCAAGTGGTATTTCCATAGCCGGACCTCCCCTAGTTCAAACTGCCAAATGTTTTGAAACGATCCATTGTTCTTTTCTCAAAGTTTGTTTTTTTCTTCTAGTCATTAGATTCTTTCATTTCATTGATAAACAAGATCTTTTTTTCAAAGTTTCTTTTTTTCTTCTAGTCACTAGATGCTTTCATTTCATTGATAAACAAGATTTTTGTTTTACTCAACGCTATATTATTACGTCTTTTAGGAAAAAACAAACAAATTTTACAGTTGCTGATCGTTTTAACTTGATCAGTGGTCTCGTATTTAAGTTATAAGTATGCAACTAGAATAATACTCGAAGGTGATTCTTCTCATTGTTGGCCTACATTCCTACGAGATAGAACATGATAACTAGGATATATGCAAAAAAGAGTATAAAAAAAATTCCTCCCCATGCCAATTGTATATTGAAAACCTTGATAGGGACCAAACAATAAAAGATGGAAGAAAATACGAAGCTGGGTGAATTGGTTAGCCATTTCTTACATGGAATTTATTATATATTTCCACAATAGCAGATCATATAATCATATCCGCAACCTAAAGCCAGGTCAAATGCATAGCTGTTGGACTTGAGAAGGACCTATAAATATATATATGATAGCATAAGCTAACATTAAGGAATCTTACCCTTTTACACACATTCATGAGAAGGATATCACAAATCAACCAATAAGTGCAAGAAAAGAATGGCCTCTTTTTCACTGGAGGATTTCGTAGGAAATGGAATTTTGAAGGCGTTGCTTCCAAGGTTAATGGAAGAAGGTTGGGATGATGTGCCAACAATGAAGATGATGAACGCAGAGGATATGAATGTAATACAAATGACACCACAGCAAAAGGTCAGTTTCCCATATCAAATTTCATCATCATTATCCTCCTCAGAAACCCATAGCCAACAAAGATTTTATCATTGAAGTACTATTGCTTTTACAATAAAGATTTCTCATTTATCAGCTTTCATCCATTACAAATCAAGATATTTATAACATCTGAATGATCTGTTAAACTAATTAAATATCATATACATAGCAGTCACTTCAACTTGTGTCCTAAGTTTTTCTCCTTTTTTATCCTCTCACACCTTAGGATGCACTTGGATTGAGGTCATACCTGCATGATCGCGGATTGATGCAATATGCAGAGAAGATGGAGGCATCCGGGAAAGGTCTTCCTGAACTCCTTAACTTAAGCTCCATGGATCTTTCATCCCAGTTCGACATGAAACGAGGCCATATTGCCCGTTTTGTGGATAGAACTAGATGTGATGATTATTCTCAACTGCGTGCAATTCCCATCAGGAAAAGAGCCAGCATGCTTTACAGAGATGAAAGTCTTACCAAGAGTCATGCATCTTACAGCTCAAGTAGCATGAAAAGATCTTATATAAGGAGTAATACACCTGATAAATCACTCGAGCAATCAATGGCTGAACTAAAGATTAAAGATGGGCACATCTTTAAAGGGATTGTGGCTGCAGGCCCAGCTGAGCCTAGAGCATGTGGCTGTGTGCAAGCTCCTGTTGTCACTGACCAAGTAGCTCCATATGCAGCTATTGAAAATATATCAGTGCAGAGACTAACTCCAGAGTATAAGATTGGAATGGAACCATTAGTGAAAGCAAAAACTCCTCCGATGAAGGCTTCAGAACTGTGGCGAGATAAACCAGCTGTCATCCTTTGTCTCCGACGACCAGGGTAAATTTGACAACTATAGCAGTAGACTAAAACATGAATGATCTACTCTTGATATATAAAATTCAATTATGGTAATATGTTACAGTTGTCAAAATCGCATGTTTCACCATTCAAAAATTTTACAAAGTCAATAATATGAATAGATTACTACATCAAAAACTGTCTTGAATTCATGAGATGGAAGTAAAAAGGTAAAATCGCACAATTTTATGATTCAGAAAAGCGTGAAAATAACTAGTTCTTGGGGTATGTTTGATTGTTATTAAGTGTTGTTTTGTCAATACCTGTTAAAAAAAATAAGAATGTTACACGAGTTAGATTTACTGTCTTAAGTGCTTTGCATATTGCAAAGATGTACAAGCCATATTTTATATACTAAGCAATTTTTTACTTGTCATTGAATTTTATGATTAGATATGGTTTACATTTTAGGATTTGTATATATACTTTTTGATGGGCAATGCATATATCATAATTTAAAAGCTACTATGACGATGATGATGACAACAATAAAAAGAGGATTGGAGAAACAATAATTCAATCAAACCAATTGATTTGACAAAACTTCCATGCAAAGTATTCCATTTAAGAGATCAATTTTGGTTGGATTAGATTAGATTGGTTTGGTCCATTCAAATGGAATAGGTTTCTAGCACTTGGTATCGTAGGTTTCTGTATACTGACATGAAAGTGAACTCTGTTGCTAAGCATGCTCCTTGAACTTGGAAACAGGTGCATCATGTGCAGAGCTGAGGCACACCAGCTCTTCTCAAAAAAACCCATATTTGATGCACTTGGGGTTAAACTATATGCAGTTCTTCATGAGCAAATAGAGTCAGAGGTATTACCAGACTTCAAACAATTGTTACTGGAATAAAATCTTCATTGCTTGACTTGTTATTGTTGTGGAGCAGGTAAAGGATTTCTGGCCCCGATACTGGGGTGGTGTAGTACTTTTTGATCGAGGTAGGGATTTCTTTAAAGCTCTTGGTGGGGGAAAACTGCTCAAGGACAAGTTCATATCAGGATTTTTACTGAATCCACGAGCGCTGGCCAATTACAAGCGTGCAAAGGACAGAGGAATCGACCAGAACTTCAAAGGAGAAGGTGAGATAAAGGGTGGACTCTTTATAGTAGGAAGTGGAAAAACAGGCATTGCTTACCAGTTTATAGAGAGGAACTTTGGTGATTGGGCACCTACAGCTGAAGTCGTTGAGATTTGTACTCAGTTGCAGGTAATTAGTTATTGGTTTTTCTTGTACCATGTCATTGTTGCTCCTCTTCTAAGACTCTCTTTTACTAAATCTTCTGAACCTGATGCAGAAACAACAACAGGGTCAAAGGGAATCCATGCAACCTTGAAAGGATTACATTACAAAATTTACAATATGTTGCATGTGCATTCATGTAACATCCCATTTGAAAACGGCGGAATATTTTTTTTTTTAAACGTTTCCAAATATTTCAAGCAGAGTAATCAGAGTAGAGCATTGGAGCGAAAGAGTAACTGATTCATAACAAACATCAACCACAAGTGTAACATTGTAATGATTACATTAATCCTAGAGTTTGAAAGTGAATAACGAAAGCGGTAAAGATAGATAAGTCTCGGCCGCACGTCTAATGCTGCTTGCCTCGATCTTCGATCCGTATTCCTCCGGATCCTCGAAGCTATAGCTGAGATTCAATTCACCGCATTGAATCTCGGTAACGGTTAATCTCAAACCCAAATAATAAAGATACGATAACGAGATATTCTAGACAATACAACAAGTATATCACTACATAAGCATACAGCAGATGCATGATCATTATGCCGACAAAACATAAGCATTACGCAGTATGTAAAGCCCCACAATGTAAAACAACAATAACAGCTTGCACTATTCACGGTGCCACGATACCACTCGTGTTCTCGCGCTAGAAAAACATACGGCGTTATCATGACTATAACCCGTGTAAAACCTGTCTCGTATATCGGTCTACGAACATATCTATCACATATATATGCATTTAAGCAAGTACAAGATTAGTGTTATAAAGACGCGTCCGTACCTTCGTTGACGACGTTAGGTACGGGCGGAAAAACATACTTTTTACTTTAAAAACGTGAAATGTTCGACGACGGCACGTCGGGCGCGTAAAGGCAAAGCAAATCGAGTTTTTGATGCCCTATAGGAGTAATACCACTTTCATTAGTGATTTGACATCATAATCGGCATTTTAGGTAAAAATTACCATTTTGCCCTTCTACCCCTAATTTGGCGGAATTTCGCGTAACTTCGTTACTTTGACCGTATTCCATTTCAAAATTATCCCCACTATGTTTTTACCTCGTCAGGCATCTTTCAATGCAATGAGGCATAAAAACAAGCATAGGAACAAATTCGAAACTTCCTAGATCAAAACAACGGTTCTACTATAACTACCGAAAGAACTACTAAACTAAAAACTAAGGACGGAAGAACTTACTCGGAGCTAAGGCAAAACTTTTGCAGAGCTTCTCACTCTAAGTTTCGGCCAAGGTAGAGAGAAGAAAAGGTGTGAAGAATGAAGAAGGGAAGGGTCTTATTTATAGAAAAAATTCGGGACGTAAAGGGAATTTTTCGCTTTGTTTTTGAACCGTTAGATCTAGGGTTTTGGGAGGAGCAATCTTGGCCCTCCATCCATAGGTGCCGACCTCTTTGGCCCAAAAAGTCAAAGAATGAGTTGTCATCTTGCTTTATGGCCTCCGGTCCGATAAAGCTACCCGATCGGTGTCCGTTTTCGCGATTTCGTTGAAAACTCAAAAATCCGGCATGTAACTTTGGAGATCTTTTCATCCTCTTTCATATTATCTATTTGGATCCTCTTTTTGATTATATCCAGGTATTCTCCGGTGCTTCGGAAGATATTCGAACAAACGCGTCCGGTTACGGAAATCGCTTCCGATAGAACCAACTTCTGGACAATAATTCGCTGAATCGTAAAATGTCCAGTTGTTGCCTAATTTAATACCGTGTTTGAAAACACGCAATTGTTTCTATAGGTTCTCACTTTGCCTATCCGGCTCTACTCTATCGATCGCTTTTTCGTCTTATTAGGAATTAGGGTTTTCGGTTGCGGAATCGACGCCTGGTAAATTCTTTTTTTTGTAAAATTTCACTTGTACTTAATTTGATCGATCGAAAAGACTTTTACCTCTGGTTTACCTGTAGAATTTATTTCTAACTTCTCCCCTCGATTCCGCCTATATATAATTTGACTCACCGCATTATATTATTATTTTATTCTAATTATCATTTTAATTATTTAAACAATTCTTTTTAATTAAAAATACCAATAATTTCGACCCCTTAATTTTAAAAATTCAGATTTATTTATTTTTATATAATTTTTTCCATTTTTAAAAAATATAATATTTTTTACCAAAAATTCATGTTTTACCCCTGCCTTCGTTAGGGCTTAATCGGGCCTAATTTCTTCGTTTAGTGATCTTTTCAGGATCAGGTTTCTTCATATATTTATCTTTACTAATTTACAGTATATTGTTATCTTTCAAACTTCTATATTGATATTGTCATTTTATATCCTGTGTAAAATATTAAAAATGTTTACCCCATCAAGTTACTTTATGATTCGAAATGCTTTTTAAACTTTTCTTCAAGTTATTTCCTCTGAAATAATTTATTAAATTCTCATAATTTAGGGATATCACTTCCATATTTTTCTCATAATTTTTCATGATCTTTCGTATTTATCATAATACTTTTAGATGTTTTTATCACCATTATATCATTTTTAGTCATTCTATTCATCGATTTTCCGTAACTTTTTCAACAATTTACTCTATAATTATAACAATTTTCTATAACAGTTTTATCTCATGAATTTACTTCATTAAAATATTTAATAATTTTCCCTTATCTCAGAAATTCCAGATTTGCTAAAATCCGGGTATTACAATTCACTTCTTGTACTTCATCTTCAACAGAAGCAAATTCAACTTTGTTTTGATATACAAAAGAATAGTAGCCTATGTTATATATATTGAACAAATATAGCTTGATCCTCAGATATAAGTGATTTCATTAAGAACCCCTCTGTATTCTTTTGTCGCTAGTTTTATTGCTGCTTTCACATAACTCGTTGGTTGTATTTTTTGATTCTGTTTCACATTATTTTCCTATTGCCAATCACCCAAAAAAAAAAAAAAACTATTTCTATTATCCAGTGAAACAATTCCATCCAAATGAGAATAGAAACCTAAAGTAGAATAGCCAGAGTAGAGTTGCAAAACATGAAGAACAATGAGAAACAAGAAAAGTAAAAAAATTCTCCAGCATTTGAGAGTTTAGAATCTCTAATAAGTCCAGATTAAAATTTTCCTCATATCCCCTCTCCTTTCTCTCCTGTATACTTTTTGTTCTTACTAAGGTGCACCCTAGAAGGCCATGGCCCAATGGGCATGGATCTATCCTGTTCCCAGCCAAGGACCGTAATATTTCAATTAGCTATATGCCCTGTGCTGGCAAGTAAGTATTTACTTACGTACATGGATAACATAAAAAAGAATAATAAATGATGAAAAATTGCACAATCATAATGTTCCAGCATGATAAAATTTCAGTAACAATGACTTAGTCTGTCTCCAACTAAAGAAAGCTTTCAGAAAACATAATTTTTTTTTTTTAAAAAAAAAAATCACATATGAATCGTTTGGGATCAAAATTAAATAAAAAAGTTGCATTTCTTTCTTTTTGTTAAAAAAAAAAAAAAAAAAAAAAAAAACTTAAAGGGTTACAGCCTATAAATTAAAAGACTGCCAACTATACAGAGAAATAGGAGAAATTAAAATTTTGAACTCTCTATATTATGGTGATTGAAGAAATAGATGTTAGAAGAAAGGGTGAGCCTTGGAGCAATTGTGAGGTTACTGTCATGTGACTCAGAGGTCACAGGCTCAAATTCTGGAAACAATCTATCTATTACGAAGATAACGTTGCGTACATCAATCCCTCCCAAGACCCCACATGATAGGAGCCTTGTGCACTAGGCCGCTCTTTGAAGAAATTGATGTCAAACAAAACTGTAAGGGATACTTCATGAGCTAACCTGACCACCAGAGAAACCTTGTTACCTAAGCATCTTTGCCCACCTTATTGTTAGCACACCTAAACAAGTATTATTACCCCCTAGTCCCCTACGTTATCAACCATGACAAGCACCTGAGTATTTTATATCACAATCCATGCCAAGTATGGTGACAACTAAATAATATTTCCAGAAAAACGTGTAAACTCTACAGCTTCAGAAAACAAGGTATTCACTGTTCTATTTATCTTTTTTCTTACCACTGTTGGCTTTATTTGAAGTTAAAGATATATTATTTCAAGTTTTCTACTAGTTTGATCAAGAAACAGGACAATTATCAAGTCCCAGTTTAACCACACATGTGTTTGCATGCTGAGCTCACAAACATGAGAGAAAATTAGAGGAGATGAAAGAAGTAGAATATGACTAACCACAACATAAATTAGATGAAGAATAAATATGATGTTAAGGTGTAAATCCGCCCTGGAAGTATTCGCAAAGGAGCAATGTTGTCTTGAAAGTTTTTTTTTTGTCTTCCCCTGAAAGTCTTAAAACGTAGCAATGTCGCCCTAGAGTTAACAAAGGTTAAGTCTGATCGTTTTGTTTAACTATAACTCCCATGTGGCACCCTTATGTGGCACATAATAATCCTACTCAGCCACATCAGCGTTTTTATCCCTTCCCTCTCTTATTGGTCACTGCTCAACCCCACTTCTTCCTCTTCATCGTCATCAAAGACGGTGACGCCGGAGATGAAGGATATCCCATCCTCTGGGACCCTAGCTGTACTTTGGTGGTCTAAAATGGCAATTTCATTCATCTATTGAAAGGTGATCGCATATGCCAGTTCACAATGACTCTGCAGTTTTCATCACTTTTCAAAATAAAGTGCTCCAAATGTTGGGTTAAATAGGTGTAGGAATCAGGCCAGTCACCAGAAATCTCCACATGAACAGGTTCCATCTTTAAACAAGTGGAACCGAGCAGCATCTCTTACAAGAATTTCCCGTTGGGTGATCTTAGATATATACTTGGTGGCATTGTGGCAATCCCCACAAACCCTCAGATTTTTAACTACACGTATGGGAAGATTAGGAGGAATAAATATCAACCCAAATGCAATTGCAAGCCTTTCACTATGGTGATTAAGCATCTTAGTTTTCTCTGAATCCTCAACATCATGAAGAACAGAGTTCATGTCAGGCACATATCCCTCTTTCAGCATTTTGTAGTTCAGTTTCTCAAGCTCAGAATATATCTGATCTGAAAATGGATTTGACCGGTCATCAGCAGAGAAAATGTGCACACTGTTCTTATATTTGATCCAGCTACATCCTTGTTCCTTTCTCAGTCCCTTGTCCCTCATTCCTTTTCTCAGTTTGGCAACTTCTTCCCATTTTCCTTTTGCAGCATAGATGCTTGAAAGCAAGATGAAGCTAGCAGTATTATGTGGCTCCAACTCCAGAAGTGATTCAGCCGCCCATTTGCCAATTTCCGTGTTCCCATAGAATCTGCAAGAGCTCAATAAGGTTGCCCAACCAATTGCATCAGGACAGAAAGGCATCTGGTTTATAAAGTTCCGAGCTTCCTCTAACCTCCCAGCTCGACTGTAGAGGTCAATCATGCAGCTATAATGATCAAGAATTGGTGCAATCCTGTATTCTTTAATCATTGATTGGAATATTTGTTTACCTTTCTCTACTAATCCTGCTCTACTGCAAGCAGAAAGAACCCCAATAAAAGTAACCCCATCAGGTTTCAAGCCATAAACTAACATGCTTTCAAATAACCTGATTGTTTCATTGGCTTTACCAAACTTGGCATATCCAGAAACCAGGGCAGTCCATGAAACTTCATCCCTGACACTCATTTCATTAAAAAGTCTATGGGAGTCCTCAAAGCTTCCACACTTGCCATATAATGTAACAAGAGCGTTGGAAACAGTAATAAAGGAAAGTAGACCAGTAACCAGAGCTCTGCCATGAAATTGGGCACCCTCTTCCATGCTTGCGAGGTTGGCACAGGAACTAATTACACTTCCAAGAGTGAAATCGTCTGGCTTGACTCCATCTTTTTGCATATCACAGAAGACTTTAACAGCTTCTTCACTGTAACCATTTTGTCCATAACCCACCAACATTGCAGTCCAGGATACAACATTCTTAAAGGCCATCCTCTTAAACACTGTTTCTGCTGATCTTATGCTCTTACACTTGCAATACATGTCAACAAGAGCACTACCTACAAATATATTATCCTTATAGTCAGTCCTAATTATATAAGCATGAACTTGCTTGCCTTCTTGCAAGGCGAGAAGACCTCCACAAGCAGTTAATACGCTTCCAAATGTGTACTGATCCATCTCTAAAGTTCCCAATCTCATCTCTCTGAATAAATCAATTGCTTCTTTATTCAAACCATTTTGGGTGAAGCCTGTGATCATTGTCGTCCAAGAAATAGAATCTTTTTCCTGCATATCATAAAAGAATTGCCTTGAATCTCCAATCATACCAAATCTTAGCAACCCTGTTAGCATAGTATTAAACATAACCACATTCTTCTCAGGAATCTCCTCAAAAGCCTTCCTTGCATCAGAAATGAAGCCTGTTTTTGAGTACATATCCACCAAAGGACTTCCAACAAAAACATAGGACTGAAAACCAAACTTCACAATATGTCCATGAATCTGCCGCCCCAAATTAACACACCCATGACTCGATGCAAGTATAAGCATGGTAGAGAACGTAATCCGAGATAAATTGTTGGACCCTTCCCTTAACATTAAATTATAAGCCTTCACCGAGTTAACAATGGAAATGCTAGCATACCCAGAAATAAGCGAATTCCATGAGACAACATCACGGCTTGGCATTCTATTGAAAACAGCTTGCATCTCAGAAATTTTACCTGCTTTGGAATAAGTAGAAAGAACAGAATTCCAAGAAAAGAGATTTGGCTCAGGCATTTGATCAAACACTCGCTGCGCATAGACGATGTTGCCAAGTTTGCCATAGGTACTTATGAGATTGTTTAACAGAAAGGTTTCCGGGATTCTCAATGTTTTGATTATGTGGCAATGGAGCTTCTTTGCCTGGATGTGGTTCCGGACTTCGCAACAATGTTTAAGCAATGCGCGGTAGTAGTTAGAAGAAGACGATGACATATTTCTTTTGAACAATTCTGTTGCGAAATGAAGTCTGATATTAACTATTTAAGCGCGACAAAACAAACCAGCTCCAGTCCAAAAATAAATGATTTTCATTAACTTCAAAGTGACGGTGGACGCTTCTGATATTCTACTTAGCAACGCCACCATGAAGAAGACCAGTTAATCAATCATCTGTGTATTAGTGGTAACTTACAGGCGAAAGATAAGAGCAGTGGCCAGCGAAAATGGTCCTCTGTTCCTCTCCTTTAGCTGGGTCGTCCTCCCCTTTGTGGAAAGTAACAGTTCCTCCTCAAGCTTCGTTCCTCTGTTATGCGTCGTCTCTCCCTCCGTTCAGATTCGAGGATGAAGATTATCACTAGCCTGAAGAAGAAGAAGAAGAAGAAGAAGGCCGAGCAAGAGAGCCAGCGTTCTTCTCCTCCTTCGGCTTCCCTGTTCTTCGTTACAATCTACGTCACGGCCAATTGGAGAAGACTACAGAGGCAGAGACGGCGTGCTCCAGTCCCTCTCGCCGCTGCTTCCACTAATTCCCTCTGAACACAATAATGAAGAAAATGAAAAAAAAAAAAAAATAATAACTTTAAACTCATTTGGAGGGAGGAAAAAAAAAAAGGCACTTTTGTGCTGTAAGCTATTTTCGGCTGATTTCTCATAAGCTCTCAATCTTAGCCGTCCATTCGATCTAATTGCTTAGACAAAGCCACGTCATCCAGCTTTTAACTCGGAAAAACATAAAAAATTGGACCTACCCTAACTGCTGAAGACAATTTCATGATCAAATTGGACCTCGGTAGCGCAGTGGCGTGATACTACTTGGCCTTGTATCAGTCTTCCCGGTCGATCCCTCCCAGGGACCATTAGGTCCCCAATCAAAAAATAAATAAAAATAAAATAAAATAAAAAATCTAGTTGTCGGAGAAAACATGGCCGAATAACCAGATCCAAGCATTTCCACTTCTGAATTGTCAAACGGCGTCACTTCTAGGGACTGCTGGTGATGGGCTATGACCAATTGTCGATCGTAATGGCCAACAGAGACAAAGATCAAGAGCTTCTCATCCCTGTGGCGGATTCCACCGACGAAGATGTAGTCTCCAAACCTTTATCTTCGTCATCATCTTCCCATCATGCACGACGTGAGGTGATCTCTTCATAGGTTACTTTAGGGTTTTAACAGTTCATACGTGCTTCCCTATCTTACTATTTTAACAAATACAAGAATGGATAAACAATTTAGCCATAGCTAAACTTTTTGTGATATCTCATGGCCGTTGCCAAATTGCTTTTGCCAGATTCCTCACATGTATGTTTCATTATTGTTGACTGTGTTCGCTGATGACATTTTTTTTTTGTGATATCTGCATTGACACTTTCACTTATTTGTGTCCTGGGTAGACCAAGAGTAATAGAGTACTTCATATAACATCATGCTCATTTGTCTTTGATTTCATATATGGACTTCAACCATGAATTGTCCTCCAAATTGAATGATGATATTAGAAACGCCCATGCTTTCTCAAATTGTGATTTGTCTTTAATAGCAAACATACACCTTGAAATCTCTCAAAAAAAGTGAAACACCTTTCATCTTATTTCTTAGATGTTTTATTCCATTTTGCTTAATATGCCATGTGCATAATGCATGCTTCACTTTTGACATAACCTCACGCAGTGCTCTTGCCATTGATTGATCTTGGTCATTAAAAACTGTTGTAGGTCTCTTTTGCTTGTTTGCTTTCAAAAAAAATTCTAACAACCACTTGAATGATTCTATGGTTTCATCATACAACAAAGATGCACCAAAAATTACAATTCCTCTATGATGATTAAGTCCTGAGAATATGGCAAGAGGCCTATGATTACTGTTTGTGCAGTATGTGGTGTCCAGTGAAATTACATCCCCAAAAATAATTAAGCATAATCTACAACCATACGAGCATCGGCTCAAAAAATATTTGTAATTTGATTTTTCATATCAAGTTGATATGAATGATAAAATGAAGGGTTCTCAGTAATTTGTTCAACATAATTCAACAACGGTCTAACTTCACCATTCTTCATGCTCATTCTTCGTTTAGCTTTCAAATAATTTTTCATATAAACTTGAGTGAAGCCAAGATTAGCTCGTCCACCTGCTTGCTTACTCATAAAGTCAAAAGTCGTCTTCTGTTTTAGTCCAGCATCCCTAGCCAAATCAATCTCATCTGTTGTGCATCACATATTTTTCGTTGAGACCTCATCATATGCACTGTTTCTTGGAGATGCAATGGGTGGTTATGCTTCTCTATAAAGCTGGTGATCTTGTATTTACCTTCCACTAAATTAACTGTCATTCTAATTTTACATTGAGTCCTAGTCTTAAGATGATGGTTGGTGGCCGGTGTGTATCTTTTATCTGGTTTTCGTTTGCCATCTTTTGAACACACATATTTGTGGGAAACAATTGTCTCCTTATCTTTCTTACTCTTTCTCACCCTATTTTTCCTTGCACTACAACTTATTTTACAAGCATAGTCATTCCAGAATCTCCATGCTCCCTCTAGATTATCAAATTCTTTTTCCAATCTAGGAGTAAAATCAAAACCTATAAAATAATGCCATGCAACATATAAAACATAAAATTATGTTAAAAAAAATATGAATTAACCAAGTACACTTAAAAAAATATCATCAAAACAAAAAATATATTTCTACATATACTGAGACTTTTTGTTATACAACTCTACATATACTGATTCTAATCCTGATTGTTTACTATCAAATTTTAACGCCGCACAAGGCTCATTTTATAGTAATATATAAAGCTATGCCACGTATTGATATATATTGGATATTGCCGGTGGAAAGAATGGTGTAATAAAAACAAAAAGGTGGAGGGGCATTAAAGCTATGCCATTTTATAGTAATATATAAAACTATGCCATGGTCAAGCATTTTTTGCCGATTCGTTTGTTTTTATTAAGCACCATCGTCGGTTTGCCATGGGGTTTCATAATCAAGCTGGGTCAAGTTCACACACCTTCCCAACCCCACCCACAAAAAAAAAACCTCATAAGTCCATCTCATTAGAACTTAAGAAGTTTGGACACAGTGATTTGTAAACAGAGATAGATTTTCCTTAAGTCAATATACAGCGAACTCGAGTTTCAAACTCGAGTCACGCTTTCCAGGCTCAAATCTAGAGTTCATATTCTTTTGATAAAACAAGCTTGAAAACGATAGATGAAGTCTCTGTAAGGCATAGGCTCGAGTTACTGAAACTTAGCTCGAGTTCAGGTCTACACTCGAGTCGCCTAGTCCAAACTCGAGTTCATCTTCTTTTGAAAAATAACGTGGAAGAATATCGAAGATATCTTTGAGAAACTTTAACTCGAGTCTCATAACCTTGGCTCGAGTTCAGGGTCAAACTCGAGTCGCATATTGATGGCTCAAGTCTCAGATATTTTTTGTTAGTTCTCTATGTGTTTTGATGATAATTGACAATTGTAAACTCAAGATTGAAATTTATCTTAGTAAGTTGAAAAACTTACTGTCAAAGGCAAACTCGAGTTTAGGATTCCAAACTCGAGTTTGGACTTGACAGAGAGTAGCTCATATTTATGAACCAAGCCAAAACTCTAGTTTGTGGCATATAGAGAGCACTCTAAGTTTTTCAAGTTAAAGACAAACTCGAGTTTGTATTTGGAAACTCGAGTTTAGTCAAGACAGAGAGCTATCAATAGTTTTGAACTAAGCCAAACTCCAGTTTGTACTTTATAGAAAGCTCTCAAGTTTTCCAAGCTTTGTTGGAAAATCAAGTTTGTGTTTGTAAACTCGAGTTTATAACATATAGAGAGTTATGCTCCACTATGATCTTGAGAAAACTCCAGTTTTGTTTCATAAACTCCAATTTTTGCATTTGGCAGAAAGTTTTCAAAAGTTTTTCTCTTCAGAGGAAACTCGAGTTTGAGTTTGCAAACTCGAGTTTGGATCATACAGAGAGTATATCATATTTCTGAAGTTTTGAAAACTCCAATTTACCTTTGCAAACTCCAGTTTTCTCCATACAGAGAGTTTTCCATTTTCCAAATGGTCATGGAAACTCGAGTTGAGATTTTGTTAACTCGAGTTTGTGCCAAGCAGAGAGCTTTGCTCTTTTCAATGATTTTGAAAACTCCAGTTAAGATTTGAAAACTCCAGTTTTGAGCTTTTGGACTTAAACATGTTTTTCATTATAAAAGTCCAAAACTCGAGTTAGTCACTAATTGACTTGAGTTTTGTCATGTGTTCAAAATGTGTTTCAAAACTCAAATCGCGACATTCTTCTCTGGATGAAGTAAACTCGAGTTTAGTTTTCTAAACTCTAGTTTAGCTTTTGAAGCAAAGTTACAAACTCCAGTTTATGAGAACAAACTCCAGTTTGTGTCGCTAAGTTTGAAAATCAAATTGCACGAATTTGTGAAATCTTCATGTTTGATCTAGATACTTCTTATCATCACTCATTACTATTCCTAACTATGTTTAATCAGTTTAATAGTGAGTTTCAGAGGATTTAGAGGGTATTAAATGAAGATTTGAACAAAAGCAAAAAGTGACGTCAGTACATTAAATGCAATGTCCAGAAAGCTTGCACCCTTTTGGACAATCATTCCACACACGTTGCAAAGGGATTAATGTTTCATTTCCCTATCCAGTAGCTGCTCCTCCAATGGATTAAATTGAAAGGAAGTGAACCCTAATCCTCTGAGCACCTGGATTAACTGAAGAGTAGCGAGAAAAGAAGACCAAAGTGTTCCTAATCAACTCAGCAATGTGTCCAACAGCTACATTGATTAATCCAACGGTCATTTAATGCTATCTTCATATATATAGAGTTGCATTCAAGTCTTCTCAACAACCAACACACAGAAAACGAATTGCATTCAAGTTTTCCAACTATTCTTTCAGTTTTCTATTGTAAAGTATCTTTTGATACATTTGTACTTCAGTGATTATATTATCTGCTCTTAGAGAGAGTATCATTTATTGAAATAATTCATTGTAAGGATCTCAAGTCGTGGGACTTGGAGATTGGGTTATTTGATTACAACTTGTAAGGGGGAGTAAGTTCTAGTGAGAGAATTACTCTGAGAGTTACAGAGTGTGTAATCATTTGAGTTAGTGAAATCCCAGAGTGTTTGGGGACTGGACGTAGGTCAAGAGGTTGGACCGAACCAGTATAAATTTGAATTGTCTTGCTTCTTCTTCCCTTACTCTGTTCTGCTCTGTTTTCCATTCAAATAATAGAGCACTTTGAAAAGAATTTTTAAAATCCCCAATTCACCCCTCTTGGTGATTTACTCCACTTTCATTTGGTATCAGAGCAAGGTCTTCAATAAAGAGCTTAACATCTCGAGAAGGATCAATATGGACGGTATTCTACCTGATGGAGCTTCGATCAACAGACCACCGGGTTTCAATGGAGATCACTACTCCTTCTGGAAAGCCAAATTCAAAGTCTTTGTGTTGGCTTCTGAATATGGCCTTTGGAGGGTGTTCGAGAGAGGAGACTATGCTCCTTCATTAGTTCAAGATGGTGTTAGAACTCTAAAGCTTGAGGAAGAATATGATGAAAATGATAAAAAGCTGGTAACTCTCAACAATAAAGTTGTTCTCATGTTGCAAAGTGCTCTAAGTCAACAAGAGTAATTTCGTGTCTGCACTCTATCCTCTGCTAAAGCCATGTGGGATGCATTGGAGATAGCTCATGAAGGAACTATGGGAATCAAGGAGAATAAAGTTAATACCCTCATGACAGAGTACGATCTTCTTCGTATGAAGTCTGGGGAATCCATTGGTGAATTCCAACTTAGATTCACTCATTTGATCAACCAACTTGCTGCATTGGGAAAAGTTTATGAACAACCTGTTCAAGTTAAGAAAAATCTTGAACATTCTCAGCAAGGAATGGGAAGCCAAGGTTACTGCAATCGAAGAGGTTCGTGGAGAGTCAATGGCGTCTGTAGCAGCCTTGTTTGGCATCTTGTCTGAGTATGAAGGCAAGATCAAGTTCAGAAAGGGGCTTGATGAGATCAATGGTAAGAGCAAAGGCATTGCTCTTAAGGCTGTCAAAGAAGCTAAGGAGTCAGATTATGATGAAGAAGAAGACGAAGATGGAGAGCTAGGCATGATGGTCCGGAGATTCAAGAGATTCTACAAGAAGGACCAAGGATACAAGAAGTTTCACAAGGGTAGCTCCAGCTTTGAGGCAAAGAAGCCAATCATTTGCTACGAGTGTGAAAAGCCTGGCCACATCAAATCAGTTCAATAAATACAAGAAGAAAGCCTATGTTTTAGCAATATGGGGAGACAGCTCATCCGATGAAGATGAAGCTAAAGAAGAGAATAAAGCCAACATATGCCTCGTGGCTCAAGAAGAAGAGCAATCTGAAAGCATTGATGAGGTATAAGACTCGCAACCTACATATGATGAATTATTCACTGAGTACAACGTTTTACAATCTGAATTTGAAAAGGTTGCTGAAAAATATATAGCTTTGAAAAAGAAGAACATAGTTCTTGAACAGCAAGTTAAAAATGCTTCTTGTGAAAATGTTGTTTGTGAAGAATGCCTTGATTTAGAGAAAAAGAATTTGTATCTCACAAAAACGCTTGAGAAATTCACTCAAGGTAGTGAAATGCTTAATGTCATTTTGAAACAACAAAGATTTACAAATGACTGATCAGGAATTGGCTATAAACCTGATTTTGATAAAAAGAAAGGCAAAAAGAATTTTGGAGAAAAATCTTATATGAACTATTTTAGAAAAACTGTACATTCTTCAAATCCTTTTGCTCATTGCAATTATTGCAATCGTAAAGGTCATACTACTTCTTCTTGTTTTCATAAAAAGGAAAGAAAGAGTAAACCTGTAGAAAATTATCAATGGGTGCCTAAGGGATCTTACAAGATTCCTAAGACACAAACTAACCCCAAAGGACCCAAGAAAAGGTGGGTACCTAAAACCTGATTTCTTGTGTTTTGCAGGTTTGTCTAAGAGCATCGAAATCCAACAAGTGGTATATCGATAGTGGATGCTCTAGATACATGACGGGAGACCAATCTAAATTTGCTTCAATTAAGCCTAAGATTGGTGGCAAGGTGACCTTCAGTGGAAACCAATCCAGAAGGATTGCTGGGATTGGTGAAGTTGGAAACAACGAAGGACCACAAATCAAAGATGTCTACCTTGTGGAAGGACTTTGTCACAATCTCCTCAACATGAGCCAAAGCACTTATAAAGGTAACTTAGTTATCTTTGATTTTGAGGAGTGCTTGATCGTAAGCAAGGATGTTCTCTCATTAGACAAGTTAAAATCAAAAGCCTTATTCAGGGCTCCTAGAGAAGGTAATTGTTATATACTTAGTCTCTCTAGAAATGGTTCTGTTTTTTAAAAATGTTTTATTAGTAACTTGGATGAGAGTGGTTATAGCACAAGCGTTTAGCTCATGTCAATATGATCCAACTTGATAAATTGCTGAAAAAGGATTTGGTCATTGGTTTACCAAAACTTCATTTTAAAAATGACATGATTTGTGATGCTTGTCAAAAAGGTAAACAAACCAAATCATCTTTCAAATCTAAAAATGAAATTTCAACTAATAGACCTCTTCAACTACTCCATATGGATCTAGTTGGACCGGCTAGAGTAAAAAGCCTTGGTGGCAATCTTTATATTCTGGTCATAGTTGATGATTTGTCTAGATTTGCTTGGACTATATTTTTATCTTCAAAAGATGAAACATTTGATCAGTTTGTTGTTTTTGCCAAGAAAGTCCAAAACAAGAAATGTTTCTCTATTTCAGGAATCCGGACTGATCATGGTGGAGAATTCGAAAATCATGCATTTGGAGAGTTTTGTGACAACATGGGAATTGATCACAACTTCTCAGACCCGAGGACTCCTCAACAAAATGGTGTTGTGGAGAGAAAGAATCAAGTCCTCATCGAGATGGCAAGAGCAATGCTGAATGAAAATAATACTTCTCAAGTATTTTGGTCTGATGCAATGAGTACGGCTTGCTACATCTCAAATCAGACATATCTCCGGAAGAAGTTGAACAAAACTCCATATGAGCTGTACAAAGGAAGAAAATCCAATTTGGCTCATCTGCATGTTTTCGACTGTAAGTGCTTCATCCACAACAATGGTAAGGACAATTTGGAAAAGTTTGATCCCAAAGTGGATGAAGGTATATTTTTGGGTTATTCAAATAGGAGTAAAGCTTATAGACTCTTTAATACTCATACTCGTATTGTTGAAGAGTCAATACATGTTGTTTTCTATGAATCCAAAAATGATAAATCCTTGGATGATGATGAGGAAAATGTTTTCAAAAATCAATTCTTTTCGAAAACTACTCCTGCCTCTATTGAAAATCCTGAAAAATGTTTTCGAGGTTATTCCTCAAAATACTTTTGAAAACTTCTATCAATCTCAGCCTAGAGCTTGGAGGTTCATTAGGAATCATCCTTTGGACCAAGTAATAGGTGAAGTAAATCAAGGTGTAAGGACTAGAAATAGTACTTTGAATGAGGTGACTTTTTTTACCTTTATATTAGAGATTGAACCCTCTAAGATTGATGAAGCCCTTTCAGACAATGATTGGGTGATAGCAATGCAAGAGGAGTTACATCAATTTGATAGAAATCAAGTTTGGGATTTGGTACCTAGGTCTAAAGACCATCCGGTCATTGGCACTAAATGGGTATTGAATAACAAACGAGATGAATCCGCAATCATTGTCCGTAACAAGGCAAGATTGGTTGCTAAAGGCTATAATCAAGAAGAAGGAATTGATTATGAAGAAACTTACGCTCCAGTGGCAAGATTGGAAGCCATAAGAGTTCTTCTAGCCTTTCCTTGTGTCAAAGGATTCAAGCTTTATCAAATGGACGTAAAAAGTGCTTTCTTAAATGGTTTTATTCAGGAGGAAGTTTATGTTGAACAACCTCCTGGTTTTCAAAATGATCATCATCCAGATCATGTTTATCGTCTCAAAAAGGCATTGTATAGTCTTAAACAAGCTCCTAGAGCTTGGATGAGCGATTAAGCAAATTCCTTCTTGATCAAGGATTTGTTAGAGAAAAATCAGATACAACTCTCTTCATAAAGAGTAATAAGCTTAGTGAAATTTTAATTGTTCAGATATATGTTGATGATATTATATTTGGTGCTTCTAATGATGCTTTGTGTGAAGAGTTTGCTAAGAATATGTAGGGAGAATTTGAGATGTCAATGATGGGAGAATTGAACTATTTCCTTGGTCTGCAAATCAAACAAAAGAAGAATGAAATCTTCATATCTCAGACCAAATATCTCAATGATTTGCTGAAGAAGTTTGGGATGGACCAATGCAATGGAGCTGATACTCCAATGAGCTCAACCACTTCATTGGATGCTGATGAAAATGGCAAGGATTTCAACATCACAAAATATAGAGGAATGATTGGATCATTGCTCTATCTTACTGCAAGTCGCCCTGACATCCAATTCAGTGTGGGGATATATGCAAGGTTCCAATATGCTCCCAAGGAATCTCATGCTGAAAATGTGAAGAGGATCTTCAGATACCTTGCTGACACAAAAACCCTTAGTTGTGGTTTCCCAAGAGTCAACTTGAGCACTTGGTGGCATATTCAGACTCAGATCATGCTGGATACAAGACGGATAGAAAGAGCACAAGTGGTCAATGTGAATTCCTTGGTAGCTCACTTGTCTCATGGTTCAGCAAGAAGCAAACAGCCATCTTTGTGTCATCAACTGAAGCTGAGTATATTGCTGCATCTAGTTGTTGTGCACAAGTCCTATGGCTCAAGCAGCAACTATCTGACTTGGGATCAATCTGAAGGAAATCCCAATTTTATGTGACAACACTAGCACAATAAGCTTGGCAAAGAATCCAGTGCAACATACTCGGACCAAGCATATTGATGTGAGACATCACTTCATAAGGGATCATGTTCAGAAGAAGGATGTCAAGGTTATGTTCATCCTAACTCATCTTCAACTTGCTGATATCTTCACCAAACCTTTGGCAAAGGAACAATTCAATTTCATAAGAAGAGAATTGGGAATGGTAAATCCCAATGAGTTGTAAGTATCTCTCACTCAATGTTAGTTATGTTTTTTATGATTATTAGATACTAACTTAAGCATCGAAGTGTTTAGTTGTGGTTTATGCAGGATGTTTTGAAATGTTGATGTTTGCTGTCAAAAGAAGCAAACTCGAGTTTGAGAAACCAAACTCGAGTTTATCGGGGATAGAGAGCAACCTCTGGTGTTTGAGATAACCAAAACTCGAGTCATTAAGTGATCAACTCGAGTTTTTATCAGACAGAGAGCAACTATCTTTTGAAGAGAAGTGCAAACTAGAGTTGGTAAGTATAAACTCGAGTTTTGTCACGGAATGTCAAGGGTTCACACATACATCCTTGAAGTCCAGATAAGTATGCATTTATGAAAAATCGAGTTGATTAGTAGAAACTCGAGTTTGTCGGGTCTTATATATGTATGTGTTGCTTTGCATGTTCGTCTACACTCTCTTCAAAACTCCAGTTTTTCCCTAGCTCTCTCCCGACCCTCTGTCTCCTTCGCCATTTTCGACCAAACCCCTCCTTCAAATCCCTCAAATGGCCTCCAATCGACCTCCAAGAACCTCTCAAGACGATGATTCAGAGTATGAGCCTTCTCCTTCACCTCCTCCTCTACAGAGACCTAGGCGAATGAAGTCTACCCGCAGAAGATTCAAGTTTTGGGGTTGATAAGACAATCCTTGGGGTTCCTTCGAATCCTCCTACGTCATCTCCTAAACCAAAAGGGGTTTCCATCCAAGAACCATCTAAGGATCAATCGAAGAAGTCATCTCCAGAGCCTGATGTGGGAAAAGGGAAGAAGAAGACTGCTGAAGCTTCTAAGCCTCCCAAGCCAGAATCTTCACCCTCTATCTCACCTTCATTCACCTTCACCACACCCATTGTCTCTACTTCTCCACCTGCAGCCTCCACCCCTACCACATAAATCTTACCCTCCTCATCCTCTCCAAACATAGAGATTATCCCTCCCTCTCACACCTCCACTGTCAAGCTCGATACCCCTCCTTCAACCCCTCTCATCAACCCTTTTCCTGAATCCTGTGTCCCAGCTCCACCCCCTTTTGGTGATGACAAAGGGGGAGAGAAAAGCGAAGAGTAGCTTTGAGTAGATAAGAGTTGTGAAGAGCTTGTTATTTGCATTTTAAATTTCTAGGTTATGATTACACATTTTGTAACTGATATATCTGATGTAATGAAAATTGTCTTTTGCTGATATGAAATGAAATGTCAATTTCCATCTTCATTTGCTTCTACTACTTATGCTTCAACTATGATATCTACTTATGTCATCATGCATTTCATATGTTTTTGCAAAACAATTTCAAAATGCACAAAATCTATCAAACTCTTGGAATTCTTGGTTTACAAGTGTTGTCATCTTCAAAAAGGTGGAGAATGTTAGTTCTCTATGTGTTTTGATGATAACTAACAATTGTAAACTCAAGATTGAAGTTTGTCTTACTAAGTTGAAAAACTTACTGTCAAAGGCAAACTCGAGTTTAGGATTCCAAACTCGAGTTTGGACTTGACAGAGAGTAGCTCATTTTTATGAACCAAGCCAAAATTCCAGTTTGTGTAGACAAACTCCAGTTTGTGGCATATAGAGAGCACTCTAAGTTTTTCAAGTTGAAGACAAACTCCAGTTTGTATTTGGAAAATCGAGTTTAGTCAAGACAGAGAGCTATCAATAGGTTTGAACTAAGCCAAACTCCAGTTTGCACTTTACAGAAAGCTCTCAAGTTTTCCAAGCTTTGTTGGAAACTCGAGTTTGTGTTTGTAAACTCAAGTTTATAACATACAGAGAGTTATGCTCCACTCTAAACTTGAGAAAACTCTAGTTTTGTTTTATAAATTCCATATTGCATTTAGCAGAAAGTTTTCAGAAGTTTTTCTCTTCAGAGGAAACTCGAGTTTGGATCATACAGAGAGTATATCATATTTCTGAAGTTTTGAAAACTTCAATTTACCTTTGCAAACTCCATTTTTCTCCATACAGAGAGTTTTCCATTTTCCAAATGGTCATGGAAACTCGAGTTGAGATTTTGTTAACTCGAGTTTGTTCCAAGCAGAGAGCTTTGCTCTTTTCAATGATTTTGAAAACTCCAGTTAAGATTTGAAAACTCTAGTTTTGAGCTTTTGGACTTAAACATGTTTTTCATTATAAAAGTCCAAAACTCGAGTTAGTCACTAATTGACTCGAGTTTTGTCTTGTGTTCAAAATGTGTTTCAAAACTCAAATCGCGACATTCTTCTCTGGATGAAGTAAACTCGAGTTTAGTTTTCTAAACTCCAATTTAGCTTCTGAAGCAAAGTTACAAACTCCAGTTTATGATAACAAACTCGAGTTTGTGTCGTTAACTTTGAAAATCAAATTGCACGAATTTTTGAAATCTTCATGTTTAATCTAGACACTTCTTATCATCACTCATTACTATTCCTAACTATGTTTAATCAGTTTGCTAGTGAGTTTCAGATGATTTAGAGGATATTAAATGAGGATTTGAACAAAAGCAAAAAGTGACGTCAACACATTAAATGTAATGTCCAGAAAGCTTGCACCCTTTTGGACAATCATTCCACACACGTTGCAAAGGGAATAATGTTTCCTTTCCCTATCCAATAATTGCTCCTCCAACAGATTAAATTCAAAGGAAGTCAACCCTAATCCTCTAAGCACCTGAATTAACTGAAGAGTAGAGAGGGAAGAAGACCAAAGTGTTCCTAATGAACTCAGCAATGTGTCCAACGGCTACATTGATTAATCCAACGGTCATTTAATGCTCTCTTCATATATATATAGAGTTGCATTCAAATCTTCTCAACAACCAACACACAGAAAATGAATTGCATTCAAGTTTTCCAACTATTCTTTCAGTTTTCTACTATAAAGTATCTTTTGATACATTTGTACTTCAGTGATTATATTATCTGCTCTTAGATAGAGTATCATTTATTGAAATCATTCATTGTAAGGATCTCAAGTCGTGGGACTTGGAGATTGGGTTATTTGATTACAACTTGTAAGGGGGAGTAAGTTCTAGTGAGAGAATTACTCTAAGAGTTATAGAGTGTGTAATCATTTGAGTTAGTGAAAACCCAGAGTGTCTGGGGACTGGACGTAGGTCAAGAGGTTGGACCGAACCAGTATAAATTTGAATTGTCTTGCTTCTTCTTCACTTACTCTGTTCTGCTCTGTTTTCCATTCAAATAACAGAGCACTTTGAAAAGAATTTTTAAAATCCCCAATTCACCCCCCTCTTGGTGATTTGCTCCACTTTCATTTTTCAAAAAAGGTTATCGAGAGAAGCTTTTGAAAATCGTTTGAAAACACACCTAACTCTAGTCATTAAGTGATGGCTCGAGTTAACAAAATACATTTGAATATAACGTTCTAAACTCAGGCTCGAGTTACAGATCTTAAACTCGAGTCTTTTAACTTTGTATCTTGAAAAGTCTTTATGTTCGCAAGGCTTGACTGGAGCCACCAAACATTGGTTCGAGTTCTCATCATAACTCGAGGTAGCAATATGTGGATTGAGTCTAGAAATCATTCTGGCTCAAGTCACACAAGGCTTGGCTTGAGTTTGACATCCCAAACTCGAGTCAATCTTACAGCAAATGTGACTGATTGATATGATCCAAGTTTGAACAAATGAAAAACATTTTGGCTTGGATCATAAGCCTCATTTTGTTTACAATGGTCAGTTATCATCAAAACACATAGAGAACTAACATTCTCCCCCTTTTTGATGATGACAACCCTTGTAAACTAAAACTCAAGATTTTTCAAAAATGTGTTGAGACAATGAAGAAAAGAATAAAACAATGAAGTAATAACTCATTTACATATAAAAGCATTCCATTTCATTGCAAAATTGAGTACAATACATATAAAAACATTTCATTCCATTGGAAGTTCAAGTACAACAAATTAGCAATGTCAACGACATGGCAAATACAAGAATCAAATGAAATGAAACATAATTTGAAACATCAAAATGATATGAACTTGACTTCTTTACTTCACTTCTTCTCCCCCTTTCGCATCACTTAAAATGGGAGGTTCAGAGGAGGAAGCTGGAAGCGTGAAGAAAAAGGATGAGTGAGGTGAGGGAAAGGAAGAGGAGAATATGGAGAGAGAGAGTGAGGGTGAGTGAAGCGGATGGCTCATGCTGATAAATAGAAGTCTATATCTTAGGCTTAGTCTCATTAAACAATTCTGTTGTAAAAGAGCCAGAATAGGTGACTCTAACAGTAGAAGTGTTTAAAGGAGGAATAATGGCAGTGGGTGGGGTAACAGATATGATAAGGGTAGTGAAGATGGGAGTGGTGGTATAACCAAAAGTAATAGATTGAGAGGTAGAGGCATGGATAGGAGGAGGATGAGGAGAGGATTTTGGAAAAGAAGGAGGAATGCCAAGTCCAGGAGAATTAGAAGACTGAGACTTCAGAAGCTTACCTACTTTGTACCTCAAAGTCCACAGAGTGTTGTGAATGTTGGTGAGACTTGCACTGAGATCCTAGATATGCCCACTCAGATTACTAACTTTCCTCTTTTATTTCCTCTTGAGCCTCATGACTCTTGATAACTTCATCCACCAACTTCCCAATCTCATATCCCAACTTCTCAGTTAGCTCATGATATTGAGATATCATAGCAACTTGCAAAGAACCAACACATTCAGAAATAGCCTTCTCCACTATAGTCTTGATTGTGGCTCCAAGAATAAAAGGTTGAGGCTGTGAAGACTGTTCTTGAGCAGCAGGTTTAGAATGTCCCTCATGAGCTCTAGATTTAGAAGCTCTTGATCTAGATGGGGCTGGGGCACTTGATTGCCTAGATCCTTCTTCAAAAGAAATCCTCATCATATTCAAATGATGTTTGCCAAACATCTGAGGTTTCAAAGAAGGCTCATGCTTCTTAAGGTACTAGACCTTTTCATAAAAAATAATGATAGAAACGAAGTTGGGAAAAGGAATAGTAGAGTTTTTCTTAGAATGAAGACATAATTTCTTCATTTCATTGAAGATCCAATGACCAAGCTTATGAGGAACCTTAGCCACAAAGGAAGCAAAAATAGAGCAGTCCCTTTGAGTGAAATGAGTGAAATTCTTCCCCTTTTGTACTAGGTTCCTTGAGTAGATATACCACAAGGCTCTATGTACTGGAGGCATGACAATAGGAGGAAAACTAAATGTCCCTACTGGCCCACTTAGAGGTTCATCTAGTCGAAGGATTTTACAAATCTCCTCATTGTCATAATGAAATTCAGGAGGAGGAAGAGGATTTGAAATTAAAAGCAAAGAATTTATGTAATTGGCAGTAAAAACAATTCTTTTGCCTCTTTGATGAGCACAAATTATGCCATGTTTTTCCTATATTTCATGACTGAATTGTATGGTAAATGAAAGCTTAACTGTAAACAATCCAAGCAAAGAGGCATATATTCATGATATAGGGAACTGAAGGATAGAAACCATTTACATCCTAAACATGTGCTAAGAAAGTAGCAAATTACATTGTTTTTAAAAGAACGTATAGCAAAGCTGATACTATGCTATAGCATTCTGATAGCAACTCGAAGTGCAATAAAAGGCATCACGAAAGCTATAGTAAAGTAAAGGACGCAATGCTATGCGGCATATTTTCTGACCTTTTTATCTAGATGATTTCAGGGATAATAAGGAAGGTCGAGAACGACAGGTAGATTGCTGACGTCCATCCCAGAAGAATCCCGCAGGATCAGCAGAATCAATCTACTATAGTCAGAAGATGCGATAGATCTCGACAGATTTGGAAAGCCCAGCTCGATGGAACTTGCGCCACAAGAAAGTCTGATTATAAAAGGAAACAGCAAGTCAACCCTAGAAGAGAGTCGCACAGAGCCTAAACGAGATTTCACATTCGGCAGACTCGAAAGAAGAGTGAGAGACTTCACCAGCACGAGAATTCCAGGATAACCCAGCATCCTTCCTTACAGTAAGACGGAGAGAAGAAGACGTGGAGTGGTGACGTGACAAGGCTTCTTCCACGTCATCAAGCTTTCTGCTTTTATTTTATTTAATTTTAGTATTTAGATCATGGGTCATTCTGCTACTATCTGTTTTGTGTTTCCCTCGTCAGTCATGAACTAACTTTCCTATGGCTGAACGAGGATGAATTTTTAAGTGTTAAATGAACCCAGTTGCAAGTTCTTAATTTAATAGATTCGGTTTGCTTATCAGTGAATTAATTACTAGTCGATTAGTGGAAGGTAAGGGCTAGATTTGTGGCCTCGGCTTACTGGCAATGAGTCGAGGTTAGACCTCTGAGAAACAGTGTTTGCTAGGCAGCCGGTGCAAGGCTTGACCTATTTATTGTAGGCTTCAGGAATGGGTCTACCTCTTATAACCATGACACCCTGTGTGTAATGCAGATTTAACTAGAAAGTTGCCATAGGAATATGGAAGGAGTATAGTTAGTATCAAATGTATCGGACGCAGAAGCTTCGATAGACTATAGTGGTGGGTTAACCGAATAGCGTTGTAGTTAGTAGCCATGTTGTAGCATTGCGAAAGCTGTGCAGTATAGATGCTATAGCAATGGGTAGAGCAACTGGGGGATTGATGCACTTAAGGGTGATTCCGAGTTCAGCCTAACTTCTCACTGATATCTTCTTAAACTTATACTACTCTGTTTATTTTCTGTTATTAGCGTAAAATACAAAAACCTCTCAAACCAATTATATTTACTTTCTGTTTGCCCAATTATCATAGCAATCGAGCATCACTCTTTGGTATCTCAGTCTATGTGGGACGATACTCTACTTACACTTTATTACTTGTTCGACTGGTTCACTTGCCATCAAGGAATTCGACCAACACTTTTACATAAGTAACTATCCTCTCCTTAACAATTTGATCATGCTTATCTAACAGATTATAGACAGTCATATTAAAATAAAGAGTCCTAACAAGAGTTGGACTGAAAGAAGCATGAATAAAAAGGAAAATTTCATAAGGCCTAAACCAAGGGGAGAGATCGAGATTGCAATCTTCCTTAAGTTTGGCCAGGTCCAGATACACAATAGGGCAAAAGTCCCTAAGTGCATAATCCTCTCTATATTTCTTCCCATCATCGAGAGAGAACATAATGGGACCACGGGAAAAATCAAGAGGAGGATTGGAAAGAGGTGCATGATAAATGGCTTGAATCGTTGAAATTTGGAAAGATACCTTAGAGCTAGATTGCTCTGGAATCTTAGAAGCAGAGGATTGACCTTGAGGATCAGAGAGTTTACTCTGAGGAGTAGCTCAAAACTCAGACGAAGGAATAGACTTTCTCTTTGATTTCTTCAGTGTTTTGACAACCTCTTCCTTGTCTTTGAGTTTAGCTTCTTCAGGGTCAATTGATTTCTTCTTGGGAACCTCAGCTGGTTCTTCGACCACCACCTTCTTTGATCTTTTGGGCAAAGGTTCTTCGAACGCCGCCTTCAGTTGATATCTCTTGGGAGGTATCTTGGATCGCTTTGGGCATTGCAATAGTGGATGAGACAAGGATTCAGTCGCCTCATAGTCTGAATCAGAACCCTTGGACTTGGCAGAGGCTTTGGAAGAAGATTTGGGAGGCATGGTGAAGTTAGGGCTCAAGTTAGGGATAGGGTTCGGGTTTTCAGAGAAACTGGAGAAACGGCTCGAGGGAGATGAAAAGTGAAGAGACGAAGTCGCGCAAACACATATATAGAAAGCGCTAAACTTGAGTTTCAGCTTAATGACTAAAGTTACTTGCTCGAGTTAAGAAGAACTAGCTCAAGTTTAGGTAAAATTGTACTAACCTCGAACAGATGAAGCAGTCATCTAGACTCAAGTTTCCACTTGATGGCTCGAGTTTTGTCTTAGACTCGAGGTAGCATTTAAAGCCTCAAGTTTGCTTGTCATATTTGCTCTTCATCAGGTTGCTCTGGCTTGACTTGACTCGAGTTTAAGACTCTTGGCCCGAGTCAAAAACTCTTCTCAAAATACCTAACTCTTGGCCTTCCCTTGACTCGAGTTGACATTGCTTGGCTCGAGTCAAATACCCTTGTCAAATTGCTTAACTCTCAGCCTTGCCTTGACTCGAGGTTTTGACTTTTTCATCAGATACCTTCTACGATATCAGCAACAGAGGTCCTGCAAAACAATGACTAACCACTCTGAAGCTTAAGATAGTATTTATTGATCATCAAAAATCATAACTAACATTGAGTAGAGATTACTTACAATTCATTGGGATTTACCATTCCCAATTCTCTTCAAATGAATACAAATTGCTCCTTGGCTAAGGTTTGGTGAAGATATCAGCAAGTTGCAGATGAGTTGGGATGAACATCACCTTGACATCCTTCTACTTAACATGATCTCTTATGAAGGATGTCTAACATCAATATGCTTGGTCTGAGTATGTTGAACTGGATTCTTTGCCAAGCTTATTGTGCTGGTGTTGTCACACAAAATTGAGATTTCCTTGAGGTTAATTCCTAAATCCTGAAGTTGTTTTTTCAGCCAAAGCACTTGAGCACAACAATTTGATGCAGCAATATACTCAGCTTTAGTTGATGATATTGAGATGGTTGTTTACTTTTTACTGAACCAGGAGACAAGTGAGCCACCAAGAAATTGACATTGACCACTTGTACTCTTTCTATCCATCTTGTATCCAGCATGATCTGAGTCTAAATATGTCATAAGATATTCAGGTTGACCTTTGGGAACCATAATCCCAACTCTTTTGTATCAGCAAGATATCTGAATATCCTCTTCACATGTTCAACATGAGTCTCTTTGGGAGAAAATTAGAATCGAGCACACATCCCCACACTAAACTAGATATCAGGTTTACTTGTAATCAGATAAAGTAATGATCTGGTCATTCCTCTATATCTTGTTATGTTGAAATCTTTTCCCTTCTCATCAGCATCTAAGGTAGCAGTTGAGCTCATCGGTGTGTCAGCTCCATTGCATTCACTTAGTCCATACTTCTTCAGCAAATCTCTCAAATATTTTGTTTGTGAAATCAAGATACCATTCTTGCATTACTTGATTTTCAATTCAAGGAAATAGTTGAGTTCTCCCATCATGGCTATCTCAAATTCTCCCTGTATTGTCTTGGAAAATTCCTCACACAAAGTAACATTAGTGGCACAAAATATAATATCATCAACATAAATCAGAAGGATTAATATATCATTTCTCTTATTAGACTTTATGAAGAAAGTTGTGTCTGCTTTGCCTCTGAAAAATCTTTGATCAAGAAGGAATTTGCTTAGTTGCTCATACCAAGCTCTAGGAGCTTGTTTAAAACCATATAGGGCCTTCTTGAGGCGGTAAACATGATCTGAATGATTATCACTTTCAAAGCCAGGAGGTTTTTCAACATAAACTTCTTCCTGAATGAAACCATTCAGAAAAAGCACTTTTAAAATCCATTTCATAGAGCTTGAATCCTTTGATACAAGCAAAGGCTATAAGAACTCTTATGGCTTCCAATCTTGCCACCGGAGCATAAGTTTCTTTATAATCAATTCCTTCTTCTTGATTATAGTCTTTAGCAACAAATCTTGCCTTATTACAGACAATGATTGTTGTTTCGTCACGTTTGTTCTTAAATACCCATCCAGTCCCAATGATCGGATGATCCTTAGGTCTAGGTACTAAGTCCCAAACTTGATTCCTATCAAATTAAGCAATTACTCTTGCATTGCGACAACCCAATCAATGTCTAAAAGGGTTTCATCAATCTTAGAGGGTTCAATCTGAGAAATGAAAGCAGAGAAGGTGACTTCATTCAAAGTTCCTTTTTTGGTTTTCACTCCTTGATTCACATCTCCTATCACTTGATCTAAAGGATGATTCCTAATATATTTCCAAGTTGCAGGCTGAGATTGAACATTGTTTTCACAAACATTTTCAGGAACAGTTTCAAAAACATTTTCAGAATTTTTAAGAGAGGTAAGAGTTGCTTTTGAAAAGAATTGATTTCTATAAACGTTTTCCTCATCATCATCCAAGGGCTTATCAGTCTTGGTTTCATTGAACATAACATGTATAGACTTTTCAACAATACGAGTAAAATTATTAAAGACTCTATAAGCTTTACTTCTATTTGAGTAACCAAGAAATATACCTTCATCAGATTTAGGGTCAAACTTCCCTAAATTCTCTTTATCATTATTGTGCATAAAACACTTACAGCCAAAGATGTGTAGATGAGAAAGGTTGTGCTTTCTTCCTTTATATAGCTCATTGGAAGTTTTCTTAAGATTCTTTCAGATGTATACACAGTTTGATATGTAACATGCAGTACTCATTGTATCAGCTTAGAAGACTTGTGAAGTCTGGTTCTCATTTAGCATTGCTCTTGCCATCTCAATGAGAACTCAATTCTTTCTTTGCACAACACCATTTTGTTGAGGAATCCTCAAGGTAAAGAAGTTGTGGTCTATCCAATGTGCATCACAAAATTCTTCAAAGGCATGATTCTCGAATTCTTCACCATGATCAGTTCTTATACTTGAAATAGAGATTCATTTCTCATTTTGGACCTTCTTGACAAACACAACAAACTGATCAAAGGTTTCATCTTTAGATGACAGAAAAATAGTCCAAGAAAATCTTGAGAAGTCATCAACAATGACCAGAGTATAAAGATTGCCACCAAGGCTTCTTACTCTTGCCGGTCCAACCAAATCCATATGGAGAAGTTGGAGAGGTCTGTTAGATGAAATCTCATTTTTGGATTTAAAAGATGATTTGTTGTTTACCTTTCTAACAAGCATCACAAATTATGTCATTTTTGAAATTAAGTTTTGGTAAACCAATAACCAAATCCTTTCTTAGCAACTTGTCAAGTTGAAACATGTTGACATGAGCTAAACGCTTGTGTCATAGCTAACTTTCTTCCAAGTTACTAACAAAGCAATTTTCAGAAATATTTCTATTGCTGGAGAAGTTAAGGGTATAGCAATTACCTTCTCTAGGAACCCTGAATAAGGCTTTGGTTTTAACATTGTCCAATGACAGATCATCCTTACTCACAATCAAGCATTCCTAAGAATCGAAGATAACTAAGTTACTTTTGTCTGTGCTTTGGTTCACACTGAGGAGGTTATGGCATAGGCCTTCCACAAGGTAGACATCTTTGATTTGTGGTCCATCGTTGCTTCCAACTTCACCAATCCCAGCAATCCTTCCGAATTGATTTCCACCAAAGGTCACCTTGCCACCTTCCTTAGGCTTGATTGTAGCAAACTTGGATTGATCTCTCGTCATTTGTCTAGAGCATCCACTATCAATGTACCACTTGTTGGATTTTGATGCTCTTAGACAAACCTACAAGACACAAAAGCTCAAGTCTTAGGTATCCATCTTTTCTTGGGTCTTTTTGGGTTAGTTTGTCTTAGGAACCTTATAGGATCCTTTAGGCACCCATCTATAGTTACCAACAGGTTTACTCCTTCTTTCCTTTTTATGAAAGCAAGAAGAAGTAGTATGCCCTTTACGATTGCAATAATTACAATGAGCAAAAGGGTTTGACGAATGAATTGATTTTCAAAAATAATTTAAATAATTCTTTTCTCCACTCTTCTTCTTTCCTTTTCTTTTATCAAAGTCAGGTTTGTAACCAATACCTGATTTGTCATTTGTAAACCTTTGTTGCTTTAAAATTACATTAAGCATTTCACTGCCTTGAGTAAACTTCTCAAGAGTTTTAGTAAGATAAGAATTTCTTTTCTCCAAAATTGGACAATTTTCACAAATGGTTTCACAAATATTTTCACAAACAGAAGCTGGAAGAGAAGCATCTTGAACTTGTTGTTCAAGAGTTTTGATTTTTCTTTTTGAAGCAAGAAGTTCTTTAGCAAGTTTTTGAAACTCAAGATGAAGATAATTATATTCGGTAAGCAATTTATCAAAGGTTGGTTCTGAATCATTTACCTCTTCACTCTTAGATTCTTCATGAGCCACGAGGCAAATGTTAGCTCTTTCTTCTTCATCAGATGAGCTATCTGAAGGTTAAAAATCGTTCTTGCTTGACATTCAAGCAATATGTTCATGAGGTTGTAAAATAAAATTTTTCAGTATTTGCGGAACCCACATTGAAAATTACTATTCATGTGAATAGTAATTACTATTTACGTAAATAGTGCCAGTAAAAATATTTTTACCGTGATGGTAAATAATTTTTACTGTACCAATAAATAATATTTACTGTGAAGGTAAATAATTTTTACTGCGTGAATAGTAAATTACTATTCATGTGTAGACATAGGCCCACAAACATCAGAATGAATGAGTTCCAACAACTCATTGGCTCTATGACTCACAAGCTTTTCAAGCTTGGTCTTCGTCATCTTTCCAGCCAAACAAGATTCACAAGGCCCATAGGATTCTAAATCCATGGAATCTAGATATCCATCATGATGGAGTCTAGACAATCTTGTCTCATTAATGTGTCCCAACCTACAGTGCCAAAGATAAGATCGATTATTTAATCTTGGTTTCTTATTAACCCAAGAAGTTGAATCGACACTTGAAAAATTAATTTCTATAGTGAACATACTAGAGGCAGAAACATCACCATGCTTCTTTCCCTTGAGGCTCACAAGGTACAATGGGCAGTTCCTCTTCCAATGTCAATTTTGACAGTGGAAGCATACAGCAGAAGCTTTGTCATTTGATTTCCCTTTTACTTTTCCCTTTCCCTTCTTTTTCTTGGGTTTTCCTTCGGGTTTGAACTTGTCTGTCTACACAGACTTGCCCTTGCCCTTAGAAGACCCATCAATCAGAGAGGGCTTAGGTCCTATTCTTTTTAATGGCACTCTCAGCAGTGGTCAGTCGACTCAACAACTCAGGGAGTGTTGATTCTACTTTATTCATATAATAATTGACCACAAAACCATTAAATGAAAGTGGCAAGGACTGCAGAACCAAGTCAATACTCAGCTCATTGTCCATGATAAAACCAAGAGAAGCAAGCTTCTCTATAAGCTCAATCATCTTGAGTACATGTGGTCCAACCGCCATGCCTTCAGCCAACTTGCAGCCAAACAGTTCCTTAGAGGTCTCAAAGCGCTCAGTCCTCCCTTGCTTATCATAAAGCTCTTGCAAATGCAAGATTATAGAGGAAGCATCCATATGCTTATGCTGACGCTGGAGCTCTGCAAACATTGACGCCAGCAGTATACAAACTGCCTGCTCATTGTCTGCTAGGAGCTGTTTATGGGTTTCCCAGTCAAACTGGTCATACCCATCTTGCCCTTGAGTAGGAGCAACATGAATTGAAGAATCAATGACATAAGCTTTCTTCTCAGAACGTAAAACTATTTTTACATTCCGATACCAGTCCAGAAAATTTGGTCCAGTTAACTAATTAGTATCCAGAATAGAGAGCAAATTAAATGTTCCAACCATTGGCACAAATGCTAAAAATAAAATGGACTAATATGAGTATTTCATGAAATTTAAACAACCAAATACAAAGACTTTAAATGTATATGGCCCTCCCACTATTTTCTCTAAAATCAATGATCCTCAATTATTGATTTAGGGTTATCCTTCATAAAGAATATCCGTAGTGGGCTAAGAGAACGACTAGAATCATTAGTTTCCGGCTGAGCCTGCAAAACCAACTTGTCTAGTGGGTTAATCAACAACATCTGGGTCTTCTCTTAGATCATCAGGTTGACAACATCTTGTCACTTACTATGTAACAACCTGACATCATTGCCTTAAATGCATAGACCCGGCTGAGCCTGCAGACTATACATCTTGTCTAGCACAAACCATCATCCTAAGTGTCCTTACACTATTACCCGACGAAACTATAGGTCTTAGCTGAGCTAGAGAGTACTACCATGTAGAAGGGATTTAAGTGTAATACACTTCAAATGGCACTGTTACCCAACGAAACAATAGGTCTTAGCTGAGCTAGAGAGCACTACCATTTAGAAGGGATTTAAATGCCACCAATGATGGGAGACAATCAAACATGCTAGATAATTTTCACAAGGGATTCTTTTCAGTCTCATCATATAATAAAACTAATTATCACATAATTAATTTTATCTTACATGCATAATTAGACATATAAACTTACTAACTATCACATAGTTAATTTTATACGGCTTGTCTTATCATGCATACTAGTCGTAATTTCAAAATTCAAAACTTTGAAATTTAAACTCATAATCCTTGTTCCTACAAAAATGTTAGAAACATATACACAAACAATTTGCAAATCCTAAATAACCATTGAATCATCTACATGATAAGCATCAACACTTTGATGATTAACAATCAAGATTCAAAATCTTGTTAACAAAACTGTAGATATCAAAACTTCTTTTGAAAATTCAATAAGGATAACCCCACGTGTTTGCGGTAACGAGCCTGGCTCTGATACCACTTGAAGGTTAAAAATCGTTCTTGCTTGACATTCAAGCAATATGTTCACGAGGTTGTAAAATAAAATTTTTCAGTATTTGCGGAACCCACATTGAAAATTACTATTCATGTAAATAGTAATTACTATTTACGTAAATAGTACCAGTAAAAATATTTTTACCGTGATGGTAAATAATTTTTACTGTACCAGTAAATAATATTTACTGTGAAGGTAAATAATTTTTACTGCGTGAATAGTGATTTACTATTTGAATATTATAATAATATAATATATTTATATTATATTATAATATTAAAATATTCAAAACGTTTGAGATGGTTTTCACAAGTGGTTTGCGAGTTTCAATTTTTCATTTTGGGAAAATTACATCAAATGACCCAAAATGAAAAATTACACTTAAAGACCCATTTTTCACTATTCACTATTCACGTGAAAAAAATTATTAATTAATTATTATCTTTATCCAATCCGATTGGATCTGCCTTCATATCCTTATTCTTAATCTCCTAACCTCTTCATAATTGGGTTTGAAGTTCTAACCCAATTATATCAATAGTCTTGACAAAACCCAATAACATTTATTGGACCAAACTTGCTAAATTATGCAATCAAGAACAATCTTAGTGTGTGACCCATTAGGCCCAATTAATTAGTTATCGACATAGATAAACTTGAACCAATTAAACTCCTTTAATAGGTCAATTTATCTAATGACTACATAAGACACTAGCAATGCTTTCTGCAGTTTAACTAATCAAGTTGATCAAGTGATCTACCTTTGTAATTTGGATACCATGCATGTATCATCCCTTACAACGTTGTTCATATTTAGTCGAGAGCAAGGATAGAGTATCACCTCTCTAGATTGACTAAATGTAGCTTTTACACGAACTAGGAATATTCTTCTATTGACTCTAAGACGGATCATGACTCTTCATGATCACTTACTATGCATAGATTCCCGAGTCAACTAGAAGTCATCCAAGCCCTACCGGTCTTGTGAACAACTAATCCCTTGTAGGGGGATCTGTAAGTCCTTTCGGTATGTCCATCTATACTCATGTATTCAAGTTACACCCAAGAGTACATCGTTCTCCCCATATTTCAAAGCGGATAGAGTTGTACGGTCAAAGTATAACTCTAGGACATAGTGTTCGATAATATCCTCAAGTCTAAGATGATCAAGACTACCAAACGATGAGAGACATTACAAATCCAATGATACTCTCTACAATGAATCCTTGTGGAGTCTCTCAACGGGTCGGTTCGGTCTTTATTCTCTAACGATACACCCACGACATCGCCTAAGGCATCAACATGCCCTGCATTCCATGAGGTCCTACCTTGTATCACTATACAAATAGATGATGTCGTACTAGTCTTATTGAGATCACCAATGCCCTTTCTTGGTGATTCAAGACTAGGAACAAGTTTCAGGCAATAGACATGTAGTATCCTCGATTCCTCATGATCATGATCCCTATCATAGATCATTGAGTAAACACTTATTATATTCCTTGGGCCTTTATCTTTAAACTCATATTAACCATAAAATATAGGCGAGACATAAATATGATAAAGATAAATTATGCTCAAATAAATAAATCATGAAATACTAAATAGTAAAAGATGTTCAACTGATAAAACAGATTGTCTCTAGGACACCTTTATACTAACACTATCTCCCCAAATAGCTTAGAAATAAGCTTTCTTCTTGAACTTATTGAATCTCTTCTTTTCTTTGTCTTTGTTCTTCAACTGGGGACAATCAGACTTGATGTGGCCAGGCTTCTCACATTTGTAGCATATAATTGGCTTCTTTGGCTCATTATTGGTGCTACCCTTGTGAAACTTCTGAAATCCTTGATCCTTCTTGTAGAATCTCTTGAATCTCCGGACCATCATCCCGACCTCTTCATCATCGTCTTCATCATCATCTGATCCCTTGTCTTCTTTCATAGTTTTAAGGGCAATTCCCTTATGCTTGCTGTCAATCTTGTCAAGTCCTTTTCTGAACTTGAGTTTACCTTCATATTCATACAAGCTGCCAAATAGAGTTGCCACTAATTCCATTGAATCTCCACAAGCCTCTTCATTCGCAGTGAATTTGGCTTCTCATTCCTTGCTGAGAATGTTTGAATCTTTCTTACTTGAACTGGTTGATCATATTCTATTCCCAAAGTGGCAAATTGGTTGATTAGATGAGTGAATCTAAGTTGAAACTCGCCAATGGATTCCCCAGACTTCATAAGAAGTAAATCGTACTCAATCATCAGGGTATTTAAAACTATTCTCCTTAATTCTAGTTGTCCCCTCATGAGAAATCTCAAGTGTATCCCACATTTGTTTGGTAGATGACAACGTGCAGATACGAAAGTACTCTTTCTGACTTAGAGCACTTTGAAGCAAGAGGATTGCTTTGCTGTTGAGAATGACTTGTCTTCTGTCATTCTCATCGTATTCTTCTTCTAGCTTGGGAGTTCTAACACCATCTTTTATTGTAGCTGGAGCATAGTCTCTTCTCTCGAATACTCCATAAGCCATATTCAGTAGCCATTACAAAGACTTGGAATTTGGCTTTCCAGAAGGAGTAATGTTCGCCATTAAAACTGGGAGGTCTGTTGATCGAAGCTTCATCATGTAATATTCTTTCATTGGATCATTTATCTAGGATGTTAATCCTCAAATAGATAACCAATGCTCTGATACCAAATGAAAGATGGAATATCATCAAAGAGGTAGTGAATTGGGTGATATAAAAACTTTAACGAAATACCCTAAAACACACTCCCTAAAACAGAGCTAAACATAGAGATAGAGAAAAAGATAGAACACAAGAGATTTATACTGGTTCGGTCCAAGTCCTTGACCTACGTCCAATCCCCAGACACTTTAGGATTTCACTATCTCAGAACTTGATTACACACTCTGTAACTCTCGAGTAATCCTCTCACTAAGACTTAATCCCCTTTACAAATTGTAATCAAATAACCCAATCTCAAATGTTCCACAACCTTGAAATTCTTACAAGAATGAATAAGTTTAGATTGTCTAAAAGAGAAAATAGATAAACACTGAAGATTATAAATATCCGAAGATATTGCTTAAGAGAATGAAACAGTAATTGCTAAAGCTTTGAATTGAATGCGCAGAGTTTCGGTCGGTGGAGAATTCAATGCTTCTGGTATTTATGTTGGATGGTATTAATGATTGTTGTGAAGCTTGAAGGTTATTCGTTGTGACTCTTCAGTCTAGCTGTTAGACTTGAGCGTTGATTCTTCATTAATGCGCAGACATTCCTTAATGACATTCCACATTCCATTTGTCCGTTGAGAGATAACAAGAATGAAGAATGGAATAGTCATTTGACCTTTCGTATGCTCAGAGAAACTTTGTTGTTTTCGTGCAACATTTTCAAAGCATTAAATGCGTTTCTGACACCTAATTGCTTTAATGCAATTTGGTGTTAATCCATATCAAAATCCTAAAACTCATTAACAAGCTGATTAAACATAGTTAAGGATAATAATGAGTGATGATATGAAGTAGGCAAATCATACTTAGAGATTTAAGAAGTTCGGACACGGTGATTTGTAAACATAGATAAATTTTCCTCAAGTCAATATACAACAAACTCGAGTTCCAAACTTGAGTCATGCTTTCCAAGCTCGAGTCCAGAGTTCATTTTCTTTTGATAAAACAAGCTTGAAAACGATAGATGAAGTCTCTGTAAGGCATAGGCTCGAGTTACTGAAACTTAGCTCGAGTTTAGGTCTACACTCGAGTCACCTAGTTCAAACTCTAGTTCATCTTGTTTTGAAAAATAACATGGAAGAATATCGAAGATGTCTCTGAGAAACTTTAACTTGAGTCTCATAACCTTGGCTCGAGTTTAGGGTCAAACTCGAGTCACATATTGATGGCTCGAGTCATAGATATTTTTCATAAAAGGTTATCAGGAAAAGCTTTTGAAAACACACCTAACTCAAGTCACTAAGTGATGGCCCGAGTTAACAAAATACATTTAAATATAACGTTCAAAACTCAGGCTCGAATTACAGATCTTAAACTCGAGTCTTTTAACTTTGTATCTTAAAAAGTCTTTAAATTCGCAAGGCTTGACTGGAGTCACCAAGCATTGGCTCGAGTTCTCATCATAACTCGAGGCAAAGCAATGTGTGGCTCGAGTCTAGAAATCATTCTGGCTCAAGTCACACAAGGCTTGACTCGAGTTTGACATCCCAAACTCGAGTCAATCTGACAGCAAATTTGACTGACTGATATGATCCAAGTTTGAACAAGTGAAAAACATTTTGGCTTTGATCATAAGCCTCATTTTGTTTACAATGGTCAGTTATCATCAAAACACATAGAGAACTAACAAAACACACACACACACATACACACACACACACACACACACATATATATTTCTTAAAATAGGTAGAAGAAGCATGATTGGATTATCTTAAGAGACCAAAAAATAAAGTCAAATTTTTATTATTTTATGAAAGGCGTGTTTGGATTAACTTTTAGAAAATAACTTCTGAAGAAGAAGTGATTTTAGATAATAGATTTTCAGCATAATATTTGTGAAAAAAAGTGATGTTGATAAAATGATGGCATTTGAATCATTGTTATTAGAATCACTTTTTCCATGTTCAAATTATCAAAAAGGAAATTAGCCAATGTGATAATTGCATATAAAGAATAAGATTCCATGTCAAAGGCTTTTAACATCAAATTTCATTATAAATACCAAAATTTAAATAAGTTTATCTAAAAAAATAAAATTATACCATTGTTTGGGATCAAAAAGTGTTTTTGCCATTTTTCCAGCTGTTTGAGTACCCTTTCACCAAACCTTAGAGAATAGATTATAAGCGGGAATATATTCGTAAAAAAGTGAATTTGATAAAATGGCAGTGTTTAGATATTGTTATTTGAATCACTTTTTTCATTTTCAAATTACCAAAAATGACATTAGCTTTTGTGATAATTACATATAAAGATAAGATTTTATTTTAATTTTTTTAACATTAAAGTTCATATTAAATACCAAAAATTAAATAAATTTGTCTAGAAAATTAAAATTATAACATTAGTCAATTATGTAACATGATAAAAAAAAAATAGCTCAAAAATATATGTATAAATAAATTGCATAGACTAAAATCACTTATAAACAATAATTATCCACCATATTACTATATTTTAGATTGAAACAAGTAATAAATTTTGACATAGCCTTTTTTTTCTAAAATACAAATTTGATATCATATGCTAGCAAATGAGAAAATGGGAACAGAGATTCTGACAACAACAAAAAAAGGATCAAAGAGGATGATGGAAGGAAGAAGAAAGGAAAGAGAAAAAATGAGGAGAGAGAAAGGGTTGTTGGGGGAAATTCGATGCCAGCATATGAAAAAGTGAAAAAAAAAATCAGCTTCTCTGAAACCATGGTTTTGGACAAAAATTGATTCTGGATTTTTGGAGGGTATTTGGCTAAAATTTTGAAAAACCATGCTTTTACTTTCATAAGCACTTTTAAATTTGGGAGAATCACTTTTGAGTCCCAAGCAAGATAAATAACCACAAAAAAGTCCCAAGAAATCTCCAAATAGCTAAAAAGTCCCATGGAACCTTGCTGTAAAATACTCTAGTGGTGAAATTATCAAATTGCCCTTGGTCCATTGCAACACACACAACGTCCTTGTGGACGCGGCTTCTTTCCTTTGCTACTTAGCATCCGCTGCCTTCCTTTGTTTAAAACGACATTGTTTTGGAGCAAAACAGTGATGTTGTTTGTTTTTAAAAAATATTCCGGGTAAACCGATCGATACTAAAAAGATACAAAAATGATACTCACTTATACTGAAAAAAATACTTCATGATTTTGAAAAATTATTTTAGGATCTTGAAAAAATATATCGAGAGTGCTTGACAGTACTAAAAAGATACTTCGGATATGCGAAAAATAATTCATGATCTTGAAAAATTATTTTAGGATCTTGAAAATTTATTTTAAGATCTTTCAAGATTTTGACTAGCACTAAAATGAAACTTCGGATATCGATTGGTCGAAAAAATGCTCATGATCTTGAAAAATTATTTTAGGATTTTTACCAGTTATAGTACCTTGAAATATTTTTTCAAGATCCCAAAATAAATTTTCAAGATCATGAAATATTTTTTTAGTCACAATCAATATCCTAAAGTTTCATTTTAGTATTAGTCAAAATCCTGAAATAATTTTTCAAGATCTTAAAATAATTTTTCAAGATCCTAAAAAAAAATTTCAAGATCATGAAGTATTTTTCAGTATCCTGAAGTATCTTTTTAATACCTGTCAGTACTCTGATATATTTTTTCAAGATCCTAAAATAATTTTTCAAAATCATGAAATATTTTTTTAGTACCGGTCAGTATTCTAAAGTATCTTTTTACTACCCATCAGTACCCTAAATTTTTTTTTTTTTTTTAAAAAAAGCAGATGGTACTGTTTTACTCCAAAACGATTCAGTTTTTTTTTTTTTTTTTTTTTTAAAAAGAGAGCAGTAGACTGTAAAAGTAGAGGAGAGAAGCAGCAGCCATAATTCTGAGTGCTAAATTAGTGAAGTGGCAAAAGTTAAGAAAAAAAATTGTATTAGGGGAAAAAAAGCACAATGTTTATAAAGACTTTAGTTAAATTTTGTAAGTTTTAAAACAAAACATCACTTTTATATGTTTTAAGGTTCCATTTTTTAGCCATCAAATATTTAACTATTGAATAAATTACGTATATCCATATAAAAGATATTGTTTTAGATAATTACTATTTATAAAGGATTTTTGTATATACAATTTATTAATACATATATGCTTGACCTATTTTATTTTTATCATTTTACATAATTTAATGATGTTATAATTTTAATTTTGTACACAAATTTATATAATTTTTTGTATTTATTATGAACTTTAATGTTAAAAATATTTTAAATAAAACATTATCCTTATATGCAATTATCACAAAAACTAATGTCTTTTTCAGTAATTTGATCATGAAAAAGCTATTTTGATAACAAAATCTATCAAATCATTTTTTTTCCCACAAAATCTATCCTGCTTAGAATCGATTCTGAAAAAACATTGTTACCATTTTTTCTCTAAAAGTTAATCCAAACATTGTCAGTGTATTTGTGGATTGGTGCAAATAAGTGCAGTTTATTCAGTACAAAACCTGTAATTTTAGGATCTAACTTTTGTAATTTAATTTTTTTAAAATGTTTTTTTTTCTTTATGTTCGTGTTGTCTAAGCACATATTTGTCGATTGGTGCAAATAAGAGCAGTTTATTCAGTACAAAACCTGTAATTTTAGGATCTAACTTTTGTAATTTAATTTTTTAAAAATGTTTTTTTTTCTTTATGTTCGTGTTTCTAAGCACATTTACTATTATTTTTTTCCCACAAAGGAACTAATTATATTGAAATCAACATAAATTTAAAATGTCTTAGAGGCAAAAAGAAAACAACCAATAAAATGAAAATACACAATAAATTTCAGACATAAAAATTAGAACTAAAAATTATCACATTTACTAGTATTAGTGTATTACCATTACAAGTTAGAACAAATATGTAATTTTAGATTTTGAATATTGTAATTTATTTTTAAAAAATTGTATTTTGTTTTTGGGTTTGTGTAGGGAATGGACCAAGTCTCAGTACATTTATTATCAATTACTCTTCTGACTCTAAATATAGGACATAGTTCAACCATGACCAATTTACTAGTACTTCATTTATTACTATTCCGTACAAATCTATAATTTTTGGATAATACTTAATAATTTATTTTTTTTTCCTGGGTTTGCGCAGGGGCAAAGTCTAAGCGCTTTTTTTGTTTTTGTTAAAAAAAAAAGGTAAAAATCTTAAGCGCATTTATGACTAGTGCTTCTTCTCCATGCGACACGCCGTTTGCTTCCAACGGCTATATTTTTCATTTTAGAAATTAATTGCGGGTTTAATGTTAAAAATCCTTTCCAGATTTTTATTTCCAACGGCTAATTTTTTTTTTTTCCCCGAACTCGCTAAAATACGACCGTTGGAAGAAGGGAGCGACGCCTCTCAGCTTCGTTGCCTCATTCTATATAAGACCCATGAGCGTACAGAGATTAGATTGATGATTCGGAAGAGACGCTCTCCAAGCAAGAGCCCAGAAGAAGAGAATTGTACAACTGAGATATTCTTGTACGTCTCCTCTTGCTTTCTTCTTCCTCTGTTCTCTGTGCTCTAGTTGAATTGACATTGATCTATCTTATTCAGATTGCTTTCTTCTTTCTCTGTATACTATTCAGATTGAATTGATTTGACATTGATCTACCTATTCACATTGCTTTCTTCTTTATCCGTTCTCTTTGCTTTAGCTTTTGTTTATTCTCTGTATACTATAAGTGATATCTTCGTTGGCTTTTTGTTTTCCGTATAAAAAACTTATTTTCAAGTAATCTTGTCTACCGCTAACAATCATGTGATTTGATTCTCTATGTTAATTAACTAGACAATCAAAGGCTTATCCCACTGGATGACATCTTCAACTTCAGTGAAATTCCATATCTTTTTCCGTCTGATGCTATAATGAACGTAGTTTCTTTACTGAACTGAATTCCTATGCCTAGATTTCCACCCCTCTATGCTATGGAAGTTCTGTATCCCTGTATTTTGGGGCTTAAGTTATGTGATGCTTTAAACGCAAACTTCATATGTTAAGCTACTTAATAACTATAAAGATCAATCTTCAACAGTGCTCTACTTGAATTGACATTGATCTATCTTAGTCAAATTGCTCTCCCCTGTTTCTGATGTCAGAATCTCGGAGGACTCTTTCACGAAGAGAACTAATTTCCACATTTCTTACGCTTAATTATGTAGCTTTGCTGATGACTGATTTCCCCTCCTCTAATATGCAAAGCTGTGTACTTTTATTTGATGCTTCAGTCTGATCCATCTACGTTTGTGGTGGATGGTGCATTTGCTGTTGCCATGGCTAATTCAATTGGAAAAAATATCTGCATTTACAAAGAGGATATGCATGGTACCTTCCTTACAGTTATCTGTACTGTAATATTGATAGCATAATTTGGTAATATGATTAACATTTATGAATTTTTATTCATAATTTTATAACATATGCTCTCAGAATTTTTCTTCTCGAAAAAAATTCACGAGGTAATTGGTGAAGCATGTTGAGCTACTTGCTTCAATATTGAACTTAGACGCCCTTAGAATAAGATTGTACAATTTGCTCAATGCTTTGGCTAACTTGATCAGCATCATTAGTTAAATTTTTGGAACCAAATAAGAGTAATTGCATATGCTTTCTATTGTAGCTATACTAAATCTTAGCAAGATTTCCAGACTGTGCAAAATAGCTGATTATATGGTATTTATCTAGAAGTTAGTTTCTAGACTTTTCCTGGAACTTGCTTATATGGTGACACTATTATTGTAGTTCATTTTAAACTATCCTGTCAGTCACTATTTAGTTAATTTTTGTAACATCTATAAACCATGATTAAAACCTTGCCTTACTATAACTTTTTTTACTTTTCATTGAGCTTGTATTTTTATCCATAGTTTCATATATTGTCCATAGATTTTTATTAATTACACTCTGGCTTTTTTTAATATCTTCTGTTATTATTCTAGTTTGTTCTACATTTACATTTAAATTTTGATTTTTTATATTCAATACAGTAGTATCTGAATTTTCCCATTCATATAAAGATCTCATCATATTTATTTGTGGATTATTATTTATTGGTTCCAATTTTTCACATACTAAAGCCTTTTTTATTCCTTTAAGATCATTTTTTACTTCCTTTAAAATCTTTTGTATTTTGTTTTATTTCTGTTTTAATTTCATATATTTTTTGTTCTAAAGGTTTTGCTAATTCTCTTAATCTCTATCTTTCTTATTTTTAATATCTTCTTTTTCTAAAATTTCTCTAGTTTCTTCGGGTAATTGTTTTATTATTTCATCTAAATTAAATACTTGCAATAAATCTTCTATATTTAAATTTATATAATTGTTTCATATTATACATATTATTCCAATTCATCTGATTACATGCGTATTCTCCTTGACCTCCTAATATAAAAGGTGTAAAATTACAAGTTTCTATTTCTTTTTCATGCAATAGATAAGAACTATCGGGTAACTTATCATATTCTATTTCATACATTTTAGGTTCTAACTTTTTAATTATATTCATTTTACAACTACAGCTTTTACAAATATTAAACACACAATAAGATTAAAATTAAATATACTAATCACACAATAAGATTTCTCTTTCTCGTGAAGTAGATCAGTTATTACCGCAACTTCGTAATATCCAAATAATTATTTATCGTAAATACTATATTTTGATAAATAATACCTATTTAAAATAGGTGGATATGTGGTCTCAAATTTTTGTATTGTGTTTATTTTATTTTCTAGGCAATTTTTTCCCTAGAATTAAAAAGGACCAAAGACTAAATTTTCTAAATCTTATTAGGGATCATAAAATACCCTAAGATTATCATAATTAAGTATAACCTTAATGACTTAATTATGTCATAAAAGGCAATTAAATGTCATCAAAATGCCTAAATCAATTAGAGAAAATTATCAACAACTATTGGGCAATTAAATTTGCAATAATTAAAATACTTATATTAATTTTTGAAATTAAATAATAATTAAGTTTAAAAAAGGCATAATTGAGAATATATAAACTTAATTAACATCCAAATGATATCAAAGGACCAAGATTAGCAGCATATAAGGGGTTTCAAATAATTATGATTAATATAGTAACCTATCAATTAGGCCTAATAACATTTATGAACACTATCTTGGAAGATATTAACCAAGATTAATTTAATCATCCCTATTTTTATTATATGTGGCGAAAATTCCTTTTGGAAGAGGCAAGATAATTGCACCAATATTAAATCCTAAGAGCACATAATATATGAATAATTTATGAACACTATCTTGGAAGATATTAACCAAGATTAATTTAATCATCCCTATTTTTATTATATGTGGCGAAAATTCCTTTTGGAAGAGGCAAGATAATTGCACCAATATTAAATCCTAAGAGCACATAATATATGAATAAATATCATCTATAGTAATAGGATATTTCCAACACAAATTAGAGGTTTGGATTAAATCTAATAAAGCTAAATCCTAAGGCCTTAATTTAATTTCATAAAGTGTAATCCTTGTGAATGAAAATCATCCAATAAGAGCCTTCATTCTAGATGATATAAGATGATTTAAAATACATCCAATTGAAGAGCAAGGGGGTGAAACTCGATTTGCATAACTTATGAGTGAAGAAATATAATTAATTATTTAAACTAATTACACAAGATTTAATGGTTGGAAGAAAATGTATACTTCCCATTAATGCTCTTAATGAATGTGAAGAAGATAAGCATGGAAGAGAGAGAGGGGGGAGGAAAGTATTGCTCGTTGAATTTTTCCAGAAATTTTTCCCGTAATGTTGACGCCATGTTTCTCCACCATCTGTCTGTAACCCCTTCTAATTTGTAGATCGCAAGTTGAGCTTTGCGATTCTTAGGGCACTCCATTACTTCGAAGATCTTCTCTAGCCTCATTATCCAATCTTCAGCCGAGTCAAGTTTACCTCGAAAAGCTGGTGGTTTTAGATTGCAGAATTGGGTAACCCAATATTGTGTAGTCTCAGCTTCTCTACGGGGTTGAGGTAAATTCACCATTGCTCTTTCGAGTCTAAGTGGTGACTGGGATCTTTCTGACCCCTCAGTATCCTCAGTATGTCTCTCGTCTTCTTCTCTTTCAGCATCTTGTTCTCCCTCAGTTTGTTGTTCCTCTGCCTGTCTTTCCACACGGAGTTCTTCTATCATTGCTCATGTAGCATAGCCATTACTTCTTGCCAGGCATGTTGGTTTGGCTGGTTAGGTTCTTGAGCTTGTTGCTCAGGGTTTAATACCGGTATTGGGATCATTCAAGGTTGTCTTCCTCGCCCTCTACCTCGGCCTTTGCCTCGACCTCTGGGAGCTCCGGGGTACGGTAATGAGTAACGGGAGTTCCTAAGATAGGAGTTCTTGACTTGGGTCAAGTACTGCATGTACTTATCCTTGTCGGTCTCAGAGGTTAGTCCGGCATGGACAAGATCCAGGTGTAAGATCTGTGTTAGGATGGTGTTGTGGTTCAGGACAAACTGGAGATCATCAAAGTCTGCGTTAGAGTTGTTGTCGAGATCTCTGATCTCCGGGTAGTCAAAATTGTCACCTACCGATGAGTGATGTGAATTATCAGGGCTACCAGGTACTGGTTGTAATACCCGCATATTTATTTATCTGAAATATTACATTTTGGTAAATAAATTAGGCTATTTCTGAAAAGTGAAATTATTGTTGCAAGACTTGTGTTATTATAGCCTATTTTTCTAGGATGAGTTCTGTAGGAAATTAGAGAATTTAAGGGCCAAAATGCCAAATGACCAAAATACCCCGGTATGCAAAATGACTTAGGAAAATTGTGAAAAATCCTAAAAGGCAATGAAATAATTATTTGAGTTAGGAGAGTATATTATCTCTAATTGTGATAATGTGATAAATTGTGAGCTTGGGGATAATTTTGAAATGGAATACGGTCAACGTAACAAAGTTCTGGCGAAATTCCGCCAAATTAGGGGTAGAAGGGCAAAATGGTAATTTTTACCTAAAATGCCAGTTATGATGTCAAATCACTAATGAAAGTGATATTACTCTGATAGGGCATCAGAAACTTTGATTTGCTGCCGTTACGCTGCCCGACGTGCCGCTGGTGAACATTTCACGTTTTTCCGCCAGAAGTACCTAACGTCGTCAACGAAGGTACGGACGTGTACTGTAACACTAATCTTGTGCTGCTTAAATGCATATGTGATAGATACGTTCGTAGACCGATATACAGACAGGTTTACACGGGTTATAGTCATGATAACGCCGTATGTTTTTCTAGCGCTGAGAACACGAGTGGTATCGTGGCACTGGTGAATAGTGCAAGCTGTTGTTGTTGTTTTACATTGTGGGGCTTTACATCTGCGTAATGCTTATGTTTTGTCGGTATAATGATCATGCATCTGCTGTATGCTTATGTAGTGATATCTTTGTTGTATTGTCTAGAATATACGTTATCGTATCCGTATTGTTTGGGTTTGAGATTAACAGTTACCCGAGATTCAATGCGGTGAATTGAATCTCGCTATAGCATCGAGGATCCGGAGGAATACGGATCGAAGATCGACGCAAGCATCGTAGACGTGCAGCCGAGAGACTTATCTATCTTTACCACATTCGGTTATCCAATTTCAAACTCTAGGATTTCGTAATCATTACAATGTTACACTGTGGTTGATGTTTGTTATGAATCAGTTACTCTTGCGCTCCAATGCTCTACTCTGATTACTCTGCTTGAAATATTTGGAAAAGTTTAAAAAAAAAATATTCCGCCGTTTTCAAATGGGATGTTACATTTATGGTATCAGAGCCAGTTAAGTTAACCATGATCGGGGGTTCTCACAGTGTGATCTGTGGCGAAGCATTGGCTCTTACCCTGACATGGCCAGTGGAATCTGGTTGCATACGTAGTGATGCGGTGAGTAAAACTAGCGGCTGAGGTATCTTATGTTGCCACGGCGTGGATTCGCCAGGAAGACATTTATGGTATCAGAGTAGTTGTCCTGGCATAGGTCTGACTAAGTTATTCCAAAAACCTTTTGGTGCCGAAGGCAGGGCTAGTCTATGTGGATTAGCCAATCAGTCACCCTAGCACGGTGAGGCTCCCATGATAGACACCTACCTGGCCAAATTGGTTTGACTAACGGAGTTAGGCTCTACGCCTTTTTAAAAGAGCATGTTTTGAAAATGAGTACTGATATAGCCCTGAGTCGGTGTACCAGTCTGGACTGGTATACCATTTCGAACCGTGTACTACCTACCCCGTCGGTGCATCATTCTAACCCGAATCGTAAATCCATCGTCCATATTCATATTTGATATCGTTTCGATAATTCGATAATCGTCGTTTGTACCGGACGACTATTCTCGTCCTAGCGCAGAGCTTATATGTGGAGCTAGGCCACGCCGGATGAAACTCCGAGACCAACAAGGATAGATACATGCGTATTTGACTCATGTAGAGGAACTCCCGATACGAAATTCCGTACCCGTTTCTAAGTAGACCGAATCAACGAAATCCTGAATGAGGGGAAATAGTACGAGTGTCCGTTCGTTTGTAGTATTAGTGTGATAAAGTCTGCGATAGACTAATCATCGTCTTCCTAAATCTAACGTTTTCCCCTATGGTTTGATAAATAGTTATCTTACTTGCCGCGAAAATTTTAGTTTCCGATGCATATCTCTTGGTTACTACAACCGGACCGCGACCGTGTCATTAAGTAGGAGGTATCTTGAGTTGTCATGGTGTATGGGCGCCATGGAAACATTTAAGGTATCTTGTGTTACCATGGTGTATGGGCGCCATGGAGACATTTTGATATCTAGTGTTGACTGCGGTATATGGGTGCCACGGGAAACACTATATATCAAAGTACGACATGACAAGATCTTTGTGGTCAAACCAGAGTGAATTATCGATCACCAAGAGGAGCGGCTGACGGATAGAGTAAAGTTCCGGAGCGTATAGTCCGAAGGCGTTAGTTCAAGGAAGTTGTGGAATGTAGAAACTAGGAAGTAGTTTGTATCTCCAAGCACCCCGGGGAGATTGTAAAATATGTTTGAATAAAGAGGGGTTGTAACTAGTTGTAATATATGACTTGTACTAGGACTAGACCGACTAATATGTAAAATGTTATGAAATGAATATATATGAATATATATGTTTCAATGTAAAAATCATTGTGTCATTTCTAATATTTACATATTTGTTAAATAAATAAAGGAAAAAGAATAAGACATGGCCATTATGAGAGGTACCGGTGTACCAAGAGGCCGAGGTCGAGGTCGTGGTAGACGCGGAGGCAAACAACCTCAACCAGACGAAATACCCGAACAAAATATACCGAATCAGCCAAACCAAAATGAAGTGCAAGAACTGAGAAGAACTCTCGAAGAGCAGAGAGCTCTCATAGATGCACTCTTGGCAAGGCAACATCAACAGGATGAAGAAGCCCAAAGACAATTGGAAGCACGACAACACGAGGAAGAACGTGATGAGGAAAGTGACAATGATAATGAAGATGAAGAAGATGATAACGAAGAGGAGGACAACGAGGAAAATAACGATGAAGAAAATGAATCTGATCGATCCCGATCACCTCCACGACAAGGAAGAAGAGAAAGAACCACGGAAAGCTGGGTCAACCAGTTCTGCAAGCTTAAACCACCCGGTTTCCGGGGAAAGAGTGAATTGGATGAGGATTGGCTTCTGAGTCTGAAGAAGATATTCGAAGTCATTGAGTGCCCGGGAAATCGGAAGGCTCAGCTAGCAATCTACAAGCTAGAGGGCGATGCCCACAGGTGGTGGAAGAGTGTTTCCACAACCCTTCAAGGCCCTGTTACTTGGGAGGCATTCCTAGAACAGTTCAACGAACAATATTTTCCTCCTCGATGTGATTAAAGAAGAGGAATTTCTTCACATCCAGCAAGGAATTGAAGAATCATTCGATGACTACTTCGCTCGTTTCACCAACCTGTCTCGTTATTCGTCATATCTGAACAGCCACAAAAATGAGAGCTGGAAGGCAAATCGACTAGTGACCGGATTGAAATATGACATAAGGGCGAGGCTAGTATCGCAGCAGTTTCCGAGAATGGCCCAAGCTGTGGAATCCTGCAGATTGACTGAGCGCAATTTGAAAGAACTGCGCAAATTCCGAGGCCAAGAAGGAAACAATGCAACCCGCAGTGGGTTTAACCGCGGAGGCTCCTCACAGAAGAGGAAGGCGCCTTGGAGCGATAACCGAGGCGGAAACAAGAAACCCTACCAAACTGGACAAATGAATTACCCCAAACAGTCGGGATCCTAGACGTGTCAAAAATGCAAGAAGTACCATCCAGGAGCCAACTGTGATGGGAAACAAGTCTGTTTCAGGTGCTAGAAGCCTGGACACATTAGCCGGGATTGCCCTGAGAAGGCTTCAGAGGCAAGACCTCAGAGCGCTGGCCGGATCTTTGCGTTGACAAACACCAAGGCCAGACAGTCTCTAGAAATGGTCCAAGGTACCATCTATCTTAATGGGAATAAATTGCAAGCATTGTATGATTCGGGTGCCAGTCATTCGTTTATATCTTATGATTGTGCAAGTCATTTAGGAATGCATGCCGTAGTTTACCTTTTGATCTGGTAGTGTCTACACCTCGGGTGTAAAATCTTTAGCTTCGACGCGTGTATGAACTGTACCGCTAACGTGGATGGACGAGTGTCAAAGATAAATCTCATCCGTCTACCTCTTCACGGCATCGACGTCATTTTCGGTCCGAATTGGCTAACGGCCAACGGTGCAATGATCGATTGTGGCAAGAAGAAGATATCATTTCCGGAGACAAGGTTGATGTGAGCCGAACTTTCTCTCCGCTACGAAGTTGATCGATGCGTGAAACGGGGATGCCATGCCTTCATGGTATTCTTTTCGGTTAAAGCGAAGCCGAACTTTCACTCCAGGATATCCCCGTGGTGAATGATTTTCCCGATGTATTTCTGGAGGATCTCACTGAGATACCTCCTATCCGAGAGGTGGAGTTCAATATTGAATTGATGCCTGGCACAGGATCAATATCAAAGATGCCGTATCGTATGGCTCCAAATGAAATGCAAGAGTTGAAGAAAACAGTGGAAGAACTTCTGAAGAAGGGGTTCATTCGACCCAGTGTATCACCCTGGGGAGCCCCAATGCTGTTTGTGAAAAAGAAAGATGGAAGTTTTCGACTCTGCATCGATTATCGTGAACTAAATAAAGTGACTGTCAAAAACAAATATCCACTTCCCGAATTGATGATCTTTTGGATCAGTTATCCGGTTCCTTGTCTTTTCCAAGATTGATTTGCGTTCGGGATATCATCGATTTACGAGTCAAAGGCGATGATATTTCCAAGACATGACTTTCGAGAACCGAGATATGGGCACTACGAATTCCTTGTGATGCCCTTCGGATTAACAAATGCACCAGCGGTATTCATGGATTACATGAACCGTATCTTCCGACAACACCTAGACCGGTTTGTGGTGGTGTTCATTGACGATATACTCGTCCATTCCAAAAGCAGGAAAGAGCATGAAGAACATCTGCGCCTAGTAAGGGAGAAGCAGCTCTACGTAAAGTTGAGCAAATGCGAATTTTGGCTGCCGGAAGTGAGATTTCTGGGCCATGTGATATCTAGCGGCGGAGTTGCTGTTGACCCAGGCAATGTGGAAGCAGTTCTGGACTGGAAGAGGCCAGAGACAGTAATGGAGATACGTAGTTTTCTAGGTCTAGCAGGATATTACCACATATTTATACTGGATTTCTCACGTCTTGCCCTACCATTGACAAAGCTTACGAGGAAGAATCAACCCTTTGTATGGGGAGATGACTGTGAGGAGAGCTTTCAGAGACTGAGGGAGAGGTTGACTACAGCACCAGTATTGATAATCTCAGATCCTGATGAGACTTACGTGGTCTACAGTGATGCCAGTAGGCAAGGATTGGGTTGTGTTCTAATGCAATTGGGCGAGTGGTGGCTTATGCCTCGTCGTGAAGCCGCACGAGTCGAACTATCCTACACACGATTTGGAGCTTGCCGCCATCGTGTTCGCTTTGAAGATATGGAGGCATTATCGTACAAATACGGACCGTAGAATTATCGTGACCACAAGAGCCCGAAGTATCTCTTTGATCAAAGGGAACCGAATATGAGGCAACGTCGTTGGATGGAATTGCTGAAAGACTACAACCCGGAGATCAAGTATCACCCGGGGAAAGCAAATGTTGTTGCGAGATGCTCTAAGCGGGGAAGAAGGTGCAAGTGTCATACATGATGATACAAGAGCAGAAATTACTTGAAGATTTCGAGACCGAATCTTTCAAACCGAATCGCATGGATTTCAACGCACCAAGTGACGCCTACCTTGCAAATCTTCTTGTGAGTCAAGGGAGTATGACGAGAGATGAACTTGATGAAGCTCAGGGACAAGATGATTGGGCAATCTCCATGCGGGAGAAGATCTCTCAAGGTGAAACCCAAGACCACGACCTTTCATCGAGTGGATTGGTCGGACACAAGCGGGCGCATTTACATCCCGCCGTTGATGAACCGAAGCGGAAGATACTTGGATGAGGCTCATAAGAGTAAGTACACTCGCATCCGGGAATGGTCAAGATGTACCAGAACTTGAAGGCCGAAGTTTGGTGGCCTGGAATGAAAAGAGACGTAACTCGCACGTAGCCGGGTGTCTAACTTGCCGAAAGTAAAGATTGAGCACCGGCGACCCCCGGTCTTCTCGCAAGGACTAGAACTGCCGGAGTGGAAATGGGAGAATGTGACCATGGATCTTGTGGTAGGTCTACCTAAGATCAGGCATCCCGATACCATTTGGGTGATTGTCGACCGATTAACCAAGTCGGCACATTTCATACCCATTAGCATCCACTACTCTCCAGAACGATTGGCTGCAATCTACATCAAAGAGATCGTGAGACTGCACGGAGTCCCTAAGAGTATTATCTCTGATCGGGATACTCGATTCCAATCCCGTTTTTGGCAAGCACTACATGAAGGAATGGGTACCAAGCTGAAGTTCAGTTCAGCTTATCACCCTCAAACCGACGGTCAATCAGAGAGGACGATACGAGATCTTTGGAGGATATCTTTGCGAGCATGTGCCTTGGATTTCAAAGGAAATTGGGACGAACACCTCTCACTAGCGAATTCGCGTATAACAATAGTTATCATTCAAGCATACAAATGGCCCCGTTCGAGGCTTTGTATGGGCGAAAGTGCCAATCGCCTTTATCTTGGGGATGCATCCGGTGCGCGTTGCTTGGACCGGATATGCTAAAAGAGACCTCCGAGCAGATCGCTCTGATCAAGAAGAGACTCCTTGCTGCACACAGTAGACAGAAGAGCTATGCAGATAAGAGGAGAAGACCGTTGAAGTTTGAAGTCGAAGACCATGTGTTTCTGAAATTATCTCCGAACCGGTGTCGGCGCAGAACACCGAAGAGAAAGAAGCTTAGTCCGCGTTACGTTGGACCAATTGAAGTGTTAGCCGAGCGAGGACCGCTTGCATATCAACTAGCGTTACCCCGAACCCGAGTAATCTCCACGATGTTTTTCACGTGTCACAACCGAAGAAATACCTACCAGATCGAGATCATGTCATAGAGTACGATGATGTTGAAGTACGGCATGATAACACCTTTGTAGTCGAGCCGGAGCAAATTCTCGAACACCGGGAGAAACGGCTTAGGACTAAAACTATACCGATAGTGAAGGTGGTCCTGGAAGGGTTTGTCATCAAACGAGGCAACTTGGGAAACCGAGAGTGACATGAAGGAGAAGTACCCGAGTTTATGGCCCGTAGTCTAGTTAGTATAGATTAAATTTCGAGGGCGAAATTTTGTTTAAGGGGAGAGAAATGTAATACCCGCATATTTATTTATCGAAATATTACATTTTGGTAAATAAATTAGGCTATTTCGATAAGTGAAATTATTGTTGCAAGACTTGTGTTATTATAGCCTATTTTTCTAGGATGAGTTCTGTAGGAAATTAGAGAATTTAAGGGCCAAAATGCCAAATGACCAAAATACCCCGGTATGCAAAATGACTTAGGAAAATTGTGAAAAATCCTAAAAGGCAATGAAATAATTATTTGAGTTAGGAGAGTATATTATCTCTAATTGTGATAATTTGATAAATTGTGAGCTTGGGGATAAATTTGAAATGGAATACGGTCAAAGTAACAAAGTTCTGGCGAAATTCCGCCAAATTAGGGGTAAAAGGGCAAAATGGTAATTTTTACCTGAAATGCCAGTTATGATGTCAAATCACTAATGAAAGTGATATTACTCTGATAGGGCATCAGAAACTTTGATTTCCTGCCGTTACGGTGCCCGACGTGTCGCTGGTGAACATTTCACGTTTTTCCGTAAAAAGTACGTTTTTCCACCAGAAGTACCTAACGTCGTCAACGAAGGTACGGACGCGTACTGTAACACTAATCTTGTGCTGCTTAAATGCATATATGTGATAGATACGTTCGTAGACCGATATACGAGACAGTTTTACACGGGTTATAGTCATGATAACGCCGTATGTTTTTCTAGCGCTGAGAACACGAGTGGTATCGTGGCACTGGTGAATAGTGCAAGCTGTTATTGTTGTTTTACATTGTGGGGCTTTACATACTGCGTAATGCTTATGTTTTGTCGGTATAATGATCATGCATCTGCTGTATGCTTATGTAGTGATATGTTGTTGTATTGTCTAGAATATCTGTTATCTGTATACTGTATTGTTTGGGTTTGAGATTAACCGTTACCTGAGATTCAATGCGGTGAATTGAATCTCAGCTATAGCATCAGGATCCGGAGGAATACGGATCGAAGATCGAGGCAAGCATCGTAGATGTGCAGCCGAGACTTATCTATCTTTACCACATTCGGTTATCCAATTTCAAACTCTAGGATTACGTAATCATTACAATGTTACACTGTGGTTGATGTTTGTTATGAATCAGTTACTCTTGCGCTCCAATGCTCTACTCTGATTACTCTGCTTGAAATATTTGGAAACGTTTAAAAAAAATATTCCGTCGTTTTCAAATGGGATGTTACACTGGTGGATACACTACATTTAGGGGCTCTGCATTGATAGGTACTAGAGGTGCTCATCAAGATATTTCGGTTCGGGATGGTACTCAGGCTCATCAATATATGTCATACATATATTGTTTACGTAAGCATGAGGTTAACCGTTACCTGAGGTCCGATGGGCATTGGACCTCAGCTCTTACCTTAGCTTCAGGGTCCAGGGAAACAGGACCGAGGACAAGGTAAGAGCTGAGGTCCAATGCATTGGACCTCACGTAACGGTTAACCTCATGCTTATGTAAGTAAACAATATATGTATGACATATATTGATGAGCCTGAGTACCATCCCGGACTGAAATATCTTGATGAGCACCTCTAGTACCTATCAATGCAGAGACCCTAAATGTAGTGTATCCACCAGTACCTGGTAGCCCTGATAATTCACATCACTCATCGGTAGGCGACAATTTCGACTACCCGGAGATCAGAGATCTCGACAACAACTCTGACGCAGACTCTGATGATCTCCAGTTTGTCCTGAACCACAACACCATCCTAACACAGATCTTACACCTGGATCTTGTCCATGCCGGACTAACCTCTGAGACTGACAAGGATAAGTACATGCAGTACTTGACCCAAGTTAAGAACTCCTATCTTAGGAACTCCCGTTACTCATTACCGTACCCTTCTGGAGACTGGGTCAGATCCACTCTTCATCATTTTCCCCGTACCCGTTTTTGGGTAGAAAAGACCAACGAAATCCTAAATGAGGAAGATATTGAGGATGTCTGTTCATGTATCTGGCGTCTCAAACACCTGGTATACCTAAACATGTAAGCGGGGGCCAGATCGAGAAAGCTGCGGAAGTAATTATAATAGTAACGTTGTAAAATAACGGTATGATTAAGCATAGTTACTTATGAATACTAGCTTTTTGAGAAAACCCTACGATGTAAAAAACACCGATAAAATAAAAGGGTATGTAGTGTAAATACTAGTGTGATAAAGTGAAAGACCTAGACTAAAGGAAATAGAAATAGATAAAGTGAAAGACTAAAGTGAAAGATCTATGGATCTATATAAATGTTGTGATATATATTAATTGTTGTTTTCTCTAATATCGATGTCTTAACGTTTTCCATAATAAAGGAAATAGAACAAAAAATGGCACAAATACGAGGAGCCGGAGCTGGGCCGAGGCAGAGGCCGAGGTAGAGGGCGAGGAAGACAACCTCGAATGATCCCAATACCGGTATTAAACCCTGAGCAACAAGCTCAAGAACCTAACCAACCAAACCAACATGCCTGCCTGGCAAGAAGTAGGAACAACAAACTGAGGGAGAACAAGATGCTGAACTAGAAGACGAGAGACATACTGAGGATACTGCTGAGGGGTCAGAAAGATCCCAGTCACCACCTAGACTCGAAGCAATGGTGAATTTACCTCAACCCCGTAGAGAAGCTGAGACTACACAATATTGGGTTACCCAATTCTGCAAGCTAAAACCACCAGCTTTCCGAGGTAAACTTGACTCGGCTGAAGATTGGATAATGAGGCTAGAGAAGATCTTCGAAGTAATGGAGTGCCCTGAGAATCGCAAAGCTCAACTTGTGATCTACAAATTAGAAGGGGATGCAGACAGATGGTGGAGAAACATGGCGTCAACATTACGGGCACGCTACTGTCCCGTCACATGGGAAAAATTTCTAGAAAAATTCAACGAGCAATACTCTCGTCCCTCTCTCTCTCTTCCATGCTTATCTTCTTGTGTAATGGGGAAGTACACATTTTCTTCCAACCATTAAATCTTGTGTAATTAGTTTAATTAATTAATTATATTTCTTCACTCATAAGTTATGCAAACCGAGTTTCACCCCCTTGCGTCAATTGGTGTTTTAAATCATCTAGAAGGGAAGGCTCTTTTCATTCACAAGGATTACACTTTATGAAATTAAATTAAGGCCTTAGGATTTAGCTTTATTAGATTTAATCCAAGCCTCTAATTTGTGTTGGAAATATCCTATTACTATAGATGATATTTGTTCATATATTATGTGCTCTTAGGATTTAATATTGGTGCAATTATCTTGCCTCTTCCAAAAAGGAATTTTCGCCACATATAATAAAAATAGGGATGATTAAATTAATCTTGGTTAATATCTTCCAAGATAGTGTTCATAAATGTTATTAGGTTACTATATTAATCATTATTATTATAAACCCCTTATATGCTAATCTCCTTTGATATCATTTGGATGTTAATTAAGTTGATATATTCTCAATTATGCCTATTTAAACTTAATTATTATTTAATTTTGAAAATTAATATAAGTATTTTAATTATTGCAAATTTATTTAATTGCCCAATAGTTGTTGATAATTTTCTCTAATTGATTTAGGCATTTTGATGACATGTAATTGCCTTTTATGACATAATTAAGGTTATATATGATAATCTTAGGGTATTTTATGATAATCTTAGCGTATTTTATGATCCCTAATAAGATTTAGAAAATTTAAGTCTTTGGTCCTTTTTAATTCTAGGGAAAAAATTGCCTAGAAAATAAAATAAACACAATACAAAAATTTGAGACCACATATCCACCTATTTTAAATAGGTATTATTTATCAAAATATAGTATTTAAGATAAATAATTATTTGGGTATTACAACTTAAAAGGATACTTGAGATAGTCTTCAAACAACAATATATAAAATGCACAAATACGAAACACAATAAGGTGAACTTTAACAATATCAACAGTGGGATCAAACTTTGGTAACCTGGCTGTTCGCTTGTATGGTATCAGAGCTATGGATTAATGATAATATAGAGAAGATATGGGTATGACGATACTATAACCAACTATCAAGCCTCAGGTTTCGACCAAATATGATCCGGGTCATGGAAGGATACCTGTCCTCTTTCATACAGGAATACATTTACAGAGAGTAAAACATCTCTCAAGCTCCTTCAGACCACATTCAGCACAACTTTCCTTCGTTTCCTACTGGAGGCGTAGCTAAAACTTGATGTTATGGCTTTTATATGATCATAACCAAACCTTAGCCTTATTTGAACAAATAACCATGTTGTGTCTTACTATTAATTGCTGATAATATTACTCCCTAATTTGACCCCCTTAGAAAGTTAAAAACTCATACCTTAAATTTGTTCCACAGATATTTGAAGTATGCTTCAAAGAAAGAAATGATTAAATTGCTAGAATTTTATTTCTCAAGACAAGTGTGTACAAGAGAATATGAGAGTAGTGAGTGTTCTTAGCTGATTTCTTACCCCCTTAGAAAGTTAAAAACTCATACCTTAAATTTGTTCCACAGATATTTGAAGTATGCTTCAAAGAAAGAAATGATTAAACTGCTAGAATTTTATTTCTCAAGACAAGTGTGTACAAGAGAATATGAGAGTAGTGAGTGTTCTTAGCTGATTTCTTGATTCTTTTACATTGCAGAGTTACATGGCCTTATATAAACAGTCGGCATCCCAACTGCTTCCTAAACCCTAATTCTAATCTGATACAAGACCTAAAACACTTTATACGTAATGGAATAATAAGTACAAGACATATATTGATTATAGCTATGACAAGCCTAAGACATAAAGTAAAGACCTAAGATTTTAAAGTTGACAAACTTGTAATATGGATGCGGGAGATGAAATAGCAAAAGCAAGATGCCTTGTGCTTTTATATTTTTGTGCTTTTTTATTACAACTTTGTACATTGTCGGCAATACTTCCACTGAACATGTTGTTGCACCTTCATCTTTTGCATTTCTTTGCTTTCCAGATTCCAAATTAGCTTAGCACTTTGTCGGTGTCAGCAAGCTTCCTTCCTTGTCTTCTTGCATTTGTCTTCAAATTTTTAAAGGACACTGAGATCTGTCTCCGGATCTTCAATATCTTGCATAGCTCTTTCTCTTTCACAATTCTTGCACCTGTGATTAGAGTACTCTTCCAATAGATTACATATCTTCTTCTTCATCTTTTCTGAATTTTCCATTTTGTTGTTTCTCAGCCTGTCATACCATTGTATGAACAGTGGTTGATCATGTGAAGTCTTTCCAAGTGCTGCAATTATTGTTGTCATTCTGCAATAATATACCCATTGCTTCTCATTTTTGATAGCTCTGGACATTTCTTGGAATATAATATGATAATTTTGAGCCCATAGAGACAAAAGCAAAAATGTCCAGAGCTATCAAAAATGAGAAGCAATGGGTATATTATTGCAGAATGACATTGAATTGCAGCACTTGGAAAGACTTCACATGATCAACCACTGTTCATACAATGGTATGACAGGCTGAGAAACAACAAAATAGAAAATTCATAAAAGACGAAGAAGAAGATATGTAATCTATTGGCAGAGTACTCTAATCACAGGTGCAAGAATTGTGAAGAAAGAGAAAGAGCTATGCAAGATATTGAAGATCCGGAGACAGATCTCAGTGTCCTTTAAAAATTTGAAGACAAATGCAAGAAGACAAGGAAGGAAGCTTGATGACACCGACAAAGTGCTGATAGGCTAATTTGGAATCTGGAAAGCAAAGAAATGCAAAAGATGAAGGTGCAACGTGTTCAGTGGAAGTATTGCCGACAATGTACAAAGTTGTAAAAAAAGCACAAAAATACAAAAGCACAAAAAGACGAAAAAGCAAAAGGCATAAGTTTGTCTTAGGTCTTTACTTTATGTAAGGCTTGTCATAGCTATAATCAATATGTCTTGTAATTATTATTCCATTACGTGTAAGTGTTTTAGATCTTGTATCAGATTAGAATTAGGAAGCAGCTGGGATGTCGACTGTCTATATAAGGCCATGTAACTCAGCATCAAGAAATCAGCTAATAACAAAGTGGAAGTATTGCCGACAATGTACAAAGTTGTAAAAAAAGCATAAAAATACAAAAGCACAAAAAGACGAAAAAGCAAAAGGCATAAGTTTGTCTTAGGTCTTTACTTTGTGTAAGGCTTGTCATAGCTATAATCAATATGTCTTGTAATTATTATTCCATTACGTGTAAGTGTTTTAGATCTTGTATCAGATTAGAATTAGGAAGCAGTTGGGATGCCGACTGTAATACCCGGATTTTAGCAAATCTGGAATTTCTGAGATAAAGGAAAATTAATGAATATTTGAATGAAGTAAATTCATGAGATAAAAATGTTACAGAAAATTGTTATAATTATAGAGTAAATTGTCAAAAAAAAAAAAGTTCCGGGAAAATCGATGAAAGAATGACTAAAAATGATATAATGGTGATAAAAACGGTCTAAAAATATTATGATAAATACCGAAAGATCATGAAAAATTATGAGAAAAATATGGAAGTGTTATCCCTAATTATGAGAATTTAATAAATTATTTTCAGAGGAAATAACATGAAGAAAAGTTTAAAAAGCATTTCGGAACCATAAAGTAACTTGATGGGGAAAACATTTTTAATATTTTACATAGGATATAAAATGACAATATCGTATAAAAGTTTGTAAGATAACAATATATCGTAAATTAGTAAAGATAAATATATGAAGAAACCTGATCCTAAAAAGATCACTAAACGAAGAAATTAGGTCGATTAAGCCCTAACGAAGGCGAGGGTAAAACGGGAATTTTTGGTAAAAAATATTATATTTTTAAAAAATGGAAAAAATTATAGAAAAATAAATAAATCTGAATTTTAAAATTAAGGGGACGAAATTATTGGTATTTTTAATTAAAAAGGATTGTTTAAATAATTAAAATGATAATTAGAATAAAATAATAATATAATGCGGTGAGTCGGCTTATAGGCGGGACCGAGGGAAAAGTTGGAAATAAATTCTACAGGTAAACCAGAGGTAAAAGTCTTTTCGACTGATCAAATTAAGAACAAGTGAATTTTTACACGAAGAAAGAATTTATCGAGACGTTGTTTCCGCAATCGAAAACCCTAATTTCAAATAAGACGAAAAGTTGATCGGATAGAGTAGAGTCAGATAGGCAAAGTGAGAACCTATAGAAACAATTGCGTATTTTCAAACACAGGATTAAGTTAGACAACAACTGGACGTTTTACGATTCAACGAATTATTGTCCAGAAGTTGGTTCTATCGGAAGCGATTTCCGTAACCGGACGCGTTTGTCCGAATATCTTCCGACGCACCGGAGAATACCTGGATATGATCAAAAAGAGGATCAAAATAGATAATATGAGAGAGGATGAAAAGATCTTCAAAGTTACATACCCGGATTTTTGAGTTTCTGCGAAATCGCGCGAAACGGACACCGTCGGGTAGCTTTATCGGATAGGAGGCCATAAAGCAAGATGAAAAATCAATCTTTGACTTTTGGGGGACAAAGAGGTCGGCCAAGACCTTGAATGGTCAAGATTGCATCTTACAAAACCCTAGATCCAACGGCCGAATCATTTCGAAGACTTTTTGGAAATTCCCACCTTGTCCCTATTTTTCTCTATAAATAGCAAGCTCTCTTGCTCTCATTCTTCACACCAAAATTCAGATCCTAGAGAGAGGTTCTAGAGAGAGAAGCTCTGGAAAAAATTGTGCCTTAGCTCCGAGTAAGTTCTTCCGTCCTTAGTTTTTAGTTTCCGTAGTTCTTTCGGTAGTTATAGTAGAACCTTGTTGTTTTGATCTAGGAAGTTTGAGAATATATTCCTATGCTTGTTTTTATGCCTCATTGCATTGAAAGATGCCGACGAGGTAAAAACATAGTGGGGATAATTTTGAAATGGAATACGGTCAAAGTAACGAAGTTCGCGAAATTCCGCCAATTAGGGGTAGTAAGGGCAAAATGGTCTTTTTCACCTAAAATGCCCGTTATGCTGCCAAATATTCATAAGTGTGTTATTATTCTGATTAGAATACTTCGACGTCGAACCGCTGTCGAAATTTCATCGTTCATTTTTTTTGCCGCATTTGTTGAGCCCGTTTTGTTTATTTGTTTTTTTACGTACGGCCGTCGAAAAGTACCATTTTAGCCGGAAGAGCTGGATATCTCGCAACTAAGGTACGGACGCGTACGTAACCCTAACTCTATGCTGCTCATATACTTTTACGTTAAAGATACGTTCATAGGCGAGGTTGTTGAGAATCGTCGGAGATACTTACGCTTTACCTACGATTATAGTATTGGTAATGCCGTTTGAGTTATTCCTAGCGCGAGGACACGTTGTGGCGTGGCACTTGGATATGTGCAGAACTAGTTGAGAGAGACTTTACATACCGCTTTGTGCTTATGTTCGTCCATGTTATTGATCATACATCTCGCTGTTTGCTTTTGTGATGATATCTTTGTATCGAAATGAATATCTCGTTGTACGTATATCTTTGTTTTATTTGAGCATAAGGTTAACCGTTACCCGAGATCCATATGTGGAATGGATCTCAGCTGTAGCATCGTGGTCAAGAGGACCGATGCATGGAGATCGAGGCAAGCGGTTTGGAGTAGGCCAAGACGTGTCTACGTTATTTTCCGTTTTCTTTAAGTTCCTTTAACTTTTGAGAATTTTGGATGACTGTAATCCAATACATTTACACTATGGTCCATATTTTGAATGTAATGTAAATTACTTACTCGCTCCAATGCTCTACTCTGACTACTCTGCGTGAAATATTTGGAAACGTTTTAAAAAAAAAAATATTCCGCCGTTTTCAAATGGGATGTTACACCGACTGTCTATATAAGGCCATGTAACTCTGCATCAAGAAATCAGCTAAGAACCTCTCATATTCTCTTGTACACACTTGTCTTGAGAAATAAAATTCCAGCAGTTTAATCATATCTTTCTTTGAAGCATACTTCAAATATCTGTGGAACAAATTTAAGGTATGAGTTTTTTACTTTCCAAAGGGGTCAAATTAGGGAGTAATATTATCAGCAATTATTAGTTATGGTCCAGTAAGACACATATGGTTATTTGCTCAAATAAGGCTAAGGTTTGGTTATGATCATATAAAAGCCATAACATCAAGTTTTAGCTACGCCTCCAGTAGGAAACGAAGGAAGGCTGTGCTGAATGGTCTGAAGGAGGAAGGTCTGAGAGATGTTTGTTGTGTTCGTATTTGTTGTGCATTTTATATATTGTTGTTTGAAGACTATCTCAATATATTGTTGTTTGAAGACTATAGTATCCTCTGAAGTTGCAGTAATAACTGATCTACTTCACGAGAAAGAGAAATCTTATTGTGTGATTAGTATATTTAATTTTAATCTTATTGTGTGTTTAATATTTGTAAAGCTTTAGTTGTAAAATGAATATAATTAAAAAGTTAGAACCTAGAATGTATGAAATAGAATATCAGTTACCCGATAGTTCTTATCTATTGCATGAAAAAGAAATAGAAACTTGTAATTTTACACCTTTAGAACAAAAAATATGTAATCAAGATGAATTGGAATAATATTAATATGAAACAATTAGGAAGTTATATAAATTTAAATATAGAAGATTTATTGCAAGTATTTAATTTAGATGAAATAATAAAACAATTACCCCCGAAGAAACTAGAGAAATTTTAGAAAAAGAAGAGAATTAGCAAAACCTTTAGAACAAAAAATATATGAAATTAAAACAGAAATAAAACAAAATACAAAAAGATTTAAAGGAAGTAAAAAATGATCTTAAAGGAATAAAAAAGGCTTTAGGAATATGTGAAAAATTGGAACCAATAAATAATAATCCACAAATAAATATGATGAGGTCTTTATATGAATGGGAAAATTCAGATACTACCGTATTGAATATAAAAAATCAAAATTTAAATGTAAATGTAGAACAAACTAGAATAATAACGAAGAAATTTAAAAAGGCCGAGTGTAATTAATAAAAATCTATGGACAATATATGAAACTATGGATAAAAATACAACGAGATATTAGAAAAGGGTTAAGGAAATTAGATCAATATTACAAAAACAAAGGAAAATAAACTGAATATAAAGATAGTTATGTATTAAAAAATGTTGAAATAAGAGATAAATTATTAAGAAGTGTTGAAACGAAAGATACATTCAGAGAATTGTTAAGTATTTTTAAAAATTCTGAAACAAGAAAATTAAATATGATGAAAAGTAGAAATGAAGATTGATTCGAAGATGAGATAGAAATATTTATGAGTCAAAATGAAACAAATTTAGAAGAAATAACGCAAGAATTACAAAATTTGAATCATAGATGAAAATCAAATTAATATGCAATCAGCCCAATCGAAGTACAACAAGAACAAGAACAAGAAACATCATCTAGAGATCCACCGAGAAATACAAAGAAGAGCAAGAGAGCAAGAAATAAGAAGACAAAGAAATATAGTAAGAGATGATTTAAATTAATTTTTAAGAGCAAAGCTTTTGATATTAGTTATAAAAAACCTAAAATGTATGGAAAAGAATTTATACCACCTCCACTAGAACAATATGAAACTAGACAAATCCCAAATTCTGGAATATGGCTAGATTTAGACTGCAATTTCAATGAAAGAAGAATAGAAGAATGGAGAAAATCCCAATTAATAGCATTAATAAATAGAAAAATAGAACCGAAGCCGTAAATATGATAATAGAAGCAAGTTTTGTATGAAATGTACTTCATTGGTGGGAAGGTAGATCATTGAAATTTAGAATGGAAGTTAGAAGATTAGAGGAAACATTTTATGAAAAAAGAAAAATATTATACGCGGGAATATTATCAAAATATGAAAATGTTTTAAAAATGAATTTGTAGGAATAAATGTAGTAAATATAGAATATACAAAAATTCTAAGAGCAATAAGATATTTACATGAAATAGAAATTTGCAGTTTAGAACCAACACATATAAATCAATATATTTGTGAATATAAAAAAATATTATTATGAAGCAAAAATAGCAGAACCTGAAAAAAGAAAATTTTATTTAGATATGTTTTATAGAAAGTTACCTAGATTAATTTCAGAAAATTTAGTAGAAGAATATACAGAAGCAATGTAAAAAGAAGATGATCCAAATTTTGTAACAATTATAGACCAATGGGAAGAAGAGAAGAATATCTAAGAAAATACTTATCGAGATAGATGTAAAGAAGCATGGAGAATTATTAAATATTATAAATTAAACAAATTAATGGTAAATTGTTCATGAATAGAAAAACCACATAAATGGGGATGTAATCGTAATACCGGATTTTAGCAAACTGGAATTTCGAGATAAAGGAAAATTAATGAATATTTTAATGAAGTAAATTCATGAGATAAAACTATTATAGAAAATTGTTATAATTATAGAGTAAATTGTTGAAAAAGTTACGGGAAAATCGATGAACGAATGACTAAAAATGATATAATGGTGATAAAAATAGTCTACAAATATTATGATAAATACCGAAAGATCATGAAAAATTATGAGAAAAATATGGAAGTGTTATCCCTAATTATTAGAATTTAATAAATTATTTTAGAGGAAATAACATGAAGAAAAGTTTAAAAAGCATTTCAGAACCATAAAGTAACCCGATGGGGTAAACATTTTTAATATTTTACATAGGATATAAAATGACAATATCAAGTATAGAAGTTTGAAAGATAACAATATACTATAAATTAGTAAAGATAAATATATGAAGAAACCTGATCTGAAAAGATCACTAAACGAAGAAATTAGGCCCGATTAAGCCCTAACGGCGGGGGTAAAACGGGAATTTTTGGTAAAAAATATTATATTTTAAAAAAATGGAAAACAAATTATAGAAAAATAAATAAATCTGAATTTTTAAAAGAGGGGTCGAAATTATGGTTATTTTTAATTAAAAAGAATTGTTTAAATAATTAAAGTTAGTGAATAGTAAATGAATAAATAGGAAACGGATCCTATCTAGAGAACCAGGAATAGGAATTCCAAAGTCAAGGTAAAATATTGATCAGTGAGTTTTTACCTTCAAGTGACCTCTTCCGGAAGTTAATTCCGAGGTCGGTAGCGCATTTACCTAATAAGACGAAATAGGAAAAAATGCAGATAGTCACATTTTGGATTTGAAAAAAATAAATTATAACTCAACATCCAGAGATGAGTTTATGATTATATGGACATATTTGGAATCAGTGAATTTTTGTCCGAGAGGTTGATGATTCCGAAAATGATTTTCGTAAATCGGACGCGCAGGACACGTTTTTCGAGAAAACTTCAACTGGATCGTTGGAACCCCGTAAGGGACTGAAATCTAAGTTAAATTAGATATTATTGATGAGGAAGAGAAGATCTTCAAAGTTATGAATTCAGAATTTAGAGACTACGCGAAACGGACACCGATCGGGAAATTCTATCGGACCAGGGCATAAAGTAAGCTTAAGTCACCATTCTTGGACCAATGGTTTGATGCCATATCACCCCCTATATGTCGACCAAGGCAGCCCATGGACAAGAATTTACCACATTTTAACTTGATTTTACATGGTTAAAAAGAAAGGAAAAATTACAAAACTTGGAAAGTGAAAATTACCAAAGTAGCCCAATTTTTGCCTATATAAAGGCATGAACTCTTCATTCATTCTTCACACCTTTTCTTCTCTCTACCTTGGCCGAAACTTAGAGTGAGAAGCTCTGCAAAAGTTTTGCCTTAGCTCGAGTAAGTTCTTCTCGTCCTTAGTTTTTAGTTTCCGTAGTTCTTTCGGTAGTTATAGTAGAACCGTTGTTTTGATCTAGGAAGTTTGAGAATTTGTTCCTATGCTTGTTTTTATGCCTCATTGCATTGAAAGATGCGATGAGGTAAAAACATAGTGGGGATAATTTTGAAATGGAATACGGTCAAAGTAACGAAGTTACGCGAAATTCCGCCAAATTAGGGGTAGAAGGGTAAAATGGTAATTTTTACCTAAAATGCCGATTATGATGTCAAATCACTAATGAAAGTGATATTACTCGATAGGGCATCGAAACTCGATTTCTTGAATTCGTTACGCCGCCCGACGTGCCGCGTCGAACATTTCACGTTTTTCCGTAAAAAGTACGTTTTTCCGCCGAAGTACCTAACGTCGTCAACGAAGGTACGGACGCGTCTTGTAACACTAATCTTGTACTTCTTAAATGCATATATGTGTGATAGATATGTTCGTAGACCGATATACGAGACAGTTTTACACGGGTTATAGTCATGATAACGCCGTATGTTTTTCTAGCGCGAGAACACGAGTGGTATCGTGGCACCGTGAATAGTGCAAAGTCGTTATTGTTGTTTTACATTGTGGGGCTTTACATAATGCGTAATGCTTATGTTTTGTCGGCATAATGATCATGCATCTTGTATGCTTATGTAGTGATATCTTTGTTGTATTGTCTAGAATATCATTATCTATATCTTTGTATTGTTTGGGTTTGAGATTAACCGTTACCCGAGATTCAATGCGGTGGAATTGAATCTCAGCTATAGCATCGGATCCGGAGGAATACGGATCGAAGATCGAGGCAAGCATCGTAGACGTGCGGCCGAGAGACTTATCTATCTTTACCGCTTTCGGTTATTCACTTTCAAACTCTAGGATTAATGTAATCATTACAATGTTACACGTGGTTGATGTTTGTTATGAATCGAGTTACTCTTTCGCTCCAATGCTCTACTCTGATTACTCTGCTTGAAATATTTGGAAACGTTTAAAAAAAAAAAATATTCCGCCGTTTTCAAATGGGATGTTACATTTATGGTATCAAAGCAGTAGTCCTGGCATTGATATGACTATGTTATTACGGATAGTATGGTAGGACGTTAAGGCTAGTCTATGTGGGTGTGGCCAATCGGTCGCCATAGAGTTGGTGAGGTCCCCATGATAGACACTTATCCGGCCATTACGTTCGGATAACGGAGTTATGTTCAAAAAGCCTTTTAAATTGTGAGCACATTTTTGAAAATGAGTGCGAGATAGGTTTGTAATACCCGGATTTTAGCAAACTGGAATTTACGAGATAAAGGAAAATTAATGAATATTTTAATGAAGTAAATTCATGAGATAAAACTATTATAGAAAATTGTTATAATTATAGAGTAAATTGTTGAAAAAGTTACGGGAAAATCGATGAAACGAGAATGACTAAAAATGATATAATGGTGATAAAAACAGTCTAAAAATATTATGATAAATACCGAAAGATCATGAAAAATTATGAGAAAAATATGGAAGTGTTATCCCTAATTATGAGAATTTAATAAATTATTTCGGAGGAAATAACATGAAGAAAAGTTTAAAAAGCATTTGAGAACCATAAAGTAACCGATGGGGTAAACATTTTTAATATTTTACATAGGATATAAAATGACAATATCGGTATAGAAGTCGAAAGATAACAATATACTGTAAATTAGTAAAGATAAATATATGAAGAAACCTGATCTGAAAAGATCACTAAACGAAGAAATTAGGCCCGATTAAGCCCTAACGGGCGGGGGTAAAACGGGAATTTTTGGTAAAAAATATTATATTTTTTTAAAATGGAAAAAATTATAGAAAAATAAATAAATCTGAATTTTTAAAAGAGGGGGCCGAAATTCTTAGTATTTTTAATTAAAAAGAATTGTTTAAATAATTAAAATGGTGATTAGAATAAAATAATAATATAATGCGGTGAGTCGAACTTATAGGCGAGGCGAGGGAAAAGTTAGAAATAAATTCTACAGGTAAACCAGAGGTAAAAGTCTTTTCAGACTGATCAAATTAAGAACAAGTGAATTTTTACCCGAAGAAAGAATTTACCAGGCGTCGATTCCGCAACCGAAAACCCTAATTCCTAATAAGACGGAAAGCGGATCGGATAGAGTAGAGCCGGATAGGCAAAGTGAGAACCTATAGAAACAATTGCGTGTTTTCAAACACGGGATTAAGTTAGGCAACCACCGGACGTTTTACGATTCGGTGAATTATTGTCCGAGAAGTTGGTTCTATCTAAGCGATTTAGAAACCGGACGCGTTTGTCCGAATATCTTCCGACGCACCGGAGAATACCTGGATATGATCAAAAAGAGGATCCAAATAGATAATATGAAAGAGGATGAAAAGATCTTCAAAGTTACATGCCCAGATTTTTGAGTTTCAGCGAAATCGCGCGAAACGGGCACCGATCGGGTAGCTTTATCGGACCGGAGGCCATAAAGCAAGATGAAAAATCAATCTTTGACTTTTGGGGGACCAAGAGGTCGGCCAAGACCTTGAATGGTCAAGATTGCATCTTACAAAACCCTAGATCCAACGGCCGAATCATTTCGAAGACTTTTTGGAAATTCCCACCTTGTCCCTATTTTTCTCTATAAATAGCAAGCTCTCTTGCTCTCATTTTTCACACCAAAATTCAGATCCTAGAGAGAGGTTCTAGAGAGAGAAGCTCTGGAAAAAATTGTGCCTTAGCTCCGAGTAAGTTCTTTTGTCCTTAGTTTTTAGTTTTCGTAGTTCTTTCGGTAGTTATAGTAGAACTGTTGTTTTGATCTAGGAAGTTTGAATTTGTTCCTATGCTTGTTTTTATGCCTCATTGCATTGAAAGATGCGACGAGGTAAAAACATAGTGGGGATAATTTTGAAATGGAATACGGTCAAAGTAACGAAGTTCGCGAAATTCCGCCAAATTAGGGGTAGAAGGGCAAAATGGTAATTTTTACCTAAAATGCCGTTATGATGTCAAATCACTAATGAAAGTGATATTACTCGATAGGGCATCGAAACTCGATTTGCGACGTTACGCCGCCCGACGTGCCGTTGTCGAACATTTCACGTTTTCCGTAAAAGTACGTTTTTTTCCGCCGAAGTACCTAACGTCGTCAACGAAGGTACGGACGCGTCGTTTGTAACACTAATCTTGTACATCTTAAATACTTATATGTCAATGATATGTTCGTAGACCGTTATACGACGGTTATACGGGTTATAGTTTTGGTAACACCGTTTTGTTTTCCTAGCGCGAGGACACGAGTAATTATCGTGGCTTTGGTGAATAGTGCAGTGTTGTTATTGTTTACCTTATGGGGCTTTACATATTGCTTTGTGCTTATGTTTGTCGGCATAATGATCATGCATCGTTTGTATGCTTATGATATCTTGTGGTATTAGCTCTAGAAATATCGGTTGTACGTATATTGTATTGTTTGGGTATGAGGTTAACCGTTACCCGAGATTCAATATGGTGAATTGAATCTCGTTTGTAGCTTCGTGGTCGGGAGGACCACGGTTCGGGGATCGAGGCAAGTGCCGGAATAGACGTGCGGTGAAGACTATTTCTATCTTATCGTCTTTCGTTATTACGTTATTCTGTCATTCCGCTATTTCATTTCTAAACCTTAGGACTATTGTAATCTATACAATATTACACAATGGTTGATGTTTTGGCTATGAACTGATTACTCTTTCGCTCCAATGCTCTACTCTGATTACTCTGCTTGAAATATTTGGAAACGTTTAAAAAAAAAAAAATCCGCCGTTTTCAAATGGGATGTTACAATAGCCCTAAGTCGGTGTACCAGTTTGGACTGGTATACCATTCTGAACCGGTGTACCACCCTCTGTCGGTGCATCATTCTAACCCGAGAATCGAGTAAATCCATCGTCCATATTCATATTTGATATCGGTTTCGATAATTCGACAATCGTCGTTTGTCTTGGGACGACTATTCGTCCTAGCGCAGAGCTTATATGTGGAGCTAGGCCACGCCGGATGAAACTCCGAGACCAACAAGGATAGATACATGCGAGTATTTGACTCATGTAGAGGAACTTCCGATACGAAATTCCGTACCCGTTTCTAAGTAGACCGAATCAACGAAATCCGAACGAGGGGAAATAGTACGAGTGTCATTCGTTTGTAGTATTAGTGTGATAAAGTCTGCGATAGACTAATCATTGTCTTCCTAAATCTAACGTTTTCCCCTACGGTTTGATAAATAGTTATCTTACTTGCCACAAAAATTTTAGTTTCCGATGCATATCTCCTAGTTACTACAACCGGACCGCGATCGTGTCATTGAGTAGGAGGTATCTTGTGTTGACATGGTGTATGGGCATCATGGAAACATTTAAGGTATCTTGTGTTACCATGGTGTATGGGCGTCATGGAAACATTTTGATATCTGGTGTTGACCGGGGTATATGGGTGCCACGGGAAATACTATATATCAAAGTACGAAATGCCAAGATCTTTACGGTCAAACCTGAGCGAATTCTCAATCATCAATCGGAGCAGTCGATGTATAGAAAAAAGTTCTGGAGCGAATAGTCTGAAGTTTAGATAAACAGAGTCTAAATTGGGATAGAGCAAATTCCGAGGCCAAGAAGGAAACAATGCAACCCGCAGTGGGTTTACACGCGGAGGCTCCTCACAGAAGAGGAAGTCGCCTTGGAGCGATAACCGAGGCGGGAACAAGAGACCCTACCAAACAGGACAATTGAATTACCCCAAACAGCCGGGATCCCAGACGTGTCCAAAATGTAAGAAGTACCATCCAGGAGCCAACTGTGATGGGAAACAAGTCTGTTTCAAGTGCCAGAAGCCTGGACACATTAGCCGGGATTGCCCTGAGAAAGCTTCAGAGGCGAGACCTCGGAGCGCCGGCCGGATCTTTGCGTTGACAAACACCGAGGCCGATGGACGGTCTCCGAGAAATGGTCCAAGGTACCATCAATCTTAAAGGGAATAAATTGCAAGCATTGTATGATTCGGGTGCCAGTCATTCGTTTATATCTTATGATTGTGCAAGTCGTTTAGGGATGCATGCCTGTAGTTTACCCTTTGATCTGGTAGTGTCTACACCAGCTGGGTGTAAAATCTTTAGCTTTTGACGCGTGTATGAACTGTACCGCTAACGTGGATGGGCGAGTTTCAAAGATAGATCTTATCCGTCTACCTCTTCACGGCATCGACGTCATTTTCGGTCTGAATTGGCTAACAGCCAACGGTGCAATGATCGATTGTGGCAAGAAGAAGATATCATTTCCGGAGACAAGGTTGATGTGAGCACGAGCTTTCTCTCCGCTACAAAAGTTGATCGATGCGTGAAACAGGGATGCCATGCCTTCATGGTATTATTTTCGGTTAAAGCAGAAGCTGAACTATCACTCCAGGATATCCCTGTGATGAATGATTTTCCCGATGTATTTCCGGAGGATCTCACTGAGTTACCTCCTATCCGAGAGGTAGAGTTCAATATTGAATTGATGCCTGGCACAAGATCAATATCAAAGGCGCCGTATCGTATGGCTCCAAATGAAATGCAAGAGTTGAAGAAACAGTTGGAAGAACTTCGAAGAAGGGATTCATTCGACCCGATGTATCACCCAGGGAGCTCCGTTCTGTTCGTGAAAAAGAAAGATGGAAGTTTTCGACTCGCATCGATTATCGTGAACTAAATAAAGTGATTTGTCAAAAACAAATATCCACTTCCCGGATTGATGATCTTTTGGATCAGTTATCGGTTCCATTTGTCTTTTCAAAGATTGATTTGCGTTCGGGATATCATCGATTCGAGTCAAAGATGATGATATTTCCAAGACGGCTTTCGAGAACCGAGATATGGGCACTACGAATTCCTTGTGATGCCCTTCGGATTAACAAATGCACTGCGGTATTCATGGATTACATGAACCGTATCTTCCGACAACACCTAGACCAGTTTGTGGTGGTGTTCATTGACGATATACTCGTCTATTCCAAAAGCGAGAAAGGAGCATGAAGAACATCTACGCCTAGTGTTGAGCATACTAAAGAGAAGCGGCTCTACGCAAAGTTGAGCAAATGCGAATTTTGGTTGCCGGAAGTGAGATTTCGGGCCATGTGATATCTAGCGGCGGAGTTCTTGTTGACCCGGGCGAGGTGGAAGCAGTGCGGACTGGAAGAGGCCGAAGCTTGATGGATGAGATACGTAGTTTTCTAGGTACGGCGGGATATTACCGCAGATTTATACGGGATTTCTCGCGTCTTGCCCTACCATTGACAAAGCTTACGAGGAAGAATCAACCCTTCATATGGGGAGATGAGCGTGAGGAGAGCTTTCGAGAGGCGAGGAGAGGTTGACTACGGCACCCGGTATTGATAATCCCGAGATCCCGATGAGACATATGTTGTCTACGGTGATGCCGGTGGGCAAGGATTGGGTTGTGTCCTAATGCAATTGGGCGAGTGGTGGCTTATGCCTCTCGTCGTTGAAGCCGCACGAGTCGAACTATCCTATACACGATTTGGAGCTTGCGCCATCGTGTTCGCTTTGAAGATATGGAGGCATTATATGTACGGTACGACCGTAGAACTATCTGCGACCACAAGAGCTGAAGTATCTCTTTGATCAAAGGGAACCGAATATGAGGCAACGTCGTTGGATGGAATTCTTTGAAAGACTACAACCTGGAGATCAAGTATCACCCGGGAAAGCAAACGTCGTTGCGGATGCTCTAAGCGGGAAGAAGGTGCAAGTATCATACATGATGATACAAGAGCAGAAATTACTTGAAGATTTCGAGACTGAATCTTTCAAACCAAATCTGCGGGAATTTCAACGCACCAAGTGACGCCTACCTTGCAAATCTTCTTGTGAGTCAAGGGAGTACGACTGAGAGATGAAGTTGATGAAGCTCGAGACAAGATGATTGGGCAATCTCCATGCGGGAGAAGATCTCTCAAGGTGAAACCCAAGACCACGACCTTTCATCGAGTGGATTGGTCGGACACAAGGCGCATTTACATACCTCCGGTTGATGAACCGAAGCGGAAGATCTTGGATGAGGCTCATAAGAGTAAGTACACTCTACATCCGGGGAATGGTCAAGATGTACCAGAACTTGAAGGCCGAAGTTTGGTGGCCTGGAATGAAAAGAGACGTGACTCGACGTAGGCGGGGTGTCTAACTTGCCGAAAGTAAAGATTGAGCACCGGTGACCCCCTGGTCTTCTTCAAGGACCGGAAGGCTGGGAGTGGAAATGGGAGAATGTGACCATGGATCTTGTGGTAGGTTTACCTAAGATCGGCATCACGATACCATTTGGGTGATCGTCGACCAATTAACCAAGTCGGCACATTTCATACCCATTAGCATCCACTACTCTCCGAACGATTGGCGCAATCTACATCAAAGAGATCGTGAGGCACGGAGTCCCTAAGAGTATTATCTCGATCGGGATACTCGATTCCAATCCCGCTTTTGGCAAGCACTACATGAAGGAATGGGTACCAAGCTGAAGTTCAGTTCGGCTTATCACCCTCAAACCGACGGTCAATCGAGAGGACGATACTGACATTTGGAGGATATCTTTGCGAGCATGTGCCCGGATTTCAAAGGAAATTGGGACGAACACCTCTCACTAGCGTAATTCGCGTATAACAATATTTATCATTCAAGCATACAAATGGCCCCGTTCGAGGCTTTGTATGGGCGAAAGTGCCAATCGCCTTTATCTTTAGGACGGATGCGTACGAAAAGCGGTTGCTTGGACCGGATATGCTAAAAGAGACCTCCGAGCAGATCGCTCGATCAAGAAGAGACTCCTTACGCACACGGTAGACGGAAGAGCTATGCATATAAGAGGAGAAACCGTTGAAGTTTGAAGTCGGAGACCATGTGTTTCGAAATTATCTCCGAACCGGTGTCGCGAGAACACTAAAGAGAAAGAAGCTTAGTCCACGTTACGTTGGACCAATTGAAGTGTTAGCCGAGCGAGGACCGGTTGCGTATCAACTAGCGTTACCCCGAACCCGAGTAATCTCCACGATGTTTTTCACGTGTCACAACTGAAGAAATACCTACCAGATCGAGATCATGTCATAGAGTACGATGATGTTGAAGTACGGCATGATAACACCTTTGTAGTCGAGCCGGAGCAAATTCTCGAACGCCCGGGAGAAACTTGACTTAGGACTAAAACTATACCGATAGTGAAGGTGGTCGGAAGGGTTTGTCATCAAACGAGGCAACTTGGGAAACCGAGAGTGACATGAAGGAGAAGTACCCGAGTTTATGGCCCGTAGTCTAGTGAGTATAGATTAAATTTCGAGGCGAAATTTTGTTTAAGGGGGAGAGAAATGTAATACCGGATTTTAGCAAAACGAAATTTACGAGATAAAGGAAAATTAATGAATATTTTAATGAAGTAAATTCATGAGATAAAACTATTATAGAAAATTGTTATAATTATAGAGTAAATTGTTGAAAAAGTTAAAGGAAAATCGATGAAAGAATGACTAAAAATGATATAATGGTGATAAAAACAGTCTAAAACTATTATGATAAATACTGAAAGATCATGAAAAATTATGAGAAAAATATGGAAGTGTTATCCCTAATTATGAGAATTTAATAAATTATTTCAGAGGAAATAACATGAAGAAAAGTTTAAAAAGCATTTCGAACCATAAAGTAACTGATGGGGTAAACATTTTTAATATTTTACATAGGATATAAAATGACAATATCGGTATAGAAGTTTGAAAGATAAAAATATACTATAAATTAGTAAAGATAAATATATGAAGAAACCTGATCTGAAAAGATCACTAAACGAAGAAATTAGGCCCGATTAAGCCCTAACGAAGGCGGGGGTAAAACGGGAATTTTGGTAAAAAAATATTATATTTTAAAAAAATGGAAAAAAATAATAGAAAAATAAATAAATCTGAATTTTTAAAAGAGGGGTCGAAATTATGGTTATTTTTAATTAAAAAGAATTGTTTAAATAATTAAAGTTAGTGAATAGTAAATGAATAAATAGGAAACGGATCCTATCTAGAGAACCAGGAATAGGAATTCCAAAGTCAAGGTAAAATATTGATCAGTGAGTTTTTACCTTCAAGTGACCTCTTCCAGAAGTTAATTCCGAGGTCGGTAGCGCATTTACCTAATAAGACGAAATAGGAAAAAATGCAGATAGTCACATTTTGGATTTGAAAAAAATAAATTATAACTCAACATCCAGAGATGAGTTTATGATTATATGGACATATTTGGAATCAGTGAATTTTTGTCCAGAGGTTGATGATTCCGAAAATGATTTTAAATAGCCGGACGCGTAGGACACGTTTTCGAGAAAACTTCAATCTGGACTGTTGGAACCCTGTAAGGGACTGAAATGTAAGTTAAATTAGATATTATTGATGAGGAAGAGAAGATCTTCAAAGTTATGAATTCAGAATTTAGAGACTACGCTGAAAACGGACACCGATCGGGAAATTCTATCGGGATAGGGCATAAAGTAAGCTTAAGTCACCATTCTTGGACCAATGGTTTGATGCCATATCACCCCCCTATATGTCGACCAAGGCAGCCCATGGACAAGAATTTACCACATTTTAACTTGATTTTACATGGTTAAAAAGAAAGGAAAAATTACAAAACTTGGAAAGTGAAAATTACCAAAGTAGCCCAATTTTTGCCTATATAAAGGCATGAACTCTTCATTCATTCTTCACACCTTTTCTTCTCTCTACCTTGGCCGAAACTTAGAGTGAGAAGCTCTGCAAAAGTTTTGCCTTAGCTCCGAGTAAGTTCTTTCGTCCTTAGTTTTTAGTTTCCGTAGTTCTTTCGGTAGTTATAGTAGAGCTTGTTGTTTTGATCTAGGAAGTTTCGAATTTGTTCCTATGCTTGTTTTTATGCCTCATTGCATTGAAAGATGCGACGAGGTAAAAACATAGTGGGGATAATTTTGAAATGGAATACGGTCAAAGTAACGAAGTTCGCGAAATTCCGCCAAATTAGGGGTAGAAGGGTAAAATGGTAATTTTTACCTAAAATGCCGATTATGATGTCAAATCACTAATGAAAGTGATATTACTCGATAGGGCATCGAAACTCGATTTGCTGCCGTTCGTTGCCCGACGTGCCACCTTGTCGAACATTTCACGTTTTTCCGTAAAAGTACGTTTTCCGCGAAGTACCTAACGTCGTCAACAAAGGTACGGACGCGTCTTGTAACACTAATCTTGTACTTCTTAAATGCATATATGTGTGATAGATATGTTCGTAGACCGATATACAGACAGTTTACACGGGTTATAGTCATGATAACGCCGTATGTTTTTCTAGCGCGAGAACACGAGTGGTATCGTGGCGGTGAATAGTGCAAGCTGTTATTGTTGTTTTACATTGTGGGGCTTTACATACTGCGTAATGCTTATGTTTTGTCGGCATAATGATCATGCATCTGCTGTATGCTTATGTAGTGATATACTGTTGTATTGTCTAGAATATATGTTATCTATATATTGTATTGTTTGGGTTTGAGATTAACCGTTACCTGAGATTCAATGCGGTGAATTAAATCTCAGCTATAGCATCAGGATCCGGAGGAATACGGATCGAAGATCGAGGCAAGCATCGATGACGTGCAGCCCAGAGACTTATCTATCTTTACCGCTTTCGGTTATTCACTTTCAAACTCTAGGATTAATGTAATCATTACAATGTTACACTGTGGTTGATGTTTGTTATGAATCATTTACTCTTTCGCTCCAATGCTCTACTCTGATTACTCTGCTTGAAATATTTGGAAACGTTTAAAAAAAAAATATTCCGCCGTTTTCAAATGGGATGTTACATAATCAACATAAATGGTTGTCGAAGAATAGGAAGAAAAGAAAAATATATATATTTAAAAAATATCCAAAAAAGAAGTTTTTTAGAAAATATAATCCTAAAAATAAAAGAAAATTTAAGCCACATAAATATTTCAAAAGAAGAAAAACCAATAAAAATAAAAATAACAAGAAACCATATAAATGTAAATGTTATAATTGCGGAGATTTAGGACACATAGCAACAAACTGTGATAAACCAAAATCAAAAAAGAAAATGAATATCTTAGAAAAAGCAGAAGAATTAGAATTATAACCCTTAGATATATATTTAATGGAATTTGAAGAGCCTATAGAAAACGAATTAGAAATATATAAATTAACATATGAATATGAAACAGAAGAATCAAAAGAAGTAGAAGAAGAATCAGAAAGTTCAGAAAATGAAGAAGAAATAGAAAAAGAATATATAGATCAAGGAAAAAGTTATATAAATATGATGAATGCAGAAGAAGTAGAAAATAATAAAATTGTTAGTAATCAAGAATTTCAAGAATATGAAGAATATATAAATACTGAAGAAAGTTCAATAGAAAGGAGAATAACATTTAATAAAGATCAATATGATAAAATAAAATAAAAACATTTAGATATGACAGTTAATAGCATAAAAGATGAAAAATTCTTAGATAAAGTAAGTAAAATATTAAAAAACAAGAAAAAGGAGAAATCACAATGTGTAGTATTAGAAAACCTTAACAGAAGGAGTATTAAGAATACCTTTAATAAGCAAAGCTTTAATAGAACATGAAATATCAAAAATACCTTTTAAAGATGAAATATCTGAAATATATATTGCAGGAGTGTAAGTCATGGTAAAAGCTTATTTTCAAAGTGGAATAGATTCACCATTAGAATTGTTAATAACAGATGGAAGAATAATCAGTAATGTAGAAGACAGTATTTTTAGGAATGATAGCAGGAAATTTAATATATCAAAAATTAAAATTCACTTTAAATACAAATTTTGCAATTAGTAGAGCAGAAGAAAACATGGATAAATCAATCTTAGTATATCATAATTTACATAATGTAAGATTACAACCAGGATCTAGAAGCATAAGTATAACAGCAATGATAGGATTAGTAGTATTTACAAATGAACATAAAATATATAACAAAAATAAAGGAAAAATAACAATACATAAATATTTTATGCACGTAATAAAAGAAATTAGAACTGATCCAAAACAAATTACTATACCTGAAATGTTAAAATTAGAAATAGATAATACTAGAAATTATTATGAAAATAATCCTAGAAGAATGATAACTAATAATATTTTAGGACTTATCTTTAAGAATAAATACATCGAGAAAATCCAACATTAAACATAAATATAAATCCAAGAAGAAGCATGGAATATAATAGACCATTATCGAGTAGAGGAATTCATAGAATTCTAAGTCTTAGAACAATAGATTCAACACAGGAAGTTATGGATAATTTTAATAGAAGAAATTTATTAGCAGAAAGACCAATAAGTTCAAGTTTAAGAGAAATTAGACCACAAAATAAAAATTTTATAAAATTAAAAGTAAAATCGAGATACATCATGGAAAGAAATTATAGCAAAAGTAGATGAACATGTAGAACAAAGTGAAATAGATATAGAATTGACAGAAGATAATCTAATATTAGAAGGAAACCAAACAAAATCCAATGCGGTGTTAAGATTTAATAATAGAGATACAATTAATTTAAACCTATTAGTAAAAGAGAATTTAAGATTTAATTATCAGATAATGTTAGGAAAAGATTTTTTTGGAATTAGTAAAACCATATAGAATCCAAGATACAAGAATAATGATAAACTTAAATCATCAAACAATTATAATACCAAAATTATCATGATTTATGAAGATATAACTATTGAATGGGATGAAAATAGAAATAAAATTGTATTTATATATAAAAGAGAAGTATATAGAAAGAGAAATAGATGAAACCACATTAGTACCAGATGCAGATGTAAATTTAATAAGAATATTAGTAAAGAAATTAAAATCGAAGATTAAAATATACAAGTCAAGATTAACAACTGAAAATTTTATTAATCATCTAATGTATTTTAACCAAAATATGAGAAGATTGAATTAATGTAATGTTGGGATCCGTACACGCAGCGAAATTAAAAAACTTTACGAATCCCTTCTGAGGATCGCTCAACCACGTTTAAATCAAGGTTATAAGAATCCGAATCATACCTACGGAAAACTGGTCCGCGTCTCGTTCTATTTGAACTGGTGGGCTACCTTCTCGATCAACCGTGTTCACCTCTATTTCACGTTCAGCTTGTGCGAGATTTGGTAATTCGATGCTATCTCTCAAACCAGAAATCGGATTGAGGTGAAACCAATTTTGTATGAAACTAGACTCCCAATGCGTCATTTTGATATAAACTTCAAGCCCAAAAGAGTTCACATCAAGGTGCTATGAATTGTTGAAGTTGACAGTGAAATTCACGCCACTCAGCAGACCAAGCTTCAGTATTTTGGGTGTATCTCCCAATCTACACATCCAATTGCGCTAAAACTAGTGCCATTTGAAACTAGACTCAAAATTCGTTCCATCAAGCTTTGAACCAACCAAAATGGAGTTTAGACCAGGGATATATGACCTTTGAAAGTTGACACTCGAAATTCTGGAACTATTTCAGCATAGGCTCAGTTTTCTCAATCACCAGGAGCCGACTCAGCGAATCCACTCCCTCTACCGGTATCCACACCAAATAGCCTTGAACATGGATGGCAGCGTGCTAGCGCCTTCAGTATCCTCACGTCTCTTCTTTTTTTCTCTCTAGGGTTTCTCGCAGCTTTTTCTAATTCATCCGTTTTCGCAATATGACTAGATCAATATCTATTTATAGGGTTTCTAAAACCCTAATAAGCCATATTAAAATATTCAAAATTAATCCAATCAATTTTGAAATTCGAATTTCAATTAAAATAATATATTAATTACATCTATCAAGTAGATCTAATCTAATATATTTATTTAATCCGAATTATAAGCCTACATATTTAATTTATCTTTATAAATTAAATATGAGATATGATATCTTTTTATTTAATTAAATATGAGATACTATATCTCAATTTAATTAAATCGAGATACTATATCTTTATTCAAAAATTAAATCGAGATACAATATCTCTATTTGTTTTAGATATTTAATTTATCAAATAAATTAAATACAAAACAAATATTATATAATAATATTATAATCTCTATTAAATAATAATATTATATTTAATTTTGAATTTAATATATATATATATATATATATATCCATCCTAGATTAAATGTTTTATTCATTAAATCTTAGACATATCTAAGATTCAATGAACGGACACTTTTACTCGTGTTGGGCTATTCTTGTGTGCGACCTACTGGGCCCACATGAGATTGGCGCGGGCCAATATTGTACCAGCCCACAAGTCGCAAGCGGCTCTAGTAAGACATTGCGACTACCCAATTCATATGGGGATCGATGATACGATTCTACCTATCGTACAACCATGTTACGTCCCTTTTGTCACGCGATAATTTGGTCAAGGATGAGGCATGGATAATGTCAACTTCCTGTTCTTGACCATTACTTTCTCGATTCTCGAGTAGTCTAATTGAAATGGAAACTCATTTCCATCGTAGTATGGCCATACGTTTCTTAGACTCACTCATCGAGGGGCCCAGTATTATCTCTCTACAAATGTGAGGGACAAATTCCATCTTGACCACTCACATTCCTCTCCATGAGAACCACTGATCCCGATCCAAGCCTTTATCATCACCCGGTCAAAGGTGACTTTTGACTAAGTCAAAGATCAACGACTCATCATGTAGGAATGCATGATGATCTCAGGTCAAAGGGCGTTGTGACGCGGTTATACATGAGAAAAGCTTATGACTTAATCCATACGGCTTTTCATAGTGGGTCGGTCCAGCACCTTGTACTCTTACAAGTGCCTATGACTTTGATTCGTATCTCCATACCTCATCAAAGTCATACTAGTCTTATTTCATCGCTCCCACGTAGATGACCGACTAGGGACATTTAGGATAATCTATAAGATATATCCAAGGATCAGTTATCACTATAAACATGCAAATGAAATGATAACTAAATGGAGAATGACTTGCCCCTAGGGCATAATTTCCAACATGTAAAACTATAAAATTGCACTTGAAAGAAAAATTAGAATTACTATCTAGGATATGAATCAAAACCCAACACTTACATATATTGCAAGAAACTATAAAACGAAAGTACCAGCAGTAGATAAAAGTTTATACAGATTAATGATAAAACTTATAAGAGATGTAGATAGACTAGAATATGCAAGAATTTTAGCAGCAGATAATAGATATGGGGAAGCACGAGAACAAAATAATCCAATAGTAGCAAACCAAGCAAGAGAAGAGATACAAGAAGCTTATGAATTTTGGCAACAAAGAATTTTAGCAATGAATGTATTTAAACAAAGATTAGAATTATTATCTAGAGTATGAATAATTTGAATAATATGTTCCATTATAGACATAGAATACATATAATTAGATGGGAAGAATATTATGAAGATGGAAAAATTATAGAAAGAGAAAGAATTTATAATAAAAGAAAAATAGGACCAAATGTAGAAATCAGTCATATAAGAAGATTAATAAGACAAATAGAAGACCAAATAAAAAGACAACGAGAGAGATTAGAAACACAAAATTTAGATCCTACAACAGAATGGAGAATTAAATAATACATTTATGAAGAGAAAGTGAAAAAGAAGATATTTAAAAAGAAATTGGAAATATTATCTAGAATATGAGTGAAAGACCATTATATTATATATTGATAAAATTTAATTATGAGAAATATAGAGCTAGAAAATATCATGCTTTAGTAGATACATGAGCAAATTTAAAGTAGCAAAATATAATGTGTTACCGCGAGAAATGTGGAAAAGAAAAAGTAGAATTATTAGAATGGAATCGCGGGAAGAGAAATACATATGTTAGAATTAGAAGAAAAAAATGTAATAGTACGAGATATGAAATTATGAGTTAAAAATTCAAGAATTAAATCAATATAATGAACCTCAATGTGATATAATATTAGGATTAGACTTTTTAGAGAAATATTATCCTTTTACTTTTATAGAAAAAGCTTTAGTATTAACAACACCTTGTAAACATCAAGCTATAGGAGTAAGAATAACAAGCTCATATAAAAGAAAAGATGAAAAAATTCAAAAGAAAAATCATAAAGAAGAAGTACAATTTTTACAAAACAATGAACCAAGTAAAAATAGAACATATGTTAGCAACATTAACAATAAGAGAAGAAAAATCTATAGAACAAAGAATATTAGAAAATTTTAGTGAAAACCCTTTAATACATTGGGAAAAATCTAAACCAATGGCAAAAATAGAACTGAAAGATTATAGTAAAGAGATAAATTGTAAACCTTATCCTTGGACAGCTGAGGATAAAGAAGAATTTGTAATGCATATAAATGAAATGAAAAAAAAAATTAATAAGAGAAAGTAGATCTGAATATTCGTCACCAGGAATGATTGTTAAAAAACTTAGTGAAGAAAGAAGAGGAAAAAATAGAATGGTTATAAATTATAAAAAGTTGAATAGTATAGCTATTAGAAACAGATATCCAATACCCAAAATGGAATTATTATTTAACCTTATAAGAGGAAAGAGAATATTTAGTAAATTTGATTGTAAATCAGGATTTTTTTCAAGTAAAGTTAGAAGATAGTAAAAAATATACAGCTTTTAGTACATCTGAAGGTTTGTATGAATGAAATGTATTACCTATGAGACATCATAATTGTAACATCCCGAATTTTGGACTTAAAAACTTGAGAATTTGCCTATTTTTGGGAGACTACTAGGCCCTATTTTTGGGAGTGACAAAATTGGAATCAGAATTTTTGGACACATGAATAGTATTTACTATTCAAAAATACGTATTCACTATTCATAAATACGAATTTACTATTCATGTGGACCCACGTCAAATTATTTCTCCTCTGCCGACAGCCATTCACGTGAAGTTTGAAAAAATGTCCGTGGGACCCACTCAATAGTAATTTACTATTTGGATAATAATATAATATTCTTTCTCCCACTTCATTCAAGAACGCTATATGGAATAGTTGTGAAGATGTGGAAATCCTGGAGAAAATATAAGGACTTATACGGAACCCACATAATTTAACCTCGAAAGTAAGACCGGTGAAGGTTATTTTTGCTAACACCGAGGAATAAGTTTAGTCCAACTAGGGAAGTCTAATTAGACCATAAATCTCGGTATTTTACTACCATCCAAAAAGTATACTCAAAATTTAAAAGTGTTAGTGATTGGTCTAGTAACTGGAAATGAATTTCGTTAAAGTAGAACTTAAGATATTATATTATTAAAATTTTTAAAACGTGAGAGGCAGAAGTCACGGGAAGAGTCACTATTTGGCTAGGGGAAAATTACGTAGAATGACCCAGAAGTGAAATAATTACACTTAAGGACCCATTTTCCACCCTATAAATAGAGGCTTTACTTCTTCTCATTTCTCACACCAAAACCATGTTCTAGAGAGATGTTAGAGAGAAGGAGGAGTGGGAGAAAATCTAGCGGAGCTCACGGGTAAGTTCTTCGGTCCCTAGTCTTTAGTTTCGGTAATTCTTTCGGTAGATATAGTAAGAATGCTAGAATTATCTTTAAATTTCTCAGATAGTCTAGATATCATGTTTAGGGGTATATATGGTATTTATTTCAAGAATATACTGGGAAAAGAGATATGTTAAAATTCTGGAGAGATAGGGTCATAATAGCGAAGCTCTGGCGAAATTCCGCCGATTGGGGGGTCAGGGGAAAAATGGTAATTTGTACCTAAAATGCTTGTTATAATGCTAAATACTGATAAAAACGATATAATTCGTATAGGATATCTGTAGTCGAACCGTCGTACCGTTGTTGTGCATTGTTGTCTTGCCCCATTTGTTTGCACCGCTTCACATCAAAAATACCGTTTTTCGTAAAACGTACCGAAGTACCGTCAACAAAGTATATCCGAGGATTCCGGAGGCAGATTTGATGGACGGGCGTATTACTATAAGTGAATAGTACCGTATACATGAATAGTAATTACTATTCACATAGAAGGAAGGCACGTTTGCGACGTACTGTAACGCTAACTCTGATGCTTATTGTATGCTTATATATATGATTGTTGTGTTCATGTACTGAGACTCTGTCTCTAATGTTTTTGATACAATCATGAGTACACGGGTTATGGTATTGTTAACACTGTTGAGAGTTTTCCTAGCGCTGAGGACACGACTGTACATCGTGGCACTTTGGTGAATAGTGCGGGTTTGGGATAACAAACATCTTGCGGGGGCCGTGTATTGTTATTGCCTTACATACGTGGTTATGTCACATACGTGGTTATGTTCTCATGAATGTTGTAGCATACGTGGTTATGTTGCATATGTGGTTATTATCTTACATACGTGGTTATGTATTTCTAAATCATACATCTGTTGTGAACTTTTGTAGTGATTATTGTGAAAATGTCATGAATACCTGTCATTGTTTACATAAGCATGAGGTTAACCGTTACCTGAGGTCCATTGGGCTTTGGACCTCAGTCTGAATGGATAGACAGGAAAGGGTCATGAACCAGAGGAGGCACCAGGGGATGGAGCCGTAGATAAACACCGATAAATGGAGCCGTGAGAAGGCACCGGTCAAAGGAAATGCGAAAGAAAGTCACAGAACCTACCTTATGGCATGAATCTAATAAAGTTACTTCACATCATTTGGTGCTTAAACTAGAAGGGTCGTCTATGTGGTTCAGTCAATCAGTCACCCTAGCACGGTGAGAATATCACTAGACCTACCCAGCCTGGCCAAATGAGATGATTTAACTGATTTAGGTTCTATGTCCCAAGTCTACCTAAGGCTTGGCGAAAAAGGGTATAGTTACATAGAATAAATGTAATTATAGAGTTTTGTATTCTTTGTATCACATGAATAATTCCTTCGGAGATTTTGTAATATATATATCGGTATACGTCGGGCATCATCATATGTCCGAGTATTTCATATCGATTACTCGGTGTTATTCTGTTGTTCAAATTTTTAGTACATGCTCTCCGTTTCCGCAAAACGCTAAGCTGTAGCACCTCAAAACTCTGATGAATTTTTATAAAACCACGTGTCACCGACACGTTTTATGCTACGGAATTTGGGGTGTTACAATAATAGTCCCAGTATATTTCAAGAATTTGTATCAAAATTATTATTACCTATAAGAGATTTTGTTGTAATATATATAGATGACATATTAATATTTTCAGACGATGAGGAAGAACATGAAAAACATTTAAATCAGTTTGTAGATTTAATTGAAGAAAAAGGTTTAAATATATCACCTAAGAAATCTATATTAAGAAAACAAGAAATATCTTTTATAGGCCAGATAATAACCACAAATAGAATAGAATTACAAGATCATATAAGTAAAAAAAATAGAATTTGGTAGGATAACAAACAAAAAAGATTTACAAGCATTTTTAGGATTGATTAATCAAATAAGAAATTATGTTCCAAATTTAGCAAAATTAACATAAAATTTTTCTAAATTAGCAGGAGAAAAAACTGAGTGGAAATGGAATTGTGAGACAATTAAAATAATTGAACAATTAAAGAAAATTGTCAAAATTTAAAAAAACTGACAATACCTTTACAAAAAAATGTAAAATGGATAATGTATACTGATGCCTCTGATCAGTATTGGGGTGCAGCATTATATCATGAAAATGAAAAAAGAGAAGAAATTATAACTAGATATGTGAGTGGAAAATTTTTAGAAGCATAATGGAAATATCATTCAAATTGGAAAGAGTTATTGACAATAGTAAAAGCAGTAGAAAAATTTGAATTATTTATAGTTAATACACAATTTATTATTAGAACTGGCAATACACAAGTAAAATCTTGGCTTGATAAAGGAATAAAAACATAAAAATTGGCAAATAAAATTTTATTTAAATGGAAAGGAGATTTGGCTTATTATGTTATTGAATATGTGCCAGGAAAGAATAATCTTATTGCAGATTTTATGGGCAGATGGAATCTAACGCAGGATCCAGCTCATGAATGAATTCTAATCAAACTTGTAATGGATGCCAGACAACTTTAGCAGATTTAAACATTCTAAAAATGAATGTTAGCTTGTTAAACAGTCAGTGCAGTTCAACTATACAAAATCTTCTAAGTAATATTGCTCATCTAACCCAACAGGTAGATACTCTATTCAAAAGAGTAGAAAAGTTGGAAGGAAATGGAAAAAGAAATGTAAGCACACTTGAATCACCAGTACAAACTGAAATGGAATTAAATGAGTCATATACTCAAATTGGTTCATCCACCCATACCCAGGCAAATATCATATACCCAAGAAAATGTTAGTGGGCCTACTGCCCAAACCCAAACTCAAACTCAAACACCTCAAGCTATAATGCCTTTCAATGAGATTATAAAAGCCCAAATGCAAGAAGAAAAGAAAAAGGAAAAGCCATAGAAGCCTCAACCTCACAACCCCGAATTACCAGAAGTGATTCATTTCACTTATTCTAAATTTCAATACTTCAGAACCCTTGTTAGAAAAACTGGTAACATGGAAATATCTGATCCGCATCTTAAATATGCCTCTTATTTTGCTTTTAATAAAATTGTAGCCTACCCAAGAACTTCACCAGAGTTAATAAAAATCTGATACCAATATGGAATGTTACATGCTATTTATTTGCCCAGTAATCCTGATCCCAAAGAAGTAAAAGAATTGCCAGCAGCCTTGCAAGAAGCGGTCAAAATTTATATTGGAGTTATAACACAACACATCGTGTATATCAGATATTGGGACGCGGCTTTGGTGCGCACTCCCAGCCACTGCCCTATATACCTAAAATAGCACTGTTTTGTTGTAAAACCATTTTTGTAAAAAAAAATATATTTTAGGGCACTGAATGGCACTAAAAAGATACTTCAGCATACTGACTAGTGCTGAAAAAATCAAGATTTTAAACCCGGACCGGTCACTAAACCGGTCGGGATACTGGGTCAAGGGTCAATGGGTCAAACCGGAGTCAAATCGGGGCCAAACCGATAAGAGATTGATTTTTTCCGCTTCAAACCTTTCATTTTTCATCTTTAAAAAAACTAATAAAATGTCACCTACTCCTTGACAAGCACTGCGTCATATCTCTGAGTGGTCACGTGATTCATCCCAGGCCTCTTATTTTTCTTCATTTATTTTGATAAGACATTACATTGGATCATTTGATTTTTTTTACTAACTCATCCTTCTCATCAACAAAACCTCACTTCGTCTCTTGACCCAAAAAAAAAACCTCACTTCGTCTCATCTCTCTCTCACACCGTCGGGCGCACAGACACAGCCTCTTCAATTCAAACTTCATTTTCATTTGCAAATCTCTCTCACCCTCTTCACCACTTTAGAATCTCTCTCTCTTCGGCCTCTACAGTACTATGGCCGGCGTCTTTCCTACTAGTGGAGAGCATCGACATTGAGAAGAACAGAGGTATGAGCCTCGCCGCCAGCCACCACCGACAGCCACGACGTCTTCCCTTCGGACCTTCATCTTCTTGTTTCTCCATCACCCATTACTCCACTCGTTATTTTCTCACCGGTATGAAACTCCCGCCAGCCACCGCCGAAACTCTCCACTCGTTAAAAAAACAAAATTTTCACTCCAACTCAGCCAACTCGTCCGGTTTCAGGATAATGAAAGGTAATTCAGAATACTGAAAAATACTTCATGATATTATATTGGAAAATTATTTTAGAATCTTGAAAAAATTTCCTGAAGTATATTTTTAATATCAATCAGTACCCCCAAAATATATTTTAAGATCCTAAAATAATTTTTTAAAATCATGAAGTATCCTTTTAGTACCATTTAGCACACAAAATATATGTTTTTAGTACTAGTCATTTTTGTGTATATATATATATAACCACTTGCTCAATATTGTGCGCCAAAACGGCGCCATTTTAAACAATGGAGGGTATACAACAAAGGATAGAAGCCACGTCCGTAACAGGGAGGATAATACGTGGGTTTGAGTTTTTTTTTTTTTAATCTAATGGGCATTAGTAGTATATAAATTAAATAAAATTAATATATTCCACCCAACGCCAAACACACTTTAAAACTCACTTCTTCCATTATACCAAATGATTAGAATCTCGCTGAGGGTAAAATAGTCCACAATGTTTGAATTCCTATGAAACTGGCTTGGTTCCACCAGATGGGGGTTGGAACTTCCATCATTTTTTATGGAAGTGAGTTCCTTGCTACATTGAACAAAATTGTTCCACTTCTCTACATTGAACTTAATCCTCAATATAAGATCTTAAATTTTGTCTACTGTAACATTTCCTCCTAAAACTATTGTGTCGAAATGATCGAGGGATCAACAATATTGTCTAATACTTGACAATTTGTTACAAATCCGAAGATGAGGACCTCAGTGAGTATCTTCTTTACCAATGAAAATTTTGAATTTGGTTTGAACCGCAATATTTGGTACATGTCAAGCAACGCTTAAACTCAAGAGCAATCTAAGTAAAGGACCATATATACCCCCAAAATTTCCATATCATTAATACATCCCATCCTTACAATGTAGATACGGATTAATTGTTAGTTCCGAGTTCCGATATGAGAATCGGCATTGAAATGACGGTGCTCAACAAAATCAACGGGGTGAGACAAAAGCCTCAACAACCAACAACTTATGAAGTTTCAAATGGGACAGTTATAAATTCATAGCATTATCAAAAATGTCACATGGGGTTCCATGTATATCAATTCATAATAGCATAATATCATTCTCATATTTATCACATGAGTGAACAAAAATCAACACAAGGATTTATTCATCCCTGCCTTATTTCCTCTGATTGAATCCATGGGCTTAGTACTCACCAATGTGACTGGTAGTTCAACTCAACAAACTCACCAATCAAGTGATATACTGGCCAAAATCTACATAGCACCTGAGCATGGGTTAATGGGTGTACACGTGAAAGCCCACCACCTGAGCATGGATTCTCCCTCTAATATATTAGTCGTCAAGGCCCTAGTAAACACAAATGGGCCAAAGGACTAACGGGTGTACACCTGAAAGCCCACCACCTTATTTCCTCTTGTTGTACAAAAATTTACACCCTTACTTACTCTATGAATAACCTCCCATCAATCAACATCCAAGAGGAATATTCATAGAGGTATAATCATAATGATTATATCTCTTGAATATTGATAGGAGGGTTATTCATAGAGAAAATAAGGGAGGGGTACTTTTTGTACAAAAAGAGGAAATAAGGTGGTGGGCTTTCACGTGTACACCAGTTAGTCCTTTGGCCTATTTGTGTTTACCTTGACGACTAATACTAATACATTAGAGGAAAACTGTAATACCCAGATTTTAGCAAATCTGGAATTTCTGAGATAAAGGAAAATTAATGAATATTTTAATGAAGTCAATTCATGAGATAAAACTATTATAGAAAATTGTTATAATTATAGAGTAAATTGTTGAAAAAGTTACGGGGAAAATCGATGAACGAGAATGACTAAAAATGATATAATGGTGATAAAAACAGTCTAAAAATATTATGATAAATCTTTGAAAGATCATGAAAAATTATGAGAAAAATATGGAAGTGTTATCCCTAATTATGAGAATTTAATAAATTATTTCAGAGGAAATAACATGAAGAAAAGTTTAAAAAGCATTTGGAACCATAAAGTAAACTGATGGGGTAAACATTTTTAATATTTTACATAGGATATAAAATGACAATATCAAGTATAGAAGTTTGAAAGATAACAATATACTGTAAATTAGTAAAGATAAATATATGAAGAAACCTGATCCCGAAAAAGATCACTAAACGAAGAAATTAGGCCCGATTAAGCCCTAACGGCGGGGGTAAAACGGGAATTTTTGGTAAAAAATATTATATTTTTAAAAAATGGAAAAAATTATAGAAAAATAAATAAATCTGAATTTTTAAAAGAGGGGGTCGAAATTATGGTTATTTTTAATTAAAAAGAATTGTTTAAATAATTAAAATGGTAATTAGAATAAAATAATAATATAATGCGGTGAGTCAGCTTATAGGCAGACCGAGGGAAAAGTTAGAAATAAATTCTACAGGTAAACCAGAGGTAAAAGTCTTTTCAGACTGATCAAATTAAGAACAAGTGAATTTTTACCCGAAGAAAGAATTTACCAGACGTCGATTCCGCAACCGAAAACCCTAATTCCTAATAAGACGGAAAGCTGATCAGATAGAGTAGAGCCAGATAGGCAAAGTGAGAACCTATAGAAACAATTGCGTGTTTTCAAACACGGGATTAAGTTAGGCAACCACTTTGGACGTTTTACGATTCACGAATTATTGTCCGGAAGTTGGTTCTATCGGAAGCGATTTCCGTAATCGGGACGCGTTTGTCCGAATATCTTCCGACGCACCGGAGAATACCTGGATATGATCAAAAAGAGGATCAAAATATATAATATTAAAGAGGATGAAAAGATCTTCAAAGTTACATGCCGGATTTTTGAGTTTTCGCGAAATCGCGCGAAACGGACACCGTCGGGTAGCTTTATCGGATAGGAGGCCATAAAGCAAGATGAAAAATCAATCTTTGACTTTTGGGGGACCAAGAGGTCGGCCAAGACCTTGAATGGTCAAGATTGCATCTTACAAAACCCTAGATCCAACGGCCGAATCATTTCGAAGACTTTTTGTTAATACCCACCTGTCCCTCCCTTTTTCTATAAATAGCACCCTTCCCTTCTTCATTCTTCACACCTTTTCTTCTCTCTACCTTGGCCGAAACTTAGAGTGAGAAGCTCTGCAAAAGTTTTGCCTTAGCTCCGAGTAAGTTCTTCCGTCCTTAGTTTTTAGTTTCCGTAGTTCTTTCGGTAGTTATAGTAGAAGCTGTTGTTTTGATCTAGGAAGTTTGAGAATTTGTTCCTATGCTTGTTTTTATGCCTCATTGCATTGAAAGATGCCGACGAGGTAAAAACATAGTGGGGATAATTTTGAAATGGAATACGGTCAAAGTAACGAAGTTACGCGAAATTCCGCCAAATTAGGGGTAGAAGGGCAAAATGGTAATTTTTACCTAAAATGCCGAGTTATGATTGCAAATCACTAATAAAAGTGATATTACTACGATAGGGCATCGAAACTCGATTTGCTGCCGAATTTACGCCCCGACGTGCCGTTGTCGAACATTTCACGTTTTTAGTAAAAGTACGTTTTTCCGCCGAAGTACCTAACGTCGTCAACGAAGGTACGGACGCGTCTTGTAACACTAATCTTGTACTTGCTTAAATGCATATATATGTGATAGAGTCGTTCGTAGACCGATATACGAACAGTTTTACACGGGTTATAGTCATGATAACGCCGTATGTTTTTCTAGCGCGAGAACACGAGTGGTATCGTGGCCGGTGGTGAATAGTGCAAGTTTGTTATTGTTGTTTTACATTGTGGGGCTTTACATACTGCGTAATGCTTATGTTTTGTCGGCATAATGATCATGCATCTCGTTGTATGCTTATGTAGTGATATCTTGTTGTATTGTCTAGAATATCGTTATCCGTATCTTTGTATTGTTTGGGTTTGAGATTAACGTTACACGAGATTCAATGCGGTGAATTGAATCTCAGCTATAGCTTCAGGATCCGGAGGAATACGGATCGAAGATCGAGGCAAGCAGCATTAGACGTGCAGCCAGAGACTTATCTATCTTTATCGTTTTCAGTTATCCAATTTCAAACTCTAGGATTACTGTAATCATTACAATGTTACACTATGGTTGATGTTTGTTATGAATCAGTTACTCACTCGCTCCAATGCTCTACTCTGACTACTCTGCTTGAAATATTTGGAAACGTTTTTTTAAAAAAAAAAATCCGCCGTTTTCAATTGGGATGTTACAAAAACCCATGGTCTGGTCTTGTGCTATGTGGATTTTGGCCAGTCCATATATCACTTGATTGATGAGTTTGTCACATTGGTGAGTGTGCCCATGGGTACCAGTCAGTCAGAGAAAATAAGGCAGGTATGAATAAATCCTTGTGTATTGATTTTTGTGCAGTCATGTGCAATTATGCACATGTAACCATGTGACATTTTTTATAATACTATGAATTTATATAATTGTCTCACTTGACACTTCACAAGTACATGTAACCCCTCATATGCCACAGGTTAAGGCTTTTGCCTCCCTCGTGCATCCATCAAGGAAGACTTCGGAAGTTTAAGCTATTTTTGCTAAAAGTAGTGCTTCCATCTTTTCATATGTTGGATTATTGTATATACACATGTGTGTGTGTAATATATATATGTATGTGTGTGTGTGTGTGTTGTATATATATATATATATATGATTGGATTACTTTGATCATACAGCCTAGAGCAACTTGATCAGATTTGGATATTTTGATATGTGATGAGGTTAAAGAGTTTTGAACTTATAAAGTCCAAAGCCCAACTTCATGATAATTGTTTTGATGAATAGTTTATCAAATCCTTAGTTAATTGTTTAATGGAAAGGACTATTTTTGACGGAGGTAGGATTTGAACCAATGCTCTGATGTCAAGTGACAAATCTGAGTTAACATGTCAAACCATTTGAATGTACCACTAACAAGTGACAAATCTGAGTTAACATGTCAAACCATATGAATGTAGGTTGGGTAATCTCATCATCATTTTCTCATCATCCAACATAATCTTTAAATCATGTTGTCCAATCAATGTAATACTACTTTGATTTTTCTCTCCTCTTCCCAATCAACGGTCTAGATGGGCTGATTGAAGTTCTCGATCCTTGTGCTTTTTTTCTCATGATACATTTGATATTTGCCACTGAAAGGGAGAAGAATTGAAAAGAACTATAGAATTGAATCTCTTTCTCGTTCAGTTCTAGCTCTCATCCTAAATTACATATTAAATTAAAAGAACAACAAAGTTATAATTGTTGAGATTGAAGGACCAATAACACTTAGAGAGAAATATTTCTCTTGTGCTTTAATGTAATCCTTCAATCTCAACATGGTATCAGAGCCTAGTTTTGATCAAGGGATCTGTGGGTTATGGAACCACCACGCTTGAAGGATCACAGCCTGATTTGGACGTACTCAGAGAACTCTTCGACATCTGGTATCTTTAGATAGCAGTCATTGTCTTTTATGACTAACTGCACATTATTGCAATGGTTCCTATAACATCCCATTTTCAAAAGCAGTATATTTTTTTTTTCATCAGAGTAGAACATCGGAGCAATTGAGTAACTGATACATATATTTCAAATGCCGTAAGTCTGGCTGATTACAATAACAGGACATTGCTTTCGGACGTCTAACGTCAGTGTAACTACAAAAACATAAGAAGTCTTCAGCCGGGTCTTTATGCGGCCTGCTTGCCTTTCTCCTCGGTTCTCGGTCCTCCTGTACCTGACGCTATGTTAAGAGCTGAGGTCCAATGCACCGAACCCCAGGTAACGGTTAACCTCATGTTTACATACATCATATAAGTACTACAGATATTCATGGAATTTTGACGACACTTACTACGTTCAAAGTAGGGTATACATAATCAGATATATATGGCAATAACAATACGGTCGAGATGTAAGGTTAAGGCACAAGGAGAACTGTACATGATCGATATGCACGACAATAACAATACGATCGGATGTGAGGTTAAGGCACTGACGGACATTGGACATAATCGGATATGGACGGCAATAACAATACAGTCAGATGTAAGGTTAAGGCACAATAGCGAAAATACAGCATGACAGAGGAAAATACATATATGCATACAATAACCATCAGAGTTAGTGTTACAGTACGCGAACGTACCTTCGTTGTCGACTACGGTACGTTTTACGGAAAACGGTAATTTTGACAGCGGGTGAAACAGCGGTACGACGGCGGTACAACAGCGGTCCGATTATCTTAGATATCCTATAAGAATAACATTTATCAACTTCTAGCACTATAACAGGCATTTTAGGTACAAATTACCATTTTGCCCCTGAACCCCTAATCGGCGGAATTTCGCGAGCTTCATTGTTTTCGCTCTATCTCTCCGAATTTTGTGAGATCTTTTCCCTCATCATATTTTCGAAATATATATCATATTTACCCCTAAATATGATATCTAGACTATCTTGAAAATTTAAAGATAAATCTAGCATTCCTACTATATCTACCGAAAGAACTACCGAAACTTAAGACTAAGGACCGAAGAACTTACCCAGACTTTGCTCAGACTTTCTCCAGAGCTTCTCTCTCTAACTTCTCTCTAAGAGGCAGATTTTTGGTGTGAAAAATGAAGAAGAGGAGCTTGGTATTTATAGAAGAGACGGATGGCAGAACGGTAAATAATTCGAACTTGGTCTTGACGAATATGGACCGTAGGATCTCATTTTGAGGACAAAACACTCTTGGCCCTCCATTTCTTGTGCAGACCTCCCCCTCCCCAATAGTCAACAAAATGATGTCATCTTGATGGTGACATCGGCCTGCATCGATAAAGTTTCGGTCCAGGTGTCCGAAACGCGTAATCTTGACGAATCGCGAAATCTTTGGCGAGTTTCAAAGTTTCTTTTTTCTCATTAGGAATATCTAATTTAATGAAATTTATGATCCCATTAAGGGTATTCCGTTATCTGCTTTGAAGATTTTAGGACAGACGTCTTGATTACGGAATTGAATTCGGAAGCGTCGCGTCTAGGCAAAAATCCACTTTGGTTTGTAATATGATCGACCTAAGTCACTAGATTCCTAATTCATGGCAACTACTTGTTTCGTATTGACTCTAAATCCTCTATCCGCATTTTCTCTCTCTACCCTAGGTGTCTTAAATACCCTATTGGTTCCAGAATCGACTTCGAGACCGCTCAATCGAGATAAATTTCATTTTGGTTCATAAAAAGTCCAGGTGATAAAAGACTAAATTTCTATATCAAAAGGTAGAATTTTATTTCTATATGTTCTCATATCTCCTGTTGGCTCTTTACCGATTATATTATTATTTTATTCAAAATATCTAGATATTTATTTATTTTTCTTTTATTTTTTATTTATTTTTCTAAGCATAAAATATTTTATTATTTATTTATTATTAATTTAATTATTAATTTCGAATTTCTCCCTTAAATTAATTATTCACTAATTAATTTACTTATATCTTAATCTAAACAATTAGCCACTAATTACTTAATTAGCCACTTACTAATTGTTGATAATTTTCATAATTAGGATAAATTATTATCTCACAACTATTACCGACATTGGTATTTTATGTCCCATGTAAAATATTAAAAATCATGGGGCCATAAAGTGCTTTTAATATTATTATATTTATGCTTCTCTATTTTTCAAGGAAATAATCCCAAAAATTCCTAAAATTAGAGACAACATACTTTCTAATTTTTATAAATATTTTACTACCTCTTGGGATTTATCATAATATTTTTAGGCCATTTAATGCCATAAAAATACATTTTAGCTCTTTATCTCTCCTAATTTACATAGTAATTACCTTAGAAAATAAGATAATTATTACTTATTATTTGAAACCACATATTCACCTATTTTCAATAGGTATTATTTATCGAAATATAATATTCCAGATAAATAATTATCCGGGTATTACAGTTCCACAGCTGGTTCTCCTTTGAGTTGCATCTGACTCTATCCTTGTGCTTTTTTCTTAGGATACATTTGATGTTTGAAGTAGTTGTCGAATTGAATCTCTTTCTCGTTCAGTCCTAACTCATTAAATTTAGGATGATCTACCATTTTTCAATGGGAAATTAAATATTAAAAGAAAAACAAAGTTATAATTGTTGAGATTGAGGCTCTCTCTTGTGCTTTAATATAATCCTTCAATCTCAACATCAGAGCATGGTTCCGATCTCAACATAGTATCAGAGCATGGTTCCAATTGAGGGATCTGTGGGTTATGGGCCACCACGCTTGAAGGATTACTGCCTAATTGGGAAGTTTCAGAGCCTGGTTCTAATCTCAACATAGTATTAGAGCTTGGTTCCAATCCAGGGATCTGTGGGTTATAGCCCACCACACTTGAAGGATTACTGTTCGATTGGGAAGTACTCCTAGAACTCTTCGACATCTAGTATCTTCAGATAGCCGTCATTATCTTTTATGACTAACTGCACATTATAGCAACGGTTACTATTAAACACCACAGCTGGTCCTCGTTACACATTCTCATCCAACTCGGTATTTCAAGTTTGAAGTTCTCGATCCCTGTGCTTTTTTCTCATAATTTTTATATTTGCCACTGGGTCTTCAAGCTGGAGAAAAAATGATAGGAGCGGTAGAATTGAATCTCTTTCTCGATCAGTCGTAGCTCTCATTAAATTTAGAATGATCTCTGTCATTTTTCTATTGGAAATTATAGAATAAAAGAAAAAACAAAGTTATAATTGTTGAGAATTCTACAAGATTAGGACAATTTGAGAAAAAATTATCAGGCAAAAGATTAAGGCTGTAAAGGAAAGTCAAGCAAAGTAGTAGTATTTATAGGTTCAAATGCAAATTCAGAACATACAACATATGTAATAAAACACAAGCGAATGGTAAAAGTCCCAACCATATTCTTACCACTAATAAGATAACCTGAGAGACACATCTGACATAAGATCAAAGAGAGAAGAACAAAACTGTGGCTGACAGGATAACTAAATAACATTGTATAAATTGAACTTTCAACTCTAGAGAAATAGTGTCATCAAATAAGAAAATTTCATCAACCATTACAATTCTCCTAGATACATACTAGAGTTTAACTTCTTAAAAACTGGAAACATCATAGAGTACTTCAGGAAAAGAAGTGAAATGAAATGAAATGTAGAATGAATGGAACCCTTTATCACCAGGTCATACTAATAAGATGAGAAATTATACAATAAATAAGGTTTTCATAGCTATTTATGATTGTCCGTAAAATTGCACCTTCAACCCAAACATGTCTTTCTAAAAAAGGCAAATTGGAAAGAAATATACAACACAAGGAAAATGATCAAGCTAAAAAGTTCTAACTGATTTGTTTCATAAAATGTATAGCTACATTAGAATTCTAGAAAGCAAATGCAATTACTCTTAACTTGTTGCAAAAAAAAAAAAAAAAATTAACTAACAAGTTGTTTCAAGTAATGATGCAAAATAAATTAGCCAAAACTATATAATTTTCCAAGGATGTCCAAGTTATTGAACAAGCCATGTATATTACAATAATTACCTTAAGAATTTTTTCACAAAGAAAAAAAATTCTGACAGCATATGTAATAAAGTTAAGAGGTTTTTCATACATATTAAATTTATAGTATCAATATTACAATAATAGAAATAGATAGATGTATGTATAAAGGATCAATAATTACCATGCATATTGTCTCTTATAATTTCTCATACATCATAGACGTAAATAGTTTGACTTGCCTCTGGGAGAATCAAAATTGGACTCTGACTTGAGAGGTCTAGATGAATCTAAAAGTCAAGTCCTTCCATAATTGTTCAAACTTTGATCCAAACTCAATAGGATGCCCATGGTCCTTCAGCATCAAATCCGAAAGAACTAAGATATGGGCCAAACAAATATATTCCTATAACTAAAAAGAAGGCTAACCTAGAAGATCATTGAGTTCTCCAACCTATTCTAGCAGGTTATTTTTGTTTAAAAGATACATTTAAAAGATAAAATTATCATATTAGTTGGCCGGGTTTGTCTTAAATTATTTAAAAACAAAGTACACTTAACATGATATAGTCTATAGGTAAACATAATTTATGCTGCAGGTTTGATAGTTTCCTTGTAGTGTAATAAACTTTAAGACCTTAGGCATATTGATTTTCCTGATATTGTAGCATTCAAGTTCAATGAAAAGTAAAAACAATTCTAGCAAGATTTTACAAAAATTAACAAAATAGTGGCTCACAGGATAATTTAATACCTTGGTATAAATTGAAATTTCAATTATGGAGGAATAGTATCACCACATTTAAGCAAGCTTCATCAGCCATTTTGCACAATACTAGTACTAGATGGACAATTTCTCCAAGATACATACTAGAAATTAACTTCTCAACAATCTGCTGGAAACATCATAGAATACTTCAGGAAAAGAAGTGATATAATTTATTAACGTAGATGAAAATGGAAAGTAGAATGAATAGAACCCTAAGCTCACCTATATTAGGGTCTAAACTTTCAGCAACTAATGCAAAATCATACCAAGTTAATGGAAGGTTTGATGAATGAAAGTATGTTTAGATGGAAAGCATATAATACACAGAATATCAACTACCAGAGCTATTACACACACATATCCAGACCTTTTCTTTCAGTGCCTTAGACATATTATGACTTTTCTGTTATTGTAGATTCAATCTCAATTAAAAGTTGTAACGCAAGATTTTAATCATGGTTAATAGAGGTTACAAAAATTAACTAAATAGTGGCTCACAGGGTAGCTTAAAATGAACTAACAATTCTGGAGGAATAGTATCACCATATAAGCAAGTTTCAGGAAAAGTCTGGAAATTAACTTTCAGATACACACCATATAATCAGCCATTTTGCACAATCTGAAAAAGTAATAATTAACTTTCAATAAAAATCTGGAAATCTTGCAAAGATATAGTATAGCTACATTAGAATTCTAGAAAGCATATGCAATTACTCTTATTTGGTTCCAAGAATTTAACTAACACTTGGTTTCAAGTAATGATGCAGATCAAGTTAGCCAAAACATTGAGGAAATTGTATAATCTTATTCTAAGGGCGTCTAATTAAGTTCAATATTGAAGCAAGTAGCTCAACATGCTTCACCAATTACCTTGTGAATTTTTTTCCAATAAGAAAAATTCTGAGAGCATATGTAATAAAATTATGAATTAAAATTCATAAATGTTAATCATATTGCCAATTTATGCTATCAATATTACAATACAGAAAACTGTATGGAAGATACCATGCATATTGTTCTTTGCAAATGCACATATTTTTTCCAATTGCTTTCTATTAATACATCACAATCAAGGAGATACAAAATGAAAAAAAGGACCGCATCACCTATGGTGAATCTTTTGTAGAGGTTTCTAGAAGCAATTGATGTTTGCATTACAGGGAATGAGGAACTACAAAATCTTGACCTCCATTGGCAACGAATTTTGCAACTTGTGCTACAATATAGTCAAAGAGTTCCTGGTTCAAAATGTTTTTAAAGTTAATTATACCTCTCACGCAGCTTGAATAAAGCAAAAGTGAACAACAGTTCTTTGGCAACAAGAGCTTACATCAGATGTTCCCAAATTAGTAGAAATTGACACCTCAGTCGCACTCCCAACACACAGAAGTTAGTTCCTCCAAGGACCAACGCATAAAATAATCCTTCCTCATTTCTGAAAAGAGAGGGATCCACAATAACAGCCAAACAGTTTATATTTGATTATCTGCTCACCATTTCTGTTAAATTTAAGGAAAGGAACCAAGAGAAAAGCGCGTATGAGCAAATTCTAAGTTCAACTCTAAAAGCTTTAGAAGTTGATAAACTAAAAACTTTGAATGATGTGTGAGAAAAATTGTAGTGAATATAGCGATGAATCCAAATATGGTTAAGAAATCATAAACACACCAGATAGTGCCGGAGCCAGCATTTTTTCTTTGTGTGTGCACAATTAATTGAGGATTCGGGCAGCGCCCTCAAATTTTTTTTTTAAGGAAAACTTTAAATATATTAAAAAATAAAAGAATATAAACCAAAAAAGAAAAGAAAACTTCAACTTAACATAGAAAAATAATAATCAAGAGTCAACTAAATTTATTACGGTAGTAAACAATTACAAAAAGCATTATTCGATTCTTCATTCCTTAAAAATATTGCATTATATCTCTATCATCAATCTTATCAAATGAAATAATTATATATTTCTTTCTCCATCTTTTTTGAATAATTTTCTCTTAAAAAACTTGAATTTTTTTTTACCTCTTCAGGTGTATTTTCATACGTCTATCAAACAGGAAAACAACAGTTGTAGGGGCATTGTTGATCACAATAAGCATGTTTTCTTGTTTGAGTTTTCTTTCCGTTCCACCAAAAAAAAAATCATAAATAAAAAATCCTAACCCATTTATTAACTTTATAATTTTCTTAAATACTCCCATATTTATTACGCATATTAAACGTATTTCATAAAGGCATGATTTAATGTAATATGAATTTTAGAACCTTTCCGAGAGTAAATACATGCAAAAGATTTTAAGGGGAAAAAAAGAAGAAGATATTGATGAAATGCAAAAAGTGGATTTTTGACAAAAACAAAAAAAGAAAAAGTGGGACCGCGGAATAGGCATGAAGCAAATGTGGATAGACATGAGTGAGAGTTCGAACTGGGGACCTCTTTGTGAGACTAGAAAAATAACCAACCACACCATCTAAGCAAGCTGTTATGGAATTCCATCAAATTATATATAGATTCTTAAAATTTTATGTCTGCACCTGCAGACAGGTGCACCAGTGTTGCTCCGCCACTGACACCAGATGCCAAACACAACCAAATTAAGCAATGTGGTATTTTCAGACGCACATAAGACCAGAGAAAAGTAAGCCTTATGTGGATCATGATTCATAGGGCAATTCAACAACCTTGTATCTGTTAAAGCATAAACATGCTGACAATGACCCCTTTAAAGTGAGCATAATATAATTTGATTATAGAATAATTCTAATACCTTTTAAGCGAGCATAATATAATTTCATTATAGTATATTTCTGGTGGCCGAATTTATGAATAATGGAATAAAAAAAACTTCTCAAGAAACAACATGACCATGACATCAAAAGGCACTAAAATATTTATACACGAGATGCTCAAAAACACACAAAAACATAAAAATCAGAAGGAAACGATTTGAAAAGCAGAGAAACAGGTATTGTTTAGCTGAAGTACGGTAAAAATTAGCCATGGCAACAGCAAATGCACCATCTACCACAAACATAGATGGAACAGACTGAAGGATCAAATAAAAGCACACAGAGCTTTGCATATTAGAGGCGGGGAAATCAGTCATCAGGAAAGCCACATAATTAAGCGTACGAAATCTGGAAATTAGTTCTCTCCGTGAAAGAGTCCTCCGAGATTCTGACATCAGAAACAGGGGAGAGCAATCTGAATAAGATAGATCAATGTCAATTCAAGTAGAGCATTGATAAACGTTTATTATCCATATGGTGGTAGCATGAAGATTGATCTCTATAATTATAAGTATCTTAATATATGAAGTTTGCGTTTAAAGCATCACATAACTGAAGCACCAAAATACAGGGATACAGAACTTCCATAGCATAGAGGGGTGGAAATCTAGGCATAGGAATTCAGTTTAGTAAAGAAACTACGTTCATTATAGCATCAGACGGAAAAAGATATGGAATTTCGCTGAAATTGAAAATGTCATCCAGTGGGAGAAGCCATTGAATGTCTAGTTAATTAACATAGAGAATCAAATCACATAATTGTTAGCGGTAGACAAGATTACTTGAAAATAAGTTTTTTATACGGGAAACAAGTAGCCAAAGAAGATATCACTTATAGTATACAGAGAATAAACAAAAGCTAAATCAAAGAGAATAGAGAAAGATGAAAGCAATCTGAATAGGTAGATCAATGTCAATTCAATTCAATCTGAATAGTCTACAGAGAAAGAAGAAAGCAATCTGAATAAGATAGATCAATGTCAATTCAAATAGAGCACAGAGAACAGAGGAAGAAGAAAGCGAAAGGAGACGTACAAGAATATCTCAGCTCTACAATTCTTCTTCTGGGCTCTTGCTTGGAGAGCGTCTCTTCCTAATCATCAATCTAATCTCTGTACGCTCATGGATCTTATATAGAATGAGGCAACGAAGCTAAGAGGGGAGTGGCTCCCATCCTCTTCCCTTCCCATCCACTTTTCATCGTCTTCTCAATCTCAACCGTTGGATTGAAATCTGAACGGTTCATATTTTTTAAAAAAAAAAAAAAATTTATTTTTATATTAAAAAATATTAAATTATTAAAAAATATATAAAAATAATATTTTTATATAATATTATATCTGAACGGTTAAGATTTCAATCCAACGGCTGAGATGAGGAAGAGGATGAGAAGAGAAGAGAACTGTAGCCAACCCCAGCTAAGAGGGGTCGCTCCCCTCTTCCAACGGTCATACTTTAGCGAGTTGGAAAAAAAAAATTAGCCGTTGGAAATAAAAATCTGGAAAAGATTTTTAACATTAAACCCGTAATTAGTTTCTAAAATGAAATATAGCAGTTGGAGGCGGGGCGGAGCCGGGAATAGAAATTAGGGGGGCGAAATTACAGAATAAAATCCAGTAGAATTAGTATTTGAAATTAGGGGGAGAAAATTACAGAATTGGACCCAAATTTTTTGAAAATTATGCTTTAGCCTCATAAATATTTCAACATTTTCAGTTTAGTCCCTTCATGAGACTTTTAATAGGGACTAAAGTGAAAATGTTGAAATTTTTATGAGACTAAAGCATAGTTCCCTATACTTTTGGGTCCAACTCTATAATTTTGGGGGGGCCTAATTCCGCCCCTGGTTGGAAGCACTAGTCATAAATGAGCTTAGGATTTTTACCCTTTTTTCTACAAAAAAAAAATAATAATTTTAAATGCGCTTAGACTCTCGGTCCTTAATATACGATATAATTTGTACTACAAACTATATCCAATATTTAGGATTGAAGGAGTACTTGGTAATAAATGTGCTAAGACTTGGTCCCTTCCCTACACAAATCCAGAAACAAAATACGATTTTTTTTAAAATAAATTACAATATTCAAAATCTAAAATTACATATTTGTTCAATGATAATACTAGCAAATGTGCTAATTATTAGTTCTAATTTTTATGTCTGGAATTTATTGTATATTTTCATTTTATTGGTTGTTTTCTTTTTGCCTCTAAGACATTTTTAATTTAGGTTGATTTCAATATAATTAGTTTCTTTGTGGGAAAAAATAATAGTAAATGTGCTTAGACTACCCAAACATAAGGGGGGGAATTTTTTTTAAAAAAATTAAATTACAATATTTAGATCCTAAAATTATAGGTTTTGTACTGAATGAACTGCTCTTATTTGCACCAATCCACAAATACACTGACAATGTTTAGATTAGCTTTTGGAGAATAACTTATAAAAAAAAATGGTAAAAGTGCTTTTCCAAAATAGATTCGAGCATAATAGATTTTGTGTGGAAAAAAATGATTTTGATAAAATGATAGTGTTTGAATATTGTTATTAAAATAGCTTTTTCATGCTCAAATTACTAACAAAGACATTAGTTTTTGTGATAATTGCATATAAAGGATAATTTTTATTTAAAATATTCTTAACATTAAATTTCATATGAAATACCAAAAATTATATAAATTTGTGTACAAAATTAAAATTATAAGATTATTAAATTATTTAACATGATAAAAAAAATAGATCAAGCATATATGTATTAATAAATTGTATAGACAAAAATCCTTTTTAAAGAATAATTATCTAAAACGATATCTATTATATGGATATACGTAATTTGTTTGATAGTTAAATGTGTGATAGCTAAAAAATGGAACCTTAAACATATAAAAGTGATGTTTTGTTTTAAAACTTACAAATTTAACTAAAGTCTTTTATAAACACTGTGTTTTTTTCCTAATACAATTTTTTTCTTAACTTTTGCCACTTCACTAATTTAGCACTTAGAATTATGGATACGGCTTCTCTCCTATACTCTTACGGTCCGTTGCCCTCTTTTTCTTCAAAACTGTGCCGTTTTAGGGCAAAACAGTACCAACTACTTTCTTTTTTAAGAAAATACTTATGAGTACTAAAAAGATACTTCAGAATACTGACCAGTACTGAAAAAAATACTTCATGATCTTGAAAAATTATTTTAGGATATTGAAAAAATATTTCAAGGTACTGACTGGTACTAAAATAAAACTTCAGGATACTGATTGATACTGAAAAAATACTTCATAATCTTGAGAATTTATTTTGAGATCTTAAAAAAATATTTTAGAGTACTGATTAGTATGAAACATATATTTCAGGATATTTTTTTCAAGATCTTAAAATAATTTTTCAAGATTATGAAGTATTTTTTTAAGATTAGTCAAGATCGTAAGATCCTTTTAAGATCGGTCAATACTATGAAATATTTTTTAAGATCCTAAAATACTTTTTCAAGATGATGAAATATTTTTTCACAAAAAGAAAAGGGCACTAGCTCAGTGTTTTGCGCCAAAAAAGCATCGTCTTAAGCAAAAATTTATCCAAATACCCTACACAAAGTGCTTTCTGGAAGTAAAAGCATGGTTTTACTAAAATTTACCTAAATACCTCCAAAAATCCAGAATCAATTTTTTGTCCAAAATCATGATATCGGAGAAGCTGAATTATTATTATTATTTTTCCACTTTTTCATGTACTACCATCGAATTTCTCACGCAGCAACCCTTTATCTCTCTTCCTTTTTTTCTCTTACCTTTCTTCTTCCTTCTGTTGTCCTCTCTATTCCTTTTTTTTGTTGTCAGAATCTCTGTTTCCATTTTCTCATTTACTAGCATATAATATTAGATTTGCATTTTAGAAAAAAAAAAAAAAAAAGCTATGTCAAAATTTATTACTTATTTCAATCTAAAATATAGTAATATTTTGGATAATTACTATTTATAAGTGATTTTAGTCCATACAAATTATTAATACATATATTTTTGAGCTATTTTTTTTATCATGTTACATAATTAACTAATGTATAGTTTTAATGTTGTAGACAAATTTATTTATTTTTGGGTATTTAATAAGAAATTTAATGTTAAAAAATTTAAAATAAAATCTTATCTTTATATGTAATTATCAAAAAAGCTAATGTCTTTTTTGGTAATTTGAACATAAAAAGAAGAAGTGATTTTGATAACAATATCCAAACACTACCAATTATCAAAATCACTCTTTTCACATAATCTATTCTATTCAGAGTGGTGAATGAGTACTCAAATAGCTGGAAAAATGGCAAAAACACATTTTGATCCCAAAGAATGGTATAATTTTAATTGTGTAGATAAATTTATTTAAAATTTGGTATTTATAATTAAATTTGATGTTAAAAACCTTTGAAATGGAATCTTATCATTTATATGCAATTATCAGATTAGCTAATTTCCTTTTTGATAATTTGAATATGGAAAAAGTGATTCTGATAGCAATTATTCAAATGCTCCCTGATTTCTTTTGAATTCTTTTATTTTTTTTTGTAGATGTATTTATTTTTCTTATAAATATCCTTATTTGTCTTATAAATGCTCTTATGAAAAATAAAGTAAGAATATCATTAGCTTTTTCTTCCCACAAAATTTAATTTCATTTTGAACCAAGGGATCAAAGTGCAATGAAGTTTTAGCTTCTTTTGAGGTTGACTGAAATAAAATCTCTTCTAGGAGGGCTGTTTGAAATTTTCCCTTAAATAAGAAGTGAGTATTGAGCTTTCCCCCTCGGGGTCCCTCTATATATGCGTCTGGTTTCATGGATTGTGCATAATATGGTTCTAATACCTACGTGCAGGCGAAGTTAATCATGGTATGGATTAGCTAGCCATCACTTTTAATAACGTTTGCTGAATATTAAGGCTCTCAAGAATAGTTTTGACATCTAACGTAAAGGCAAAAATACCTTCATTAATTGTCATTTGAGGAAGAAATGGGTTTTTAATTAACAATGTGTGTACGTAGTTATTGCATAAGCAATTATGTATTGAGTGAGATTTGTGGAGTGGAACAGGAAACAATATAATGGTGCATGCCTTCTTTTTCTGTCCTTGAGGGGGTGTGGTTGGGTTGTTCTGTGTCAGAATTAACGAGGCGAATATCAATGTTATAGCTTTAAAAAGTGGTGCGTGTGTGTGTGTGTGTGTATATATATTTGTTTCTTGTAAACTTTAAAACTTAAATGCGTTTGATATTATGGATATTGTGGCTTGTATATGTGGAAGAGCAGAAATGAGTGAGTTTTTAACCACAAGCAACCTAACCCAATTTCTCTTGTTGACAATACTAATGGTAGGTAATGTGTTCATCATTAATGGTTGGTTAATGAATTTGATTATTATTTTTAACAATCTCCAAGTGTCAAAACTTGGAAAGGATAGGTCAAGTGTGATGGATCTTTTATGTTTTAGTCCTACTTATAAGAGTCCAAAATTTGAATTATCTTGATTCTTTTTACATGCCTCAGACAATAATTATTTAAATATTTAATGAGTTTTTTCTATTATCACCCTCATTATTATAAGGAAAAAGAAAGAAAAATATCATCATATTTGGTAAAAGACAAATAAGTATGTTGAATTCTAATAGTTTCAATTCAAAGGGACTGATTTAGAATTTTGAAATGTTGTAAAATTTGAAAAATTACCTAACTACCTCTAATTTTTTTAATAAAAACCCCTAAATAGCTTACTGGCCGTCGAAGCTTTGGCGCTGGTGACCGGCGGTGGTGGCCGTCACCGAAGCTCTAGTGACATTGCTGGCGACCGACCGCTAGAGCTCCGACAGCCTAATATATTCTTTTTAAATTTCTCAAGTAAAAGTTGTCAATATATAGATACTTAAGTTATTAACAGTGATACTAAAAGTTGTAATGAACTTTTCTGTTCCACCTGTGGTACGTGTTGCTGTTCAGTGCAAGGTTGCATCTGATCTTCCAAGCTTGTTGAAGGTCTCAAACGATTGGCCAAATCAGATCCTATGGTTGTGTGTACTATGGCAGAGTCTGGAGAGCACATTGTTGCTGGTGCAGTAGAACTTCACCTTGAGATTTGTTTGAAGGACTTGCAAGAAGATTTTATGGGCGGAGCGGAGATTATAAAGCCTGACCCTGTTGTGTCCTTCCGTGAAACTGTTCTGGAGAGATCTTGCCGTACTGTGATGAGCAAATCACCCAACAAGCACAACCCTCTGTACATGGAGGCAGCGGTGGATCTAGGAAATTAATGAAGGGTGGGCTAGCGGAGTTAGGATTTTTTGTTTGTGTTTGCAAAATAAGTGAGGGGATTCGACTGCCCCTGATTTTTTTTTAAAACAAAGTTTTAAATGCGTTAAAAAACAAAAGAATATAAACAAGAAAAGAAAATAATATCAAAAAATATTCATGAAATTAAGTGAATCGATGATGTAATAAAAGAAGAAATTATTTTACAAATATGCCATTTAGAAAAGTAGCTACATAAATTAAAAGGAAGGGTGTGTACTCAATAAGTTCAAGTACATATATTTTAATAACAAAAGTCTATTACAATAAAAATAATTACAAAGTCATTTTTCTAGGTCTTATTTTTTGAAACTCGATCATAATTGTTTTATAATCAATGCTATTAAATACATATTTTTTAATATAAGGCATTTTCGTATCACGGGAAAATAAAATTCAAGGGTGGGCACTTGCCCCCTTTCTCTCTAAGGTGCGTCCGCCTATGCATGGAGGCAAGGCCCATGGAGGAAGGGCTTGCAGTGGCAAGATTGGACCCAGAGATGATCCCAAGGTTCGTTCTAAAATATTATCTAAGGATTTTGGTTGGGACAAGGATCTTGCCAAGAAAATTTGGTGTTTTGGACCTGAGACCATGGGACCTAACATGGTAGTAGATATGTGTAAGGGAGTGCAGTACCTGAACGAAATCAAGGATTCTGTTGTTGTTGGATTCCAGTGGGCATCAAGAGAAGGCAATGGCTGAAGAGAACATGAGGGGCATTTGTTTTGATGTTTGTGATGTTGCTCTTCACGCCGATGCTATACACACAGGAGGCGGTCAGATCATTCCAACTGCAAGAAGAGTCTTTTATGTTTCACAATTGACTGCTAAGCCCAGGCTTCTTGAGACTGTTTACCTGGTGGAAATCCAAGCTCCAATCTACATTGTTCTTAACCATAAAAGCAGAGGCCTGGCACTCCATTTTGTAACATTAAAGCATACCTCCCTGTCATTGAGTCTTTTGGGTTCTCAAGCACATTGAGGGCTGCAACATCAGGGCAGGCTTTCCCACAGTTGATATTTGATCACTGGGATATGATGTCATCGGATCCACTTGAGCTTGGAACACAAGCTGCACAGCTTATTGCAGACATTCGCAAGAGGAAGGGCTTGAAGGAGCAGATGACTCCACTTTCAGAATATGAGGACAAGCTCAAAATTTATGAATCTGATCAAGTTTCTCCTGTACTATTCTGTGTCTAAATGTAAGTGACTTATACCCCATTCTTGTATACTTGGAATGCATAAAATTGACAAAATTGTCTAACTTGCCCTTACTAAATTTTTGGTCTCTCTCTACAAATGATTTTTTTGCAAATTGAGTTTGGTTCTGCTGCATTTTTTCATTCACTGGCCATACTGTATAGTGACAGTGATAATGTCCCTGCTGTATTCTCTTGGGTAGATGTTCTCTTCTAGGTGTGGATCTTGGCGATGTGAACTTGATCACATCCACGTATTTGGTACATAACAATTCATGGAACTGGATTCCAAAATGAAGTGGACGTTATTGTCCAGTTTTTGTGGAACTGGATTCCCTGCCTATCTTAGATAGGCAGGGGGAGCCTATCCGTCTAGGCATCGCCAGATCGGATCTGACGGTTGATTTAATTGTTTTAGTTTGGTTATTTTTTAATAAAAAAAAATTAAAAAAAATTTAGTTAAGAGATTATGTTTATTTTAGATTTTCTACCTATTAAAATATTTTTTTTAAAAAAAAATCAAAAGTAAAAAAAAATATATCGGGATGGATCAGTCCGATCCCATCCGGACGATCCGGATGGGATAGGTGTTCCCTGCCTATCCAAAGATAGGCAGGGAAACCGGTTCCCAATTTTTGCACATCCGAGATGATCCAGGAGTTGTACGGAGATTGCATTTGGGAATATTTTTGTACTTCCAGTCATGATGAAAATTAATATACATAAGACTTAGTTAATTTTTTAAAAAGAAATTAAGGAAATTAAATAATTTACTTTAAATTATTTGTATTTATTGTTTTTATCTAAATTAATTTGTCTTGACCTATAAACTAATATATAATTTAATAACACACAACATATGTTATAATTAAATAATTTATTTAGATTCTTTAATCTCTATAAAAAAAAGTCAACTAAGTCTAATATTAAACATTAGTTGGGTACCATATCATTAGATCCAATGGAGCTAGAGTACCACAATCTACATAGTTCTAACGGCTTCTTTTAATTGAGGTAAGAAAAAATGGCTTCTTTTAAGGGAAATCCTACAAAAAGAACTTTAAAAATGCTAGTAAAAGACAAAAAAGGTAAATGTTACTCCTCGATCCATCATTTCTTATGGTGCATTCTTAATAATGCATTGGCCCGAATGTTGCGTTGTATACCAGGAAAAGATCCCGTATTAAGGCCTGTCCTAGTTGTGAAAGAGATGAAGAGAATATTAAGCATATTTTCTTCCATTGCCATTGGACCAGGTGTGTGTGGTTTGGTAGTAGCCTTGGAGGTCATTTTGGTCTTAATAATGTGCCTAAATTTGTTGCATGGTGGCTGAATGTATCAGGTTCGAAATCTCTTAACCCTCATGATATTTCTTTAGTTTGCTGGATATTATGGTTTATATGGAAAAATATGAATGACTTTGTTTTTAACCATCTTGTACCTATTCCACTTGCTGTTGTGGAATTTTCAAAAAGAAATAACATTGAATTCTGGGGTAATTTTAATGGTACTCAGGCTGAAAAGGGTAATCTGAACAGGGCCCAATTACTGTGTGCTCGCTGCTCCCCCCCCAATCTTGGTATTCTTAAAATAAATATTGATGGAGCATTCTCATCTGAGAGGGCATCTGATGCCATCGGTGTAGTATGTCGAAACTGTTTTGTATCTTTTCAGTGGGGGTATGTAGGCAAGGTGAAGTCTATCTCAGCCTTCATGACGGAGGCACTAGCGCTTAAAAGGACCTACTTGTTAGCTATAGATATAGGACTCGATAAAGTTATATTTGAGACCGATTATCTATCCTTGATTTCTTGTATTGATGCTAAATCCTCGGATTTATGTGAATGGTGGAGTAGAAGTATTATTCATGATATTGTTTATCTCTTTTCTGACAAGGTTGGGTTCTCTTTATCTTTTATCTCACGAAGGGGTAATAGAGTTGTTGATTTAATTGCAGCAAATGCTTTTAAGGAGGTGTATTCGATCGAGTGAGTCTTACAACCGACACTTTCTTTATCTTCTCTTCTAACCTTGAATGCTCAGAAGGCTAATATTGTTATGGATGATGATCCATCTTCTCCTTCTTTAGTAAATGAGGAGATATATATATATATATATATATTTATTTATATTTATTTACCTCTCCATTGTTGTTGTTACTTTTTCTTAGATGTGTCTGTGGTTCTTTATGTTTTTCCTCTCTGTCGGTTTTAGTTGTACTTCACTTTCTCTGTAATGTTTCTCCTTTTGTAATGTTGTTTTCTTAATGGTAATAGATGAAGTTCGGGAGAAGCACCAAATAAGGCAGTTTTTTTTAAATTTTTTTTACCGGATTAAGGCTCTTTTAAAACTATTTACTATACTAATGCTTACGTTAGCAGAGGCGCAGGAGAAGGACACGCCACCTAAGTGGCGTGCAAAAAGTTTATGCCCCTAATGGCGTGATGTGTACGTTCACGCCATTAGGTGGCGTGAAATCTTATCTTGCGCCACAATTGAATTGTGGAGCATGATTCCAAAAAATAAAATAAAATATTAAATAAAATATATAATTATAATAAATGATAAAGTAGTAGAATAATTTAAAGTCTACTTCATTTAATTTAAAGTTAAAAGAAAGAAAGTATGGAGTTGAAATAAGCTCATTAAAACACTTTTAAGAGATTACGCGGTACAATTTGGTTATAACAACATATCACAATACAGGGGATCTATATATTTGTTATACACCAAATATTTGTATAACAACGGTATTGATTTTGGGATCTGTATAAAAAAGTCTACCGCGTAAAAGTGTTTATAATAAGTTATACAAATCCCAGAAACACTTTTACGCGGTAGACTTTTTTATACAGATCCCAAAATCAATCTTTGTTGTTATACAAATATTTGGTGTATAACAAATATATAGATCCCCCGTATTGAGATATGTTGTTATAACCAAATTGCGCGTAATCTCTTAAAAGCGTTTTAATGAGTTATTTCAAACTTCCATACTTTCTTTCTTTTAACTTCAAATTAAATGAAGTAGGCTTTAAATTATTCTACTACTTTATCATTTATTATAATTATATATTATATATTATATTTAATATTATTTTATTATTATTTATTTTTTTTTGGAATCATGCGCCACAATTCAATTGTGGCGCATAGTACTTTCACGCCACCTAATGGCGTGAACGTACATCACGCCATTAGGGGCGTGAACTTTTTGCACGCCACCTCGGTGGCGTCTTCTCCTCTACCTACGCCGACGTAAAGATTAGTATGGTAAATAGTTTTGAAAGAACCTTAATCCGGTAATTTTTTTAAAAAAAACTGCCTTATTTTGATGCTTCTCCCGATGAAGTTCCCTTGAGCAAAAAGAAAAAAAGTCAACATTTGCTGGCCACTTTCATCCTTAGTTCACATTAGACTTTAGAAGGTGGGTCCAAACTTATATTTTATTTTTTATTTTTTTTTGCCCACCCGTTAATATTAATGAAATTGTATCTTCTTTAAATGGGCCCATAAAAGAATGAATTTAGGCCCAAACAGCTTATACTCTTATTAAAAGGATCCTCCGATTCGGATCCCGTGTGCAATGAGTCCCCTTAACCCTGATAAGGAGCGGCGGCAATACTGTGTTAAGACTTGAGAGATGAAGAGAAGTTTCTCTATAAATTTTTCCGAGGAAACCCTTTGCATCTTCAAACTTTTGTCTTTCCATGAAAACTTTTGAATATCATGTGCAATCGTTTTCTTGGTCAAGGCCTTCACACAAGTTTTGATGTTACTGTTTTAGAATCGTTTCATGCTTTATGCAGAAATTGTTTCTTTTTTTCTTCTTTCTTATCTTCAAAGTTCTTTAAATGCTTTGATGTAGAATCTAACTGGGTGATTTATTATGCTTGGTTCCTTCTTTGTTCTCTAAGTTTTAAATAACTGTATTGCATGTATGAGATCTTGTTCTTCTTTATGGTGACTGCCTAATGTGATAAATTTATTAGTTGAGTAAACACTGGCATGGAGCTTCTGGGCTTTTTTGTTCTTATTGTTTCTTTTGCGGCAGAATACTTAGTATTCTGGAAGGACAAGAATGATCTCATAGAGGAACATGGTTTCCCCCCCCCCCCCTAATTTCCTTGATTGACTTGTGAGTTTTTCAATCTTAAGATTTTGTTGCGGCATAACGCTAAGCAAAATGATGAGGATTTTAATCTCTGAAAATGTCCTGTGGAATACTTCATTCATATGCCTTCAAAGTTCTCTGATTGCTTTGCTGCTGGCTGCTTCTATTTGTTGTTCTAACTAGGAATAGATGTATTTTCACACAGCTTATGGAACTATAAAATGGATTAAGATGTTATATTATGGACCTAATTGAACCATAACTAGCTTTTATATTGAGAACCTGAGTTTGCCTAGATTTCCTTTGTGACATTTTTCCCAAACCAAAGGAATACTTCTCTCTTCTATACTATATGATTCACTAATGAAAAGGGAATGGCATTGGCAAGGATAAAAGGACCTCTTAAGCTTTCAATGTTTCCTTAATATTATATAGGCATTCTCCAAAATTTATTCAAATTTTGTTTATAGCTTTTAGGTATAAGCTCCTTTAGCAATTTTTTCCCTCAGGGGTAACCATGTAGGATCTTATATGGTGAGCTATTGGGCTTTTCATGTTCTGTACTTGGATTCCTTGTATGTCTCATATAGGAGAAGCTAATTATATGTGAAAGCACCAAAATTTCATAATCTAATAAGCTTCAATCTGTTAGATTATACGAGCATGGTGCAACAAAAATGTACATCATCCATGGTTCCTTTTATGCTTTATGTGTCTGTTTCAGATGACTGGTAAAGCAGAACCACGGCTGGACATGCAGAATTATGTAGTTTAGTTTTAGCTTGTCTTTCAAGCTGCATTTAACTATTTTGGATTAGGATCTTAAAATTTGGGGGAAAATCAGTAAAAACTCTTTGTTTGTGAAAATTGTATGGTCCAGAAGACTAGAATTGAAGTATTGGTACTTTCTTGCGACTCTGTATAAAGACATGTCACGTTAAGTCTTTCCAGACAATAAAAGTTGCAAACAGGGACGCAACATGAAAGCTTTTTTATAATGTCCCTTTAAGATCAAAATATTTATCTACTTAAATCATACTGTTATCTATTTGTCTATATTACATTATTACATAATATGAAAACTCTCGCAAACTGTATTGTATTAATTAGGGTTGTCAAAAAAATCCGAGGTCTGACCCGACCCGACCCGGTTAGGGTAAGCAAAAAAATGGTTCAAGACAATTTGACCAAACTGACCCAAGCTGCTCTGGTTGGACTGGATTTCGGTCCAGGGGCTTAGACCCCCTGGACTGGTCCGGTCTGACCCGAGGTCTTTTTTTTTTTTTGGTAAATCACTACTATATTGAGCCACTCACTGGAATCTGGACATCCTAATGTACTTTTTAATTTATAGGAATCACTTTTCATTATGTCACTTTTTATTACTTTAGGAGGTGAAATTAGAGCTAACATATTGCATCCCAAGAAGGAAAAAATGGATTTTTTTTTTTAATAAAAAAACTAGACTGCCTGAACTGGTCCAGGCAGTTCGGCCGGTCCCACCTGAGCTCGTGCTGGTACCAGACCTCAGGCTGATTTTTCCAGTCTGAGGTCATATTGGGCCAGACCTCGGGTTGACCTCCAACCTGGTCTGGCCCGGTCCTTAGACAACCCTAGTATTAATGATAAACAATGAATAAAGCAGCTTATTTTTTGGCTTTCAATGTTTCAAAATATGTGCCTCTTTCTATTAAGGTTGAACAATGGGTAGGCTGGGTAGCCAATATAGCCGGCCCATTTAATGTTTTGAGTTAATTCATATAGGCATTGTTATCGAACGCGTAAGTTGATTTTTCGAGTTTACCGTTTTTACGTTTATAACTTACAAAAATCATTGATAAGCTTGTGCCAGTTATAAACTCGATTAAACTCATAAGTTTATATATACTGAGTTTACTGTTTTTACATTTTTAGCTAACAAAACCATGTTAACTTATTCTTAAACTTGTGTTAATTTTTTTTTGATTTGATAATGCTTAGCGGTTTTATATATAATTTTTATAGAAATTTCTTTGTTAAATATGATAAAGGATTAATATTGACGAATTTAATTTCAATTATTTAGATTTAAAATATATTTAAATAAAATAGTTGTAATTTTTATATTAATTATTTAATTATACACCAAGTAATACATATTTAGTAATAAAAGTAAATTCTTACGAGTTTATGATTGAAGTTCACAATACGAATTTACATCACAATAATGAGTTTGTTTAAACTCACAAATTTAACGTGTATGATACATGTGTCTCAACCCATTTAACCCGTCTCAAATAGGTTAAGACATAAATAAGTGGGTTAAAACTCGTTATAAGGAATATATTTAGTTCTTAACATCTTTTTCTATAAAAAGAAAATTCATAAATATAAAACAACCCAACAATAAAAGGATGAAGATGATATGATGAAGCCTGAACTCCCAGAAAAAGAAATGAATAGATGGTGGTAGGTGTGTTTTTAACCATCTATTAGAAATCAGATTGGAGGGCAGCTCTCGGCCTCCAGAGATGGTGCGTTGGTTACAGAGGAAATTAATTTTCCGGTTAGCTGGCTTGCTGGTAATGGTGAATCTCAATCTGCTTCTTCTCCTCAAAACGCTGGTGGTTGGATGGAACCAACCACTGGTTCGCCATGAATACCTTAGCTTGGAACTGTCAAGGTCTTGGGGTTGCCTTGACAGTCCGAAATTTGAAGGAAGAGTGCTTCCGGAACAAACCCCAACTGGTGTTCTTAATGGAAACGAAGCAGAAGGCTAGGTATGTTAGGAAGATCAGACGACGGTGTGGTTTTCATGAAGAATGGCTAGTTGATCCAATTGGTCTCAGTGGGGGCCTGGCTATCTGGTGGGTTGATTCTTTGAAAGTGAAAATTTTGTTTTCTTCTTCAAATATAATTCACACTCGTATAGAATCTGCTGAAGTTGAGGCTCCTGAGTTTATTTATTTTATTTATGGGCCACCAGTTGAAGATGAGAGGTCTCAATGTTGGTAGGAGGTCACGCGGATTAGTAAAAATATACAGGGGTCCTGGTTATGCATGGGGGACTTTAATGAAATTATGTCTCATGATGAGAAGAGAAGAGGTCGGCCGAGAGCCTGGAGAAGAATTTTAAATTTCAAGAGTTTTGTTGCTCGCTGTGATCTGGAGGACTTAGGTTTTAATGGAGGTTGCTTCACTTGGTGGAATGAGAGAGAGGAGCCGGACACTGTCCATGAACGTATTGACCGAACTTTAGGAAATTGGCAATTAAGGGAGCAATTCCCCAACTTGCAGGTGTTTAATGTTGAACCATTGGGATCGGATCATCACCTCCTCCATATTCAATGCATTCCTCGATCTCAGCGAAGGAAGAGGACGTTTAGATTTGATGCAGCGTGGGTAACTCATCCGGATTTTCGCCAAGTGGTAGGAAGTTGCTGGAATGTGTTGACTGATGAAAGCTTCTCAGTGATCTATGACTTTGTGAACAAGCTCTTGAGGTGTAAGGAAGGGCTAGTGAGGTGGAGTAGAAATGTAATACTCGGATAATTATTTATCCGGAATATTATATTTTAGTACATATTACCTATTGAAAATATGTGAATATGTGGTCTCAAAGAATAAGTAATAATTATCTTATTTTTCTAAGGTAATTGCTATAAAAATTGGAAAAGAAAAAGAGCTAAAATCCGTGAAAAACGTATTTTATAAGGCAGAAAATGACCTGAAAATATTATGATAAATCTCATATGACAACAAATATTGACAAAAACTTGAGAAGTTTGTTGTCTCTAATTTTAGGAATTTTTGGGATTATTTCCTTGAAAAATTGAGAGGCATAAATATAATATTATTAAAAGTACTTTTTGGCCCCATGATTTTTAATATTTTACATGGGATATAAAATACCAATGTAAGTAAAATAGTTGTGAAATAATAGTTTATCCTAAATAAGAAAATTATCAACAATTAGTAAGTGGCTAATTAAGTAATTAATGGCTAATTGTTTATATTAAGATATAAAGTAAATTGATTAAGAAAATAATTAAAAATAATTAATTAAGGGGGAGCCGAAAATTATTAAATAAATAATAAAAAGAATAAATAATAATATAGTGTGAAAATGGTTTAGGTTATTTCAAAATAATATCTAGATATTTATGATTAAATAATATTATATACGGTAAAGAGCCAACGGGACATTCGAGAACGGGTAGAAATAAAATCCTATCTCAAAACATGGACACTAGGTCATTAACATTTGGACTTTTTATAAACGAGTAGAATTTTATCCCGGAGTGAGCTATCTCCGAAGTCATTTCCGAGACCGGCGGGGTCATTAAGAGATAGGATAAATAAGAAAAAGGGCAGATAATACAAATGAGAACCTATAGAAAACGAATTAGTTGTGACAAACTAGGAATTATGTTTCTTAGGTCAGGACATATTACAAACCGGTAGATTTTTGTCGGAAAATTTGGAACTTAGGAAGTGATTTAAAGTAACAGTTGGTGTCTGTCCTAAAATGTTCGGTGCAACGGAATGCCCTTAATGGGATCATAAATTTCATTAACCCGAGATATTCCTACAGAGGAAGAATGGAACTTCAAAACTATGCTCCCGTATTTTTAAGATTCTCCAAGATTACGTGATTCGGACACCGAACTAGGAACTTTATCGGTGCAGGTGCATAAAGCACATAGTTGACATCATCTTCTTCTAGAAGGATGATGTCGGCCAAGGCAAGGAAGGGCCAAGATGAAGCCACTTGTCAAAGTGCAATCCAACGGTCGAGGTCGAGATTCGAGACGACCGAAGTTCGAGTTATTTACCGAAATGCCATTCGCTTTTCCTATAAATACCACCCTCCATTCCTTTCATTCTTCACAATTCCTAGAGCTTTCTAGAGAGAGATTTTAGAGAGAAGGAGGAGTCTGGAGAAATAGCAAAGTACCGGGTAAGTTCTTCGGTCCTTAGTCTTAAGCTTCGGTGTTTAGTTCGGTAGTTATAGTAGAAATGTTGTTTTGATATTTAATCTTCCAATATATTGTAGATATCATATTTTTGGGTTAAATATGATATATATTTCGAAAAATATGTTGGGAAAAGAGTTATGGAAAAATTTTGGAAGATTAGAGTCAAAATAGCGAAGCTCGGCGAAATTCCGCCGATTAGGGGTCGGGGCAAAATGGTAATTTGTACCTAAAATGCCTGTTATGATGCCAAATATTTATAAATGTGATATTATCCTTATAGGATATACGTAATCACGAACGTCGTACCATTTTTTTACGTCGGAAGTACTAGTTTTTCATCAAACGTCCGTTTTTCGTCAACGAAGGTACGTTCGCGTCGTAACACTAACTCGATGTTTATTGTATGCGGCTATGTGCTATGTGTATGTTATGTTTATGTGAGGTAGTTGATAGCTCTGTGGTATGCTCATTGTACTGTTATTATGCTTGCTGGGTGTCGGGATACGGTTGCTAGGTGTGAAACGATTGCTAAGTGCGAAACTTATGCTAAGTGCGACATATCTGCCAGGGGGCTTACATGATGTTGGGATATGCTTGTTAGTATGCTCATATACTGTCTATGTGGTGTATATAAACATGAGTTAACCGTTACCTGAGGTTCAATGGGCATTGAACCTCAGCTCTTAATATAGCGTCAGGTTCAGGAGGAACGAGGACCGGGGAGAAAGGTAAGCAGGCCGCATAGAGACCTGGCTGAAGAATTTCCTCCGTTGTTATCTACTTTTGTAAACACTCGGTACAATGTACTGTTTCTGTAAACAGCCAGACTTACGGCATATGAAATATATGTATCAGTTACTCAATCGCTCCGATGCTCTACTCTGATGAAAAAAAAATTATATTGCTTTTGAAAATGGGATGTTACAAGAAAAGAGTTCCCGAATAATGTGAAGTTAATTGTTGAGTTGAAGGCTCAATTAGCGTCTCTGTCTCAAAATGGGTGAATAATGGTAACGTGGAGGTCATCAGTAATATTAAACTAGCTATTGAGTGCCTTTTGGATATTGAAGAGAAATATTGGCTCCAACGATCAAGGGTGAACTGGTTGGTGGCGGGAGATAGGAATTCACAGTTCTTTCATTTGTCAACTATCAAGAGAAGACAAAGGAATACTATTCCTTAGGTTAAAGGATGATGCTGGGAATTGGTTGCTGGAAAAAAATGACATTGATGATAATATTTCCACCTATTTCCAACATCTTTTCTCTTCTTCTGGTTCGGATGGCTCGGCTTTGGTATTAGCGTGTGTTGAGAGCAAGATAACAGAAGAGATGAATCAGCGCCTAATGATCCCTTTATCCAGAGAGGAAATCAAAGAAGCGGCTTTCAGCTCGGGAAGTTCAAAAGCTCCTGGTCCGGACGGATTTTCTGGTACGTTCTATCATAATTCCTAGACTGATATAGGTGACTCTATTTGCTCTTTAGTTGAAGCTTTCTTTGCTGGTAATACTGAGTTAGATATGATTAATGAGACAAATGTCACTTTGATTCCTAAAGTTGATAGACCTGAACATGTTTATCAGTTCCGTCCTATAGGCTTATGTAATTTTTCATACAAAATTATTTCTAAGCTTTTAGCAAATAGGATGAGACCTCTTCTTGATTGTTGTATTTCTCAAAATCAAAGTGCGTTTGTACTAGGTAGATGTATTTAGGATAATATCATTATCGCCCATGAAGTCTATCATTATCTGAGGAGGAAAAAGGATGGGGGGGAGGGGGAATATGAATTTGCTCTCAAGATAGACATGAGCAAAGCCTATGACCGGATTGAATGAGACTTTCTTGAAAAGACTCTGCTGTGTTTTGGTTTTTGTGCTAATTGGGTCTCTCTTATCATGAAATGTGTGCGGTCAGTTAGAATGAATATTTGTTTATCGGGAGCCCCTATTAGCTCCTTCCCCCCAAGCAGAGGCCTGCGTCAAGGGGACCCTCTCTCGCCTTATCTATTTATCTTAGTGGCGGAAGTGCTTTCAAGTATGATAAGTAAGAATCAGGAGTCTCAGGTGATTACTGGTATTAAACTGAGTCTGAGTTGCCCGGTCCTTACACATAGTTTTTTTTGCTGATGATGCCCTATTCTATATGAATGCTTCCAGAGATAATTGTACTCATTTGAATAACCTGTTACATCAATATTGAAAAGCGTATATTTCCCCAAGAGTGGATTTCTTGAGGTGGGTAAAGGGCATAGAGCCTCATGATGTTGGCCCAATATTGTTGATGGGAGGGAATTCCTAAGGGATGATCTGTGTTGGGATCTGGGGTCAGGAAGTGCTATTAGAATTTGGGGAGATCCACAGGTATCGGGCCACTCCTCTCTTAAGAAACCTCTGAATTGTGTGGAACCATGGGTGGTTGATGGCATGGTGAATGACCTCATTGTTGATGGCGAGTGGGATCTATCTCCTATTTTGCAATATATTTCGAATGATGTGAGGTGTGCAATTCTTGCTACTCCTATCCCTAGGAATCGTTTGCAAGATAAATTGGTATGGACATTTGCTAAGAAGGGTGATTATGTGGTCAAATTAGGGTATTATAGTAGGAAAGGTTTGGCTACAAGTGATGCTAATAGGGCTAGTACCTATACTGTTGTCTCTTCTTCTTGTTGGAAATCTGTTTGGTTGATTAAGATTATCCCCCGGGTTCAACAATTTATTTGGCGCATATACAATAATTCACTAGCCACTAACGCAGCATTGTATAAAAGGAAGCGTTCCCAGTCCAAGCTCTATCCTATCTGTGAGGTTGCTGAAGAAACAATTGAACACCTTTTCTTTTTTTGCCCATGGACTCGTGGGACCTGGTTTGGTAGTAGCTTGGGAGGGCATTTTGCTCTTGCTAATTTGACCAATTTTAATGCTTGGTGGCTCCAAATTTCAGCATTGAAGCTTCTCAGTGTAACATCCCATTTGAAAACGGCGGATTTTTTTTTTTAAAAAAACGTTTCCAAATATTTCAAGCAGAGTAGTCGAGTAGAGCATTGGAGCGAGTGAGTAAGCGATTCATAACAAACATCAACCATAGTGTAACATTGTAATGATTACGGTAATCCTAGAGTTTGAAATTGGATAAGCGAAAACGATAAAGATAGATAAGTCTTTGGTTGTACGTCTCGCCGCTTGCCTCGATCTTCGATCCGTATTCCTCCGGATCGATGCTATAGCGAGATTCAATTCACCGCATTGAATCTCGGGTAATGTTAATCTCAAACCCAAACAATACAAAGTATACGGATAACGAGATATTCTAGACAATACAACAAAGTATATCACTACATAAGCATACAGCAGATGCATGATCATTATGCCGACAAAACATAAGCATTACGCAGTATGTAAAGCCCCACAATGTAAAACAACAATAACAGCTTGCACTATTCACGGTGCCACGATACCACTCGTGTTCTCGCGCTAGAAAAACATACGGCGTTATCATGACTATAACCCGTGTAAAAGCATCGTATATCGGTCTACCAACGTATCTATCACATATATGCATTTAAGCAGCACAAGATTAGTGTTACAAGACGCGTCCGTACCTTCGTTGACGACGTTAGGTACTTCCGCGGAAAAACGTACTTTTTACGGAAAAACGTGAAATGTTCACCGGCGGCACGTCGGGCGGCGTAACAAAGAGCAAATCAAAGTTTACGATGCCCTATCGAGTAATATCACTTTCATTAGTGATTTGACATCATAACGGCATTTTAGGTAAAAATTACCATTTTGCCCTTCTACCCCTAATTTGGCGAATTTTGCCGAACTTCGTTACTTTGACCGTATTCCATTTCAAAATTATCCCCACTATGTTTTTACCTCGTCGAGACATCTTTCAATGCAATGAGGCATAAAAACAAACATAGGAACAAATTCTGAAACTTCCTAGATCAAAACAACAGTTCTACTATAACTACCGAAAGAACTACGGAACTAAAAGCTAAGACCGAAGAACTTACCCGTTGAAGACTTCTTCACAAATTTTTCCAGAGCTTCTCTCTCTACTTTCTCCCTCTAGGTTTTGGTTTTTAGCTAGAGAATGGGTGTGAGAATTCAAGAGGAGATCATGCCTTTATATAGGAAAAATTAGTGCCACTTTGGTAATTTTCATTTTCCAATCTTGTAATTTTTCCTTAACTTATCACCATGTAAAATCAAAGTTGAAATGGTGGTAAATCCTTGTCCATGGGCTTCTTGGTCGACATATAGGGGGGTGATGTGGCATCAAACCATTGGTCCAAGAATGGTGACTTAAGCTTACTTTATGCCCGGTCCGATAGAATTTCCCCGATCGGTGTCCGTTTCGCGTAGTCTCTAAATTCTGAATTCATAACTTTGAAGATCTTCTCTTCCTCATCAATAATATCTAATTTAACTTAGATTCCAGTCCCTTATAGGGTTCCAACAGTCCAGTTGAAGTTTTTTCGAAAAACGTGTCCAGCGCGTCTGGTTACGAAAATCGTTTTTGGAATCATCAACCTCTGGACAAAAATTCACTGATTCCAAATATGTCCATATAATTATAAACTCATCTCCGGATGTTGAGTTATAATTTATTTTCTTCAGATCCAAAATGTGACTATATGCATTTTTCCCCATTTCGTCTTATTAGGCAAATGCGCTACCGACCTCGGAATTAACTTCCGGAAGAGGTCACTTGAAGGTAAAAACTCACTGATCAATATTTTACCTTGACTTTGGAATTCCTATTCCTGGTTCTCTAGATATGATCCGTTTCCTATTTATTCATTTACTATTCACTAACTTTAAATATATTATATAATAATACAACTTTACAAAAAATATCATGATTTTTAAAATTTGTTCCTCCCTCCATTTTTTTCGGCTGGACCCTTTTTAGTTTTATTTTATATTTATTTATTTATTTATTCCAATTTTTCCAAAAATTTCACAAAATTACCTAATTGGTCCATTCTTGTATTTAGGCTTAAAAATACCTAAACTCACTTATTTTTCACAAAATTCTCCAATTAATTACTAAATATGTTCTTACTAATTTTAAGCCAAGAACCACTAATTTTAGGGTTTTACAAAATTACTTATGAATTTCCTTTACTTATGCTTAAGTAATTAGCCGTAAATTACTTAACTACTTTATTATCACTAGTTGATAATTTTCTTAATTAAAATGCCTCATTACCTCATAATTCTAGCACGACATTTCTGTTTTCATGTATTCGCATTATTCTAGAATTTGAGAGGGTATTATGGTCATTAAAATACTTTTTGAGCATTTTTATTCAATTTCCCCAAGCTCACAATTTATCAAATTATCACAATTAGAGATAATATACTCTCCTAACTCAAATAATTATTTCATTGCCTTTTAGGATTTTTCACAATTTTCCTAAGTCATTTTGCATACCAGGGGTATTTTGGTCATTTGGCACTTTGGCCCTTAAATTCTATAATTTCCTACAGAACTCATCCTAGAAAAATAGGCTATAATAACACAAGTCTTGCAACAATAATTTCACTTATCGTAAATAGCCAATTTATTTACCAAAATGTAATATTTCGATAAATAAATATGCGGGTATTACACTCGGCCCGTGATATTTCATTAGTTTGCTGGACTCTTTGGTTTAGTAGGAAACAAAGGAATAATTTTGTCTTTAATTATCATATGCCTAACCCTTTTGTTGTTGTTGTTGTTGAATTTGCAAAAAAACGTAATTCAGAATTTTTTTTTTTGGGGGGGGGATATGGATTGTATGCGGGCTGAGGGTATGTCTTCGCCCAGACCTGATTCCCCTTATATTCATTGGCTTTCCTCCTGAATCTGGTTGGGTCAAAATTAATGCTAATGGTGCTTTCTCTTCTGAGAAGGTATCTGCTGCAATCGATGTTGTGTACCGAGATCATTTGGGCTTCTTCAAGTGGGGTTATGTAGACAAGGTGAAGTCTATTTCTGCCTTCATGACTGAGGCACTTGCGCTGAAAAGGGCCTTGTTAGTGGCAGTGGATTTAGGCATAGATACTGTTATTTTTGAGTCTGATTGTCTTTCATTGATCTCCTGTATTAATGCTAAATCCCCGGATTTGATTGAATGGAGAAGTAGGAGTATTATTCAGGATATTATTTGTCTCTTTTGTGACAGGGTTGGGTTCTCTCTTTCTTTTATCCCTAGAAGGGGTAATAGAGTTGCTGATTTACTTGCAGTAAATGCTTTTAAGGAGGTGTGCTCGATCGGGTGGGTCCAACAACCAACACCTTCTTTGTCATCTCTTCTAATCTTGGATGCTAAGGAGGCTCATATTGTCCGGAATGATGATCTCTCGTCTTATTCTGATTTTGAAGGGGATGTAACTCATTATCGTCAGGATTGATCCCTTTATTTGTATCAGTTGGATTTCCTTAGGCTTGTAGCTGTTGCTTTTACTTATTCCTGTTGGTTTTGTTGGTAGGATTTCCTTTTCCTGTATTTTGTTTCCTTTGTACTGTTGACGTTACTAGTAATATATGATGTTTTCTTCGAGCAAAAAAAAAAGGTAGGTGTGTTTTGATTTTTGAAGGATAAGGAGACGTGAGACTCGGCAAAGAAAGCAGAAATGGGAAGATATTTTGATAAAAGAGAAGCATTTCTTTATCCACTAACCAATCAATATAGGATGTTTTTTTAAAAATAGTTTGGTCGAAAAATATTAGTCACTTATAAAATTATTAATGCTCATTTTTTAGCTTTGCCCCTATATTAATGCTTGTTTCTAATTTTGCCAATTTATTAAATTTTTAAACACATTTTACGTTAAGGGTAAAAGTGAAATATTTCTTTCTTCAATTTATAATATATTTAACAAGTTAATTGTCATTTTCCCCCCTCATGAATTAGTTAAAATGCCTTATATGATGAACCGAAAGAGAACATTAATGGCTTGCAGGGTAAAAAGAAAGAATGACTTAAGAAAAAAATATTAAATCCCCCATTAGGCGTGGAATAAAATAAGTTAGAAGGAATAAAAAAAAAAAGATAGAATATCTTAAGAAAAAATATTAAACCACCCAATCAGGCATGGAATAAAATAAGTTAGAAGGAATAATAAAAAAAAAGTTGTTAAATCCAATAGGCACATTAGGGAATTAGGAGAGAGTGACAAGGTAAAAGTGAATATAATTAGGGTCAAGGTGCAAAAATACACACGACCTTTACCCCGGGGAGCGTTCAAAGCACTACGACCTTTTATCTGGAGCAAAAATACACACGACGTTACGTTTTGGGAGCGCCCAGCACCACGGCCGTTAGTTGACCGTCAACTTGGATGGAACGCTGACGTGGCGCTGATTTGGACTGACACGCTGACGTGGATGCGACATATGACGCCGATGTGGAATAAAAAAAAATTAAAAAATAGGAAATAATTCGAAAAAAATTTAAAAAAAAATTAGAAAAAAAAATCAAAAATTAGGAAAAATTAAAATACTTAGAAAAAAAAATCAAAAAATTATATAAAAAAATTCAAAAAATTAGGAAAAAAATCAAAAAATTAGGAAAAAAAGCAAAAAATTAGAAGAAATTTCAAATAATTAGGAAAAAATTCAAATAATTAGGAAAAATTCAAATAACCCGGGGGTATTTTTTTTCTAATTATTTTAATTTTTCCTAATTATTTGAATTTTTTTCCTAATTATTTGAATTTTTTAATTTTTTCCTAATTTTTTTTTCAATTTTTTTTTCAAATTTTTTGATAATATTTAAAACTAAGGGGCAAAAGGGTAATTTCACCTAAAACTAAGGGCAAAAGTGTAATTTCACCCGCACATTCGTTCACTTCCATCCAAGTTAACGTTGACCAAACGGTCAACTAACGGCCGTGGTGCCGGGCGCTCCCAAAACGTAACGTCGTATGTATTTTTGCTCCAGATAAAAGGTCGTAGTGCTAGACGCTCCCCGGAGTAAAGGTCGTGTGTATTTTTGCACCTTGACCCATATAATTAATGCTACTAGAGTAGGTACAAGCAGTCCATAGTCTGCCTATTATGAGCCCCTTTTTTATGGGATCAAAATGGGCTAATTTCTTGTGGGTGCAGGCACCTTACTTAGCCCTAGTTTCTATTAATGGAAACTAACCTTTCAAAGGTGCCAAAGGAAGGAATGGACGCACCAAAACAAATAATTTCAGGTGTTAGATGTACCATAAAAATATTTAAATTCAATATAATGGTGGTATTGTGAAGGTGAAATGCATAAAAGAGGGTAAAACACTTGCAGATTTGAGGTTGACGAGATCAACATGGCTTGATATTGATTGTAACATGTGTGAGATGAAATATATAGTGAGCTTTGATGAAATGACACTAACAGATTTAAATCATCAATGATGGTGAAGTTGAAAACCTTTTTGAAAATAATGACAAGAGGGGACATGTCTATATAATGCCAAAAGAGAATGATAACGTATCCGAGAAATCTGAAGACCCACAAATAATGTAAGCGAAAAAGTTTTAGGTATGATAGTTGTGTTATAAAACTAAAGATAACTTAAGGTAAATAAAGAAGAATAAGAGTAGAGAGATTCTAGAGAGAGAGAGAGGAGAGAAGTTCTTCATTCAAGTGTGTTTTGAATGTTTACAGAAGACGTCTATTTATAGAAGGAAAATGGGTCCTTAAGTGTAATTATTCAACCTGGGTCATTAGCTGTAATTTTCCCCAAAAATCACAAATATTCAACAAACACAGTGACTGCGGCTTCCGGAGATTGTGAGAAAGTGACGTGGGCCCACATGAATAGTATCCGTATAAGTGAATAGTGAATACGTATACGTGAACAGTAAATACGTATACGTGAATAGTAACTTTGTATGAACAGTGAATCCGTATACAGATAATATTGGGGATCAAGAGTCAATGGACATCCACATAATTAGTATATTCATAACACTCCCCCTTGGATGTCCATTTATGAATGTGCCTCGTTAAAAACTTTAACTAGGAAAAACCCAGTGGGATAAAAACCTAGCCAAAGAAAAGAGTACATCATTCATTGATACACTTTCCAATGTTGCCTCATTAAAAACCTTTCTAGGAAAACCCAGTGGGACAAAACCTAGATAAGGGAAAAAGAGTACAGCGTGTATCGACTCCCCCTCTTGATGACATCGGTTTATTCCTCCCGATGACAAGTATCAATATTGCTTCTTCTAATGCCAAAATTTCTTCCAATGTCTTTGTGTTGAAGAGAAACTATATCTTGCTAATAAGCATTATGCAATAGTACTCCAATAGCACTAAGATATGGTACTTCTGGACCAATTAGTTCTTCAACAATTATTTGTCTTTTGAAGCTCTTCAGGAGTTACAGTGATGTTGATATTATCAACATAAACGGTAATTAGTGCAAATTCATTTCTGGATATTTTCATGCAGATGCATGGGTATATTGGGTTATTTTTTGTACCCTTCTTTTCATCAGATATTCTTTGAAACAATTATATCACATGCGCCCTAATAGCTTCAGGCCAAGGGACGTATTTAACTTAATTGAGTATTGTTCTTGAGAACTTGAATCGATGCTTCTAACATCTTGAATCTTTCGGATTTGTATACGGCACATTAAGTCTTTCAGAGATATGTGCTTCTGGCACCTTAAGTCCTTCGGGGACATGTGCTTCTAGCACCATGAGTCCTTTATGGACTTTTCATATAAATATCACTCTTAAGTGAATTATACAAATAAACAGTTACAATTTACAACATCCACTAGATGCAGAAGCCCTTCATTTACTGCTAGGCTTTATCAAATAACAAAAGTATTTGCATCTACATATGTTTCTTCAAAATCAAAGTCGGTCTTTGTTTAAAACCTTGAACTATATGACGTACCTTATATCTTGTGATTTCACCCTTTTCATTTCTTCTCGTACAAAAACCTTTTTGTATCCAACTGGTTTTATATCACTGGTATTACATCATCAGTTGTATGAACTTTGCCAATATTTTAATTTTGCATCAATGGCACCTTTCCATAGGGGCCAATACTTTCACTGTTGGCACTCACTAATAAATTGTGGCTCATGATCCTCATCATCATTCATTACATCATATGCTATATCATAAGCAAAGATGTCGTCAACGTTGACTTCATTTCGGTCCCATCGGATTCTATTCATAACAATTTATTGAGATCTCATTATTTACACATATTTCAGGTACCTTGGTCTCTTTTGGGACTTACAACATTCTCTTCGGAGATATCTCTCTGGAGATAATATCTCTTCAGGAGATGGCTCTTCTGGAGCTACTAATTTATCTTGATTATTTTCAACTTGATCATCTATATTCTTAGCTCCTTTTCTCTTTCGAGGATTTTCTTTGGAACCGATGGACCTATCACACTTCAGGCGTGCTATCAATTCATTTATCATAGACTGTCCTTCAGGGACATCAATAGGAGCATTAGCAGATGGGACATATGACTTTGTCACTTTCTTTGGATCAGTAAATGCTTCTGTCATTCGATTAGCTAAACTTTGTACATGAGTTATCTTTTAAACTTCCAAAGTTCACATTATTTTGTATGAGGATCAAAATGAGCCAATGATAATTTATTATAGTTAATCTCTTTACTCATCTGCTTATTTTCTCCCCCTCATATTGGGAAAACAATGTCAAATCACAATTGACTAATCATGCAGTGTAAGTTTCCTAAATCTATTTGTTATATTTAGAAACATCATTCTGTTCTATTTAGAGACAAACAAGAAGAAGGAGGTTCTTACACAACATTTATCCCAACTTTCTTTCTATATCCATTTATGTGCATTGTGGTGAATTTATAAGCATTGCACATTCAAAAACTTTCCAGATGGAATTGTCTGGCTCCTGACCAAAAGCCATTTTATAGGGAGAATTTTGTTGGCTTATATAAATGCTGCAATAATCAAATATACCAACATAGAAAACTTTGTTCTCATAAGCATTCATGATTTCTCGGATCATATAAACGGAAATAGCGCGCTTAATTTATTCAAACATTATTGCAACTTCAGGTTGCGTTCTTACAAACTTACGGTTGTAATGGGCCCATATAAATCTGTTTGATATATTTCCAGAGATCTATTACCAATCATGATCTATGATATTCACATAGTCATTTTTATTTGAGAACAAGCAAGCACATAATTATTCTTGAACAATATGTTGGTTATTTATGAAGAATCTTGGTTCTTATATGACTCGGATGATCAAACAAGTCATGCCAACAATACATTTATTTGAATCAGTAAACTTCTGGTTTACTGTAACATATATTTCAAACAATTATAATTTTTTTTTTCAATTTCAATAACATATCGATCAAAATCCGACATGCATTTTGGGAGATCAAACTTTATGTGAAAACTATATAACTTTTCAAATATTAACTCACACTTGTTTTTCTGGCAATCTCCCCCTCAAGTGTGAGTTATGTAAACATACTTTCTTTATATTTGTATTTCAAAATCACTTTCAAATTCTTTAAACTTTGAAAGGAAAAATTTATGTTAATTCTTCGGGAATAAACATATAATATTGCATCACTAGTCTCATGATTCATGATTAATATGCTTCAATTAATTTATATATGCATAAACTATATGCGAGTCTATCACATGTGAAGATATTCATGTTGAAATGACATAGAATTACACAGATTTAGAGTCATACATATGATAATTTTCTAGCGAGAAAATGTTCATGACAATAAATTTATGATATGTAATCATAATAAATGTAAATAATAATAACAACAAATTTAAACATCGTATTACCTTGTAGGTTTATTCTTTATGTTGAGCCCTAGCTTCAATAAATCTTTATAGCTCATTTCCTCTTGAATATTTCATTGGTAGTAAACTTCTAGTTTACATTGGTAAAAAAATTAATTTGTATTAGCAACCTTTTGATTTGCTACAATTGTAAACTTCGGTTTACAATTCCAATCTCTTGATTATCGTAAACTTTCTAGTTTTGCAAACTTTCAATTTGCATTTTTATTTGTAAACTTCGGTTTACAAGTAACATGTATTTTATACATGATATCTACTTCTATAACATCGTAAAATATCATTGAAACTAAGCTAATAATAAAACATATACTTTATAGTAAAATACATTTTATATCTTTGTCATATAGATATATAGTCTAAACATTAGTTCCTCAAAATATGCTAATTAGTTTGCAGGACTATTAACCTTTATACATATTATAACATAAATCTCTGCAATTTATTGTCTTCTGGACAATACTTTTCCAAAACTATTAAAATATGTACCATACAATATTTGAAACATAAGACTTCAGGGCCTTAATATTAAGGAATAAATACAAATTTTGCCATGAAAGTTTTGGTTTTGAAGCACCTAGCACGGATAAAAAGTATTAATAAAAATACCGTATTTATGAATAGTGTCGTATCTATGAATAGTACCGTACGACACTATTCATAGTTACTGTGCAAATAGTAACCAGGCAGAAAATTTCAAAACCTTCACGTGAATACGCGTATGGGGTGAAGAAAATTTTGACGTGGGTCCCGCATAGTTACTGTACAAATAGTAACCAGGCAATTTTTTTTTTTCATATATCGTTGGTTCGTAATTTATAATAAAATATTTCTCCACTTTAGGTGGGAACTTAGATCAAACATGATCACAAAAATGTCAATAGTCAGTCATATTTACATATGTATCCATAACCATAAATTCATTCACTTGTGGGAATGACAACCAATACAATATTCATAATTCTCGTAACTCATTGTTTTGTTTAGCTACCTGAGGTCAATAAAATTAATTCATAATATATTTAAAGATCTCTTTCATAATATTGCTACTTCAGGAGCAAATTAGATACACCAATTTATAATAAATTTTTAGAGGAACAACCATCTTCTGGTGGTAATTTACCTTATGACTTCAAACCAAATATTTAACATGGATATGTCTTCACTTCAATATGCCTTGTGGCTTCAGGCCAAATATTTAACTTTATGGATCTGGCTTTACTCCAATTTGTCTTATGGCTTCAGGCCAAATTATCACCTTGCTTCAGGCAAATTTGTGTCTTCTTATAAGACTAAGCCAATTTGTGTCATCTCATAGCTTCGGCTAATTTTTCTCATTTTGGCTTCAAAATAAATGTCATATTCTCTCGCTTTCAACACTCGCATAAATTTGCTCCATCACATAGTCAAGATACAAACATAGAAAGGAAAGAAGCACACCAAACTCGTTTGAATTTTAGAGCCAAATAAACCCAAAAGCTTCCATCTTTTCTTTTTAACATACAGTTAAAACAATATAATATTATAACACACATATATCCATGAATTGATGCATTATAAAAAGCATTCCGTGAAGAACATATCAACCCCAAAGTTAAAAGAGTAATAATGATGCTCCTGGTGACATTTTATTATTGAATTAAAATTAGAAGAACAAGTGAATGAAATAAATACACACATGTATGTATGTATATATATATATGAATTAATATATATATATATATATATATACACCAAAGATAATAAAATATAATAAAAATTAAAACTTCATGGCTTCAGGCCATTTAGTTCTCATAATGAGAATTTAAATTTATATGGCTTCTGGCCATAAAATTAAAATGATAATAACTTCTGGTCATATAATTTTAGAATAGGAAAACAATGTATGGCTTCTGGCCATAATATTAATAAAAATTTGAATAGAATAACATAACATTATAGTTAGCAATAATAACAGTATAAATGTTATGTTAAAGTTAGTAACCAAGATTTCCATGTAGGAGGTAGAACCATCCATGTAAGAGTTAAATTAACAAATTATAAAATGACAAATAAATTAAATATTAAATAATAATAAATAAATCTTTGGCATAAGAGTAAATACTTAAACATATATGTAGGAGATAGAACCATCCATGTAGTCAAATTAAAACAATAATAAAGTGTTAGTAATAAAATTAAACTTTGAAAGTAGAACCATCCATATAGGAGGTAACAACAATATATATATTGTGCATAAGAATAAAATATTATCTAAAATAATTGGATAAAAAATGAATAGTAAATAATCTCCAATCTTAACCATGGAACCCGATGTTCAAAACAATCGGTAAAAGTATATCTATAATTCCATATAGTGGTTAAGATTATCCAGCATTGATATAATGAACATTTAGAAGAAGATGAGAAAATCATAACACTCTTAGAGCTCTCGTGCTGATAACGTGTTATAAAACTAAAGATAACTTAAGGTAAATAAAGAAGAATAAGAGTAGAGAGATTCTAGAGAGAGAGAGAGAGGAGAGAAGTTCTTCATTCAAGTGTGTTTTGAATGTTTACAGAAGACGTCTATTTATAGAAGGAAAATGGGTCCTTAAGTGTAATTATTCAACCTGGGTCATTATTTGTAATTTTCCCCAAAAATCACAAATATTCAACTTCTTCTCACTGCGACTGCAGCTTCTGGAGATTGTGAGAAAGTGACGTGGGCCCACATGAATAGTATCCGTATAAGTGAATAGTGAATACGTATACGTGAACAGTAAATACGTATACGTGAATAGTAACTTTGTATGAACAGTGAATCCGTATACAGATAATATTGGGGATCAAGAGTCAATGGACATCCACATAATTAGTATATTCATAACAAGTTGTTATTTGTTATATTGTTGTTAGTTATTAAGTAACATAAGTTGTAATTTACTTCATGGTTGAAAATTTATTAGGTTTAGGGTTTACCCATTGTTTACAAAGAGTAAATAAATTGCGTTTTAACAGAAGTTGTAATTTACTCCCTTATCAACCATTGTTTAAATCAAAGTGAATATTAACCATTGTAGGTAAATAATAAATAATTTTTTTTTATAAAATATAATTTTATATTCTGTTAAATAATATAATTTGGTAAATAAGTTCCAAATTGCAAGGCATGCTTTCAATTTCTAGGAGGAAAAAAACCCCCATTTTCCGTTGATTGTCTCCATGAAGAAAGCTACTCCTCTAATCTTAAATATATTACATAATTGAGGAGTTGACATTGTTTCTAAATATAAGACATATTTCATATGTTTATCAATCTTTTTTCAAATTAACTATATATTGGTATTGCCTCACAATAATTAAGTAGGGAGTGGGGGAATTAAGAAAGAGGATTATGATGTCTTAGAAAAATGTATCATATTAATTACCTTAACTAACATTCTTAATTTACTAAAATTAGTTAATTCGGTCCTAAATTAAGGAGTAGAGTAGTAGTTTTTAGCCTTATTCCTGTTTTATGGGGTCAAAGTTAGTCTTGTCAAGCTAGGAGCTATAAGTAGGTTCTCATGCACAATTAAACAGAAAAAACAATTAAAGGCTCAAAGAAGTTAAATAAGGAATAAAATTCATGAAAGGTTAGCTTTTGACCTAGCTACTAGCTAAAGACAAAATGACAATTCATTTTCATGTTAGTTTTGCAAGCTTAGTGAAGGTGTGATGCATCTTGATTTGAAGAGAATTTATTTGGTAAAGTGATTTGAGGAGAATTTGATCATGAATCGAATTGAAAAGCTAAGTGACAATTGGTTTGACATAGTTAAGGTAATTATACTATTATACTCCCTCTCGTTCTCCCTATTAAGGCGCTTTTAAAAATAAATATGTAGATAGTTCTGATTATAAGTCACAAGGTAAGATATTAATTACATTTTTTGTAATACGTAGATAGTTCTTTTTTTAATTACCAAAGATAACATTTGCTTGTAGCTGAAGAGAGAATCAACGAAGGGATATATCCAAATCTAGCTGTATTCATATGGTTGATGGAGCTTCAAATATAAATAATCCCCTTTAATAATATGAGTGAATTAAATAAGAAAATTGTGTGTTCCTTTTTTATTATTTTTATTTCAGAAGGACATATATATATATATATATATATATATATATATATATATACTATAACAGAACTCTTCATGATCACTTACTGTGCACACAGACTCTGTAATATCCCAAATTTTGTGATTTGAAATTTAGATATTTTATGGGAACTAAGTATATAATTTTGGTTTAAAATAATTATAAGATAATTTATTGGAAATTTAGGCATATTTTTCCCTTAATTAGTTTATTTTGGGAAAAAGACCAATTCAAATAAGGAATAAATTTTACCTAAAAACTATAGAATTTATATTTGAGAATTAAATGATGGAAATTGGTCAAATGATTAAATTAATTATTTGGAAAAGTAAGGATTTATTTTCCATTTAATATTTAAAAGTGGTATACAAATAGCATCACAGATATATACATGACACAAACCCATTTTCATTTGTTTCTTTTCAAGCCCAACACGTGACTGATTTTATAGACCAGCTAAACATATATATATATATATATATATATATGTACCCCTCAATGGTCATTAGCCCACGTGGTCCCTTCAATAAATCAGCCCATTTAACCCCATCCAACATACAATTGAACCAGCTGAATAAATATGAACCAGGATCCTTTTAATGAATATTAACCCAAATCTTCAAGGGCCCAACAAGCATCAGGTTTGGAGATGCATTAGATAATTAAAGGGAAAAAGAAAGAAAGATGAAAGAAGCTGCAACACGGAAACACAACATGCAGAGAAAAAAAGAACAGCGAAAAAAAAGAAGCTAAACTCCATCAGTATCCCTTTCATCGTGATGGTCATCTGCAGCGCCAAATTAGGAAAGAAAAAAAACAAGGAGCCGAACACGTTAAACAACACGCAACAGTTTGAATCTTCTCGAGCCTCACCCAGTTTGACCGTTGGCTTTCTTCTTCCTCAGACAGGACCCTCTTTTCTTTATATAATCCATGCTCCCTTTTGCTTCCCATCATACATTCAGCAAAGAGGAACAGAGGTAGGGAACCGTGAGAGTAGGCATGGAAAGCAAAGGCGACCCTTAACCCAAAGGCGCATTGTGCGAGAAATGGCGCTGGCGCAGCGCATGGCGCATTATTCTGAGCGCTTATATTTTAGCTGGCTGGCGTAATAACCTGGCTGGCCTGAGCCTGTTAAGAGGCCTGTTTTTTTTTTTTTTTTTTTTTTTTTTTGTACTTAGCTTAACAGGCCACATGCCCCAACGAAAACAGGCAAAAAACATGCCTCCTTTTTACAGGCCGAAAACAGGCCTCCTGTGAATAGGCTGAAATGCAGCCCCAGAACTCTAATAACACGCCTACCAAAAACAGTGCAAAAAAACAGGCCTACTTTACAACAACATAAAAAGTAATTTAGTTTTAGTTTAATAATTCTTATATCTAAATTATTCCTAATGATCTAAAATACATCATGAAAAATGAAATCAAATACAACAACATAAAAAATTAAATCAAACACAATTACCTAACATGCATGAAATGGACGTAACCTTTAATCGACTGGAACCTATCCTCAATAGACTGGTTCGTAACCTTTAAAACATTTAAAACTTTTAAAAGAGGAAAAGAAGATGCTTGAAGTCCATTAATGTTCTATTATCCATTGTAACAGGCATACAATGATCAGACATTAGTGAATATTTCTCCTTGAAACTGGTATAAATATGATGAGTGGGAAGGAGAATTACTAGACAAAATTGCAAAAGTGACAAAAACGATGGATTGTCCATGTGTAGATGGCATTCCAGGGTCGGATTTAATGGTAGAAGGCCGCTCTTGGTTCAGTACTCTTTTGAGTAAAACAGAAAACAAGGCATTTAAGATAGATCCTGCCACAAACCATAAGGATTCTGCATCATGCCTCCAAAGAATGAGAGCACCAAAGAAGGCAGATACCATCCACTTGCTCTGCAAAAAAGACACCAGATCAATCCATTGGCCCATTAAACAATAATTACACCCAGTCCACAAAGGAATATCTTTTGTATCTATCTGTCAAGCATTAAAAATTGAAATGAGATAGCAATCAAAGATGTGAAACTCCCAGTCCGCAAAATGGAATCAGTTCTTTGCATTATAGAATTCTACCAAGAGGTCAAAACTATGCACAGAGGAAAATATCTGGTTATGGGGGAAAGGTTAAAAATCATAGTTCCACCTAAAACACAGCATGCAGTGATTTTTATAAGAAGTTTTCATCAACTTGAAGCACAGGTTGACCGTAGCTTCAAAATTTCACCCAACTAAAAGGCAGAGTTGAAGCATTTTGATGTATGGTGTATATCCTAAAATTAGAAGAACAAGATTCAACTTCCATTAATTCATGAAAAGGAATATCAGCATTATTCAAAATTCTCACTTTTATCCCAGGATAAATCACAAGTCAAGATATAATGACAGCGATTATATTCATGAGGACTACCAAAAACAATAAACTTCTATTATGAATTTAAACCTACTGCATTTAATCACAGAAAGCCAAGACAAGTGAAGATTGTTTTTCAGGTATACCAGAATGTTATCACCAGAAAGATACTTGCGAGCTCCTTTATCAGGAACACTTACTACCTGAAGGAGCAACAGAAAATAGAAAAGAAATACCATTAATATATTAATAAACATGAACCATGAATTGGAAAAAAGAAATCCTTGAAAACAAACTTTAGACTTCAATTATTTTCAGGCCATATGAATGCAAACCAGAACTCAGAAGCGTGCAGTGTAAATCAGAACTGAACCAAATAGAAAAACAGAGCAAATCGAACTAGCAGAAGCTTAAATAGGTGAAAAACATAGCAAATCGAACACTATATAGAAGTTTAAACACCAAATCAAACCAGCAAAAGAAAATACTAAGCAAATCGAACCAGCAGAAGCGGTCGATGACGAGAGGCTGAGAGTGACGATGAACTGATATCTGAGACAGAGATCGACGGCGAGCTGAGATCTGAGTGTGAGAGTGACGACGAGCATAGATCTGAGACTGAGAGCGAGGCGAGCTAAGATTGATGGCGAGCTGAGATCCGTGTAGCGAGATATGAGAGTGAGGCAAGAGAAGCGGAGTCAATCCATCACGGTTCAGGGATTTCACACGATAGGTTAGGGTTTTAAGCAAGGTGTCAAAATCAGGGAGGGTAGAGAGATAAATTATGAATTCTGATTTTTTTTCTCCCCTATAACAGGCTGCCGACAGGCTAAAAAAAGCGCTCGTTGGAAGGCGCAAGCGCAGCGCTGTTAGGAAAAAAGGCTCAAAAAAGCGCTGGCGCGACCTTTTACACGACATTTGGCTAACTGGTACGGAAGAAAGCTGCGCCATTGCGGCCACTGTTTCCACCCCTACGTGAGAGAACGAGAAAGAGAAAGAAGGAAGGCTGAGGGAGAGAGAGAGTGCCGAGAACTGTGTGTGTGTGGTTGCTCTGTTTTGAGAAGCCAAAAACAGAGGTATGTCGCTGCTTATATCTTTGCTGATACATAAGTTACTGATCTATATGTATATATATGAATGAAATATGTATTAGGTTGTTGCTAAAAGAGTTTTTACTTGCTGTTTTTATATGCGTATGTCGGTATGTGTACCGAAAACACAAAGCATGCTGATATAGATTTACATGAAGCACTGCATATATATATATATATATATATATATATATATATATATATATATATTTATTAATTATTAATGCACACCCAAGCCGAAAACATGATAGGAAAAAACGTGACTATACAATAGGTTGCTATTGTTTTTTTTACTGTTTAAAAAACTCAGAAAAATTGTTGATACGTGACTGCATAAACAAGAGGGAGGGGGGAAAGGAATAAGGAAGAGTTATAATATTATCTATGAAAGCATATAGATATTCATAGTTTTTAGATGCTGCTCATGTAAGGGTAAAAGAGAAGTAGCGCTGATGAGTTTTTGTTTGTTTGTTTGTTTACTGATATAAAATAAACCAAAGCTTGGAAAGCCACTGTCATGTGTTCTAAGTATATTTATAAATAATGGCATTGGTAGGTTTACTGCCAAGTTTTGTGTGTGTGGGTATATATTATATATAAGTTAGTTAATACTTATATATATAAACTGCCTTTAAAAAAAATAAGAAGTTCAACTCCAAGAGAAAGCTTATTGTATTCTCTCTCTCTATATATATACATAACACGTGAAGCCTCAGTATTTTGGAACCAAAGCCTTGATGTGATAAGTAGGGGTGAGCAAGTGACCCGCAACCCGTCCAACCGCCCGTACCCCGTAGGATTTTCCCCGCCCAGATTGGGCCTGTCATGCCCCGTACCCGTTTTGATTATACGGGCGGGTCACGGGGCACTCGTGCCCGATCGTACCCGTTTACATGCTTTTTCCCCCCTTACGACAGAGCCCACTCCCTCATCCCAGCCCCAGGAACCGAGAGTCCGACTCCGAGAATGCTTCCTTCTTCCAATCGCAGAGAGCCAGAGTCAGAGATAGAAGCGAGGTTTTGATTTTCAACCTCCAAACTCAAACCCTAGCACACCGTCGCACCACACAGTGGCCTGAGCACCGTCGCAGCAACGTGAGCACCGTCGCAGTCGATGACCGAGTTACTGTCTCTCGTTGCCATCTCAAGTCTCAACGTCTGCCTCTCCCTCTCCTTCTCCTTCTCACTTTCGCCCTTAGCCGACAACCAGTAAGTTCAGAAACTTGAATCTTGCTGGCTGCTTCCTTTCACCGTTTGGAAAGTTAAGCACAGTCGACTTGTCTTGAATCTTGCTTCCTTTCATTGTTTCTGTATGTTCCTCTCCCTCTCACCATCGACTTCTCACTCTCCCTCTCTCAGTACTGTATGTTTTCTGTCTGTTATATATTGGAAATTTGGAATTGATTTTTGAGACTTGAGACATCTCACTCGGCCCCACTGCCACTGCCCACTTGTATGAGTGTGTGAATAGTTGTTTTGAAAATTTATGGATAGATGTCTCTGCATTTTGTATCATGTGTGTGTGAATCAAAGTGCATTCTCGGCCCCACCATCGCCCAAATGTCTCTGCACTTTTTTTATTTTTTGGCTCGAAAAACCTGTCTTCAATTTTTTATTACTCTGCATTAAAGGGGTGAGCAATAGTGTCGTGTGTTTTGACTTGTTCCTGTTTGCAATTTTTGATTAATTAAAGTGTATCAATGTTTTTTGACTTGTTCCTGTTTGTTTGTCTTTTGCTCTAAATGACACACCTCTATTAAATGACACACCATCTCTCTGCATTGAATAGTGGTTGTCAATTTGTCATGTGTGTGTCTCTCAAAGTGCACTCTCGGCCCCAACAAATACAATGGTCATTACTCAATTTTTTATTTTGGACATTCATCTGCACAATGTTAACTTTTTTTTACTCAATTTGATAATGAGAATTTTTATCTTGAAATTAGCATGACACATATTGTAACATCCCATTTCCAAAAGCAGTATATATTTTTTTTTCATCAGAGTAGAGCATCGGAGCAATTGAGTAACTGATACATTTATTCAAATTGCCATAAGTCTGGCCGATTTACAGAAGCGGTACATTGACCGAGAGTTTTCAAAATGAATAACAACAGAAGAAAGTCTTCAGCCGGGTCTCTGTGCGGCCTGCTTGCCTTTCTCCTCGGTTCTTGGTTCTCCTGAACCTGACGCTATGATAAGAGCTGAGGTTCAATGCATATTGAACCTCAGGTAACGGTTAACCTCATGCTTAAATATGACAACAGCAATCAATACAACAGTCCACAACAGATGTATGATTAAAAATACATAACCACGTATGTAAGATAATAACCACGTATGTAACATAACCACGTATGATACAACAATAATAACCTCGTATGTGACATAACCACGTATGTGACATGACCGTGTATATAACATAACCACGTATGCTACAACAACAAAGAACACAACAAACATATATAATCATACAATAACCATCGAGTTAGTGTTACAAAGACGCGAACTTACCTTAGTTGCGAGATATCCGCTCTTAGGCTAAAAACGGTACTTTTTTTGACGTACGTAAAACGAAACAACGGCAAACGGCGGAATGATGGAATTTCGACGGTTCGACGTCGAAGTATTCTAATCGGAATAATAACACACTTATGAACATTTGGCAGCATAACAGGCATTTTTGGTGAAAAATTACCATTTTGCCCTTCTACCCCTAATTTGGCGGAATTTCGCCAGAACTTCGCTACTCTAACTTTCACTTTTCAGGAAATCAATCCCTACCAAGTTTTTACCTCGTCAGGCATCTTTCAATGCAATGAGGCTTAAAAACAATAGTAGGAATCTCATTCCCTACTTACTAAATCTAACAACTACTGAACTAAAGACTAGAACTTAAAAGCTAAGACCGAAGAAACTTACCCGTTGAAGACTTCTTCACAAATTTTTCCAGAGCTTCTCTCTCTTCTTTCTCCCTCTAGATTTGGTTTCTAGCTTGAGAATAGATGTGAAAATCCAAGAGGTGCTCATGCCTTTATATAGGCAAAATTTGTGCCACTTTGGTAATTTCCACATTTCAAATCTTGTAATTTTTCCCTACCTTATAACCATGTAAAATCAAGGCTAATTGGTGGTTAATTCTTGTCCATGGGAACTCTTGGTCGACTAGGGGGGGTGATGTGGTAGCAATTGGTCCAAGAATGGTGACTCAAGCTCACTTTATGCCCGGTCCGATAGAATTTCCCCGATCGGTGTCCGTTTCGCGTAGTCTCGGAAAATCTCAAAATTCTGAATTCATAACTTTGAAGATCTTCTCTTCCTCATCAATAATATCTAATTTAACTTAGATTTCGGTCCCTTACAGGGTTCCAACAGTCCAGTTGAAGTCTTCTCGAAAAACGTGTTCGGGCGCGTCCGGTTACGAAAATCGTTTTCGGAATCATCAACTTCTGGACAAAAATTCGCTGATTCCAAGTATGTCCATATAATTATAAACTCATCTCCGGATGTTGAGTTATAATTTATTTTCTTCAAATCTAAAATGTGACTATCTGCATTTTTCCCTATTTCGTCTTATTAGGCAAATGCTCTACCGACCTCGGAATTAACTTCCGGAAGAGGTCTTGAAGGTAAAAACTCACTGATCAATATTTTACCTTGACTTTGGAATTCCTATTCCTGGTTCTCTAGATAGGATCCGTTTCCTATTTATTCCATTACTATTCATTATATTATATAATAATACAATTTTACAAAAATATCATGATATTTAAAATTTGTTCCTATCTCTTTTTTCTTTCCAACTTTCAGCTGGACCCTTTTTATATTTATTTTATATTTATTTTATATTTAATTATTTATTTATTCCAATGTTTCCAAAAATTTCACAAAATTACCTAATTGGTCCATTCTTGTATTTAGGTTTAAAAATACCTAAACTCACTTATTTTTCACAAAATTCTCCAATTAATTACTAAATATGTTCTTACTAATTTTAAGCCAAAAACCACTAATTTTAGGGTTTTACAAAATTACTTATGAATTTCCTTTACTTATGCTTAAGTAATTAGCCGAAATTACTTAACTACTTTATTATCACTAGTTGCTAATTTTCTTAATTAGAATGCCTCATTACCTCATAATTCTAGCACTGACATTTCTGTTTCCATGTTTTCTGCATTATTCTAGAATTTGAGAGGGTATTATGGTCATTACAACACTTTTTGAGCATTCTTAATCAATTTCTCCAAGCTCATAATTTATCAAATTATCACAATTAGAGATAATATACTCTCCTAACTCAAATAATTATTTCATTGCCTTCTAGGATTTTTCACAATTTTCCTAAGTCATTTCGCGTACCAGGGGTATTTTGGTCATTTGGCACTTTGGCCCTTAAATTCTCTAATTTCCCACAGAACTCATCCTAGAAAAATAGACTATAATAACACAAGTCTTGCAACAATAATTTCACTTATCAGAAATAGCCAATTTATTTACCAAAATGTAATATTTCAGATAAATAAATATGCGGGTATTACACATATACCACCAGATAATGTGCGAGGGAAAGCTCCAAGTGTTACAGGGAAAGCTACTAACGAAGATGTAGTCTCGACAGTACAACGTAATGCTGCCCATGTTGAGAATGAGAAGACGAATGAGGGACAAGATAATGATTCCCAACCTAGAAAAAAAAAAGGAAAGAGTCATATGATATATGGAACCATTTTACAAGGCTGCCACTTGCTGAAACCAAAGGAAAACAATATATTTTACAAGATATTGTGTAGCAACTTATGCGAGTCATCCTTTGCAAGATGGCACTAAACAATTGTGGAGACATTTTTGGCAAGTGTCCAAACAATCTTCTGTTCGAAGCAACTTATATCTGGGGCTGTGATACTAGACCCCAGATATAAATTGACATATGTCAAGGTTGCTTTCGCTGACCTTTTTCATGAACTAACAAAGTGCGAAGCTATGTTGAGGAAGATTACAACATTATTGTATCGTTTATATGACCATTATTCAGCTATTGTTCATGTTGGTGAATCTTCTTCTCAACCAACATCGGAGCAAGGGGATCATGTTGAGTTAGAACTTGAAGTGCCCTTGGCATCTGGTTATGCTACATTCCAAAAGTTTTTGGCCCAGGCAGATGCAGAGAGTAATGTTGAGAAAATTTCGGAAGTGGATGAATACCTTCGAGCTGAATTGGTTGGTTATCGTGATTCAAAATTCGACCTCTTGGCATGGTGGAAAGGCAATGCTTGTAAGTATAAAGTGTTAAGCTTGATCGCACGTGATATATTGGTTGTTCCAGTCTCTACTGTCTCTTCAGAAGCAGCTTTTAGCACCGGGGGTCGAGTATTAGATGCATTCAGGAGTTCTTTATCCTCAAAGATGTAACACCCCAAGTTCCGTATCATAAATCGTGCCGGTGACACGTGGTTTTATAAAAATCGTTAGAGTTTGAGGTGCTACAACTCAGCGTATTGCGGAAACGGAGAGCATGTATTAAAAATTTGAACAATGAGTAACTGATATAAAATACTCAGGCATATGCTGATGCCCGACGTATACTGGTATATTAAAAATTTCCCGAAGGAATATTCATGTGATACAAGACTTATATAATTACAGACTTTACATTGTAACTATACATTTTCAGACCAAGCCATTTCCTGACTTGGGGCATAGAACCTAACACAGTTAAATCAACCCATTTGGCTAGGCTGGGTAAAGTCTAGTGGGAGTCTCCCCGAATTCACGGTGATTGATTGACTGAACCACATAGACGAACCTTTCTTAGTTTAAGCACCAAATGGTTTGAAGTAACTCTATTAGATTCATGCCAGAAGGTAGGTTCTGTTAACCTTCTTCCTGCATTTGCTTTGACCGGTGCCTCCTCGCGACTCCGTCCATTGGTGCCTTTATACGGCTCCATCTACGGTAACCTCTTTGATCCTTGATCCTTGCCTGAACTATTAGTTTATGACTGAGGTCCAATGCCCATCGGACCTCAGGTAACGGTTAACCTCATGCTTATGTAAACAGTATATGTATGACAGATATCCATGACATTACAGTAGTACAAAATCTCATTTTCAAAACATTAACAATATGTAAGGCAATAACAAAGAACAGCCACTGCAGTATGCATGTTATCCTAGTCTGCACTATTCACCAGTGCCACGATGGCCTATCGTGTCCTCAGCGCTAGGAAAACTTAACGGTATTATCATAACCATAACCCGTATATATTTGAATGTATAAAGAACAATTTAAGACAGAGTCTTAGTATATGAACACAACTATCATATATAGGCATACAATAAGCATAAGAGTTAAGGTTACAATACGCGTCCGTACATTCGTTAATGATTACGGTACGTGTGATGGTCGGAATGCGATCACAGATATCCTATAAGGGTAATATCGCATTTATTAATTCATAAACAATATCTTAATAGATATATTAGTCTCAAATGACCATTTTACCCCTGGGTTAATTATTTCCCATTTTATTTCTTATAATTTCGTAAAAAAACGCTGTTGACAGCATATGGGCTGATTTTTCGCCTAACTTTGAAAATCATAACTAATTCTAGAAACATCGAAACGAGGATCCGTAAAATTTCTCGGAATCCTTAGGGTGTCTAGTTTCAAGTAAAAATACTAATTTATGCCCAAATTTCCTGAGTCATTCCCAGGTTTTAGGTTTTCAACCTCTGCCCAAAAGTTTCCAGAATTTCGTAGCCCATTTTGCAGAATTTTTATCTTATATCACAGAGCTGAAAATAACATGTTCTAGGTATATTTCAAAAGCCCTATATGTCTACTTTAACCATGAATTTTTACAGAATTTTAAAACATCATCTTCAACATAAGATACCAACGTTTTTACAACTACTTTCAGAAATCGCTAACCGATAAATTTTCGCCAGAGCTTCGCTATTTTGATCATAATCTTCTAAAAATTTTGCTATAAATTCTACTTCATCAATTTTTCTAAATAAACAAAATTTTAACCATAAAAAAATGAAAACAAAATTATATTTGGAAGATTAATGATCAAAATAACAAAATAGCTAAGAACTTGAAAGCTAGAGCTAGAGAACTTACCAAGAACTTTGCTCCTCCATCTCCAAGACCCTTCACTCTCACTTTCAATCTCTATATCAGATTACTAAGCTTGCTTTGGTGTGAGAATTTGTGAAGAACCCAAGCCTCTATTTATAGCAAAAGGTTATGGCAACTTGGCAACTTGCGTCTTGAATTAATCCCAATGGTTTTTAACTAACAACTCAATTCATTACACACCTTTCTCTCTCCAATTTGCATTAATGAGCCTTAATGAAATTGTACACCTTATCCTCTTCCATTACCCCTAAAGTCTTCACAATTTATTGCTTGTTTATGATTTTATTTGCATGTGTTATTTGATAAATATTAAATAATTGTATGCCTACCACATAAAGCCATGCAAACCGTGTATACTCCCTCCATTTTGCCTCTTCATTTGTGTTTTAATTGTCTCATGAAATCAAGAGGAAAAACCTTTCATTGGTGGATTTTTACTTCACAAGGATTATGCTTTATGGTGATTAATTATGGCCTTAGATTTAAGCTTTACTAAATTTAATCCAAGCCCTTAATTTGTGTTGGAAAAATCTAAATACTATTGATGATATTTGTTAATGATTTTATGTGCTCATAAGAATATTTTAGATGTCATATTTCCCTTTTAATTAAGCAAAATTTCGCCACTTACAAATGAATTCGGGATAATTAAATTATTCTTGGTTAATATTTCTAAGATAGTGTTTTAGGGGTTGTTAGGCCTAATTGTCAAAATTTGATAGGTTAATATATTAATCTTGATGATTAAAAACTCATTATGTGTTAATCTTGGCCCTTAGATATCATTTGGATATTAATTAAATTGATATATTCTTAATTATGCCTTTTTTAAATTAATTATTATTTAATTTCGAAAATTGACATAAATATTGTTTTTATTGCAAATTTAATTGCCTAATAGTTGTTGCTAATTTTCTCTAATTAATTTAGGCATCTTTTGATGATATTTGATTGCCTTTATGATATAGTTAAGATTATATTTGATTATGACAATCTTAGGATATTTTATTATCCCTAATAAGATTTAGAAAATTAAATCTTCAATCAACTTAATTCTAGGAAGAAATTGCCTAGACAATAAAATAAACATAATAGAAAAATTTGAGACCACATATTCACCTACTTTAAATAGGTATTATTTAAAATGTGACACTTATAATAAGTGAGATTTTTAGGGTATTACAAAAGATGGCTGAGGCACTCATATGTGCACAAAATTGGCTATCAGTGAAACCACCAAACTGCAATGACTTTGATTGTGATAATTTTGATGAGACTGAAGCTATTGTTATTGGTATATTAATTTGCATTTTCTATTTTCGTATTAATTAGGATTTATCTTCTTTCATTTTGTAGAGGAAGATGCAGCAACAGGAGGCAGATCTGATCCGTGAATATTAATATTGAACTCCTACTTGAATTTCTTATGTTTCAAGTCATCAAATTTGAACTTCAATTATTAATATTGTTCTATTTTTATGTTTGAATTGTGAAGTTGTGAACTTGTGAACTTCAGAACTTGTGATGATTGAAGTTTGAATCGAAGAATCTATCATTATTGTGTGTTTGAAGTTTGAATTGATGAATATTAATATTGTTTTGTTGGTGAATTTTTGATGTTTGAAGTCAAGTCATTATTGTGGGTTTGAATTGTGAAATTGTCATTATTGAGCAAGTATTGTCAATTTGTCATTATTGAGCAGGTATTGTATTGAAATTGTCATTATTGAGCATGTATTGTTTTTTTTAAAGAAAAAATTAAAGCAGGTATTATTATTATTGTGCAGGAATTGTAAAAAAATGCAACCAAAAAAATGCATAAAAAAAATTGATGCTGGAATTGTAAAAAAACGCATAAAAAAACTGTTCAAGGCCCAAAAAAACGCAACAAAAAAATCTGTTCTTGACAAAAAAGTTTCAATGGGCCAAAAAACCTGTTAAAAAAAAGCCCAGATTTGTAAACGGGTTCCATGGACCCGTTTATTAAAACCCGTGTAACCCGTACCCGTTTTTGTACGGGTTACACGGGTTTGTCCACGGGTACGGGCTGCCTCGTACCCGTGGAAAATAAACGGGCGGGGCACGGGTTACCCCCCGGGGCAGCCCCGCCCGACCGTTGCTCACCCCTAGTGATAAGTATAAAGGCATATATATATATATATATATATATATATATATATATATATATATATATAAAACATGAATTCAAAAGTTGTCAGGTGCCTTTTTCTAAATCAATTAATTTCATACTTAAATTCATGTGTACACACACCCACATGCGTTACTGATAAAAGAAAAAGAAAGTCCACTGTACGTGAATTTCTAGCTTGCATGTAGATATGTATACATGTATCAGTGAAGTGTGTGTGTATATATATATAAAATATACTAATTCATTGTGCATTTAGAAAACCATTAGAAACATTAAAAGAAAATATATTAAAGCATTTTACATGTTGCATGGTGTTTATTTAAACTCCTAATTTAAAGCGTTGGAATTGTCTATGAGAGTTTAAATTAATTGTAGAAAAATAATAACAAATAATAAAATAGATAAATAATATTATTATTTATTAGTAAAAAGAGAATAAATAATACAGGGAATTGTGAATTAATAATAAATAAAAGAGTGTTATTATTAATTAATGATAATTAAAAAGGGTATTATTAGTAAGGGAATTTTTAAGGGTTAATTCATTTTTAATCCTCTAAAAATTAGTTCACGTAGTTAATTGCGTTGCGACGCGATTAAGTGACTAATGGCAATTATAAACGTTTATAGGCATACTTTGACATCTCTACTGATCCCAACAACTTCGGACGAGTAAAGATTCAAGCTTGAGGTGGGTAACTGTTATCTTATTAGCTTGTATGTATGTATTGCATGTATGACTGATCATGGTTGCTAGATAATTTTGCATGTGTGTATTCTAGCTATGGATTGAGGCTGCGTGTCTCATAGGGATGCGTGTCCTAAAATAGGGCTGCGTGTCCTAAAATAGGGCTGCTTGTCCTAAAGGGCTGCGGTTCTTGGCCGATAACTGCGGTTACGGTGCGACTTGTTTATTGTGAATTATTCTATACTTATACATGTGTTATACTGTCATTTACATTTCATATTTGCATATAAGATTAACTGTTGTCCCTGGGGTTCATTCATTTGAACTCCAGACCGCATGAAAGAGATAGGTAATGGTTCGGGATCAAGAGGCAAGATGCAGCTGTAAGGGTTACAACAGATGAAACTTTTTGGAAAAATATGAGTAGTTAGACTGTACTTTAATGTTTATCATCTGTTTATTTTGGATTATTGTATTAACATGCCACTATGGGATGGATTTGAATCGTGAAAAATTTATCCTCGTATTTTCAAACTAAGTTATTTTATGAAAATTTTATACTGCAATTAAGTCGTCCAAATTATTTCGATGCCGGTGCGCTATAACTCTGATAAATAAAGGCGCATTGAGGATGGGCGTTACAGACTCCCAAGTCAATTAGAAGCTATTCAAGCTTTACCGGTCTTATGAACGACTAATCCCTTGTAGGGGACTGTTAGTCCTTTCAGCATGTTCATCTATACTCATGTATTCGAGTTACACCTAAGAGTACATTGTTCTCCCCATTTTTAGGTGGATTGAATTGTATAGTCAAGGTATAACCTAGGACATAGTGTTCGATGACATCCTCAAGTCCAGAACGATTCGCACTACCATATGATGAGAGACTTTACATATCCAATGATACTCTCTGTGATGAATCTTTGTGGAGTCTTTCAGCAGGTCAGCTTAGTGCTATATGTTCTCTAACAAATCCACCCACGACATTAGCTAAGGCATCACTATGTCTGTATTCCATGAGGTCCCTACCTTATATCTCTATACAAGTAGATGATGTTGTATTAGTCTTATTGAGATCGCCAATGCCCTTTCTTGGTGACTAGAAACAAGTTTCAGGCAATAGACATGCAGTGTCCTTGAGTCCTTATGATCATGATCCCTATCATAAATCTTCGAGTGAACACCTGTTCTATTCCTAGGGCTTTTATCTTTAAACGCATATTTACCTTAAAATAAAGGCAAGACATAAATATTATAAAGATAAAATGTGCTCATGTATATTAATAATGAAATATTAAAATGTAGAAAGGTGTTCATCTGTCGAAACAAATTGTCTTTAGGACACCTACTTACTAACAATGTGCGCTACTATATGACCAACAATAATATATGGTAGTGATTGTTAGGTTTTAAAAGGACAACATGGGTAGAAAGTAGGGTAGTTGAGATAAGGATTATGAGATGGATATCTGCTCATACAAGAAAAAACAAGATGGTTTGGACACATAGAAAGGAGGCCATTAGATGTGCCAATAAGGAAAGTAGATTAAGCAATATGAAATCCTATGAAAAGGGGCATATGAAAATTGAAGAGACCACTTTATGAAGTTATTGAGTAGGACCGCTTGACCAATAATTCATCCAATAATTTGGTTATTGATAGAATACAATAGTGTCGTAGGATCATTTTTGTTGTTAAAGACATTGGTCATATATTTGGATATGTTTTTGTATGAACTCTTACGATAAGTCTAATCATAATTGTCTTGCCCAAGTTATGATTTTAAAATTAATTTTAGATACTGAAACGCTATTTGTAACATCCCATTTTCAAAAGCAGTATAATTTTTTTTTTCATCAGAGTAGAGCATCGGAGCGATTGAGTAACTGATACATATATTTAAAATGCCGTAAGTCTGGCTGATTACAAAAGCGGTACAATAACCGAGAGTTTTTAAAGTAAATAACAACAGAAGTGTCTCCCTGGCAACACCCATGCTGTGGCAACAAAAGAAATTCTCCGACCGAGACGCTAAGCGTGCTGCTTGCCCTTATCTTCGGCTCTCAGTCCTCCTGACCCTGAAGCTATTTTTGAAGCTGAGGTCCAAATGCACATCGGACCTCAGGTAACGGTTAACCTCATACTTATATAAACAACATATGGATGACATCACAGTATTAATCAACACATAAGTACATAGCAGATGCAAGATTAATATAACAACAGTACACATCTCATGTAAAGTTATCTATGCTAACAATACACATCGCATGTAAAGTTATCTATGTTAACAGTACACATCGCATGTAAAGTTATCTATACAAATCACTCGTATAGTCGTCTATCACATATAAGCATACAATAAGCATAAGAGTTAGTGTTACAGTACGCGAACGTACCTTCGTTGATGGTAAACGGTACTTTTACGGAAAACGGTAATTTCGACAGTGGGTGAAACAGCGGTACGACGGCGGTACAACAACGGTCCGATTATCTCAGATATCCTATAAGGATAACATTTATCAACTTCTAGCAAGTATAACGGGCATTTTAGGTACAAATTACCATTTTGCCCCCGAACCCCTAATCGGCGGAATTTCGCCGAGCTTGTTTTCGCTCTATCTCTCCGAATTTTGACGTAACTTTTCCTCATTATATTTTCGAAATATATATCATATTTACCCCCTAAATATGATATCTAGACTATCTTGAAAAATTAAAGATAAATCTAGCATTCCTACTATATCTACCGAAAGAACTACCGAAACTAAAGACCAGAGACCGAAGAACTTACCCTGGGTCCGGCTAGAACTTCTCCGGGCTCCTCCTTCTCTCTAAAACCTCTCTCTATTTCGGTTTTGGGGTGTGAGAAATGAAGAGGGGAAGGCTTCTATTTATAGAAGAAAAAGTGACACTATTCATTACTTTATCAGACTGGATTTCGGCCGTCGGATCACACTTTGCCACGTGGCTCCATCTTGGCCTTACACATGTCTTGCCTATGTCATCCTTCTAGAAGAAGATGATGTCATCTTGCCGACTTACGATAAAGTTCCCGATCGGTGTCCTAATCGCGTAATCTTGACGAAACTCAAAAATCCGGGATCAAGGCACGAAGCTCTATTCTTTCTCTTTAAGAATACCTGGGTTAACTAAATTGTTGATCCCATTAAGGGTATTCCGTTGTCATTGAACATTTTCGACAGACGTCACGGTCGGAAATCACTTAGGAAGTTCCACTTCTTGCGAGAAAATCACCGATTCGTAATATGATCGATCTAAGTAACCTAATTCCTGGTTTGAAAAACACGGTCTGTTTTCTATAAGTCACTCTTAGCACTATCTCGCCCTTTCCTAATTATCCGTACTCTAATTACGCCGTTGGTTTCGAAATGACTTACGAGACCGCTCACTCCGGATAAAATTCCACTTGTTTATAAAAAGTGCAGATGTTAATGACTTCGTTTCTATATTTGGAGGTAGGATTTAATTTCTATCCGTTCTCATTTCTTCGTTGGCTCTTTACCGATTATATTATTATTTTAATCAAAATATCTAGATATTTATTTTTTTATTTTTATTTTTTATTTATTTTTCTAAGCATAAAATATTTTATTATTATTTTATTATTTATTTAATTAATAATCTCAAATTTCTCCCCTTAAATTAATCATTTACTAATTAATTTACTTATATCATAATCTAAACAATTAGCCACTAATTACTTAATTAGCCACTTACTAATTGTTGATAATTTTCATAATCAGGATTAATTATTATCTCACAACTATTTTACTTACATTGATATTTTATATCCCATGTAAAATATTAAAAATCATGGGGTCACTTATGATCTCCAAAATAATATTTAATTTTGTCTCATTATTTTTCAAGGGAAATTATCCCAAAAATTCCTAAAATTAGAGACAACATACTTTCTAATTTTTTAATAAATATTTTACTGCCTCTTAGGATTTATCATAATATTTTTAGGCCATTTAATGCCTCATAAAATACACTTTTCATGGATTTTAGCTCTTTTTCTTTTCTAATTTTCATAGTAATTACCTTAGAAAATAAGATAATTATTACTTATTATTTGAAACCACATATTCACCTATATTCAATAGGTATTATTTATCGAAATATAATATTCCAGATAAATAATTATCCGGGGTATTGCACTATTTGGTGACACCAATGGACCACGAATTAACTAGTTATTGAAAGTCAATTTTCGAAATTAAATAAGCGATTCATTGAAAGTCATTGTTAATTCTAAGCTATATGTCTTGGCATATTAATTTATTTGGCCAAAAAATAGGTTTTATTATATTTTATTTTATTGTCTCTTTTTCATTACCAAAGCTAACATTTGCTTGTAGCTGAAGAGAGATTCAACGAAGGGATATATCCAAATCCAGCTGTAATCATATGGTTGATGGAGCTTCAAATATAAATAATCCCCTTTAATAATATGAGTGAATTAAATAAGAAAATTTGTGTTCCTTTATTATTTCAGAAGGACACATATGTATATACTATAAAATTGGTAAGGAAAAAGATTTCATATGTATAAAATTCTGTGTTCTCTTCGGTTTTCATATGCCCCTTTTCATTGGATAAATTATTGATGAAGCGGTCCTGCTCAATAGAAAGAAGTCTATTAGATGTGCCGATGAGGAAAGTAGATTAAACAATATGAAATCCTATGAAAAGGGGCATATGAAAACTGAAAAGAACACTTGACGAAGTTATTGAGCAGGACCGCTTGATCAATAATTTATTCAATAATTTGGTTATTGATAGAACACAATAGTGTCGTAGGGTCATTTTCGTTGTTAAAGACATTTGTCATATATTTGGATATGTTTTTGTATGACTCTTGAATAATTCTAATCATAATTGTGTTGCCCAAGTTATGATTTTAAAATTAATTTTAGATACTGTAACGCTATTTGGTGACACTAATGGACCACGAATTAACTAGGTATTGAAAGTCAATTTTCGAAATTAAGTAGGCGATTCATTGAAAGTCATTGTTAATTCTAATATAGGTCTGGGCATATTAATTTATTTGGCAAAAAAAAAAAGGTTATATTATATTAGATTATATTATATTGTCTCTTTTTCATTACCAAAGATAACATTTGCTTGTAGCTGAAGAGAGATTCAACGAAGGGATATATCCAAATCTAGCTGTATTCATATGGTTGATGGAGCTTCAAATATAAATAATCCCCTTTAATAATATGAGTGAATTAAATAAGAAAGTGTTGTGTTCCTTTTTTATTTCAGAAGGACACATATGTATATACTATAAAATTGGTAGACAGTGATTTTAATTGGCCACAGGATTACACAAGAAATCATAATCTCTTTTGACCTACACAAGAAATCATATTCTGAGTCACTTCAAGAAATAATTTCAAAATTTTGTCTCTACAGAATTAACTAACCTGAAAAAGTTTTTCTTTGTATATAAAAGTTATGTTTCAGAAGTGACTTTATAAATGTGTTGAAAGCAACTAGCAAGTATTATTTTAGGTATTATGAGTATTATATTTATAAATTCTTCTTTGATCTCTTTGAAAGAATGTATTTTTTAAATAATATATTAAAAAGAATCTTGCTATTCGTACTTTTTGGGACCAATCGAGTCATTTTCATCTAACAAAGTCTCAGCCAAAAACAATATGTCGAACACACACATATACTTATATTTGCATGAAGAGTAATAAATGCATTTCTTCACTAAAATAAGTTAAGTTAGATATATAATGATGAGAAAATTTCTCTAGAATTCCTTTAAAATATACAAAGTCCAAGAAAATATCACAATTTGAAAATTCCAAATCAATCCACAGTACCAAAAATATTAAAAAATGTTATTGTTTTTACAATTTTACCTCTCACTTTTTTTTATTAGAAAAAAAAAAGCCCTACGATCATCGCAAGTAGCCATAAGCCATCAAAGATTTAAAAGCCAGTGAGAAACTAAACCATTTGTGTAAATAATGCAAAATAATATATAAAATATGAAAAATCCCAAGAAAATATCATTTGAATTTCAAAATCTCAAACATGTGATTTCCTAACAAAACAAGTTGTCAATTGCTTTACTGTTCTTGCTAATCCTATTGCTGTTATTGTCAACGGAATTTCAAATTCAAGTGGTATTTTTCTGTCATTTTCCCTATAAAATAATTATTAAAATAAAAGGCTATGATTAAAAGAATTTACTACACATAAAACGAGTTTCCCCATTTCACATTAGCGATCTACACCTTTTTACAAATTCCACGCTTAGAAAGATCCAAGTAAAAGGTTATGTTTCAAGGAATTTATTATACCCGAGGACAAATTTACTACATTTAAAGATAATTTTACCATTTCACATTAGCAATTTACTTACAACACTATTTTTTTTAATAACTTCACACTTAGAAAGATAAAAGTAAAATGGGACGTTTCAGAGAATTTACTACACTTCAAGTGAATTTCAACATTTCAAATTAGAAATTTAAAATACTTATGTTTACAAAAGAAGAACGATCCAATGATCAAGATCAACCGATCAACAAGATCATTGTGTTTGTAAACTTCCAAAAAAATGATATAAAAAAACTTAGGGTCTTGAGTGCCCTTACCAATACTTCCATGGTAAAATTGGTATTTAACTATATATATATATATATATATATATATATATATATTACTACATCGATGATTATGTCTAGCAAATAGTACAACCAAATTAACAAAAATTAAGAGTTACAAAAAACTGAAGAAAACACAAGAGGGATTTCCACTTTTTCACATACATCCGTGCAGCCATATACACAAAAATGGCGGCTGAGTACACCACCCAACCTGGACTTTATTTTTTTATCATGACTTATGTATTAAATTATTTTATAATAAAATATAATGGATCACAAGATGTACACATCAATTGCCCTCCCTAGTTGCACTATAAATTGTATCAGATATCTGTTATTAGCATATCATTAACACAAGTACAGTTCAACAATGTCGTCTAAACACTTGCTAGTGTTCTTTTTTGGAGTGATGCTTCTCATCACTCCAAGCTTTGCATATGATTACCAGGCTTATAAACCTCCATTTGAAAATTCACAGGCTGAGAAAATGTCAACACCAAATAGTTGGGTTTGTCCTCCAGTAGCCGACTCATCTTTCGAAAATTCACAGGCTGAGAAAATGTCAACACCTACACGTATGGGTGATTGTGGCCTCCAGTACTTGACTCATCTTTTGAAAATTCACAAGCTGAGAAAAAGTCAAAACCTACACTAGTTCTTGAACCAATTCATACTCCAATTGGTCCAATTATACTTTCTCACAAACCACATTTTTAAAAGCAACCTATTTACATGTCGTGTGTGGAGAATACGCCAAGCCATCAGCCTGACCTACGAAAATAAGTGAGCATCAAAAGATCTTATGTATGTTTTGGTATCACAATTATAGACTATCATATTTATGTTTGTTTTGGGATTTCTCTACAATTTGTCTTCAAGTGTTTGGCCTTCTCTGTTTTACGTTTGCCCCGTTGTTATATATGCATGGCTATATGGCTGCATTCTATTCTCCAAATTATATATAGTATTTACGATATATAATAAAATTGTGTGTTTGAACCTACTTCCCATTGCAATTACGAGTATAATTTATTAGCTATAGTACATGTATATATAAAATATCTATGTTCAGCATTATTTGTATTCATGTGCGCATATATTGTTTTGAATTGTTCAATCTAACATTCATTGTCTATAATTTTTTTATTATCGAAATCCATCCTTTATAAATCAATGAGAAATCTCATCAAATAGTAAATAATGGAATCATCTAAATTACATATGAAATTATAGAGAATATATATACCAACAACGGCTTGTCTACATAATAAAAAAAAGTTAGAAAGTAGGAGGTGGCGGTTATTACGAGAAGTTTGGAGCATAAGCTTAATTACTAATTGTGGTTCAAGATTATGTTGCACAGAGCCTTTTTTTTTTCCCCCTCTCCTTCTTTGGGCGGGAGATTCATTAAAAATCATTCTCCATTCTAGCAAGGTTTTATTGTCACCTTTTCATTTGTAATTGTTAAATTGAATTGAAGAGAATAAATTTATATTCTTTTTGGATTTCATAAGGCCATCAATATATGTAATAAAGTTGAGAAAATGATTTAATCAAAGCCCATATATGTCCGAGAAATAAGTGGTAGAAAAATTATAATTGGAAAATGGAAGGAAAAAAAGAACTTAGAAAACACAAAGGGCATAATGGTGCAATGAAATGGCATAATCTCATTGAGATTTGATCACTCGAAAAAGGAATGTGAAATACAAGCAAAAAGATACACATGCCCCCATATTAAAAGAAAAAGTTCTGATCCCTTGCTAGCAATCCCTACCCGGCTACCATAGCCCCTCATTAGCGGCTAGGTAGCTAGCTACCGATGGGAGGATTTTATTTTGGCAAAATGATTAAGATGAGATTTGATCCCATCCCGACTTGGATGTCAAAATAATAGATAACCATTGAGCCACCAATGATTTGCAATCAAATGAAGAGTTAAGATAAAAAATGATACGTTTATAAACTTTTGGGGTAAAAATGATACCAAAAAATGATCAATCTAACGGTTAAGATCAACCGATGGGCAAGATTACTACGTTTGTAAGCTTAGGGGCAAAAATGATATCAAAAAAACTTTCGGGTGCTAAGTGCTCCAAAACCAAAACTTCCGTGGCAAAATTGATATTTATCCCATTTCAAAATAATTCATCTCATTGATGTTGATTGATATTCGGATTAGGAAATTTATATGGAGTCATTGTGGAGGAGGGGAAAAAAAAGAAATAAAACGATACAAAAAATATATCTCATTTATTTTGATAGGTTTAAATTAGGAAATTGTGTGTAGGAAAAATATAGAAAAATAAATGAAAAACGAAAAAAAAAATTCTCTTATTTATTTTGATAGGTTTAAATTAGGAAATTTCTTGTGGGAAAAATAATTAAAAAATTATAAATAAAAAAAATCTCTCATTGATGGTGATTGAGTCAAGTTAGGAAGTTTTACAAAAACAAAAAATAATAAAAAACGAAAAAAAAAAAAACATTTATGAGGAAAACCATACTGAGTCTATAAATATGACAGCAATTGTTGAAGCAAGATAGAAAAAAAATTGTTACTATTGTAGTTATAAATAAGTAATTAAAATATAATAAATAAGTGAAAGATGATATACTGTTACATAATATATTTATATTAATAATTCCTATATTAAACTGTTAATAAAGTGCCCCTACGATTAAATCAAGTGGCTACAAATTATACTGTTGTAACAGAGTTAGTACCAACTTTACAAGTGAAAGATGATAATTGAATATTATTGGATATAACCTAATTATACCCCATAATATTAAGTAAAAATTATATCACATTGACAAAAAGTTGCTAAATAAAGTTTTCCCTTAGGGATGGCCCGTATAAATAGGGTACTAATTGAATATGTTAGTTATTATTAGTTTTGATGATGTCTTATATTGATGCCATTATCCAGAGTAAAAAGGTTGCATACTACATTTATCTTCTACTTTGATTAATCCTTATTTGTTAATGTAGATATGAAGGCTAAGAATGATTAAGATTGGAGATTGAAGAACGAAGAACTTGTCAAATATCAATATTCAAGTCTCCATGATGATATGGAAGTTGGAACGGCTTAAATCGGAGTTAAAATAAGCAAAATCACGTTTTGGGATGAATTAACTCGAGCCAGGAAGCTTACCTTGAGTTAACATGGTTTCTACAGTGTTTTGGGCACCTGGTACAGCTTGCCTCGAGTCAAGAACATCACTACCTCGAGTCAGCACCTTGCTACAGTGATTTTCGCCTCTGGAACGAGCTGCCTCGAGGCACACCACTTATTGCCTCGAGTTAAGGTATATTTCAGCAACTCTGTTGCACTCTGTTTCTCGTTCAGCTCGGGTGACGTCTGGTAATTCGATGATATCTTCTAAAAAAAACATCAGATTGAGGTGAAACCAGTGGCATATGAAACTAGACTCCCAATACGTCATTTTGATATATAATCCAAGTCCAAAGGAGTTTAGATGAGATAGATATGATTTTTGCAAATTGGCACAACAATCAATGTCATAGTCAAGACCAAGCTTCGGTGTTGTGAGTGTATCTAACAAACTACAAATCCAATTGAGCTGAAATAAGTTCCATTTGAACGAAGACTCAAAATGCGTTCTATCAAGAGTTGAACCAGCCAAAACAGAGTTCAGACCAGGGAGTTATGGCCTTCCAAAGTTGACACTCGAAATTCTTGAATCATATACAGCCTCGAGTCAGTAAGTGTTGTGCCTCGAGTTGGTGAACTCGAGCCAGGAATTTATGCACCTCGAGTCTAAGCAGAGAGTTAGATACTTGGAGAAAGGATTTTTCCTCGAGCCAGAAGATATACCTCGAGTCTGATGGAAGACAGAAAGATAGACACTTTGGAAGAGCTTATTACCTCGACCCAGCACATTCACCTCGAGTCAAATGCAAACAGAAAGTTAGAAGAATAGAGAGCAGTTCTTGCCTCAAGTCAATAATGGTACCTCGGGTCAATATCGCATCCATGCTATCCAGGTACACGTTCTTCGTTACCTCGAGCCTCTTCAAATACTGCCTCCAGTCGACAAACTCGAGCCAATGTATCATGTGCCTCGAGTCAAGTTGATTTCTGAAATACTCTATCACGATGAATTGACTCGAGCCTCTCCAAATGCAACCTCGAGTCGAATGCCTCGAGCCAAGTTCCTCTATGCCTCGAGTCAATTCCACAGTTGGAATACTCTGCCTACCTTTGACGATGGTTTAACTCGAGCCTATATGATTGTTGCCTCGAGTCGGTAAACTTGAGCCAAGGTATTATCTGCCTCGAGTCAGGCAGCGTTGTATCTATGATTTAATCGATGGTTTAACTCGAGACTGTAAATACATTGACTCAAGCCAAGGTTGCCTCTGTTTCAGCGAAAGATTATCATTGAATATAGTATGCTACAAACACAGATTATATTCCTCAATATTACCAATGATATTACTAATCATTTTTATGAGTAAGTTTCAGATATTCAATCAAGGTTCAATCTGACTAGCTATGGCGCACCGAGAGTGTCGAGAAACAAAGCCGACAAAAAGATTCTTATCTTGATGTGCCCATACAGCAAAAGCTTCTGAATCAATATTCTAAGCTAATCTTCATCCAAGACCACGTGGATGACAATCTGTAAAGTGACTCCACTAAGCAAACATTCAAACGTGGATAAGCAGAAGGCGCGGACGTCTAAACACCTTCAACGGACATATTCAAACATTCTAATGGACAGATTCAAATCCTTCAACGGTCCTCAAGCTTCAACCAGTATAAATACCCGAAGGTTTGAACTCATCAATGCGAAACAGACATATACACAGACAAAGCTTTCAAAGTATACAATCTATATTCTGTATATATCTTAATATATTACTGAGCTTCAGTGATTATTATTTATCTACTCTGTGAGAGAGTTTATCATTTGATTTATATTCGTTCAAATCTCAAGATAGAGGTATCTTGAGTGTGGGTGTACAATTACAACTTGTAAGGGGGAGTGAGTCCAAGAGTTAGAGGATCATCCTTCGTTTACAGAGTGTGTAATTGTGTCTGTAGTTATTTTGGTTACAACTTGTAAAGAGGAGTAAGTTCTAGTGAGAGGATTACTCAAGAGTTACAGAGTGTGTAATCAAGTTACGAGATAGTGAAATCCCAGAGTGTTTCTGGGGACTGGACGTAGGTCAAGAGTTGGACCGAACCAGTATAACCTCTTGTGTTCATTGCTCTTCTCTCTATCTCTGTTTTAAGTGTTCTTGAGCAATTAGCAAAAGAATTTCATAATCACCTATTCACCCCCCTCTAGGTGATATTCCACCTTCAGAATATACCCCATTATAATGGAATTATATAACACAATATTATCTAGTACTATTTCATAAAACGTTAACAACTAAATCAGTCTCATTAACAGCTAAATCAGTACTCATTAACAACTAAATCAATACTCGTTAACAACTAAATCAATAACATTAACAACAATATCCTAATAACTAAATCAGTTCCATTAACAAATAAATAAGTACCCGTTAACAATTACTAGTATATCAGTAGACGTTAACAACTAACGTTTTATGAAATAATTCCAAAAAAGGTCTTAGCGCCTTTTTTGACATGTGACTTTTTCTTGAACTTTTTTTGACTTTTTTTTTTTACTAAAATGAGCCCTCAAATGGATTTTTTTTTTTACTTGATGTAGTGCTTGCGTTAGCAAGCACTACAGCAAGTATTATTTTTTCATAAAATAAAATACAAGTTGTAGTGCTTATGGATCCATCGCTACAAATACAAACTATAGCACTTCCAATTTCTGTAGTAGTATATATTTAGGAAAAGAAAGAGTACATGGAATTTTGTTAATTAGAGGCTTAAGATTAATAGAGTATAATTTAATTTTTGTTGGAAATCAATTTAAAAGGGACTCTTCCAATATCAATTACCAATTGGACATCAAAATTATTTTTAAAAAGATATGCTAAAGAGAGATTATGGCACACAATATAACTACCTATCTGGTGACTTAGTAATCGAGAAATAGAAACCAAAATGGAATCTGAGTCCTAAAATATGCATGCATTTTGCTTTCCTCTATGCTTTGGTTCTGTTCCTGCTCTCATAAGAACAAGTTAAGAAATGTACCTGTTATGGATTCGTATTTTGGGCCTAGATGCGATTTGGCCCAATAGAGGCGCATGGGCCGCTAAAGCCCTTCACAAGCAAGAGAAACGCTAGAGGAACAAGCCCTTCATAATTGGTACTGAAGGTTGGTCTACCAATTATGTTACTAAAAAATATTTATCAGGCAGTAGGATTGTGCAATGGTATAAGGCTTCAAATTAAACAACTTGAGAAGAATGTTATTAAGGCAAAGGCGTTGAATGGAACAAGCATTGGTGAAGATATTTTGATACACATAATGGATATGAATCTATCTGAAGCTAAACTGCCATTCACCATGACAAGAAAACAATTCCCCATAATCATTTCATTTGCAATGACGATAAACAAAAGTCAAGGTCAATCAATGGCAAATGTTGGCCTTTACCTACCAAACCTGGTTTTTTCACATGGTCAACTATAAGTTGCACTATCAAGGGTAAAGAGTTTCAAAGGTTTGAAAATTCTTATATTGGATGAATTCAATAAGTGCACTTGTACTACAATAAATGTTGTCTATAGAGAAGTTTTCCAAAACCTTGTATTAAAGTCCTAAAAGTGAAGTAGTTATTTGTATGCAACAAGTTTACCATTTGTATCATCTGATTGGTTTAATTAAATGGTGAAGTTATTACTTATTATGATATGTTGTTCATTTTTTAGAACATTATAAAGTATTCACATATTCGTGCAACGCACGGGTCGTAAGTCTTGTTTTAAATAAGGACAAAAGTGAAAAAATTTATTATAGATGTTTTCAGCAAAAGTTAATTGTTTCTTGAAACTAGGGACAAAATTATTCTCCCAAAATTCTCTTTCAAATGGGATGGACTATGGAGTGAAAAATATTCATATTTGTAATAAATAATGCGACTTACTTCTCAAACTCAATAAATAATATTGCAATTATTAAACTAGAAAAACATGCTGGAAGAGTTCAAAATATTTAAAAAAGAAAGGGAAAAAAATAATGGCAGTTGAATAATTAATTGAGTGATAAGGGACTCACCATTTTTAAGTTACTCCATCTAGTCATTTTTATAGGGAATAATAACCAAAATTATGCAGTTCAAAATATTAGTTAAAATCAATAAATGTGTAACTTATATACCTTTTCTTTCCCATTACACTCTTTTTTACAAAGAGTGAGATAGATATGATTAGTTTTGATGATGTAAAATATAAATACCAAATAGCAAGAGCAAAAAGTGTAACACCCCAAATTCCATACTACTTACTGTGTCCGTTGACACGTAGTATCTAGAAATACGGTGCTACAACTCAGAGTAATGCAGAACGGAGAGCATGCACTTATGTTTGGACAATGAGTAACTGATATAAAATGCCCAAGCATAAGCTGGTTATATTAAAAAAATTCCTGAAAGAATATTCATGTGATACAATAATTCGGTACTTGTATAATTACAATTCTTACATGGTAACTATATGTTGGATATGATTAGTTTTGATGATGTCTTATATACATGCCATTATCCAGAGCAAAAAGCTTGCATACTACATTTATTTTTTACTTTGACTAATTCTTATATTTAATGTAGATGTGAAGTTTACTAATGAAGAACAATCAATAAAGGAGACTGAAGAAGGAAGAATTTGCTGAATATAATGGGAATATCAACATTCAAGTTCTTGTGATATTGGAAGTCTCTTTGATCAAGCGGAAGTTGAAATAGCTTAGTTCGGAGCTAAATTAAGCTATTCGGAGCATCAGCATGAATAGTGATTTTTGAGTATCGTATACATGAATAGTGGTACGTATATGTGAATAGTCTTATACATGAAGAATACCGTATATGTAATACCCTAAAAATCGTATTTATGATAAGTATCACAATTTAGTAAATAATACCTATTGGAAATAGGTGAATATGTGGTCTCAAATAATAAGTTCTAATTATCTTATTTTTCTAAGGTAATTTCTAAGGAAATTAGAAAAGATAAAGAGCTAAAATCTATAAAATGTATTTATGGGGCATAAAATGGCCTGAAAATATTATGATAAATCCCAAGAGGCATAAAATATTTATTAAAAATTAGAAAGTATGTTGTCTCTAATTTTAAGAATTTTTGGAATATTTTTCCTTGAAAAATAATGAGGCAAAATTTAATATTATTTTGGGAACCATAAATGGCCCCATGATTTTTAATATAATGCATGGGATATAAATTACCAATGTCAGTGAAATAGTTGTGAGATAATTATTAATCCTAATTAAGAAAATTATCAACAATTAGTAAGTGACTAATTAAGTAATTAATGGGATAATATAAGATGGTTAAGATATAAAGTAAATTAATTAAAAATAATTAAAAGTAAATAAATAAAGGGGGCCGAAAATATTGGATATTTTAGGTGAAAAATAAATAATAATATAATTAAGAAAATATCATGATATTTTGTAATTTAATAATAATAAAAATGAGATATTTTGTAAAGAGCCAACAGGATAAATGAGAACCGATAGAAATTAAATCCTACCTCAAAATAGGTGATCTAAGTATTTAAGATATGGACTTATTATAAACAAGTATAATTTTATCCCGGAATGGGCTGTCTCCGAAGTCATTTCCGAAACCGACGGAATAATTAAGAGACCAGATGAGAGAGGAAAAGGGCAGATAGTAGAAACGAGAACCAATGGAAAATAAATCCGTTGTGGAAAACCATGAACTAGGTTTCTTAGGTCAGGACATATTATAAACCAGCGAATTTTTTTCCAGAAGTGGGTGTTACCGGAAGTCATTTCCGTAACCGTTGGCGTCTATCCAAAAATGTTCGGCAGGCAACAGAATACCCTTAATGGGATCAAAAATTTAGCTAACCCAAGTATTTTGAAAGAGGATGAATAGACCTTCAGCACTGTGTTGCCGAATTTTTGAGATTCTTTAAGATTACGGGATTAGAACACCGAACAGGGAACTTTATCGGTACCAGCTCATAAAGCAAGTGATGACATCACTTGGATGAAGTCATCTTTTGGAAGATGACATAGGGGGGAGGTCGGTCAAGGGGTTTTAAAGGCCAAGATGGAGCCATGTGTAAAAGTAAGATCCGACGGTTGAAATCCGATATGATAAAGCATGAATAGTGTCACAGTTTTGCCTATAAATAGAAGGCACTCCTCTTCACTTCTTTCCACACCAAAACCGAAACTAGAGAGAGGTTAGAGAGAAGGAGGAGCCCGGAGAAAGTGTAGCGAAGCCCTGGGTAAGTTCTTCGGTCCCTAGTCTTAAGCTTTGGTGTTTCTTTCGGTAGTTATAGTAGAAATGCTAGATTTATCTCTAATTTGCCAGGATAGTTTAAATATCATGTTTAAAGGGTAAATATGGTATTTATTTTGAAAATATATTGGGAGAAGAGATATGTCAAAATTTTGGAGAGATAGGGTTAAAGTAGCGAAGCTCTGGCGAAATTTCGCCGATTAGTCAAACTAGGGGCAAAATGGTAATTTGTGCCTAAAATGCCTGTTATGATGCTAAATATTGATTAATGCGATATAATCCTTATAGGATATCTGTAATCGTACTGCTGTTGTGCCACTGTCAAAAATACCGTTTTCCGTAAAACGTACCGAAGTACCGTCAACGAAGGTACGTTCGCGGTGTACTGTAACACTGACTCTGATGCTTGTGATGTGCTTATATATGATTGTTGTATTCCTGTACTGAGACTCTGTCTCAACTGTTTTTGATACAATCATGAATACACGGGTTATGGTTTTGATAACACCGTTAAAAGTTTTCCTAAGCGCTATGGACACGACTGTACATCGTGGCACCGGTGAATGTGCAGACTGGGGTAACAAACATACTGTAGGGGCTATGTATTGTTATTGCCTTACATATTTGATTATGTATTACCTACATCTGTTATGGGCTTTTGTAGTGAATTTTGTGAAAATGTCATGAATACCTGTCATACATATATTGTTTACATAAGCATGAGGTTAACCGTTACCTGAGGTCCGATGGGCATTGGACCTCAGTCTTAAACTAATAGTCAGGGAAGAATCATGGATTAACGAAGGCACCAGCGGATGGAGACGTGGCAAGACGCCGATGGACGGAGCCGTGGGAAGGCACCGGTCAAAGTAAACGCTGAAAGAAAGATAACAGAACCTACCTTACATCATGAATCTAATAAGGTTACTTCATATTATTTGGTGCTTAAACTAGAAAGGGTCGTCTGTGGTTCAGTCAATCAGTCGCCGTAAATACTCGGTGAGACTTCCACTAGACCTTACCCAGCCTGGCCAAATAGGATGATTTAACTGAGTTAGGTTCTATGCCCCAAGTCTACTCAAGGCTTGGTTGAAGAGGGTATAGTTACATAGAAGAATTGTAATTATAAAGTTTGTATTACTGTATCACATGAACAATCCTTCGGGAAATTTATAATATATCAGTATACGTCAGGCATTAGCATATGTCTGAGTATTTTTATATCAGTTACTCATTGTTAAACTCATTGTTCAAATTTTTAGTACATGCTCTTCGTTTCCGCATTACGCTAAGCTGTAGCACCTCAAAACTCTGACAGATTTTATAAAACCACGTGTCACCGGCACGATTTATGCTACGGAATTTGGGGTGTTACAGTATATGTAAATAGCATCATACGGATGAACAGTGCCACATGTGTAAATAGTGAATTCGATATTACTCTCGACATTACTCGAGTAGGAAAAAATGTGGAACGCGAGTAAGCTACTGTTCATCATACTCTGTTTGCCTCTGTTCTACGTTCTTCATGGGCGGCGTTCAGTGTTTTGATGATATCTTCCAAACCAAAGATCGAAGTAAGGTGAAACCAGCGGCATATGAAACTAGACTCCCAATGCGTAATTTTGACATAAAACTCAAGTCCAAAGGAGTTCAAATGAGGGAGCTATGAATTTTTGATGATGACAGTGAAATCAACGTCACACAGCAGACCAAGCTTTGGTAATTTGAGTGTATCTCACAAACGACAAATCCGAATGAGCTGAAACCAGTACCATTTGATACTAGACTCGAATACATTTTCAAAAACACCAAGAATATGAAAAAAAATATCAATTGAAGGAAATATGATGTTTTGAAGTTGATAGTCTGTTCAGGATGTTGCAAAAACGCTGGTCAAGAACAACCTCCATTCATCTGATGATAACAGACAAAATATAATGAATTTGGAGCTGATTCTTCTTGCATTGGAAAGAAGACTTAAAGAGCTTTCTGAGGATGGGTAATTTGGGATTAATCATTCTCTTTCAAGAAACCATCCAAAATTACTTTCATCCTTTACTCAAGTAAGGCTTCTTATCTCCGCAAGTAATTTGTTTATTCAACATTACTTTCTGGGGTTACTCAAGTAATACACTTTCGCTTCGCAAGTAATGTCGTTTTACTTGTTTTCAAAGAACCGTTTCAGTATTACTTTCGAAGCTTACTCAAGTAACAAATATATGCTTCGCAAGTAATTTCGTTTTACACCACCGAGACTTCTACTTCTTGGTTATTTTCGATATTACTCAAGTAACAAATGTTGTTACTCAAGTAATATCTTTCCAGTGGGATTTATTTGAAGCTATTCGATATTACTTTCGGACCTTGCTCAAGTAATATTTACTGGCTCTGCAAGTAATTCTGGGAAAAGCCTCTGAAGGTTCTATTTCTTAAAGAAATAAGATATTACTCAACCGAAAAGCAAGATTTGTGTTAGGAGCATTTATTGCGCTGAAAAAGCAGAACACGCAAATGGGATTAAAGCGTGTAGCAGTTGAAGACAATCCAGCTATTATTATGACTGATCTTCTGCACAAGTAGGCGAACGCATTTAATGAAGGCGCGGATGTTTAAACATGCTCAACATACATATACGAATGCCACAACGGTTATTCAATGAAGCTGAGTAGGACGCAAAATTGATATATCCAACAAAGCAATTGACGGAACAAGCAAAACGACAAAGTATTTAAATTTGTCAATGGCTATTTCTCCAACGGACCGAAATTCAAAATTGTTACTATTCACAACGGCCGAAACGCAACAGACTAATGCTTCCAACAATTGTCTATAAATAGAGAAAGAGCGATGGAAGAAGCGAAGGACACAGAGACATGAGCTTATATCTTCAAAAGGCCAATACTCTGATATTCACTTACTCTCTGTTCTCAATGCTTATATAGTTTACCGTAGAGTGAGTTGATCGATTATGTACTTCAGTATTTATTTATCCACTTCTGAGAGAGAGAAGATTTATGTGTAAACATTCTATCTGAGAGTTACTCAAGATTGGGTGATCTTGAGCGGGAAACACACTGTGTTGATTACAGCTTGTAAGAGGAGTGAATCTTGGTGAGAAGATTACTTCAAGTACAGAGTGTGTAATCAAGCGGGTGTATTGATTACAGTTTGTAAGGGGAGTGAATCCTAGTGAGAGGATTACTTGAGTACGAACGTGTAATCAAGTTGAAAGCAGATAATGGATTGAAAATCTCAAGTGGAGCTTGGGACCGAACGTAGGTCAAGGATTGGGCCGAACCAAGTATAAATCACGGTTGCATACTCTCTTCCCTAAACTCTTATATTTCCGGTATATATGTTTGAATGATTAACTATTGCTTTATAAATTATTATTGTCATTTAAACTACCTTCAGTAAGTTGCGAAAAGATTTTCAAAGTTCCTAAAATTTTATCAGACACCCAATTCACCCCCATCTTGGGTGATAGCCAGGTCTAACACTATACAATCTTAAACCAAGCCTTAGCTAGACTTGTAGCTTAGAACCCAATACAGTTAATCAAACCCATTGGCCAGGCCGGGTAAAGTCTAGTGGAAGTCTCCCCATCTTTCACAGCGACTTATGATTGAACCACATAGACAGACCCTTTCTTAGTTTAAGCACCAAATAGTTTGAAACAATTCTATCGGATTCAAGCCAGAAACTATACTCTACTGAACCTTTTCTGGCATTCGCTCTGACCGACGACTCTTCTCGGCTCTGTGCACATTGGTGCCTTTTCCTAACTCCATCCACGTCATCTTATTAGATCCTGGTTCCTTTCCTGAACCTTAGTCAAGTCTGAGATTCAATACCCATTGAATCTCAGGTAACAGTTAACCTCATGCTCAAGTAATAACAGTATATATGACAGATATTCATTTACATTTCAACATCAACCATATATAGCACACAGCAGATGTAAGGTTACAACAATACATAGTACACAGCCAATGTAATATCAACAGCACAACAATACATAGCACACAGCAAATGTAATGTTTGCAACGTTTGCACTAACCAATACCACGACAGCTCCTCGTGTCCTCAACTCTAGGAAAACAACCATAAGGCATTATCATAACTATAACCCGCACAAACTGAATGTATATAAACATGTAACTAAGGCCCATAAACTTAGTCACGATGCATGACCCAAGACCTAGTCTTGTCCATCACTTCATGAATCATTCAATCATATACATGCATACAAGACACATCAGAGTTAAAGTTACAGTACGCGTACGTACCTTTCACCGTGTAGTTACCAAAATGCCCGACCTTTTGAATCCGACTCCGTACTTCCCAGATATCCTAACATATCACCATATCACTTAGAATAATATCCTAAGAGACATTTTCGCCACCATTGACATTTCTACCCTTGGTGGATTATTTATCCATTTTTACCCTTACATTTTCTCAAACACGCATTGCTGGATTTTCTGGGCAGGATTTTGTAGCAACTTTGAAAAAGCATAATTAATTCTAAAAAAATCATTTTTGCGTGATGCAAAATTACTCATGACCCTTGATATGTCTATTTTCAAGGAAAAATATTCTCAGAAGATATAACATCAAGAAGCATTCCCAGTTTAATTGTTTCTCAACGCTGTCCAGTTTTAATCCCAGAAAAATGGTTTAACTTCAAAAATATATTACTCCTTGTGTAGAACTCAAAATGCTTCACATTGTATATATTTGGAAAGCTCTACTTGTCTACTTTATTCATGTAAAATTTCATGATTTAATGACTTCATTTGCTATATAAAATAATAGCATCTTTTGCGCTGACTTCACAGGATTTAAAACCTCAATTGTGAAATCCAGGTTGCTCGAGATTTTTGAAACCATTTGACCTCTTCAATATTCATTAAATTCTTTGATTCATGCTGGAGTTGTAATTCTAGGTTACATATAAAACCATAAAAAGGGTAGGCTCTTGATTTTTGAATTCCATTCAATCGAGCTAAGAAGACAGACTTTCATTTTTCCATATTGCCAAATGCAGACTTGTTCCAATTCTCAACAGAATTTTGAAAGCTACCAATGTAAGGCTTCCTGATGTAACCCGTGGCTGTCTATAAAACCTTTGAAATTCTCATGGAATAGCCACATGGCCTCAATTCTACAATTTTCATAATCTTGTTCCATTAATATCTAAAATTTATTTCCCAACAAGTTTTTAGCTCATCAGGCATTTTTCAATGCAAGGAGGCCTAAAAACAAGTATAGGAATTTATTTCCTAATTTTCTAGATTAAACTACAATTTTACCAAAAATTAATACCAAGGCTCAAGAACTAGAAACTTACCCTTAAAAACCCTTACTCCTTCTCTCTAGCTTCAAGAGAACTCTCTCTCTCTCTCTCACTCTCTTAATCAAAGGATTAGAGGTGTTTATGGTTGATGGTGTGAAGAAATGTGAAGAGGTTGATGGCTATTTATAGAAAAACTCTATGGCAACTATGGTAATTAAATGAAATCAGATTTTCACCCTAACCTTTGGATTAAAAATAGCTTTATGAAACTTCATCTTGGCCCTTCATGCTTTGGTCGACATGCCCAACCAATCAGCCAATTAATGAATGTTTCAAAATAACAAATAGCTCCATTTACCTAATTGGTGAGTTGCAATATTTGACTTTTCAACCAATTCTTATTATATGATAATTCCTCTTTCCATTAGAGCTAGCTGCCCCCCTCCTTTCTTCTTGACTCTTGAAATGTGTTTTCTATGTGTCTATCATCTAATGATTCAAGTTTCTTATTGGCTCATTTAATTTCATGAGAATTTAACTTAATTTGGTGATTAATTAGGACCATTGGATTTGAACAATCTTAGCCATTGATGCTAGTTGCAATTGTTGACTTTTGGGGCTGATTTGATTAAGCTTAATTACCCCTTTAATCAAGTTGAAATCATAAGCCACTAACCTCAATTAGCACAAGCTAATTTGCTAATTATTAATTACTAATTTATGTTAATTTGGCTAAGGGTCTTCATAACCTTTTCTTGATCTCCTTTGATTATAAATTAGTCGCTATTTTATGTGCTATTTATATAACATTAAATAGCCCCTAAATAATATCTCATAATTAACCATTGGTTAATTAATTCCAAAGTGAAATTTGGATGAAAATATAATCAATAGATTATAATTCTTTGAGACACATATTCACCTTTGTATTTTCTAATTATTTGCTAAAATACAATGTTTACATGAATTATGAAAATTATGGTATTACAAAAAGTTTGCCTAATATATTTATCGCATAAATTAAGTAACTACTATATTTAATGTAGATTAGTCAAGCAAATAAATAAGATATTAAGTTGGCATATGGAGATTGATCAAGAGGAAAACTAAGAGGATATTGGAGAATGGAGTTGGAGAAAGATCATCAAGAGGAAAATATGAAGAAGAAAGAAGAGCCTTCATCCTATTAGACAAAGAAAGGAAGAAACTATGAAGTTGAATTATCAGGAAGAATTAAAAGGAAGAAAGAAGAACTTATAAGCTAAGAAAACCAAGGAGTTATCAAAAGGATTGTATAGAATAATTATTGAAGAAAGAATAACTTGCAAGATATAATGAGAATATCAAGATTCAAATCATTAGATGTATATTGCTGGAAGTCTCTATGGTCAAATGAAGGTTGGAATGACTCAATTCGAAGTTAAAATACCTTATATGGAAGTTATACCAACTCCACTCGAGTGGCATTTCCAGAGGTGGTCCCTCGAGTGACCACTCGAGTGATGACCACTCATTGTGCTATGTTTTCTTTCAACATGACAAATGTTCAATGTTTTGGATGTATCTCTCAAACCACACTTTCGATTGAGATGAAACAAGACTCTAACTTCAACACAGAGACACCAAAATCAAGCTCAATGGAGTTCATTTTAAAAAGATGAGTTTTGAAAATTGACACTTGAATTTCTCATGTTATTCCATAACAGGTTTAGTAATTTATTAGACATATCTCCTACACCACAACTTTGAATGAGGTGAAACTGGTTGCAAATGAAATGGCACTCAATGTGTTTTACAATAGCTAAGATCAAGCTTAAAGAGACTTATACAAAAGAGATATAGATCTTGAAAGTTGACGCTTGATATTCTCATGATGTTCCAAAACAACTGTTATTCTTCGGATCATAACTTTCCGAAGACAATGAGTTTAGGACTGAAACTTGTTGCATATAAAACTAGATTGAAGAGGTATTTCAACAACATCAAGATCATGTTGAACAATGGTCAATTGGAAGAGATTTGAATTTCAGAATTTTATGGTCGTATAAAGATGTTACTCCGGACCGGCGTCTATGAATTTGATCGTAATTTTCAAAATATAACAAATTTCGAGCTGATTCTTTTTGCATTAAAACGTAGACTTCAAGAGACTTCTGATCATAGGTCATTTGAAAGATTTGAATTCAAAATTAGTTTATCACTAGCTGATCTCTCAAGTGATGTTTCATGTGATCTACAAGATAACTCAAGTGACTACTCGAGTGATACCATTTTGTGCATCACTAGCACATCACTCCACTAATCCATCTAGTACTCTGTAAGGTTTTCAGAGAAGATCACTCGAGTAATCTTTCCTAGAAACAACATTACTTTGAAACTTAAAAATCATTCGAATGATTGTGTAACTTAATCTTCTTGATTCTAATCACTTTAACTCTTTATATTAGTGATCAAGTATTTTTTTGGCGATTAAACAAGGATTAGTACACAAATTGGAAAAAGCACTTTTATGTCAGAAACTTCCAATGGCTATTTCAATGGTCATATTTTTTAAGCCTCAACGGTCATCTTCATCAACTATAAATAGAAGAGAGCCTGTGCATAAATAATCAAAATGCCAAAACTCTAATTTGAACATTCATCTTACATACTCTCTATTTCTATGTGTTTAAATAATATACTTTAGAGAGAGCTTATTTGTTTGTGATTCAGTGATTATCATTATTCACTTATAAATGAGAAGATTCATTGCCATTCTTTATCATCAGAGTTGTATGCCTAAAGTGTGTAAGGGGGAGTTCTTGCCTTGGTGTGAGGAAGTTGAATAGATTGAAAGTCTATGATTTGTAGAAGGATTCGCAAGTGTCCAGCTAAACTTGTGGGATTTTAGTGACTTCTTTTGTGCCCAAATTAAACAAGAAGATAATAAATTGAAAATCTCAGATGGAGCCTAGGGATTGGATTTAGGTCGTCGAAGATTGTATCGAACCAGTATAAATCATAGTCTGCATATTTTCTTCCCTTATCTCTTATATTTTCAGCATACCTGATTTGTTTAATTGATTATGGTTCTATGGCTAATTATCATTATACTTATTATTCTCACTAAGATGAGAAAACATTTACAAAGTTCCTAAGTTTTTATTTTACACTCAATTCACCCCCTCTTAGATTCCAGCTGATTCTAACAGAGTGTACATGAGAAATAATGGGTAAAACTTTATTGTAGAGACATATATTAGTGAATTAATAAATTCGCATGGTAAATGTTATATAGATATAGTTTTACAGCTGATTCCCTAAGAAAGAATGAATACAAACTCAGCACTATGATGGATCCGTTATTCACTACATAGGTCAATGCACTGTTGTCAAAAACAAGTGTAAAAATTTAGGTTTCATATTTTTACTAGAGTAATACGTGTTAAGACACTAGTAAAAACTGATAAAAACTATGCTTAAAACTTAAAAACGGTACAAACTTATGCTTTTTTTATCGTTTTTACTTTTTAAAAAAAATAAAACAACAACAAAAACCCTATTTTCATTTCCCCAAAATCAAAAGACTATGAATGATGTTGTTTTTGTGATGTCCAATTCAAGATTGGGCAAGAAAAAGAAAGCTCAAAACTCTCATGTATATAATTTTGATGATCTTTCATCCGATAATGATTGGATAGTGGAAAATGAAGAAGATTGGGAAGAGGTAGCCAACTTAGATGTTGATGCCCATGATGAGAAAAGCTTGATTGAAGTTGAAGTGAGGGAACTTATGAATGGTTATTATTCCAACATTCCAAGTTTTGCAAATAAACTTGTTATAAGAGCAAGAAAAGAGCACATTGAAGACATACAAGTTGATGTGTGTTTGATTTGAATCAACTGATATAATTGAAGAATTGTTAAATTTATTATTTTGATGTTTTGGAATTTGGTTGTAAGAGTTATTAAACTCGGTGTTTTTGGATTTATCTTTTATATATTTATGTGACTTTTATCTTTTAAATATGAAGTTGTTCATTAAATTTTGAGTAGTGATTTTTTTTTCACACACACATATATGTATGTGTGTGTGTGTGTGTGTGTAATATAAGTAAGCAAGCAAGTAAGTAAGTATGTGTGTGTGTGTGTGTGTGTGTGTTGTGTATATGTTTGTACAAACACACATATGTATATATATAAAATTTTGTATCTTGACCTTAAGGAGTAGAAACTTTATGTTTCGTGTCGTTTCTACAATTTACGTCTCTATCACCCTCTTCCGTTTCTACGTAGAAACTCAATTTTGACAACATTGGGCGAATGATATACGCGGAACCACTAGTGTAAAGATATAAGCGAACCCTCTCACCAAGATATTACAAATTTTTATTAAACAGTGAAAGCATAGATGTAAATATGTAATATCCTATTATTCTTCATTGGGCCTAAACCATGTGACCCTATACATATAAAATAGGACTATAAAATATTATCTTCTTCACTTCAGACTCACATTTCTCAGATAAAGCATTCGGCCCATATGCTATTCGGACACCAAGTCCATTTCATTTTCCATTCTCATCTCTTCGGCCCAACACATGACAAAAAGAGATCACAACAAAACAAAACAAAGATCATTTCTCACCATCATAATCTCTTAGCCAGGACACACAATGGGAACGCAGAGGAACAGAGGCAGCAGCGTGAGATGAGGATAGCAACCATGCTTCTTCAGCGCCTTTCACGTTAAAATGTAAAAGGGAGGGGGGAGAATACAGAGAATGAGAGGTCATAGCAAGAGATCATATCACCTCCCCATGCATCTCAAGCCCAGAACCATTCCCCCATTCCCCATTATAACCGTTCCACCTCCTTGCAGCCGAGAGGCAGAGACTGTGCGAGATTGAGAGAGGATACGATAAGGCAGCCAAGAGCGAGAGAGGATGACGGTAAGGGAGAGCTGGGGTTGGGGAGACATCGAGAGTCTGATTCTCATTCCTTCAGGGTGTGTTTGGTTTGAGGGGAGAGAGTGGGAAGGAAGGGAGTGGAAAGTAGGGAATTGACTAAATTGCCATTAATGAAGGGAATATTCTTTTTTGTTAGAGAGTATATTTTTTGAATATTGAAAAGTTTCTATGGGCTTTTTGGTAAAGAGGGGGTAAAAGATCTCCCCCTCCCCCTCCCTCAAACCAAACTAGCCCTTAAAGACCAGAAACGCAATAAGGGAGAGAGAGACCGAGAGACAGAGGGAAAAAATTCGAAACAGAGTAGAAAAACCGAGAGAGTTGGAGGAAGCACAAGTGTACATAATCAATTTTTCTGGTAGTAACGCCGTTAACTCATGTTTTTTTTTTTACTGTAAATTCCACCGGTCCTCTCACTCTCTATTATTTTAATATATTGTTACAAGGACAAAGATGCAAATTTAACAATAAATTATTTCGCTATGAGTACCCAACAAATTATCTTTTGTTGAGTCCACAAGTAGACATGAGTATTTTTATCTTATAAATGACTATATTTGTCTTGTAAATTCACTTATTTGTCTTGTGAATGATTATATTTGTCTTGTAAAAGAATTTAAAAGCATTAGTCATTCACATATTTGTCTTGTATTTGTTTTTTTAACTCTGGATTCTTTTAAATCCATTTATTTATTTTGTGAATATCTTTATTTATCTTGTAAATGCTCTTATAAAAAAAAGTAAGGGAATTATTGATTTTTCACTAATAAAACTTACCTTCATTCTAATCCAAGATGGTGCAGTGAAATTTTATAATCTTTTAGTGTCTAATTGAAATAAAATTGCTCCTATGGATTCTAAGTGATATTTTTCCATTAAAAAAGACAAATATTTGCAAAAGTATATTAAAAAAGAGAGAGTGAGAAGACTAATAGACCGACAATGCAAAAAGTAACGGAAGTTAACTAAATTAACGATGATATGCTACCAAAAAAATTGAATATATATACTTTTACATCCCAAAAATAGTTAATTGTGTTGGGTGCCCATAAAAAAATAGTTTGTTGCTAAATTTACACTTTAACCCTTATTTTTATTATGAATCTATATCATTTATTACATGCTTCACAATATAAGTCATTTCACAATATAATAAGATATTTTGCAAGTTAAACGTTAAACATGTTCACACAAAAATTTCTCTTGTTGACTAAGGGAGTAATTGCATTTTAGAATGTTCTATCACTAATTGTCAATAAATCTTTTGACATTAAACCCTAAACCCTAAAAGAATAACTCATGGTCCTATTTATAAGTCACTTCCTACCGTTTCTAACAGACCAAGAAAAACCTTAAACTTCATTTACTCTGCTTTAAAATTCAATAACTTTTCAACTTTACCCTTATTTAATATACATTGTACCGTATGAGAACAAAGTCAATACAATAATAAATGAAAGATAAAATTGTAGAATGATATGAACATTTTATATCCTTGCCTTGTTTAGAGGAGCAAGGTTGTCAAACTCAAGAGTTTAAGCAAACTTGTGACGATGACGTAAAATTGTATCGTAAACTCGTAATAGTTTACTTTTATCATTACATATGTATTTATAGTATATAATTAAAATATAAAAAATGACCATAATTTGATTTAAATATATTTTAAATCTAAATAATTAAAATTTAAAACATCAACATTCATAATTTAACATATTTAATAAAGAAATTTATATAAACCATTAATTATGACTAAATCGAAAAAGTTAACACAAGTTAAAAAGTGATTTAATACAATTTTGTTAAGAAAAGTTTTAAATGAATTAAAAAATAAAAGAATATAAACAAGAAAAGAAAAGAATATCAAAAAAATATTTATGAAATCAAGTGAATAATAATGCTGTAATAAGAGAGGCAGTTATTTTACAAACCTGTCATTTAGAAAAGCAAGGCTAAGTGCTGTTAGAAATGCAGCTACATAAATTACAATGAAGGGTGGGCATTCAATAAGTTCAAGTACATATATTTTAATAACAAAAGTATATTACAATAAAAAATAATTACAATGTCAACCTTTAATGCCTTATTTTTTGAAATTCCATCATAATTGCTTTATTATTAATGCTATCAAATACATCTTTTTCAATATAAGGCACTAAACAATTATTTAACCATTCATCCCCATCCGATTACGAAGTGTAGTCTTAATGTATTAAGAATGAGTACTTAATTTAAGGGTGGACAATTATTCAAACATACATATATTTTTTTTTTTTTTTTAAAAAAAAAAAAAAAAAAAAAAAAAAAAACCAAATCTCCAATTTAAGGGTGGGCACTTGCCCCCTAGTCATATACCTAGATCCACCCTTGATGGTAGGTAATGTGTTAATGATTACTCGTTGGCTAATGAATTTGTTATTGTTTTTTACAATCTCCAAGTGTCAAAACTTGGAAGGGAAGGTCAAGTGTGATGGTTCTTTTTATGATTAGTACTTCCTCATGTCTTTTTTATAAGAACCCAAACCTTAATTTTTTTTTACAAGAATTGTCTGAATATTTAATATATTTTTACCATTTTCATCCTCATTAATTATAAGAAAAAGGATAGAAAAATACTATCAAAATTGGTAAAAGACAAATAAGTCTGTTACATTTCAATAATTCCAATCCAAAGGGGCGATTTGGAATTTTGAAAAGTTGCAAAATTTCAAAAATTACCTAACTACCCTCATTTTTTTTAATAAAAACACCCTCAACCCTTTGCTAGTCATAGGAGCTCCGACAGTGGGGCCATCACTAAAGCTCCGGTGAACTTGCCGGCAACCGGCTGCTGGAACTTCGGCCAGGCCTCTAGTGACCAGAGTTCCAGTGGCCTAATATATATATATATATATATATATATTTCAAATAAAAGTTGTCAATATAAATACTTGAGTTGTTAATAGTGATATTAAAGTTGTAAACATCGACCTAATATATTTTTGTTAAATTTCTCATGAAAAGTCATCAATATTGATATTTAAATTATTAATAGCAATACTAAAGTTTTAAATGAAGTATTTGCTGAATATTTATTAATAACTTTCACCGGAGCTCGGACAAATAATTTTTATTTTTATTTTTTGAATTTATTAGGCAAAAGTTGTTAATATGGATACCCTAATTATTATGGCGATACTAAAGTTACAAAAGGGGCATTTGTTGAAACCAAGAAATGGACGAGCAAGCACACTGGTTTGCCTACTTGCAAGCGTGGGTTTGTTCAGTTATGCTATGATCCTATAAAGCAGATAATTTCCACTTGTATGAATGATCAAAAGGATAAGTTGTGGCTGTAGGAATCTTACCAGAAACGCGGAAGCGAATCGTACCGACACGATGTAGGAAAAGTTAAAACCTTCATCGTTTTGATTACCTGGAAAGATGCAGCGATCTGAAAGCCTCTCCACGAACAGTCGTAGTCCGCTTTATGATCGATCTTCCAGACTATCTCTCGAGGGGGATAGGATGGTTGTGTGGGAAACCGTTCAGATGATGAACGTCTGCCTCTAGGGTTTGTTTCTGATGAAAGCCTCCTATTCTTCTTATTTTCTCACAAGGAGGTGAAAGTGGGTTTATATACTACTACATCCAAGACCTAACCCTAAACCACATAGGCCATAGGGATCTTGGGTTGTAGTCTCACTTAAGCCTTATTGGGCTTAAGTGACTAAAGAGCACATTAACCCAACAATCTCCCACTTGATCTTTAAGATACAAACTTGAGTTCGTAAACCCAAGACCATGTAGCCCATAAGCCATCATCATCAGATAATATACCCCATCCCTTGTCTCGAGCTAGCCTGAGGATCTATCATTTGTCATTTATCAAGGCTCATGATAATCTACAGAAGATTATCTAGTTTGGTGCTACTCCACTAAAAGCCCGAACGTGAACTTCAAGAATAATGACACTTATAACACGAATATGCATTACCCCTTTATAGAATGTCTATAATTTGATTGACCAGTTTTTTGTAACCCAATCAATTATTTATTCCCTTGACTGTGATAGTTTCTCTAATGGATTACATGCACCGCGGTGTCTTCAATATCCAAGTACCGAAACATATCAAGGGGACATTTCCTATAAATTTCATGTTGTTTATCTCATAAACACCGATAACCAAATAGTCTCAATCCCAAAATACCAAGTTATTGGCCGTCATATAGATCAAACCTCACCCGTTGGTAAATCAAAGAATGAAAACGATTCGACTACCTATTTAAAATAAACTCAGGATTAAGAGCAACTACATAACTATAGTTATCGGAGATTTGATTCCTTATGACGAAAGAACAACCTTAATCAAATCTCTCCTTGATCCATTCAATGTAAGGATTAACTCACACTAATATTTTATAATGATTCGGACAAAACCATTTCATAAAATATTGCAGCCTAAATAAAGTGTCCAACTTAATTTAATAGCTGTGAACCTATTCATCAATTGTGAGAACCTATGACCATGTCCTCTATGAACATATCCATATGATCATATACTCCACAATTGATCCGGACCTTAGAGTTTGTAAATAGTGTGCGAAATAAATGAATAACACCTCATTTATAACATTCGAAAAAAAAATGCAATGTCATAATGTCTTGCTCAAAAAGCACAAAATAACAAAGTGAAATAACAACTACCTAAAGCTATAGCAAATCTGGAATCCTCCTAAGACCCATAGATGTAACATGCCTCTCGAACACACGTTCAGGCAAACTCTTAGTAAAAGGGTCAGCAAGGTTCTCGTCTGATGCTATCTTTGCTACCAATGTATCTCCTCTTTTAATTATGTCTCGGATCAAGTGGTACTTCCTCTCTATGTGTTTTTGTCTCTTGTGACACCTTGGTTCCTTGGACGTACTCGCGCCCTTGTTGTTGTCACGGTAAAGTGTGATAGGACAATTAACACGGGTATCACCGAAGGTCCGTTAGGAACTTCTTTAACCACGCAGCTTCCTTTGCAGCCTCAGAAGCAGCTACATACTCAGCCTCTATGGCAGAGTCAGCTACACATGATTGTTTTACACTTCTCCAACAAATGACACCGCCATTAAGGGTGTACACATATCCCGAGGTGGACTTACTTGAGTCAATATCTCCTTGGAAATCTGAGTCCGTATAACCAATGGTTTCAAGACTCCCACTAGAATATACCAACATATAATCTCTCGTTCTCCGTAGGTACTTGAGTATATGTTTAACTGCTACCCAGTGTTCCTCTCCAGGATTAGATTGGTACCGGCTTACTACTCCCACTGCATAGCAGATATCTGGTCTGGTACAAAGCATAGCATACATGAGACTACCTATTGCTGAAGCATAAGGTATCCTACTCATGTGTTCTCTCTACTCAGGAGTTTTAGGAGATTGCTCCTTAGAGAGATGAATCCCTTGCCTGAAGGGTATAATTCCCCTCTTGGAATTCTCCATGCTAAACCTGGCAAGTATTTTGTCGATGTATTTAGCCTGGGATAATGCCAAAACCCTATTCTTCCGGGTCTCGCAAGAGTTTAATACCAAGAATATAATTGGCTTCCCCAGGTCCTTCATATCAAAATGCTTGCTCAGCCAGGTCTTTATGCCTAAAAATACCTCTGTATCATTTCCGATAAGGAGTATATCATCCACATAAAGTACCAGAAAAGATACTGCATTACCTTGGATCCTTTTATACACACACGACTCATCAGGACTTTTCTCAAAACCATAAGACTTAATGGCTTGATCAAAACTAATGTTCCATGATCTGGACGCTTGCTTAAGTCCATAAATGGACCTTTGTAACTTGCATACCATATGTTCTTGCCCTTTGGCTATAAACCCTTTTGGTTGCTGCATATAGATTTCCTCTTCCAAATTTCCATTTAGAAAAGCAGTTTTGACATCCATTTGCCAAATCTCATAATCAAGATTTGCTTGCAATGCTAAGAGAATCCGGATGGACTTAAGCATGGCAACCGGCGAAAAGGTTTCTTCATAATCCATACCTTCTATTTGGGAGTACCCTTTCGCCACCAATCTAGCTTTGAAGGTTTCAACCTTCCCGTCCGATCCTCTCTTTCTCTTGTAAATCCACTTACACCCAATGGGTCTTACCCCTTTAGGTGCATCTACAAGAGACCAAACTGAGTTGGAATACATAGAATCCATTTCAAGATTCATAGCCTCAAGCCATTCCTGAGCATCAACTTCTCCTAGTGCCTTGTCATAACTCGTGGGATCATCATCTTCATCAATGATGACATCCTGATATGACTCACCCAACAAGAGAAATCTTGCAGGTTTACGAATCAATCTCCCACTACGACTTTGTTGCACTTGATGTTGTGCATCTACAGGGGGGTCCATATTTTATGGGTTAACAATTTCTAGATGAGGACCCTCATTAAGTGGATTAACCAATTCATGATTTTGTTCTTCCAAAAGTTCATCATTATGCTGAACTTCATCATCATGCTGAACAGTTCTGTCGTCTCGGTTCCGTGTATGTTCGGGTATATTCTCCCCTCTTTGAACAACCACAGGAATAAAAGCTGGAACCGCCTGAGGTTGTGGTGAAACTTGATCTGAGACTAGCTCATCAAGAATAACCGTACTCCTTGGCTTATAATTTTCCATATAGTCCTCCTCTAAGAAAGTCGCGTGAGTGCTCACTATGACCTTCTTTTCTTTTGGACTATAAAACAACCAACCTCTGGTTCCTTTAGGATAGCCTATAAACATGCATACTCCAGTACGCGAGTCCATCTTATCTGGTTTCTGTTGCAAGACATGTGCCGGAGCACCCCAAATCCGAATATGATTCATGGTGGGCTTACACCTTTTCCACAATTCTATTGGTGTCTTTGAAACCGACTTGGACGGAGCTAAGTTCAATAGATACATAGCAGTTTCTAAGGTATATCCCCAGAATGAATCAGAAAGAGATGAATAACTGAGCATAGATCTTGTCATTTCTAAAAGGGTTCTATTTCTCCTTTCAAAGAACTCCATTCGTGGGGTGTCCTTGGAGAAGATAATTGTGAAACTATCCCCTCTTTGGTCGTAAGACTGAACTCTCCAGATAGGTACTCACCCCCTCGATCAGATCGAAGAGTCTTAATTTGAACACCAAGATGCTTTTCTGCCTCAACCTTGAACTCTTAGAATTTTTCCAAAAGCTTCAGACTTGTGACGCATCAAGTGCACATGTCCAAATCTAGAGTAATCATCAGTAAATGTGATGAAATACTGATAACCGCCTCTGGCTTGGACATTTATTGGTCCACATACATCAGTATGTACCAATTCCAGCTGAAGTGTGACACGTTTTCCCTTGGCCTTGAAGGATCTCTTGGTCATTTTACCCTCTAAACAAGATTCACATACTGTTATCGGTTCAAAGTTCAGGGATTTTAAAATCCCACTTTTGACCAAACCTTGTATCCTGTTAGAGTTAATATGACCCAATCTCAAATGCCAAAGATAAGTTTCATTGGAAACTTTTCTTTTCTTTGATGAATTAATATGCTCAACATCTCTTAATTCAACATGATTAACTTCACAGGGAACAAGATTAAGGAAATAAAGACCATTAAACATTACACCAGAACAAATAAAAGAAGATGAACTTATTATTGAAACTGAGGAATTAAACTGAACTGTCAAACCATGTTTAACCAAACAACTAACAGAAATTAAATTCCTCTTAAAATTTGGAATAAATAAACAGTCTTCTAAAACCAAAGTTCTGCAATTATCAAAAGATAAAATAACTTGTCCCACGCTAGTGCGGACATAAGCTCCCATTTCGAAGCTTCAAAACTCTTTGTCCTTCACTTACGTGCAAGCTATGTTTGAACCACGCAAAGAGTAACAAACATGGTCATGGCTCTGAATCAATGATCCATTTATCATTGTAATTCTCCACTAAACAAGCCTCAATCACATGTAAATTACCCATACCTGGTTGATTCATGCGTGGGCAATTTTTCTTCCAATGCCCCTTTTCGCACTTGAAGCACTTGCCTTTTGGGCGCTTCATTGCAAGCTTTTTGGCAACTAGAATACCCGATTTCTTCTTTTTCTTGTTCTTGTTCTTTCCCTTGGGTTTCCCCTTAGGTTTCAGAACTTTCACCAAAAAAAATGCACCGCCCGCTTGACTAGAGATCGTTTAGCACTCTCAAGCTCGTGCATCGTTGAGTGAGGTCAAGATTCATCTTATTCATATTATAATTCATCTTGAATTGATTGAAGTATTCAGCAAAGTGATTGCAAGAGAAGGTCGACTTTTACTTCTTGTTCAAATTTGACATCATCGTCTTCAGCCTTCTTGAAGTTTGCTATCATTGTTAGACAATGATCCCGCACACTTCCTTCAGACATCAATGTCTTGGTGACTGAATTCAGCGCATTTTGCCTAGCAGAGCTGCTAGACGTAGCAAACATGCCATCAAGAGTCTGGAGCATTGTTGCTCCTCTCTCAATCATGCTCACTTGCTCCTGAAGGTGATTGGCGAGGCGGCTAAAATATAGCAGCGAACCGCCTCATTCGCCTTCTCCCATCTTTCCTTCTCCCGCTGAAATTGAGTCTCAGTATTGCCTCGTACGCATCTGTCAGAGTGCATACCGCATAGGGGTAGTTAGAACAAAGTTGAGCTTTTCAAATTGAAGAACAATATCCAAATTAGTTTTTCATTGTTTGTAGTTTGTACCATCCATAGGTTTTTGGCTCAAGATTGTAGCTAAAGGATTGAGTGAAGACATTTTTCTGAAAATAAGGAAAAACACACTAATTACAAACTATAATTAACAACAAACAGATATAGCGTTAGTAGATTCTAATAACTACTATTCGTTTATTGTTTAACAATCGATTAGTTATCTTTATAAGGCTTACGATGGGTAAGATACTTGTAAAACTAATACTGTCATTTTGGGCCTTCAGTTCCATTGCCAGAGCCTCGATGGGAGGGTTAACAATTTTATCAAAGTTGAATGTATGTAACCATTGTTTACTTTCAAAATTATCTTTAGTGTCTAAGTGTTGCCGACGATGGGCCGTACAAACTTTACTAAAATTTTGAAAATATTAGGGTTTAATCTAGTGAAATCCGATTATCCTTATCCGATGGGGCTTCAGCGATAACCATTTCACTAATAAACCCACAATTGGGGCCCGTAGGTTTGAAAATTAAATGCTTAATTAAAACCTTCACCCATTCAATATTTTAAATTTAGAATTTTCAATTTCCAAGAATTGTTCAATTTAGAGTATCCTTTGCCTGAGATCAACATCTTTAATTGAAATCATTAGGTATCTAAAATCAAGTCATGATTGGCAGAGTTTGCTTCACATGACCATTTTAAATAACCCACAAATCACTCTCAAAAATGCAATTCTCTTAGGAAATTTCCTGGATTATTTGTCTAGATTTTAATTCCACAATTAATTAATCCAATTATTATTCTAGATTTTAATTTAAAATCATAATAATTTATAATTAGTTTAGTGGATAACCTAAATAATCTCGCATAATAACTATCATACTAGTCGATTCAAGACATAATAGCTACTATGCGGTTATGACATGTGATTATGCAACAATATGGCATCTTCCTATTCTATATGGCATGTTATTACAAACATCATGTTAATCGCACATATAATTCATACAATTCAATAAAAGCATTAAATAATTAAACAATAACTTTAATCCTTGGCTTCTATTTAAAAAATAAAAATAAAAATTACAACTTTGGAATTCCTCTTTCGTCCAGCCCAAAGTATCTGTCTCAAGCCCCTTTAGGGTATTCATGGGCCCAAAAGCCCAAAGACCCACTCCTTGGTGAGAAAACCTTGGGATGCAATAGAGGAACCCTAGCCGTCAGGTCTGCCGCGCCGTCAGCCGAAGTCATCTTAGCACGATAACTCCAGGGGAAAGACCGACATGGGGAGACGAGAACACGGCCGCCAGAACCACCCAAAAAGGGTGGCCCACGCGCCCTCACGCGCTGCTCCAGTGCCGGAGCATGAAGGCCACTCGCAGACGCTCGTGGCGGCGCGTGGTGGCTCTCCTGGCCTCGGTCCACCCCCCATGTTGCTCGTCTTTCCGTCCTCTTTCAAACCACATATGGATCATCCAAATCTGAGGTCCAGAGGTCCATAAAAAGTATCTGACAGTGTCGAGTGTTCATTTTCTTCGCAGTTTCTCGATCTCGAACTTTTACATAAATTTGAAAAATACATAGAGATTGCGAAAAAACATAAGATCATTGCAAGGAGGAAACCTAATCATATGAGATTAGCCTCCTTGTTACAAATCAAGAAATACACGAGAAAATCTAACCATGGATTAAAGCGATTAACCAATTAAAATTAAAACTAATATCAAATATGAATTATAAACGAATAATTCTCATGAAATAAATAACAAATATAGAAAGAGATGCCATATTTTTCTTTTCTTTTTTTTGAAAAATCCGAAATTAATCACATGAAAAAATCAAAGCTAGTTCTTTTCCTCATCGCGATTCTGCTCTGATACCAATTGTAGGAATCTCACCAGAAACGCGGAAGCGAATCGTACCACACGATGTAGGAAAAGTTAAAATCTTCATCATTTTGATTACCTGGAAAAATGCAGCGATTTGAAAGCCTCTCCACGAACAGTCGTAGTCCGCGCTATGATCGATCTTCCAGACTATCTCTCGAGGGGGATAAGATGGTTGTGTGGGCAACCGTTCAGATGATGAACGTCTACCTCTAGGGTTTGTTTCTGATGAAAGCCTCCTATTCTTCTTATTTTCTCACAAGGAGGTGAAAGTGGGTTTATATACTACTACATCCAAGACCTAACCCTAAACCACATGGGCCATAGGGATCTTGGGTTGTAGTCTCACTTAAGCCTTATTGGGCTTAAGTGACTAAAGAGCACATTAACCCAACAGTGGCCTATGTCGCAAAAGCTTGGAGTCACCATGAAATCTGAAGAAAAGGACCTAATGGGTAAAGCATTGATGAAACGTGTCATGCAAACCTGGATCCCAGCAAGCAGTACACTTTTGGAAATGATGATATTCCATCTTCCATCCCCATTAAAAGCGCAAAAATATCATGTTGAAAACTTGTATGAGGGACCTCTCGATGATCAATATGCCACAGTGATCAGGAATTTTGATCCCGATGGATCCCTAATGCCTTATGTCTCAAAAACTGATTCCTGCATCTGATAAGGGTAGGTTTTTTGATTTTGGCCGTGTCTTCTCTGGTAAGGTTTCCACGGGTTTGAAGGTCAGAATCATGGGACCAAACTATGTCCCTGGGGAGAAGAAGGACTTGTATGTTAAGAATGTACAAAGAACTGTCATCTGGATGGGAAAGAAGCAAGAAACTGTTGAGGATGTGCCTTGTGGTAACACAGTTGCTATGGTTGGTCTGGATCAATTTATTACCAAAAATGCTACATTAACAAATGAAAAGGAAGTGGATGCCCATCCTATCCGAGCAATGAAGTTTTCTGTTTCACCTGTTATACGTGTTGCTGTTCAGTACAAGGTTGCATATGATCTTCCAAAGCTTGTTGAAGGCCTCAAACGTTTGCAAAATCGAATCCTATGGTTGTGTGTACTGTGGCAGAGTCTGGAGAGCACATTGTTGTTGGTGCAGGAGAACTTCACCTTGAGATTTGTTTGAAGGACTTGCAAGAAGATTTTATGGGCTCATAAAGTCTGACCCTGTTGTGTCCTTCCGTGAAACTGTTCTGGAGAGATCTTGCCGTACTGTGATAAGCAAATCACCCAACAAGCACAACCATCTGTACATGGAGGCAATGCCAATGGAGGAAGGGCTTGCAGAGGTAATTGATGAAGGCAAGATTGGACCCAGACATTATCCGAAGGTTCGTTCTAAAATATTATCTGAAGCTTTTGGTTGGGACAAGGATCTTGCCAAGAAAATTTGGTGTTTTGGACTTGAGACCATGGGACCCAACATGGTAGTAGATATGTGTAAGGGAGTGCAGTACCTGAACAAAATCAAGGATTCTGTTGTTGCTGGATTCTAGTGAGCATCAAGAGAAGGTGCAATGACTGAAGAGAACATGAGGGGCATTTGTTTTAAAGTTTGTGATGTCACACTCTTCCATCAATATATCATACATCAAAGCATTATAGCACAACACAACGAGTAAAACGGTTTGGGTGTAGTATACTGATAATATATTATAAATCTTAGGTATAAATTTAAACATAATTACATAAATTTTCTACAAATATTCTTCTGAATAATCTAAAACCGGTCCGGCACCTCCATTTGCTAACATTCGCTACTTTGTCCTAGGAGCTTCTTCCAATATGCTATACAATTCACAGGTAGCAACTAGGGCCATAATGCACACAGCGTTGACTGAAGAATAGCACACAGTCAATCCTGGAACAAGCAGTCATATATGCACACAACGATGACTGCAAAGCACACAATAAGTTCTGGATCCACAACACTGGAAAAACAACAACTCAATGCAAATAAATGTGTGTCCCAAACACAGATCCACAATCATGGTATAAACACGCATACACAGTTATACAGAGTACATGATATTAGAGTTACTAGCTGATTGATTTTTAATCCAACAATTTAGTTTCACCTCCTTAAGTCCTCCGCTGATGTCACTTCCTAAAATATTAAATAATATTCATCACTTATGTAAACTCTTCAAAAATTCAAATAATACTTGTATTAATTACCATTTAGTCCTTCCTTAACTAAAAGTCCTTTATTAACTACCAAAATGCCAAAATTTCCAATTTTGCCCTTTTCAACTTCATTTTCAGCTTTTCCTAGAATTTCCAAAATGTATCACTAATCTTGAAAAACTCATAATTAATTACCTACATATCAAAATCAAGTGCTTCCAAATCCTAAATGATCCTTGATATGTCTGTTTTCAAATAAATATATCCCCATCATCCCTAAAAATACGTGCTTTTCCAATTTTACCAAAATGCCCTTATTGTCCAGATTTTATTTTCAGAATTAACAGTCAACTTCAAAAATTTATAATTTTTGTACAAAACTCTAAAAATTACAAATTATCTATCAAATTAAAGCTTATGATGTCTACTTCAATTCTGGAAAATTTTATAATTATTTGACCTAATCTTATTAGTCAAACAAATACGCCACAAGCTTACTGACCCTAATAGAATTTCCACTGAACAGTTTTGTAACTTCCTTAATTAAATTATTAGGCTTCCAAAATTATTAATTAACCTTAATCCCACACTATTTTCCATTGTAAACAATTTGGGAAGGTCAAAACAACCAAAATCATGTTGCTCCTTTGTGCTTTGGTCTAGTCAAAATTACCATCTTCATTGGAACTTATTTTATCTTTTTAATCCATATGATTTTATGTAAATCTTGGCCTTTTTACTTCATATTGAAGCCTAATTTGTCCTTAAATATACATATCAAGTCTTTATATGGCATCTTCATCTTCAAAGTATGGTCTTCAAATCTACAAAATAAGGGTATATTAATTCAAAATAATGACATATTCAAGTGCACAAGGTCATGTAGGCACTTACTTACACCCTTGTGAAGCCTTTGGCCTTCCTTCCCTTCCTCCCAACCTTTCGGCCTTAGCTTAGAAAACATCATGAGCATTAGTTTCCTTAAATTTCTCTTCCTTCTTCCTTCTTTGCCTTGAGCTTTGGTGCTCTTCTTTCCTTGGGACTCTAGGACAAAAATTACATAAACAAGAGGGACTAGATGGCATTTTATAATTGTTGTCCAATGGCCCAAATGCCCCTTATGCTAATTGACTACTTTACCCACACTACAAAAAAACCATCATTTGTAGTATTAATTTGTAGTGGTCACATGTAACTGCTACTGAAAGATTATCACCAAGAGGGGGGTGAATTGGGTGATCTAAAATTTTCTTCGAAAACCTATGAAACTGGCTACCAAAAACAGAGTATAACAAAGAGGGATAGAGAAAGATTAGACACACAAGATTTATACTGGTTTGGTCCAAATCCTTGATCTACGTCCAGTCTCCAGACTCTCCGGGGTTTCACTAACTCAAATGATTACACACTTTGTAACTCTCGGAGTAATTCTCTCACTAGAACTTACTCCCCCTTACAAGTTGTAATCAATTGTCCCAATCCCAAAGTCCCACTACCTTGAGATTCTTACCAAGATTGATAATCAATGATAAACTCTCTAAAAGAGCAGATGTATAAGCACTGAATATTTAAATATCCAAAGATATTATCTAATTGAGTAGAAATAGTAAATGCTTAAATCACTGATTGAATACACAAAGTTTCAGTAGGTGAATAATTGAATGCTTCTGGCTTTTATAGTTGATGACATTAACGACCGTTGAAGAGAGATCAATGAGCCGTTGAGTGTAATGTTCATATTCGTTGAAGTCGAACGTTACTCCGTCTCTTTGTATTCTTCCGAGCTTAGCCGTTATTCTTCGTTGACATTCTTCATTCGATTTGTCCATTAAGACTCAGTTAGAATGTTGACTGGAAATGGCCGGAATGCTTTATGATTGCTCAAAAGATCAATTTCCACTTTCGTGCTTCGTCTCTGCTAAGCATTTAATGCATTCTGACACAGATTTGCTTTAGAGTAAATTGGTGTTTAAACCAAGTTAAAATCATCTGAAACTCATTAGCAAACTGATTAAACTTTGTTACGAATAGTAGTGATAAGTAATATGAAGTACCCAAAGTATAAGATTTACAGATTACGAAAACGAGGATTTCAAAAGCTGAAATATCTAATTTGAGTCATCCATTGTTAACTCGAGTTGCTTGACTCATTTTCAAATCAGAGAAGAGTTTTGGCAAAACCTTGACTCGAGTCACATGGACTTAACTCGAGTCATTCTTGCAACAATATATTTGGAGCTCTCTGTAATTCACTTGACTCGAGTTAACTCTCAGTGACTTGAGTCATATCAGTTTCTCAAAAAGCTGCTATCGGGTTTGGACTTTGAGAAATCTTTGAAAACATGCCTTGACTCGAGTCATTAAATGGCTGACTCGGGTCATCTTTAAACAATGAATATTATTTGAAAAGATTGAGACATCTGACTTGAGTCATACAAGATTGACTCGAGTCAAAAGCTTTTTACAAATTGATTTTACAAAACTATAACTCGAGTCATATAAATTTGACTCGAGTCACTGTGTTCAAAGATCATTTTAGCTTTTGACACAGAGAGGTATGACTTGAGTCATATCAGTACAAGAGTTTTATTGTTATTGAACCAAGTTAACTTTCGAATTAAAAACCTTTGGCTTGAATCAATAACAATCTTTTGGATTTACAATTGCCAGTTATCATTAAAACACATAGAGAACTAACATTCTCCCCCTTTTTTATGATGACAACACTTGTAATTCAAAGAGAAATTGAATTTTATTAAGATAACACAGAAATGAAAGAGTAGATAGCAAATGGATAAAATTCATTCATTTCAAATAGAAGTCGAGTACAGAAAGTTAAGTACATAGCAAGAGAATGAAGTACATGAACATAGACAACATGAAAATACAACAACAAAAACTAAATGAAACACAGAGACTGCTTACTGTTGCTACTTTCATTGCTTCACTTCTTCATTATTTGCATCTTCACTTTTCTCTTTCTCTCCCCTTTTGTCATCAGGAAAAATGGGAGGATCAGAGGCCTACTGTTGCTACTTTCATTTCTTCACTTTTCTCTTTCTTCACTTCTTCATTCTTTGCAATACAAACATGTTTTTATAATTTTTCAGATACATAGGGGAACATCAGCAGGAGGACACTGGATGTTCCTGGGGTCACTCTGTTGGAGGGGCCTTGCGTCGTAGTCCCCTGGAACAAGAACACGGACCAGCCAATCAGCAACGATGGTCACCTGTTCAACCAATTCCTGTTGGAATTTGGTGTAGTTCCCCCTCAACTTCAGGGATTGGAAGCATGTTCCGAAGGGGAGAAATGATAAAGCATTTGAGGATGTTATCCAGGTAAGTTATGTTGTTTAATTTAATTTTACATGTAAATAGTTATAATTTGTGGCTTATTAATTAATTAATTAATTAATTACTTAATAATTAAATTAGACATAGGCTAAGTTTAAAGTGCAAGGTACCGTGAAGAGGTACGCACATCGAAGATAGGGGACTATTTGGGAGAGCCGGAGGGGTCGTCTCTACACCAACAGGAATGGATCGAGATGGGACGATTCCTTTGCAGCAGTTGATCGAGAACGTCCAAGATGGCGTCAACCCAAATGATTGGGTGGGTTTTGTCCAATACAGGAAGAGTCCGGAGGGAAAGGTAGGTTTTTTTAAATAATTATAGTTTAAATTTTGTTTAAATATAGTTTAAATTATAAATTTAGTTTAACAAAAGTTTAAATTAATTTATAGTTTAAATTTTATTTAATTATAGTTTAATTATTAGTTAATTTATAGCTTAAATTTTCTTTAAATTAATTTGGTTTAAATTTAGTTTAAAAATATAAATATAGTTTAAAGTAATTTATAGTTTACATTTGGTTTAAATTAATTAATAGTTTTAATTTAGTTTAAAAATATTTTTAATTAATTTTTCGTTTACATATAGTTTAACTTAATTTATAGTTTAAATTTAGTTTAACCATAGTTTAAATATTAGTCAATTTATAGTTTAGATATAGTTTAAATTACTTTATAGTTTACATATAATTTACAAGATATCAAAATAATAATTAATTTCACTTAACATTTTGTTTGATCTTCCTTGCAGGCTTTGTCCTAAAGGAACACCGAAGCCGGGCACATCGGAGGATCCATCACACACGGGATACAAGATGTTTTTTTGTGACCTACTGTGAGTTGGTATGTTGAAAGTTAAATTAATTTTAAGTTTAAATGATTGATTGTTTTATTTTGAAATAACAAGTAACATTTTTTCCATATTTTTTTTGTAGGGATGACGACGAAGATTGAGAGAGAAAATTATGCTTACGATTTAATCTATAATCTTTTATTATTATTATTATTATTATTATTATTATTATTATTATTATTAAACCGCTACAAACACATAACCGCTACAAAAACCATAGCCTTAACCGCCACTACATGAAACCGATACAAAAAGCGTCATCTCAACCGCTACAAAGTGGTAAGTAGATATTAATATAAATACCCCCACCAAACTCCATTTAATACACTGCTCATAGTTTCGTTTTCTACACACGTTTTCTCTCATATTTCTACATTTTCTCAAAAAGGTTAAGTGTTTGAAAATGGTAGTAAGCGTATTTGTTCAACCAGATCATATATGATGATTATCGAAATATTTCTTTTTTCTTCTACATTTATGATAATATTTTTCTTAAATTTACAATCATACGGATATTTTTCAACTTTCTTTCTACTTTCACATACATTATTCCATCTACTTTCACATAGGGGTGAGAATTCGGTTTTTTGGTCCGATATTCGGTTAAAACCAAAAACCGAAATACATGTATTTTTATCAACCAAACCAAAACCAAAGTGAATAAAAAACCGAACCAAAAAAAATGGAATATTTCGGTTCGGTTTTTCAGTGATTTCAGTTTTTGGAGAGTTCAAAAAAAATATATTAATAGAAGCAAAATTATGAAGAGTTCCTTTTTTTTTTTTTGCCCAGAAAATAATAGAATACCAAGTGTGTGAAATGAATACTAAATTAAAAAGCAATAAATTCCACGTGTTATCGAAAGTGAAGTAAAAAATATGAAAATAGAGATCCAAACAATCCACTGCAACTACAATAAATGATATGCAAAAAATTGTAACTACATCACAAACTCAAAAACAACTCTGCGACTGTGCGAGTGGGGTAGGGTTTTGACTTTTGACGATTTTCATGTTTAAAGTAAGGAAAAATTGAAAGGAAGGCTTGGATAATTGGGCTGGGTCTGGAGGTGACATGGGTCCACCTTTTTATAGGAAATCTTTTTTTAAATAAACGATTAAAAAAATTCATATTTGGAAGAAAAATTCAAAGGAAACAAAAATTCACTGTACAATGCTGTTTTATAGCAATTTCGGTTTTTCGGTTAAATCGAACCGAAAATCGAAATAAGCATATTTTATAAACTGAAAAAAAAAACCAAAAACTGAATAGATGAAAACCGAAAAACCGAACGACTTCGATTCGATTCGGTTCAGATTCTTATGATTTTTTCACCCCTACTTTCACACACATTATTTTTAGAATTAAATACTATTTAAATAAACTAATAATTACTTGTTATTATACCTACACATTCTCATTATTTTACACCTATATAATAACCATATATAATCAAATATCATATTTTAATATCATTTATTTTTACTACAAATATAAATTATTGATAATACAATATTTAGTTAATTAATATAATGATTAAAAAAATTATTTTTTAAAAAAATTTTAGTCATTTGTAGCGGTTAATAAACCGCTACAAATATGAAAGAAAAAAATTGAAAAAAGAGGCAAAAGTTTTTTTCAAAAAAAATGACGGGAAAAGTTTGTAGCGGTTGTAAACTGACACAAATATGAAAAAATTTAAAAAAGGCAGCAAAACTTTTTTTACAAAAAAGATGATGGGAATTTTGTAGCGGTATACAACCGCTACAAATATGAAAAAGAATTAAAACTAGCGGCAAAACTTTTTTCCAAAAAATGGCAGGAATATTTTGTAGCAGTTACATAACCACTACACAATAATTTGAAAGTTTGGCGCAATTTGTTGATATAATTAGTAGTGGTTAAGTAACCGCTACAATATTGGTCAATTTCACAGTGTAGCAGTTTGTTAACCGCTACTAATGTCTCACACACGACGTCAGCCCAGCCTCATATAGTGGCGGTCATTTGAAACCGCTACAGATATAGTTGCGGTTAAGGCATATGTAGTAGCGTTTTTATTAACTGCTACAAATCCGCTTGCAATGTTGCATTTTGTAGCAGTTTTTGTAATCGTTATTAATGCAATTTGTAGCGTCTAAAACCGTTACAAATACACCATTTTAGCCGCTACAAAAGGTCATTTTGTTTTGTAGTGCCTTGCTTTGTAGTCCCTTTTACATATATTTGCATCTTCTCTTCTCCTCTCCTATACTTGGCCGAATTAGGGCCTTGCTTGGTACTCCAAATTTACCTTAATCATGTGGTGAAATCTTGGCTTGCATGTCCCCCTTCATTGCATGTCAAAATTTGTGGTGAAAGAGAAGGTAAAATCATCACTTTTTACTCCTTTCCAACTTGCTTTGTTGACTTCATGTGGTTCCATAAATTTTACCTACCTCTTATTACATCTTTTGCCACTTCTTTTACTTGCATTGTTGGCACTTTTATATGCATATATTCCACCTACCACATGATGTGGCAAATTTTGGTTCATTGCTTACTCTTTTATCCTATTTCACAGGATAAAATTTCATCTCATGTTCTCCTCCCTTTTCAGCCGAAATTTATTGGCTTCTTTGTGAAGCATTGTATCATCTTTTACAACCTCATTTTCATGCATAAAATATCTTATTACTTAGTCACGTAATTATTCCCTAACATGCCATGTGGAAAAATTCCCTTGTATTTTCTTTTGGCTACTTGGAGCAATATAGGCCATACACGTATGCATATGTCTTCAATTTGTCTCCTTCCTCCTATTTTGGCAAAAATTTATGTATTAAGAAAGGGATCCAAATTGTCTTTATTTCTTCCAATCACTTGCGCTCTTGACCAATTATTTTAACTATTCCTTAAGTTAATATTTAATAAAATCATAATTTCCCTTTTCCTTTCCTATTATTTTGAAAATAACAATAATAATAGAGTATCCAAACTCTATTTTTAAATAATCCCAAAATAACCACAAAATCTTTAAAAATTTACTTATTGGCAAAAATCAACAAATAATCTCCTAAATAGGCAAATAATAATCATTATGGACATTTTATTCCTCAAATGTGTTTATTAGGATACATTCACATATCCTTCATTTGCCAAAATTTTATGTCTTCAATTGGTCATTGGAATATCAATTCTATATAATATTTACAAAATTTAATATCATACTTCCTGAATCGAGCTAGTTATCTGCCTAATATAGGTTTATCTTCAAATTTCTCAGCTCAAAATTCAAGATATTACAAGTGATGTTGTTATTCACGCCGATGCTAGTGAGAGAGGAGGCGGTCAAATCATTCCAACTGCAAGAAGAGTCTTTTATGCTTCACAATTGACTGCCAAGCCCAGGCTTCTTGAGCCTGTTTACCTGGGGGAAATCCAAGCTCCAATCTACAGTGTTCTTAACAAAAAATGCAGAGGTCTGGCGCTCCACTTTATAACATTAAATCATACCTCCCTGTCATTGAGTCTTTTGGGTTCTCAAGCACATTGAGGGGAAATCCTACGAGTGTGTTTTTGTATTTATTATTTTTAGCCAAATTAGTTTGTCTTGACTTATAAATTAATATATAATCTAATAATATATAATATGTTATGATTAAATAATTTATTTAGATTCTTTAATCTCTCTAAAAAAGTTAACCGGGTCTTTATATTAAGGATCAGTTAGAGTACGATATCATTAGATCCAATGGAGCTAGAGTACCACAATCAACATAATTCTAATGGCTTCTTTTAATTGAGGTAAGAAACAATGGCTTCTTTGAAGGGAAATCCTACGAAAAGAATTTTAAAAATGCTAAAAGATTAAAAAAAACAAAAAGTGTTTTCAGTATTCACAATACCAGATATGTGTTATATATAATTTGTCCTTTGAAAAATTGAAATGAAATGACATAAATACCCATTTATGTATGTATGTTAAAAATATATATATATTATCTCCCCTGCGCTGGCCATTGGCAGTCAGGCATCAGCTTCCAATGACAATTTAGAGTATCACCAACAACCAGGCTGTTGAAAGACGATGCAAATCTCATCACAAAAATAATTACCATGGTGCTCATGATAACGATAAGCAGTGAAACTGATTCATGTGGGTTTGTATGTGTACATATTGTCAAACATTGGCGGACCCCCCCCCCCCCCCCCCCCCCCTTTTTTTTTTTTTTTTAAAAAGGGTTTGTATGTGTACATAGTGTCAAACATAGGCGGACACAAGGGGTAGGGGTGGCCCCCGCCCCCCTATTTTTTTTATTTTTTATTTTTAAAATATATATAAATATGAGTCTCTCAAAATGTAAGGTGGGGAACTTTGTTTTCAACATATAAACCCATCAAGCTTGTCGCAAAACATGGTTCAGGATCTGGAAAAAATATATATATATATATATATATATATATATATATATGAAAAAAAAAAAATGGGGCTCACCATCTTTAATATATCCCCAACCCCACTTTTTTTCCAGTTTTCCAAGATCGCCTTCTTCTTCTGGCTTGCGGCTCGTCTGCTATTTTTTTTTCCAACAACTTATGATAAATTTTGAGAATGAATAAAGTACTCAAAATCACTTTTTTTTAGTAAATTTCCTTTATGAAATTTATTATACATGATTTTATCTTTCTAATGATACTATTTTTATACTGATCAGAGAATATTTTAGGGTCGGAATTTTGGGCAAATTTTAAGTTTTGTTAAAAGACGACTAAAAGAATATAGATGATGACTAATAGTTAATTTTTAATCAGTTTAATTTTGTTAATAATAATATTTTTAAAATCATATTGGTCATGAAATAATTTATACGTTTGTAGGTAATTATGAGAAAGAGTGCTAGATACTTATTTTAGTGCGAGAAAAAAGGACTAAAATTAGCCTACCAATAAGGTGAACCTTGATCCAAATATTTTATTTTCGCCCCCGTGAGTAAAATTCCTGGGTCCGCCCCTGGTGTCAAACCTTCAACTTCACGGAATGCTCAAGAAGAACATAGGGCCTGTTTGGGTTGGCGGTAGGAGCGGTGACTTAAAAGCTATCTGACTTTTATAAAAGCGGTAGAAAAAAGTCAGGTTGTAAATGTGATTTGTGTTTGGATTGTCGGTTTGACTTTTTTGCGTAAGTAGCTTTTTTCTTAATCTGAGCGATGAGTGTTTGGATTATTATTTGAAAAGTCATTTAAGATGGAAAATGATGAAAATGGCATTTAATCATATTGAGTACTTATTATACATATTAGTTGTATATATTAGGATAATAAAAATTTTAATTTTAATTTAGAAAAAAGTTAAATGATTATTAAAAAATTAATAAACAATAAAGTCCTTAATTAAATATATTTAATGGATAATTTTTTTTATAAAATAAAATGCATACAAATAATATAAAATAAAATGCATACAAATAATACATATATTAGTTGTATATATTAGGATAATAAAATGCATACAATAAAGTCCTTAATTAAATATATTTGGAAAATTCCACCCCCAAAAAATGAACAGGAAATAATAAATATTTATTTTTTAAATTTATTGAATGGTTCAGAGATTTCAAAATGTAAAGATTATCCTAACTATATAAATAAAACTTTCACTTTATTTTTTATATATATATATATATATATATATATATATATATATATATATATATATATCGCGGACCCCTACTATGATTTATTAAACCGAAATGCATGGAAAAAATTTAAAGTTAAATAATTTTTACCAAAAAGAAGACTGTGTTTACGTCAAAATTATTAAGAGAAAAATAAAAAATTCAAATAACCTTCATTTCAGCAACAGAAATTTAAAATAGGGCCCACAATTCCCAAGTTACTTGACAGTCCAGAAAAATTGGGGATAGTGACGGAAAGCACGGGATTAAGTCCAGTGGCGTGGGCAAATAAGCTCTAAATTGGGGCGTTGATTAAGTCCAGTGGCGTTTGGGTAATTGAGAAAAGTCCAGCCAACGTACTGTCCAATCCAAACAAGGCTCAGTGGGCTTTTTTTCTCACTGGCCATTTGCTTTAAAGCCACTGATTTTTTTACACTATAATACTGATTAAAAAGCCAGCCCAAACAGGACCATAAGCAAAAGGCAAGGGGAGGGGAGAGCAGACTACATTACCATTTGTTATCCGTGATAATAAGATATGGTCCAAGTCAACATTTGCTGGCCACTTTCATTCTTGGTTCACACTAGACTTTTGAAGGTGGGTCCAAATTTATATTTTAATTTAATATTAATGAAATTATATCTTCTTTAAATGGGCCCACAAAAGAATGACTTTAGGCCCAAACAACTTATACTCTTATTAAATGGATCCTCCGATTCGGATTCCTTGTGCAATGAGTCCCTTGAACCCTGATAAGAAGCGGCGGCAAGACTTGAGAGGTGAAGAGAAGTTTCTCTATAAATTTTGCTGAGGAAACCCTTCGCATCTTCAAGCTTTAAAGATGCAAAAGTAACCTCAAACTTTTGTCTTTCCATGAAAACTTGTGAATATCACGTGCAATCGTTTTCTTGCTCAAGGCCTTCAAACAAGTTTTGATGTTACTGTTTTAGAATTGTTTCATGCTTTATGCAGAAATTGTTTCTTTTTTCCTTCTTTCTTATCTTCAAAGTTCTTCAAATGCTTTGATGTAGAATCTAACTGGGTGATTTATTATGCTTGGTTCCTTCTTTGTTCTCTAAGTTTTAAATAACTGTATTGCATGTTTGAGATCTTGTTCTTCTTTATGGTGACTGCTTAATGTGATAAATTTATTAGTTGAATAAACACTGGCATGGAGTTTCTGGGCTTTTTTGCTCTTATTGTTTCTTTTGCAGCAGAGTACTCACTATTCTGGAAGAACAAGAATGATCTCATAGAGGAACATGGTTTTTTTTTAAAAAAATAAAATAAAAAAATTCCCGGATTTACTTGTGAGTTTTTCAATCTTGGGATTTTGTTGCAGCATATGGCTAAGCAAAATGATGAGGATTTTAAAGTCTGAAAATGTCATGTGGAATACTTCATTCATATGCCTTCAAAGTTCTCTGATTGCTTTGCTGCTGCCATTTGTTGTTCTAACTAGTAGTAGATGTATTTTCACACAGCTTTTGGAACTATAAAATGAATTAAGATGTTATATTATGGACCTAATTGAACCATAACTAACTTTTATATTGTGAGCCGGAGTTAGGCTAGATTTCCTTTGTGACATTTTTCCCAAACAAAAGGAATACTTCTCTCTTCTATACTATTTGATTCACTAATGAAAAGGGAATGGCATTGGCAGGGATAAAAGGACCCTCTTAATTTTTCAATTTTTCCTTAATATTATATAGGCATTCTCCAAAATTTATTCAAAGTTTGTTTATATATGCTTTTAGATATAAGCTCCTTTTGCATTTTCTTCCCTCATTGATAAATGGGTGGGGTAACCATGTAGGATCTTATATGGTGAGCTATTGGGCTTCTCATGTTCTGTACTTGGATTCCTTGTATGTCTCATAGGAGAAGCTAATTATATGTGAAAGCACCAAAATTTTCATATCTAATAAGCTTTAATCTGTTAGATTATACGAGCATGGGGCAACAAAAATGTACATCGTCCATGGTTCCATTTTATGCATGGAAAAAATGGCAATTACCAATTCTTCAATGGCATTTACAAGTTCAGTAATGAGATTTACAAGAGTATTTGTTGATGGAAAAAATGTTAAGAAGAATATATATATTTGTTCATGCATATATATATCGAAGGAACCCCCATGGGGGTGGGGGTGGGGGTTCAAACCCCACCTCCTCACTTTCAATGTATCTTTTTTTTTTAAAAAAAAAAAAAAAACCCCCCCCCCCCCCCAAAAAAAAAAAAAAAAAAAAACCCATTGCTTTGGATTTCAAGCCGGTGGTTGGTCCTCGGGCGGCCAAGCTGCTTTGTGTCCCTTCGGCTAGGGTCATTTTTATTTTTTATTTATTTAAAACTAAAGGTAAAAGGGTAAATTCATCCGAATTTGTAAATCCCCATATGGTCCTTAGTACCTTAAAGTCCTTTAACAAATTCAACAGATATTTGGAAGTTTTGCAAATTCAAATGGTATTTAAATGTAATTTTCCCTATTTTAAATTTCATTAATTGCAATTTCCTTCACTTCTTGAATGTAATTCAAACTATCAAATAGGACTAAATTTGGAATTTTTTCAATTTTCAAACAAAGTTAATAGTTTAACCATATTTCCTTCGTTTTGAAGAGGTGTGGTTAAGATGATTTATAATAAGTACACGAGAAAATATATAACTTGGTCTTTGAACCTTTAATGGATGTTTTTTCATGTTTGATCAACCTTTCTCAATTCCTAATATGCATGGAACCTGACCTCAATCTTTTGGGTTTCTTTCGTTCAACACAGAGGAGGGGAGTTGAAGATCAAGATGAATTTTAATATGACTTTGTTTGGATTGATTAGAGGGGAGGGGGAAGTTATAGTGTTACTTTGTTTAGTTTAGGAAGAGAAAGGAGGAAATTTTTTTTATATGGATAACTTTTTTTAAATTTTATTTAACTTTTTTTAAAAAAATTTGGATAAAGATGCAAAAATACATGTGTTTTACTCTTAAGAGCGGCCAACACCAAATGCTTTTTTTAGGTGCAAAACTACACATCAACTTTCAAAATCAGAGCAAAAATACCATCACCGTTAAAAGAGTGTAATTGCTGTTATTTTTGTGGTGGGCCCCACCCTATTAAAAAAACCAAAAATGCCCATGTTTTTTGAATTCCCCTCATTGTCGTTCTCTTCTATCTGTAGATCCCTTCTTCCCTTCACCCCCATTTCCTTCTCGTTGTCGTTTGAAGCAAGCAATACCGGTACTACTTGACCAAGAATCCTCTTAATTATCTAGTTGCCAATTATGCATACTAAGGTATTTCAAATCTAGAACCTTCTTGATTTTTGAGCTTTGTTTTTGTCGATCACCTTATGGAAATCTGAGATTTCTCTTAGGTAATCAAATCTTGAAGGTAGAGAATCGGCTTCTCGTGTATGTTCTTGCACGCATCATTAGAGGCGGACAAATCGATGAATGTACAAGAATCTCACAAGTGAAATTGATAATTGGAGGGAAGGATAGGGTTTAGCAGTAGAGGATTGTGATACAGTAAAGGCTAAGCATATAATCCATTTTAAAAAAACTCTTCAATATTTTGCTTTCAACTTGTTGAATGGTTGTAGCTAGCTAGGCCTTTGCCATGATGGGTGCGCTTGCATGGCAGACCAAAAATAAATTAATAAAATTTATTTTTTTGGGTGGGTTCGGGGTGGAGGGGGAGACGCCGTCGGTTTATTTTTATTTTATTTTGTTTTGCCCTGGCGGCCTCTCCTCCTTCTGGTGTGTCTGTAATATGTCGGTCTCTCTCTCTATCCTTCCTTTTTTTTTACGTATCTCTCTCACCGCACATTGATTTCCTCTAGGCCATGGATTAGTAATTCAAGCCATTGGCGAAGAGTCGCACCGTCGCTACTGGTGGAGTGTGCGCCGTCGCCGCTGGTGGAGGGTGCCTCCGTCGTCACCGCTCTGAGAAGGAAATGGGGGTGAAGGGAAGAAGGGATCTACAGATGGAAGAGATTAGAGAAGGGCAGTGAGGGAAATTCAAAAAATCTAGGCATTTTTGTTTTTTAATAGGGTGGGGCCTACCACCAAAATAACAGCAGTTACACTCTTTTAACAGTGATGATATTTTTGCTCTGATTTTGAAAGTTCGTGTGTAATTTTGCACCTTAAAAAAATATTTCGTGTTAGGTGCTCTTCAAGGTAAAACACATGTGTATTTTTGCAACTTTACCCTTTTAATTTTATTAAATGTTTATTAATACACACATACACTAAAATATAGTGGATTAGCACTAGACTGTCCCTAATTAATTAGCAATAGTAATTAGCAATGGAATTCCATTGTTGATTGACTGTTTTTGTAGTAACGCAATCATAAATAACATTTAAATATTATAATTTTATAATTATAAAATGAACAAAATAATTATAATCATACTTATGTGTGTGTGTGTAATTATATTTTAAATTGGATCATACTTAATTATATCAAATTACTTATATCAATTACATCAAGTTTTCCAATCATACATGACCAAACAATCTATTTTTTTTTCTTATGGATCTATTGTTAAATGATAATAATTTAAACATGAAGCACATGGTCACATGTGAGATTAGAGAACTTGATGAAATAGATATAAAGTGTAACGCCCCTTCTATCTACTGTTAGACATCAGAGTAACGTCGCAACAGAGCATGCATATCGGTTTGGACAAATGAATACAAATAAAAGTAATTATAATTATCGGGCTTAATCCCCTTAGAGATATTAGTGGTACAGTTATTACTGAAGTGACCCAGCTTGTGGCAGTTAAAGCATACAAGTTGTCCATTGGAACTTGTTCCCGGATGAGACTTCCCGCATCTAGTACAAGCTCAGGACTCTAGTTGTCTCTGATAGCTGCACTGCCCTAATTGAAAGGGTCTCTTGTTGCCACCACGGTACTTGGAGCATTGTCCCTTTCGCTTTTGGGAAAAGTTTCCATGGCTGGAGCTGCCACGAGCCATATATCAAGGGCTTAACTTCCTTCTTTTTAGTGCTCTACCAACTCCTGTTACTGGAGATACCTTCAAAAATACGTAATCTCCAATTTCAAATTCCAGAGGTCTCCTTCTCTTGTCATCATAACTATTTTGCTCAGAGCATCAACGACAACATTGGCCATTCCTAGATGATATTTAAACTCCAGGTTGTAGTCTTTTAGCAACTCCATCCACCGCCATTGTCTCATATTGAGTTCTTTTTTATTGAATAGGTACTTGAGACTTTTATGGTCGCAGTACAATTCAACGGTAGTGCCATATAAATAATGTCGTCATATCTATAAAACAAACACAATAGTTGCAAGCTTTAAATCATGTGTAGGGTAATTCAATTCATGAGGCTTGAGGTGTAAGCCACCACTCTGCATCAGGACACATCTCAATCCCCGCGTACTCGCATCGCTTTTGACCATGCATGTAGGTCTCAGTTGGATCTGAGATAATTAACATAAGTGCTGTCGTCAACCTCCCCTTCAGCTCACAGAAGCTCTACTCTCACAGTGCTCGTCCTACACAAATGATTGGTTCTTTCTTGTAAGCTTTGTCAATGGCAAGGCAAGTCGAGAGAAATTCTGTATGGATCTACAATAATATCCCGCCAAACCCAGTGAACAATGTATCTCAGCTACCTTCTCTGGCATCTTCCAGTCCAGAACTGCTTCCACCTTGCTAGGATCAACAGAAATCCTATCTTGTAAAATCACATGGCCCCAAAACTTAACTTACGGAAGGCAAAACTCACATTTGTTTAGTTTGGCATAGAGTTGCTTCCCTTTCAATGCCAGTCACAGATGATGCTCATGCTCTTCCTTATTCGAGTATATTAGAATATCATCAATGAAAACTACTACGAACTGATCTAGATATCCACGGGCGATCCAATTCATATAGTTCATGAACACTGCAGGTGCATTCGTCAAACCAAACGACATCACCTTAAACTCGTAATGCCCATATCTGGTCCTAAATGATGTTTTTGGAATATCCTCAGCACTTACACGCAACTGGTGGTATCTCAAATGCAAATCAATCTTCGAGAATACGCAGGAACTAGATAGTTGATTGAGTAGATCATCGGTTCTAGGGAGTGGATATTTGTTCTTAATAGCTTCCAAAAATCATTCCCAACCTTATTCCCACTCCATTTTTCATGATAAACACTTTGGTAACCTCAAAATCCTGTTGGTTTTCCCTTTTCTTGTTCATACCAAAATATTGTTCAAAAATGAAGCACAATTACTTTTCTAACCAACTTCACAAATAACTTGGTTTTAGCCTTAGGTTGCCTTGTAACTTAGTATTTTGGCCTTTGATCTTGTTATTTCACATTTTTAGAAATTTGGGCAGCATAACCCCTTAGGGTTTCATGCCTCAAAATCCAAAGAAAACCATGAACAAACCACCAACCAAGCCAACTACAACCAAAACTGCACATAGGAAGGTTAGGGCTTTACCTTCTTGGCTTGATCTTTTGAACATTGAAGACTTTCTCTTGCTTGTGCTCCACCAAATTTTCGGCCTTCTCACCCAAAACACCAAAGAAAAGTGTTTTATTAAAGCTAAGGACCTATACAAGGTATTTGAGAAGAAGAGTTGCAAGATAATACAAAAACCTTACCTTGGCTCTTTGAGGTTTTCTCTTCGCTCTTTCCCTTCAATATGTCGGTGACTTTCTCTTTTATAAGGGAAGTGGGTGTTTGATCTTAAAGTGGCACACAAGAGGACTGTTTATGTGTCTTATAATTGGTGAGCAAGTCACCAAAGGGGTCCCACCTGCTAAAAGACTAAAATACCCTCAAAAGATCTTCTTGCATGTGTCTTCTTCCATAAGCTTTTGTGCCTTTTCTCTCTCCCTCTCTCTTTGACCGAATTTCAAGGCTTGTTGGGCAAGAGAATGATGTCATCCTAATGACATAAGCAAGTGCTTAGGTATCCCTCTTCAAGATCATCTTGCTTCCCGTTGTACCATGTGTCACCTTGGGATTAACTTGTTGACTTTTCTTCCAACATGTGTTCATGTTTCCCAAACTTCTTCCTTTCTTTTTTTCTTATTGTTTTGGCCGAAATAAGGCTCTTCCCAAAGGGGTTCCTATTGCTTTTCCTATCTTGAAGACTCATGCCCTTTTAGGACAATCACAAAGTTATCTCTTCACCTTTTCTTGACATGTGGCATTTTTGTACAAAATGCATTGAATTCTTGTGCTTTATTCCCTTTGTCAACTTCTAATTTTCATTGTCTCCTTTTTCCTTCATGTAGGCCAAAAATATGGTCTTGCTTTAGGCTAACATCTGTACACGCAGTGGAAGGATTTCATCCATTTTAAAAATCTTACGAATCTCATTAAGAGGATCTATCAACGGCGTTTAAATCGAGTTCGTTAAGAACTGTACCTATGCGAACTCGTGAGCGTCTCATTCAATTTGATCTCATGTGCGTCTCGAACGTTGTGCGATCTTGTTCGATCAAACAGGAGCCGACTTTGTAAATCCACTCCCTTTACCGGTATCCACACGAACAGCCTCCAACACTGACAGCAGCGTGCTAGCGCCTTCAGTATTTTCACGTCTCTTATTTTCTCTCCAGGGTTTCTCGTAGCTTTTCTAATAGGTCTTGCAAAATGTCCCGTAGGTTTTTCAAAACTCAATTGGCGTATTATATATTCAAAATTAATCCTTATTAATCTTGAAATTTGAATTTGGATTAAAATAATATATTAATTAAATCTATCCAATAGATCTAATCTAATCTATTTATTTAATCCGAATTAAAAGTCTCTTCGATTTAATTTATCTCTATAAATTAAATCGAGATATGATATCTATCTATTTAATTAAATCTAAGATACTATATCTCAATTCAAATTAAATCAAATATATGATATCTTTATTCGAAAATTAAATCGAGATACAATATCTCTATTTGTTTTAGATATTTAATTTATCAAATAAATTAAATACAAAACAAATATTATATAATAATATTATAATCTCTATTAAATAATATTATTACATTATTTTTGAATTTAATAATATATATATATATATATATATATATCTACATCCTAGATTAAATACAGTATTCATTAAATCTTAGACATATCTAAGATTCAATGAATCTGGACACTATTGCTCGTGTTGGGCTATTCTTGTGTGCGACCCTGCAAGCCAACATGAGATTGACAACAAGCCAATACTGTACCAGCCCACAAGTCGCAAGCGGCCTCTAGCAAGACATTGCGACTATCCAATTTATATGGAGATCGTTGATACGATACAACCTATCATACAACCATGTCACGTTCCTTTTGTCACGCGATAATTTGGTCAAGGATGAGGCATGGAAAATGTCAACCTCTTGTTCTTGACCATTACTTTCTCGATTCTTGAGTAGTCTAATAATTGAAATGAAAACTTCTTTCCATCGTAGTATGACCATACATATCTCAGACTCACTCATCGAGGGACCCAGTATTATCTCTCTAGGAATGTGAGGGACAAATTCCATCTTGACCATTCACATTCCTCTGCATAAAAACCATTGATCCTAATCCAAGCCTTTATCATCAGCCGGTCAAAGGTGACTTTTGACTAGGTCAAAGATTAGTGACCTCATGTAGGAATCCGTGATGATCTCAGGTCAAAGGGCGTTGTGATGCGGTTATACATGAGAAAAGCTTATGACTTAATCCATGCAACTTTCTTATAGTGGGTCAGTCCAGCACCTTGTATTCTTATAAGTGCCTATGACTTTGATTCGTATCTCCATACTCATCAAAGTCATACTGGTCTTATTTCATCTTCGCTCCCGCGTATATGACCGACCAGGGACATTTAGGATAATTTATAAGATATATCCAAGGATACAGTTATCACTAAAAACATGCAAATGAAATGATAACTAAATATAGAATACTATAAATGACAATGACTTGCCCCTAGGGCATAATTTCGAACACTTAATTAGAGTGGTCAACTTGTCACATGTTTATCAATTAGGTGTAGTCACATGATGCACTCTTTGGCCAATTAAATGTGGCCACAAATTTGACAAATTGTCATTTCATTTTCTTGTCAAAAATTGGCTTAGGAATAATCAATAGATTATCAATTTCTTGACAAATATTATATTTCAACATTTTATTGAATATTCATAATATACAGGAATTTTGGTAAAGCAAAATTTAGGATGTTACATAAAGAAGGGAAAATCTTAAGAAAATGCTACTTGAATTTCAAAATCCCAAATAGGTGATTTCCCAACAAAATAAGTTGTCAATTGCTTTACTATTTTTGTTAATTTCATTACTGTTATTATCAATAGGATTTTAAAGTTCAAGTGGTATTTTTTTGTCATTTTCCCTTTAAAGAACTTGACCTAAGTATTTTCCTTTTAAACTTATATATATATTATCACACCTTAATTTATGAGTATAATAGAGCAAATGAGATAATCTTTGAACCATTTGAATCCATTTATGTTCTAGAATTAGTAAATAACTTGAGACTTAAACTTACTTTCCGAGATTACTATTTTTACAATAACATCCTTAATCTTTGGCAATCTTTGAAAAATCATAATTAATTTTTAAACTCAATTGGTGTATGAATAATATTCACATAAGCCATATACTTAAAGTTATAAATAAATTGTACAATTATACATAAAGAAGAGAATTAAACAACTTAATTGTATAATTGAAGGTTATATGAATAAATATTAGAAACCATTAAATTTGGAAGTTATATGGCATAATGACAATAACCATGAGGTAGAATCCTAAATTTTTACCTTAAATACCAATGAAGAAAGATGACCAAATTGTAAAGTGGTCGATTCGTACTAATAATAATTAAAGTTATATAGCTGATTCCATGGTTGATTCTTATTTACCTTGAAATCATTGCACATATATATTAGTGAAAATTATTCACCTATCCAATTAATTAGGACCTTCATTTCTGTAACGCTCGTCCTAAATATGCCTATATTTATCAGAGTTTAAGCGCACAGACATCGGAATAATTTGGACGACTTAATTGCGGAATAAAAACTTTCTTAAAATAACTTAGTTTGAAAACATGAGGATAAAATTTAGCGTTTTGAATATATCCCATAGGGGTATCTTAGTACAATAATCCAAAAATAGACAAATGATAAACAACTTAGTACAGTCCAGCTATTTACACTAACAAAAATCCTTAATGCTGTATCCCTTACAACTGCGTCTTCCCTCTTAAACCCAATCCACTACCTGTTTCTTTCATGCGGTCTAGAGTTTAAATGAATGAACCCCAGGGGTAACAGTTAATATCATATGCAAGTATGAAATATAAACAACAGTACAACACATGTTAAGCATAGAATAATTTACAGTAAATAAGTCGCATCGTAACCGCAGTTATCGGCCAAGGACCGCAGCTCTTTAGGACATGCAGCCCTATGAGACACACATCCTCAATCCATAACTAGGATACACACATGAAAATTATCTATCAACCATGATCAGTCATACATGAATACATACATACAAGCAAATAAGATAACAGTTACCAATTTGAATCCTTAACTTTGTCCGAAGATGCTGGGATCAGAAGAGGTGTCAAAGTATGCTTATAAACGTTTATCATTGTCATTAGTCACTTCTTGCATCCCAAAGTAACTAACTACGTGTATTATTTTAAAGGATTAAAAGTTGTTATTAACCTCTAAAATAATAATACCCTTTTAAATAATATATATATATATATATATTTTCTTTTCCTAATAATAATAATATTAATTTATTATTATTATTAGTATTATTTTCTTTGTGATCATTTCTCCGGGTTGAGGGGGTCTGGGTTAAGGGGTTTCGAGTTGGGGTTGCTGGGATAGGATGCTGGAATCTTAGATAGGGTATCAGAATCTGAGATAGGGTATCAGAGTCCGAGATAAAGTGTTGGAATTTGAGATGGGGTATCAGAATCTGAGATAGGGTATCAGAGTCCAAGATAATGTGTTGAAATCTGAGATGGGGTATCAGGATCCGAGATAGGGTATCAGAGTCTGAGATAGTGTGTTGGAATCTGAGATGGGGTATCAGGATCCGAGATAGGGTATCAGAATCCGAGATAGTGTGTTGGAATCTGAGATGGGGTATCAGGATCCGAGATAAGGTATTAGGATTCGAGATAGTGTGTTGGAATCTGAGATGGGGTATCAGGATCCGATATAGGGTATTAAAATCTGAGATAGGGTATCAGAATCAGAGATAGGGTGTTGTTAAGTCTTTCCCTACACTTATATATTTCTATGACAACAACACATATATATATCTCAGCATGTTTAAGTTTCATATCTAATTATATATATGGGTAACAGCAACGTTTGCTATTTCCTGAGCAAGTTTTCTGGTTCTCTTCCTATAAACATCAACTACAAATATCTTTCAAAAATCCATAAGCTCCCTTTAATCTTCCTTATATGCAGAGGTTATATATATATATAATTAACTAACTCAGTAATGGACCAACTTCTCAGCTTCATATAATCATTAAGCTTAGGTTTCAATATGCTAAAACTCCATCTGTTTAAACTCTTAAAAATAGAGTCCTATAAGCAGCAACTAAACCATGAAGTCAAGGTTGAAAGATTACCTCGTGCAAAGCTCAAACTCCCTTGTTATTGCTGCTTCTCAACACCACACTTACCTCTGTTTTTCTGTTTGAAAACATAGGAAAACGAATGGACTCTCTCTCTCTCTCTCTCTCTCTCTCCCCCCTATTCTCAGTTTTGGTTGCAGGAAGATGAACGAATGAGAACTTTAGGAACAACACTTATATAAGGACCTAAGGGTCCGGTCCAACTGGAAATATTCAAAGATAAATGGTGCTGAATTCAAAATGTATGGTGGGCGTCTGGAGAAGTATGGTGCTGCTGGCCTTGCGTGTTCAGAAGGTGAGTTAGTCTCGATGGTGAAGTATAGCTAATAGCTTATTTATTGCTGAATTCAGCGCCTTTTACGTGTTCAGACGAAAGTGTGCAGTGAAGAAAGAGAAAATTGATTTAATGAATATTACTTCTGCTGCTACGTTTTGGGTGCAAGTCAAATGGGTTGGTTTAATTGTTGGGCTTGTCTTGTTGAATGTATTAAATAAACTGAGGGATTATGGCTATTATCACGTATTGGGCTAAGGGAGTTAATGGGTTGGGTATTATTGAATAATGAAGAAAAATTGCATGTTGGGTGTTATTCCCAAAATTATCTATTGCAATTATTTCCTTGATTTTACTTTCTAATTATTACAAGCAAATTAATTCTAAATTTTCTAAATAATTATTCTCATAATTATTTTAAACCAAAAGTTCATAATTAATCTCCATATATTATTCAAACTTTAAAATCCCAAAATTTGGGATGTTACACTTTTTAGGGTAGATGCATGCCCCAACCTAGGGTTATTTAAATAGGACACTCCAGGTGCGCTCGCACGCACACACACACACATTTATTTATTTATTGACGATAATCTTCATTGTCATCCATGCATAATCAATGAAACCCCTAGGATCAAGTGGCTAATTGTTGCTCTACCTGAGTATGTATCTAGCATCACTCCACACAAAAATACATCACAAGGATGGTGTTTGCATTATATAGCCAACCCTAGTCTAAGGGTCTATGACCCTAAAAGATCATGAGCTGATCTTACCCATCATGTTAGAAAATATCTCAATAAGAGATAGCCCTTTTAGGGCTCACATGGAATCATTACATAATACAAAGCTAATAATCAACTTCATTTGATTTGGGCCTTGGAAATAATAATCATTTTAAAAAAAAAAACCTTAGCCATGTGCGCTCCTATACGACCAACAATACTATATGGTAGTGATTGGGCTTTAAAAGGACAACATGGGTAGAAACTAAAAAGTAGGGTAGTTGAGATAAGGATTCTGAGATGGATATCTACTCATACAAGAAAAAACAAGATTGTTTAGACACATAGAAAGAAGGCCATTAGATGTGCCGATGAGGAAAGTAGATTAAGCAATATGAAATCCTATGAAAAGGGCATATGAAAACCGAAGAGAATAGTTCACGAAGTTATTGAGTAGAACCTCTTGATAAATAAGTTATCCAATAATTTGGTTGTTGATAGACACAATAGTCACTAGTGCAAAAAGGGCTTTAAGACCGCCTCATTTAGACCGGACATTCGACGCACCGGTCTTAAAGGTATGACCGGTGGCAGTTTTGTAAATATAAAGAACTTCTTATACCGGATGCTTTTTTCATAGGTCTTAAATATATTATTCAGACCCGTTAAAAAACAAGCCGGTCTTAAAAATGTTATTAAAAAATATTCAATTATCAATTATTTTATGGAGAAATCTCACACAGCCGGACTAATATTTTCTGCGGTCCAAAATAATAAGGAAATATTTAAATATAAAGGTAATAAAGTTTTAAGACCGGACATATTTAAAATCTGGTCTTAAAAGTTATTCTTTTAAGATCGGACATAAAATGCGGTCGGTATATAGAAAAAGAGTGCGGATAAAAAATTAATTACTTTTAAGACCGGACCATAATATGACCGGTCTTGAATATTAATTATTAAGACCGTCTCTTTTTATATCCGGTCTTAAAAATGAACCGCCAAATAAACATTTCTTCGCGAAAGCTTTTGTTAATCTCTTTGAAGAACCTCGTTCACGTTGCGAAACCCTTCCCGTTGCATTACCTCTTCCCGTCTCGAAAATAAACGGTGAAAACGATTCTATTCGTGTTCCGGGGGAATGCCGATTCGGTGTATTTGGTGTGAGTGAGAACGAACCCTCTTCATCTCATAATGAGCCTCGTAACCGCCCCCGCACGCCGTGGTAGAAGAGGCACACGAATGATGGATGTAACCCTAAGTCGGACTTCCGGGTCAAGGTTTGGAGATTCGGTTTGATGAAAAGTTGGAACCTTTCGGTCCCAAGAAATCCAAATATACTAGTTTTGTTGGCTATCTAGCACGCATCAAGGTTAGCATCTTGACAGATGAGTGGAAAAAAGTGGACGTTCGCACGGTAAATGATCCTATTTGGGACACTATCCGACTTACATATACTGTCCATGACTGTCAGAAGTTGAAAGACAAGATATTGTCTTTTTGTGCTGATCGGTGGAGGAAGTTTAAGACCTTTCTAGATAACAAGTATATTTTTGCCGAGGTTTTGCCTGCAGAAAATCCTTGGGACAAGTACACATTTATTGATGAACAAACTTGGCAACAATTTGTTCAGCTGTAGACCACTCTTGAAGCTCTGGTGAGTTCATATTTAGTTTTGTTTGCCCTTTTGTGTGCTTATTAACCTGTGCGGATATGTGAATGTTATTGCGTTCATCTAATCCTGTTAATTAAATGGTTTGGTGTGTGAATAGAAGTATACATTTCCTGCCTTTGTCTATGCAAGTCTGATATGTAAACCCTAAAAAGGTAAAATACTAAGAAGGTAATTAGGGAAATAATAATGGCATAAGAGTCAAGCCATTATTATAGTCTTAGTTGTCGTTATAATAGGTAGTGGTTAGACATTGTTGTTAGTTAGTTAGTATGTTAACTGTGTAATGGTTTCGGTGCAAGCTGTTATTGGGCCTTAAGAGTCAAGCCTCTAACTATATGTAAGAGGTTATTCTAATATGTGTAGGAACTAGTTATGATGAATAAATGAATTGACTGAGTTGGCAGCATTTCTGCAACTTCCTTTCCTCTGTTTCTCCCAATTTCTTCTACAATTCTACATCTTTCTTAAATAAAATGTTGAAACTTGATGAAGTGAATTTGACTAATGTTTGACGTTCATATGAAGCAGAAGTTCTCTAATTTCTGTTAGTGAGATGGCCGGAATTCATAATTAATAGTTTTTTTCAATTCTGATTCACAGAAAAGAAGGGAACAAGCATAGGAGATAGGGAGAAAGAATGATTGCCCGCATAGGGCTTCTCGCGGCGGATATGAAATGGCCGAAAAAGAATTGATGGCGGCCAAGCGGAAGAGATTGGAAGATGAAGCCGAATCCAATCCTTCTGCGATAGTTGATCAGCCATCTCCAATACGTCGCGAGGAGTTGTGGTTGCATATTCGGCAAAAGCCAAGCGGCGCCTACACAAGTGAACAAACTCGTGTAGTTGCTGAAAAAATTGTAAGTATCGTTATTTTTATTTTTTAGTTACTAAACATGTTTCATTACTAAGCTTCTCGTTATCTGTATCTTCTAGGAAGATCTTAAAAAGAAAGAAGTAGAGGGATCTTTTGTGTCGGACGGGAGGAATAATGTTCTGACCTTTGCAACCGGAAAACCGGATCACGCGGGGCGTGTAAGGGAGGTTGGAGGACGGGTAGGCCTGAAGGAATACTTTGGTAAATCCAAACGCCATAAACAAAGTATGGTTACCCGGGAGGAGATGGAACAGACGCTGGCCAAAATAAGTGATGAAGCAGTGGCTAAAGAAGCAATGTTTCAATCCCAGATGGAACAGACGCTGGCCAAATTAAGTGAGGAAGCAGCGGCTAAAGAAGCAATGTTTCAAGCCCAGATGAGCCAGATGAAGGAGCAAAGGAATCAGATGAGGCTGCTTTTGAGCTCTCATTCAGAGAGCAGTGTTCCCGTCATACATTCACCTGCACCTATGCAGCAGAGCACTAAAGGGAGCTGCATTGTTGGATGATCGAGCAACCTTGTTGCTGTATGTGGAAAAACCTCATAGACTATTAGTTGCAAAAGGACCGTCCACAACTTGGGATCAACTGTACACCACCAACAAATGGCTGATGATGAAGTCAGAGTGTCAGTTGAAAAGGTGATCGTTGATGCACCTCTCCCTCTCCCAACTGATGAGCTGAAGCTTGCGAGTGATATCAAGGGAACCTTCATCTCTTGGCCAGTGAAGCTTGTACATGTCTCTACTCCTCCTGAAGCTTCATCCCCTCCTCCTCAGGTTTCATCCCCTCGTCAAACTGCATCCCTTCCTCCTCAAGTTCCATCCCCTACTGCTAATTTGACTGCCAATTAAAAAATATCCGATTTGGCAAAAAAAAGATATTTTAAAGATAAATCGTGGCCTGTCAATGAAGTAGTAGGCGTCCCTCATCCTGAAGATGTTTACCTTGACAGCGTAGATGTAACGTCCCTACTGCTTCCTGGACAGGAGCTTTCATCTGCAATTGTTCAAATGTTTATGAAGTAAGTATCTTTTTCTATGAGTACATAATTTAAATGCATCGTTTAGACACACATACATATATACTAATTCCATGATCGATGTCATTATTGTAGGTTCATGCATCAAGAATTGGTTGAACAGGGCAGAATCATGGATTTTGGATTCTTGTGCTCAGTCTATGCAAGTACAACATCCTTGGAGTTGAGACGAGAATACATGTCAACCAGGGTGTGTGAAGTGATAAGAAAGGTGTACATGTTTCCATACTACCACGGTGTACATATCACAATTCTTGTATGCAATTCACTTAATATAATTCTCGCTACATATATCACCGAGTACTTTACGCTCGTGAATTTTCAGCCGCCACTAGCGGTTGGTCCTCATGTGCATGGAGGATCATAAAGTTATCTTCTTATGCTCCACTCACGGTGAGCGAGCCTATATTGACGCGGAGCGTCAACAAGTAAGCATGTCATTTTGATTCTCTTGTCTGAAATCTCTACTGTGAATTTTCAGTGAACATTATTGATAAATTTGTGATTTTGATGATAGTGCCATGAAGACCTTCCAAGTCGAGGTAAAAAAAAAAGGCGTGGGGCTCAGGCCACTTATCCTAAATGGTTTAAACCAGAGGTTAGTACATATTTGGGCACTGGCACACTGCCTTGTGAACTTGGTCAGTAAGCTATATATGCTAGCTCTTATATATATATTTCTTGTTCGTTTTAGACCCATTGGCAACCAACGGGGTCCAACTTATGTGCCTGTACGTCATGAAACACATGTATGATGTTATCACGAGAGGAACGACAAAATTAACTGCAAAGGTAAATGTATTTTATGTTACATATTATGGCTGAATTCAGTTTCTGGCTTAATGTTACATATGAAATATGCACGCAAGTTAATTCGGTTTGTCTTTGATGTTACGAGGTTTGTCGGACTGCTCCCTTTCCGATGATGAAGTGGAGAACATACGCAATGTTTTGTAAATATCTGTATGACCTAATTAAGTCCTAAATTCATTTGTAAAATATACGCACAATGTGTAATTCAATAATAAATTTGTATATTTTTTCAAAGAAATTCGTTCATTCATTCTAGATATTTAGTGCTTGAAATTTGAGGTATAGGATGTTGTAAATGAGAAAAAAGAGACTATCTGAAAGTCCGGTGCTAAAAGTCTTCATTTATTTCTAAAAATATGGTGAGACCTTTATGACCGCATAATTATTAAACCTCCAGTGCTAAAAGTCTTCGTTTATTTTAAAAAAACTATGGCTAGACTTTTAGGACCGGAGGTATTTATTTGTCCGGTCTTAAAAGTCTACTAAAAATATGCTAGACTTTTAGGACCGCATCTTTATGTCATGACCGGTCCTAAAAGTCTACGTTTAAATAACTAAAAAATATGTCTAGACTTTAAGATCGTAAATTTGTTAAACAGCCGCTCCTAAAAGTCCATCTTCTTCGTTTATTTAAAAAATATGGCGAGACCTTTAGGACCGCATATTTATTAAACCTCCGGTGCTAAAAGTCTTCGTTTATTTCTAAAAATACTATGGCTAGACTTTTAGGACCACATATTTTTTAAACCTCCGGTCCTAAAAGTCTTCTTAAAATTCGCTAGACTTTTCGGACCGAATTTTTATATTATGACCGGTCCTAAAGGTCTACGTTTAATTAACTAAAAAATATTTCTACACTTTTGGGACCGTAGTTTGTTATTTGTCCGCTCCTAAAAGTTCAGTCTTAAAAATATTTTTAAAAAATACGACTTAACCTTTAGGACCGTGTATTTGTTAGCTCTTAATAGTTTTTGACTCGGTTTTCAGACAAATTTTTAGGGTTCAAGACAACCAAGGTTCTGGTGTTCTGCTCAAGCTAGGACCCTCGTTGTCTTTGATGTTACCTCTCTTGATGTTAAGCAACATTATCGGTTTCCCTTTTCATTGTCTCTTTTCTTTTTGTCTGAAAAATAAGGAAGATACTGAAAGGAAACTGAAAACATTCAACTCAGGTCGAGGTAACACCGAAGACAACGAAAATAGTCACTTTGTTTGTTTTTATTCGAATAAGGAAAACGAACTTTTTTTGTTTTTTTTGTATGTTCTTAACTGTATTCTGCGAATTTTTAATGTTGATTTACACGAGGACAATGTTTTATTTGTTTCTTTTTTGTCGGAAAAAGAAAGAAGATAATGAAAAGGACATGGCGATCGAATATGGGAAAAAAATTTATTATATTTTTTTACTGCTGCCCCGTGAGGAGCAGCAGCAGCAGTACAGAAAAAAAAAACGGAAAAACATCTACTCCCCCCATCGTTGTCGGAGGGGAGGGAGTCGTCGGAGATGTCGTCATCTGAAGGATCGTACTCAACGTCCTGGGCGTCGAGTACCGCCTGCAGCTTGTCGTTGACGGCGTGATAGACCTGAAACAACTGGCCGCAGCGTCGGTCTATATGAGCGAGGCGGGCCATAATGTGTTGAATCATCTGGTAGATTGTCGTTTCACATTACTGTGGATGTTTCAGACCTGATGGAGAAGAATGTGAAGGAAGTAAAGTAACATCGGGTTTAAATAGAGAACCCTGCCTGACCAATGTGAAACGCCGAAAACAATAATGAGGAGACGCATAGTTCCTCAGAATATGAGGAGACGCCTAGTTGGGAAGTTTATCTGGAAGTCGAAGAGACTTTGAATCATTCATTTGAACAGAGTGTAAGGATATGACTCTGAATCATTCAATTGAAAAAAATAAATGAATTGTAGGACTAGATACAAGGTAAAAGGTCGATCTTAAAAGTGATTGAATTGATTAAAATAAATAAATAATAGACTTTTAGGACCGGACATATCATAAAAGGCCGATCTTAAATTCAATTGAATTGAAAAAAAAAATGGACTTTTAGGACCGGATATATTATTAAAGGCCGGTCTTAAAATCAATTGAATAGAAAAAAATAAATGAATTCTAGGACCGGATATAAGGTAAAAGGTCGGTCTTAAAAGTGATTGAATTGATTAAAAAAATAAATAATTGACTTTTAGGACCGGATATATCATAAAAGGCCAGTCTTAAAATCAATTCAATTGAAAAAAAAAATTAGACCGCATATTTATTAACTCCTCATACCTCTCTGTCCTTATTAAACTCCTCATACCTCGTAACTCCACACTTCGTCGCTCTTAAAAATATAAACTCCTCATACCTCTCTGTCCTTATTAACTCCTCACAATCTCGTAACTCCACACTACGTGGCTCTCGCCTAACCGCTCAAACCATGGTTAGATACAAGAGAACCGCTCGTAGGGGTACTCTTACTCCTGATGCTCCTGCCTTCCGTAGATCATTATACGGTGCGCCTCCTCCAGAGAAAGTGCGTTCTATTGTGACAGAAGAGTCACGGGTCGTTGGACCCATTGTTATTTCGGATGATGAAGAGGTTGCCCCCCCTCCAGCCTTCAGACCATGAAGAGGTTCCTGCTCCCTCTCTCCAACCAGTTGGCCCCAGCGCGCCTACCGCTGACCCCTCTCCTCTTTCCTCTAATGATGCATTGCGGCTAATGCGAATAAGACAGGAACTTGCTGATATCCGATGGGAATATAATGCTTTTCACGCCGATATCGCCAAGGATGTTTAGTCAGATTCTTGTTTTTTATAATTTTCTGCTTGTTTTTCTTTTGTTTTGTTTTCTTGTGTACGTGCATATTCACCAGTAATGTATGAATCATTAAGAACTAAGCTTGTGTCCTTTTTTTTGTTCATATGCTCCAATAATTAAAGAAGCTTATTCTCCATTTTTTCTTTAATTTTTATTCATTTAGTTGCTGTTGTGCTCGCCAAAGCCAATCCTCATTTTTTTCTTTTAAATGAGGACTTTTAGGACCGGATGTTTAAAAAGACTCCGGTCTTAAAATTAAATGAAAAATAAATAATTAAGACCGGAGTTGTTTAACCCTCTGGTCCTAAAAATTTAATTATATATTTAGGACCGGCTACTATATAACTAACCGGTCTTAATAAAATCCAAATTAATAAAACATGTCTCTGTTGCTCGGAATATTAAATTTCCCTCTCTGAACTTCTCTTCTCGCGCCGAAAGTGATTACTCAGGTTCTGTCTCCAGTGTTTTTGTGTTGCTTCGTGTTGCTCTCTCGACAATCACTTTCTGGTTCCTTAGCTAAACGTCTATAGACCAAGCTGTAAGAGGTGTTTCGGTTATATAACTTTATGGTTTTCTGGGTTGAACAAAATCGATGAAATGTTCTTGTGGGTTTTCTCGTTGTTAATGAATATTGTATTCGAAGATTATATTTGAGCTTTAGACCTACCCAACTGACCAACAAATGTTTTTAGGTTACTCTTGCTGTCTGCAACATCAACGTTCGTGGCGGGAGAAGAAAGACTCCACAAACGCATTTGAATTTATATGCTACAGGTGATTCCACAAGACCTTCACGCGATGCATTTAATTTCCTCGTCATGCTTTTATTTTGCTTCTTGGATTCACTGTGATACATTTATGACCAAAAGTGATTCTTCGTTATGCATTTAATGGGCAAGTTTCTCCGTAAAAAAAAAATTGGCATAACCGACATTGAGCATAAATATGCATTTGGTGTTGTCTTATTTTATATGGAAGTGTCAATTTTTTCAGATTATGTATGTTAAATCTTTCCGTCTATAGGAATTCTACTATGGATCACAGTTGGATAACTGCGTTACGGACGAGTGTTGAATATCAGAATGGGGTGAGGGACTTTATAGAATTTGCTAAACAAAATGCCCTTGATGATAGTGGGAAGTTTTATTGCCCTTGTGTAAAATGTTTGAATGAGAGGCGACTAAGTCCTGAAGTTATCCACACACATTTAATTTGTGAAGGATTTTGTAAGACTTATACAGTATGGGTATGGCATGGTGACAAAATACCAAGTGGGTCTCAACATGCCTTTGATGATAATGACACGGATATGGATGATCACATAGAGGACATTATTTGTGATGTAGGAGAAGAGGCTTTTCATCAATCACATGCATATGGTAATATGTGCAGTGATGCAGAGACCCCGCTATACCCTAGTTTTAAAAAATATCAATTGTTGAACGATGTATTGAAATTGGTAAGCTTGAAGGCACGTCATGGATGGAGCGACAAGAGTTTTTCTGAAATGCTTGAGGCTTTTAAGGACATGCTTCCGGATGATAATGTGTTGCCATATCGATACTATGATGCTAAGAAAATACTCTGTCCACTGGGGATGGAGTACAAAAAGATCCATGCATGCCCGAATGATTGCGTATTGTATAGAAAAGAGTTTGAAGAAAAGCATAATTGTCCGATATGTGAAACCAAAAGGTACAAGTCAAATAAGGGGCCTGCAAAAGTGTTGTGGTTTCTTCCAATCATACCAAGGTTCAAGCGGTTGTTTGCGAATGAAAATGATGCAAAAAATTTGAGGTGGCATGCAGATGAGAGGATTTATGATGGAAAGCTTCAACATCCGGCCGATTCTTCTCAATGGAAGAAAATCGATAATTTATTTCCGAACTTCGGCGAAGAACCTAGGAACCTTAGGCTTGCCCTTAGCACGGATGGCATAAATCCATATGGAAGCCTTAGCAACATACCTAGTTCATGGCCTGTGCTCCTTATTATTTACAACTTATCTCCAATGTTATGCATGAAACGAAAGTACATCATCTTTGTCTATGTTGATTTCGGGACCAAAACAACCTGAAAATGACATTGATGTTTACCTTCAGCCCTTGATCGAAGACTTGAAGGAGTTGTGGGAAGAAGGCGTCGATGTTTTTGACTCTTTCAAGAAGGATGTGTTTAAATTGCGAACCATGATATTTTGTACTATAAACGACTTCCCAGCATATGGGAACTTGTCAGGGTATAGTGTAAAAGGCCATAAAGCATGTCTGGTTTGTGAAGAAGGCACACGCTACCATCAACTTCAACATGGAAGAAAGACTATTTATCTTGGACATAGGAGATTTCTTAGACGGGGCCACCCATATCGTCGATTAAAGAAAGCCTTTTTTGGTAGCTAGGAGTATGAAGATGCTCTGGTGGCATTGACTGGAGAGCAAGTTTATTAAAAGGTGAAAAATATCAGTGTCATCTTCGGTAAGACTGTAAAGAGTAGAAAAGAAACAAATATATGGAAAAAGAGATCTATATTCTTTGATCTTCCATATTGGCGCAATCTTGATGTGAGACACTGTATTGATGTCATGCACGTGGAGAAAAACGTATGTGATAGTATTGTTGGCATGCTTCTCAACATACAATGTAGTTCCAAGGATGGTGTGAAGGCAAGATTGGATTTGCAAGTAATGGGAATACGCGAAGACTTACATCCAAGGCCATACGGGAAGAGAACTTATTGTCCCCCGGCTTCTCATACTTTGTCTAAGGATGAGAAACGAAGTTTTTGTGAGTGTTTACATGGCATAAAAGTTCCCTCGGGCTATTCTTCAAATTTTAAGAGGCTTGTATCGATGAAGGACTTGAAATTAGTAGGCCAAAAGTCTCATGATTGTCATGTCTTGATGCAACAGCTACTCCTAGTAGCTATTCGAGGCATCCCCGAATATGATCTTCGGGTCGTTTTGACTAGACTTTGTGTCTTCTTCAATGCGGTTTGTAGTAAAGTTTTCGAGATAGAAAAGTTGGATGAATTGGAGAATGAAGGATATCTTATCTTGTGCCACCTTGAGAAGCTTTTTCTTCCTACCTTTTTTGACATCATGGTTCATCTAGTGAGGGAGATAAAGTTGTGCGGACCTATCCATTTAAGGTGGATGTACCCAATTGAAAGATCTATGAAATTCCTAAAAGGGTACGTGAAGAACGCATACCGGCCAGAAGCATCAATTGTTCAGAAATATGTTTATGAAGAAGCCATGGAATTTTGTCAAAATTATTTGGCCAAAGTAAGACATATTGGGCTTCCAAAACGTCAGCATGCTGAAGGGGGTAGACGAGGGGCTTCGGTAAAGAGTGTGGATCCTGATGAATTGTCACAAGTCCACTTATACATCTTGAATAATGTTGATGAAGTTCAAGCCAACATAGCTGCACATAAAGAAGCTGTAAGGAAAGAAAATCATCGAATGACTGAACAAAGGTTGATTAGGGAGCATAACAGAACTTTTGCTAATTGGTTCAAACAAAAGGTCAAGGGAGAGGAATGTGTTTCTGATGCAATCAAATGGTAAGCACGTGGTCCTGAGGTTGATGTCATAAGTTGGAATTCGTATGTGATCAATGGTTATACATTTTACACGAAGTCCCTAGATGATAGGAGCACCGTCCAAAATAGTTGTGTTATGTTAGAGGCTGAATCTATGCACTTCTCCAGTTCGAAAGACAAGAGGCCTTTATTGGCATTCATGCCATATTATGGGGTTATTGAAGAGATTTGGGAGGTGGACTATGTTAAAATTAGATTTCTCATTTTCAAATGCAAGTGGGTTAATGTCAATAATGGTGTTCAGATCGATCAGGTAGGATTTACATTAGTCGATATCAATGGTAGAAGTTTTGGAGATGAACCTTTTATTATGGCAGACAAGGCGAAACAAGTGTTCTATATCACCGATCAAGAAAATAAATGTGGTCTGTAGCTCTCCAAGGAAAAAAGGTCATTGATATTGATGAGGAAAGTCATTCAAATTATGGTCTTCCTGAGAGTACTCCTTTTTCAAGGGGTCTACCGGACATGAACAAAGAAGATGAAGCGGATAATGAAGCCGGCATAAGAAATGATCATCAAGAAGGGATATGGGAGGATATCACTTTATAAAAGAGTCAATTCATAAGGTAATATTCATATGCATAATTCTTTGAAAACTTTAAGGTTTTAACTATATTATATTCCTTCTATGTTCTTAAACAATGTCACTGACTATGAAGTTTGTTCTTGTTTTATTTTTGTGGCAAGATCCGATCCAAAGGAGCATGTTATAAAAGAGGATGTTACATTGTTGGGTGGGAATCAGATGAAGGCATGGTGAATATTACATTGGGCATGTATGTTGTATTTGTAACTTATTGTGTATTTGCATTGTAAGTTATCTTATTGTATAAATTAATTTAGGTGTTGTAGTCATAGTATAATCATTAATTAAGAAGCCACATAACTCATGGTGAATAATATTTGTATTCTTTTTCTCAATTCAATTTATTCATAATTGTTCATAGCTTGTACTTAAAGTATCAACTTTTATGTGCTGGATTGGGTGGTGGATTTGTGAATATATATGATCAGGAAGAACAGAACAGGGAAAAAATTCGGGAAAATAAAGCCCGGTAATAAAAAGGCCGGTCTTAAATGTTCAACTATTAAGACCGGATGTATTAATATGTCCGGTCTTAAAGGTCATGTGTACATATTTGATATTAAGCCGGTCTTAAAAGTGTGTCTTTTAAGACCGGTGTATATATACGTCCGGTCTAAAAATTCAATTTTTAAGACCGGACGAATTTACCGTCCAGTCTTGAAAGTCAGTCTTTTAAGACCGCGTATAATTAGTCGTCAGGTCTTAGAAGCCGCTATTTTTTAGACTGGATTTATTTTTGTCCGGTCTTATAATTTTGATCTTTTAAGAGCGGCCGAGTTTTTGCCCGGTCTTAAAAGTTGAGTTTTAGGACCGAACAAAAAATATTTTAGCTTTATTTAGTACGACTTTTAAGACCTAATGTTTTCAATGTTCGATCTAAAAGAGTTTCTTTAAGACCGGTTCGAGTCTGGTCTTAAATGTGGACTTTTAATACCGGCTGGAACAAGACCGGTCGCGGGTCAGGTCTTACGATGCCTCTTTTGTCTGGTCTTAAAGCCCTTTTTTACACTAGTGAGTATTGTAGGATCATTTTCATTGTTAAAGACATTTCTCATATATTTGCTTATGTTTTTGTATGAACTCTTGAATAATTGTAATCATAATTGCGTTGCCCAAGTTATGATTTTAAAATTAATTTTAGATACTGTAACGCTATTTGGTTTGGTGACACCAATGGACGACGAATTAACTAGGTATTGAAAGTGAATTTTCGAAATTAAGTAGGCGATTCATTGAAAGTCATTGTTAATTCTAATATAGGTTTGGGCATATTAATTTAGGGGTTTAAACTTCTCATGTTACATGAGAAGAACACTTCTCCTACACACATGAAATGGTGGGACCCACATCTATATATATGTGGGTCCCACCATTTTGTGTCTGTAACATGAGAAAACACTTTTCCTACAACATGAGAAGTGTTTTTCCCATTAATTTATTTGGCCAAAAAAAAGGTTATATTATATTATATTGTCTCTTTTTCATTACCAAAGATAACATTTGCTTGTAGCTGAAGAGAGATTCAACGAAGGGATATATCCAAATCTAGCTATATTCATATGGTTGATGGAGATTCAAATATAAATAATCCCCTTTAATAATATGAGTGAATTAAATAAGAAAATTTTGTGTTCCTTTTTTATTTCAGAAGGACACATATGTATATACTATAAAATTGGTAGACAGTGATTTTAATCCGCCACAGGATTACACAAGAAATGATAATCTGTTGAAAGAAAAGGGCAAGTATTATTTTAGATATTATGAGTATTATATTTATAAATTCTTCTTTGATCTCTTTGGAAGAATGTATTTTTTAAATAATATATTAAAAAGAATCTGGCTGTTCGTACATTTTGGGACCAATCGAGTCATTTTCATCTAACAAAGTCTCAGCCAAAAACAATATGTCTAACACAAACATATACTTATATTTCATGAAGAGTTAGAAATGCATTTCTTCACTAAAATAAGTTAGATATATAATTATGAGAAAACTTCTCTAAAATTCCTTTAAAATATACAAGCCCAAGAAAATATCACAATTTTAAAATTCCGAATCAATCCACAGTACCAAAAATATTTAAGAATGTTAGTGTTTTTAAAATTTTACCTCTCGCTTTTTTTAAAAAAAAAAAAAAAAAAAAAAAAAAAAAAAAAAAAAAAAAAAAAAAAAAAAAAGAAGCTCTACCACCATCGCTGGCGACCAATAGCCACATATAAGCCATCGAACCTTTAATAGCCATTGAGAAACTAAACCATTTGTGTAAATAATATATAAAATATGAAAAATCCTAAGAAAATACCACTTGAATTTAAAATCTCAAACATGTAATTTCTTAATAAAACGAATTATCAATTGCTTTACTTTTCTTTTTAATCCTATTACTGTTATTGTCAACATAATTTCAAAGTTCAAGTGATATTTTTCTCTCATTTTCGCTATAAAATAAATATTAAAATAAAAGGTTGTGTTTCAAGGGATTTATTATACCCGAGGACAAATTTACTACACATGAAACTCGTTTCAAGTGTAGAAAATTCCCTAAAACATGCCCTTTTTGCTTTGATCTTTTGATGTAATGAATTGGTAAAAACATGTTCTAGATCTCTATTTGAAATGGTGAAACATGCTTTAAGCGTAGAAATTTTTGCCTCTAGTGCAACCAATTATCTGAAACGGGTGGCCTTTTATTTTCATAGTTATTTAATATATTATTTTTCATAATTTCAACAAAATGATTTTATGGTTTTGATAGTCAGTAAAGGCTTTGGGGTCTAAGGGATGGTGGGATAATCCCACCATATGATATATTTGGCACAAACAATCCCAGCCAGCTCCCGATGTCAAAGGTCATTAAAGATTTTGGTAACTACGTACAAATGCATTTCTTGACTAAAATAAGTTAGATAATAGTATAAAATTTTATATATATATATATATATATATATATATATATATATAGGGGTTTAAACTTCTCATGTTGTATGAGAAGAAGAAGATTCATACACACACATGAAATAGTGGGACCCATATATATATAATGTTAATTATATATATATGTGGGTCCCACCATGTCATGTGTGTGACATGAGAAAACACTTCTCCTACAACATAAGAAGTGATTTTCCCATATATAAAGCCACTTAAAATAATAAAATTTTAAATTAGGTTGATAAATTCAACAAATCCTTAATTAAGTTATTAACCCAATTTGAAATTTCAAAATGTGGGTAAAACTACTTTAATGCCCTATCCTTTCTTCTCTCCCCTCTTAAAATAATTTTATTGCTTTATGACTTTATTACTTTATATATCAACACTAACATATAATAAAATAAAATATGATTTGCCAAATCAAAGAATTTTTTTTTTAATATTCTGAAAGTGTCATCAACAATAACTCAAGAAAAAAAGAAGCAGCAGCAGAACACATGTCATAGCAATATCATTGATATCAATTAAATGATTTAGTAGAAAAATAAATTAACTGATACTAATGATACAAAATAAAATAAATAAATAAATAAATATGATTTTTAAAAAAAATAATATAATTATTTTTATCAACTGAACAAGACCAAAAAAAAAAAAAACAGAATGCATAACACATACCAATTCAGTTTGCAAAAATCAATTAAAATAAAAGTTACTTTTACCGACATTAATCTAGCCAAAATCTGAAGGTATTTTCCTAACACATAAATGTGTATTTGTTTTTTTTTAAAAAAAAATAGTTAAGATTTCAATGTTTTAAATTTTTCATTCTTTAATACAAATCATTAAATTGGGCTAATAACTTATTTAGAGATTTGATGGATTTACCAACCTGATTTAGAAATTTCCTATTTTAGGTGGCTTTATATGGGATTTTCCCTAAAGAAAAATTAATAGTTACAAAAAACTGAAGAAAACACACGAGCGATTTCCACTTGTTCACATACATCGGTGGAGCCATATACACAAAAATAGCGGCTAATTACACCAGCCAACCTGGACTTTATTTTTTTTATCATGATTTATTTATTAAATATATTTTATAATAAAATATAATGGATCACAAGATATACACATCAATTGCCCTCCCTAGTTGCACTATAAATTGTATCAGATCTCTGTTATTAGCATATCATTAACACAAGTACAGTTCAACAATGTCGTCTAAACACTTGCTAATGTTCTTTTTTGGAGTGATGCTTCTCATCACTCCAAGCTTTGCATATGATTATCAGGCTTATAAACCTCCATTTGAAAATTCACAGGCTGAGAAAATGTCAACACCAAATAGTGTGATTTGTCCTCCAGTAGTCGACTCATCTTTTGAAAATTCACAGGCTGAGAAAATGTCAACACCTACACATTGGCGTGATTGTGGCCTCCATCTACTTGACTCATCTTTTGAAAATTCACTGGCTGAGAAAAAGTCAACACCTACACTAGTTATTGTACCAAATGGTCCTCCAATTGGTCCAATTATACTTTCTCACGAGCCACATGTTTAAAAGCAACCTATTTACATGTCGTGTGTGGAGAAAACGCCAAGCCATCAGCCTGACCTACGAAAATAAGTGAGCATCAAAAGATCTTATGTATGTTTTGGTATCACAATTATAGACTATCATATTTATGTTTGTTTTGGTATTATAAAAATGTGAGAGTATTGGATTTCTCTACAATTTGTCTTCAAGTGTCTAGCCTTCTCTGTTTTACGTTGGCCCCGTTGTTATATATGCATGGCTATATGGCTGCATTCTATTCTCCAAATTATATATAGTATTTACGATATATAATAAAATTGTGTGTTTGAACCTACTTCCCATCGCAATTACGAGTATAATTTATTAGCTATAGTACATGTATGTATAAAATATCTATGTTCAGCATTATTTCTATTCATGTGCGCATATATTGTTTTGAATTGTTCATTCTAACATTCATTGTCTATAAATTTTTTTTTATCGAAATCCATCCTTTATAAATCAATGAGAAATCTCATCAAATAGTAAATAATGGAATCATCTAAGTTCCATATGAAATTGTAGAGAATATATATACCAACAACGGCTTGTCTACATAATAAAAAAAGTTAGAAAGTAGGAGATGGCGGTTATCACGAGAAGTTTGAAGCATAAGCTTAATTACTAATTGTGGTTCAAGATTATGTTGCACAGCTTCTTCTTCTTCTTCTTCTTCTTCTTCTTCTTCTTCTTCTTCTTCTTCTTTAAAAATCATTCTCCATTCTAGGTTTTATTGTCACCTTTTCATTTGTAATTATTAAACTGAATTGAAGAGAATAAATTTATATTCTTTTTGGATTTCATAAGGACATCAATATATGTAATAAAGTTGAAAAAATGATTTAACCAAAGCCCCTCTATGTCCGAGAAACAAGTGGTAGAAAAATTCTAATTGGAAAATGGAAGGAAAAAAAGAACTTAGGAAATACAACGGACATAATGGTGCAATGAAATTGCATAATCCCATTGAGATTTGATCACTCAAAAAAGGAATATAATGTGAAATACAAGCAAAAAGATACACATGCCCCAATATTAAAAGAAAAAGACCAGACCCCTTACTAGCAAACCCCTAATCGGCAACCAGCCACCATAGCCCCTACCGATGGGGGGATTTTATTTTGGCAAAATGATTAAGATGAGATTTGATCCCATCCTGACTTGGATGTCAAAATAATAGATTACCATTGAGCTACCTATGATTTGCAATGCAATCAAAATAACAAATATGTAGCCATTACTTTTGTCTACAAGTTATTGACAACTTTTGTTTAGCAATAACTAGATTACTCTTTCAAATTATTCACAACTTTTACTTTAACTATTTAATCTTACTACTCTGCACCTCAAAAATTTGATGAACTTCTGGTGGGATATGGAAAAAGAATTAGTTATTGTGAACACCCTATTTTATCCAGGCCCCACTCAAAAAATAATAAAAAATGAAAAAAAAACCCTCCTTTATCCTTACACATATAAATCAATGACATTGATGACGATTGGATTATAATTGAAATTTTAAAATTGATCATCATTAATGATGATTGTCTTGCAATTGGGGTTTGTAGTAAATGACGACAAATTTCAAAATAACTCATCTCATTGATGTTGATTGATATTTGGATTAAGAAATCTATATAGAGTCATTGTAGAGGAGGGAAAAAATAGAAATACAAAAATACAAAAAATATATCTCATTTATGTTGATAGGTTTAAATTAGGAAATTGCGTGTAGGGAAAATATAGAAAAAAAAATGAAAAATGAAAAAAAAAAATCTCATTTATTTTGATAGGTTTAAATTAGGGAATTGCTTGTGGGAAAAAAATTAAAATTAAAAAATAAAATCTCTCATTAATGGTGATTGAGTCAAGTTAGGAAGTTTTACAACAACAACAAAAAAAACGAAAAAAAAAAAAGGAAAACCATACTGAGGCTATAAATATAATAGCAATGGTTGAAGCAAGACAGAAAAAATTGGGAGAGCAAAGATAAAAGAAAATGAGGAGAGAAAAGAGGCAATGGATGATTAGAGGTGCTAAAGAGAAAAGAGAGTGAAATATATTATTCATCTTTTTTATCTTGTTTTTTTTTTCTCATTAATAGAAGATTTAGGTAAAATACAATTTGGTAACCATTGTTACTATGGTAGTTATAAATAAGTAATTAAAATATAATAAATAAGTGAAAGATGATATACTGTTATGTAATATATTTATATAAATAATTCACATGTATAACTGTTAATAAAGTGCCCCTACGATTAAATAAAGTGGTTACAAATTATATTGTTATAATCATTCTTATCAAACTCGCGAGTTGACTCTCCGAGTTTAAGCGTTTTTATGTTTTAGCTTACAAAATCGAGTTGAGTGTTTGGTAAACTCTTGATCATTGTAAACTCGGTTAAACTCACGAGTTTATATATCGAGTTTACCGTTTTTACGTTTCTAGCTTACAAAATCGTGTTTACTCATCCTTAAACTTGTGTTAACTTTTTCGATTTGATCGTGCTCAATAGATTTAAATATAAATTTTATAGAAATTTCTTTGTTAAATATGATAAATTATGAATGTTGATGGATTTAATTTCAATTATTTGGATTTAGAAAATATTTAAATCAAATTGTTGTTATTTTTATATTTTAATTATTTAATTATACACTATTAATATTTATTCAATAGTAAAAGTAAACTCTTACGAGTTTATGATTCGAGTTCACGATACAAGTTTAACTCACTGTCACAAGTTTGCTTAAACTCGCGAGTTTAACAACCTTGGTTATAACAATTAGTACGAACTTTACCAATGAAAGATGATAATTGAATATTATGGGATATATCCTAATTATACCCCATAATATTTACTAAAAGTTTATATCACAATGGCAAAATAGTTGCTAAATAAATTTGTCCCTTAGGTGTAATACCCGGATAATTATTTATCTGGAATATTATATTTCGATAAATAATACCTATTGGAAATAGGTGAATATGTGGTCTCAAAACTAGTGTAATAATTACCTTATTTTCTAAGGTAATTTCTATTGAAATTAGGGTGAATAAAGAGCTAAAAATCCCTAAATGCAATTGTGGGTCATAAAATGCCACGAGAATATTGTGATAAATCCTAAGAGACAATTAAATATTTATTTGTAATAAGAAAGTATGTTGTCTCTAATTTTAGGAATTTATGGGAATATTTTTCTTGAAAAATAATGAGGCGAAATTAAATATAAATTTGGGGAGCATAAGTTGCCCTGTGATTTTTAAAATAATATATGGAGCATATATGACTAATGTCAGTAAAATAGTTGTGAGGTAATGATTAATCCTAATTAAGAAAACTATCAACAATTAGTAAGTGATTAATTAAGTAATTAATGGCTAATTGTTTAAGCTTGAACAAGAGAATATCCAAGGTAAATTATGTAAAACCCTTTAATTAGATGTTTATGGCCAAGGTTAGCATAAAGTATACTTGCTAATTAATTAGAAAAGATTAAGAAAAATTGGTGAGATTAAGTACATGAAAACCCTAAATCCTAAAAAGTTACTAATCATAGGATTAAGGCCCTAATTAAGCATTCTAATTAAATTAGACAAATTAAACAATGGTCAATGGTTAGGATGTAATCTAATAAAGCAAGATCAAAGGCTACAAGAATTTCTAACAATTTTAAATGCCTAAATCCATGTAATTAAGAATGGGCCAATAGGATAATTTTGTGTATTATAATAATAATGTAAAATGGGATATTTTGTAAAGAAAACAGATAGGATAAATGAGAACCGATAGAAATTAAATCCTATCTAGGAAATCATGAACTAAGTTTTTAAGATCAGGACATATTATAAACAAGTGGAATTTTGTCCCGAAGTTGGTTATTCCGGAAGTCATTTATGTAACCGACGGAGTTTATCCGAAAATGTTCAGCAGGTTACGAAATACCCTTAATGGAATAAAAATTTCATTAATCCACATATTTCTCAAGAGTGAATAGAGACCTTCGGGGATATGCTAAGGAATTTTGAGATTGGTTAAGATTACGCGATTAGAACACCGATCGGGGGGATTTTATCGGGTAAAATCATAAAGCAAGTGTGTGACATCATTGAGATGACTTCATCCTTTGAAGAATGATGTAAGGGGACAAAATTAGTGGAGGAGAATGGAGGAGAAAACTTGCTAGCTAAGTTGTTCAAATGGATGGCCAAGAATGAGTAAGGGGAAATTGTTATACCATTTGGGTCCCTAAGTTTTTGGCTATAAATAGCCCTTCCATTTCTCTTCAAACTCACCAATTCACAAAGAAATCCTAGAGAGAGATTAGAGAGAAGTGGGAGCAAGAAGGTTGAAGGAAGTTCTTCAAGGGTAAGTTCTTCGGTTCTTAGTTTTTAGTTCGGTAGTTCTTGAAATTCTAGGGTAGATGTTGTTTTGATCTTTAATCTTCCAATATATTGTAGATATCATGTTTTAGGGTTAAATATGATATATATTTCGAAAATTATGTTGGAGAAAGAGTTATGGCAAAATTTTGGAAGATTAGAGTTAAAGTAACGAAGTTCTGGTGAAATTTCGCCAATTAGGGAGGTCAGGGGTAAAATAGTAATTTGGGACTAAAGTGTCTGTTATAATGATTGATCATTAAATAGAAACGTTGTTATCCCTATAGGATATCTGTGATCACGTACCGACCGACAGACGTACCGTTTACCGTCAACGAAGGTACGTTCGCATACTATAACACTAACTCTGATGTTTATTGTATGCGTATATGTGCTATGTGTATGGTATGCTTATGTGAGGTAGTTGATAGCTCTGTGGTATGCTCATTATACTGTTATTATGCTTGCTGGGTGTCGGGATACGTTTGCTAGGTGTGAAATGCTTGGTGTGGAACGATTGCTAGTTGTGACATATCTGCCAGGGGGCTTAGGTGTTGTTGGGATGTGCTTGTTTGTATGCTCATATACTGTCTATGTTGTATATATAAACATAAGGTTAACCGTTACCTGAGGTCCGGTGCGCGTTGGACCTCAACTCTTAATATAGCCTCAGGGTCAGGAGGACCGAGGATCGAGGTGAAAGGCAAGCAACACGCATAGGGACTCGGCTGAAGACTATCTTTTGTTGTCACGGCATGGGTATTGCCAGGGAGATACTTCTGTTGTTATTTACTTTAAAAACTCTCGGTTATTGTACCGTTTCTGTAATTAGCCAGACTTACGGCATTTTGAATATATGTATTAGTTACTCTTACGCTCCGATGCTCTACTCTGATGGAAAAAAAAAATTATACTGCTTTTGAAAATGGGATGTTACATTAGGGGTGGCCCGTAAAATTAGGGTACTAATTGAATGTACCCCATTATAATTGAATTATATAACACAATATTATCCAAATATACAAATTAAAATATATGATATTGTCGGTCAGGCCACCTATTTCCCCGTATAATCCAGACCATTGTGTTTGCCATTCTATTATAACATATCGTTATAACAGAATTAGTACATTTTCCCCTAAGATTAAATCAAGGGTTACAAATTATACTGTTCCTAAATATTAACCATTTTCGCTTTATGATATTCTTGGAGGTAAAATATATTATTCATATTATTCATTTTTACACTTCGGTTACTAAGAGTAAATAAAAAATTGGGTTTACCCAAAAGTTTTGACGGGTACCTGCAAAAACACAGACCGGGGTCTCCCATATTGAAATGAAGGTAAAAGAGATACATAAGTTGACTAGAGTACACTTGTTTTCCCTCTCTTTGTACTTTTTTTTTTGTCCCAAGGATGTTTGAAGTTTGAGCTCTCTTTGAAGTTTTAGATCTCTAAACTCCCAATACATGGTAAGCTTCTTAATTTTTTAAGGTTACAAATTTAATTTATTAGTAGCATATATTTTAATTTGCTCAATGCATAAAAATATTGTCATTTTTATATGCTGAAAATTAATGAGAGAGAATTAATTAATTGTTAATATATGCCATATATGAAAATATGTAGTAGTTCAAACTTTTTTTATCGGTTATTTTTGCCTCTTTGAACTATTTTTTTTAGGTGGTGTGTTGAAGTTTGAACTCTCTTTGAAGTTTCAGATCTCTAAGATCCTAATACATTGTAAGTTTTTTAATTTTTTTAAACTTACAAATTTAATTTTATTAATAACATATATCTTAATTTACTCGATATATTTTATATTAATTTTATTTTGAAATATGAAAAAACATTGTCATTTATCTATGCTGAAGATTAATTAATATAGAATTAATTGTTAATATATATAGGTTAAACATGAAAAAGTGTAGTAGTTACGATAATCTGAAAAAGTGTGTGTGTGTATATATAGTTTTTAAAAATAATACTTGTTATAGCGCTTGTTGACGAAAGCGCTATAGCAAGTCAGATTTTATTTTATTTTATTTTTGAGAAAATTAGGGAGATGGACCAAGAAAAAAAATATTTATTACAAACACTAGTGCAAAAAAGAGCTTTAAGACCGCCTCATTCAGAGCGGACATTGGAAGCACCGGTCTTAAAGGTATGACATTCAGCGGTTTTGTAAATAAAAGGAACTTCTTATGTATGACCGGTGGAGTTTTGTAAATATAAAGAACTTCTTATACCGGATCATTTTTTCATCGGTCTTAAATATATTATTAAGACCAGTTCAAAACAAGGCCGGTCTTAAAAATGTTATTAAAAAATATTCAAATATCAATTACTTTATGGAGAAATCTCACTCAACTGGACTAATATTTTATGCGGGCCAAAAGAATAAGGAAAGATTTAAATATAAAGGTAATAAAGTTTTAAGACCGAATGTAAATAATCACAGGTCTTAAAAGTTATTCTTTTAAGACCGGACATAAAATGCGGCCGGTATAAAATATAGAAAAATAGTTCGAGATAAAAAATTAATTACTTTTAAGACCGGATGTAGTATGACCGGTCTTGAATGTTAATTATTAAGACCGTCTCTTTTTATGTCCGGTCTTAAAAATGAACCTCCAAATATACATTTCTTCGCGCGTAAGCTTTTGTTACTATCACTGAAGAGCCTATGTTTACGTTGCGAAACCCTTCCTGTTGCATTACCTCTCTTCCTGTCTCGAAAATGAACGGTGAAAACGATTCTACTCCTGTTCCGGGAACACCAGCCTCACGCTTTGCGGGTGTGAGTCCGAACGAACCGTCTTCATCTCGTCAATGAGCCTCGAAACCGCCGTGCACGTAGTGGTAGAAGAGGAACACGAATGCGGGATGTAACCCTAAGTCGACTTCTAGGTCAAAGTTTGGAGATTCGGTTTAATGAAAAGTTGCAACCTTTCGGTCCCATGAAATCCAAATATAATAGTTTTGTTGGCTATCAAGCACGCAGCCATGTTAGCATATTGATAGATGAGTGGAAAAGTGTGGACGATTCTAAAGTAAAGGATCTTATTTGGGACACTATCCGGCTTACCTACACTATCCCTGACTGTCCGAAGTTGAAAGAGAAGACACTGTCTTATTGTGCTGATCGGTGGAGGAAGTTTAAGACCTTTCTAGCCAACACCTATATTTTTGCCGAGGTTCTGCCTCAAGAACAGCCTTGGGATAAGTACCCATATATTGATAAACAAACTTGGCAACAATTTGTTCAGCTGCGGACTACTCCTGAAGCTCTGGTGAGTTTATATTTAGTTTAGTTTGCCTTTTTGTGTGCTTATTAACTTTTGTGCGGATATTTGAATGTTATTGTGTTCATCTAATCCTTTTAGTTAAATGGTTTGGTTTGTGAATAGAAGTATACATTTCCCGCCTTTGTCAATGCAAGTCGATATGTAGACCACGATAAAGAAATTAAGTAAATTAAGGAAATAATGATGGCATAAGAGTCAAGTCTCAATTATATAGTCTTAGTTCGTTATAGTAGGCGGTTGCTAGACGTTGGTGTTATGATGTTAGTATGTTAAGCGTGTAATGGTTTCGGTGCAAGTTTGTTATGAGTCAAGCCTCTAACTATATGTAAGAGGTTAGTCTAATATGTGTGGGAACCGGTTATGATGAATGAATTAATTGGCGAGTTGGCGGCATTTACGCAACTCCCTTTCCTCTCGTTTATCCCAATTTCTTCTACAATTCTACATCTTTCTTAAATAAAATGTTGAAACTTGATGAAGTGAATTTGACTAATGTTTGACCTTCATATGAAGCGAAGTGTTCTAATTTTGTTAGACATCAATGGCTGGAATTCATAAGTAATTTTTTTATTTCGATTCACGAGATAAGAAGGGCAAAAGCACAGGAGCTAGGGACAAAGAATGATTGCCCGCATAGGGCTTCTCGCGGCGGATATGAAATGGCCGAAAAAGATTTGATGGCGGCCAAGCGGAAGAGATTGGAAGATGATCAAGCTGAATCCAATCCTTCAGCCGTAGTTGATCAGCCATCTCCTATACGTCGCGAGGAGTTGTGGTTGCATATTCGGCAAAAGCCAAGCGGCGCCTACACGAGTGAACAAACTCGTGTAGTTCTTTGAAAGAATTGTAAGTATCGTTATTGTTATTTTTTAGTTACTAAACATGTTTCATTACTAAGCTTCTCGTTATCTTTATCTTACAGGAAGATCTTAAAAATAAAGAAGCAAAGGGATCTTTCGTGTCGGACGGGAGGAATGATGTTCTGACCGTTGCGACTGGAAAACCGGATCACGTGGGGCGTGTAAGGGGGGTTAGAGGACGGGTAGGCCTGAAGGAATACTTTGGTAAATCCAAACGCCACAAACAAAGTATGATTACCCGGGAGGAGATGGAACAGACGCCGCCCAAAATAAATGAGGAAAGCGGCGGTCAAAGCGGCTCAAGAAGCTTCATTGACTGCAAAGTTGACTGCACAGTTTCAATCCCGGATGAGCAAGATGGAGGAGGAAATGAATCAATTGAAGATGCTTTTGAGCACTCGTCCAGAGACCAGCAGTGTTCCCGTCACATATTCACCTGCGGTTATGCAGCAGAGCACTAGGGAGAGCTGCATTGTTGGATGACCATCGAGCAACCTCCTCCTCAAGTTCCATCCCTCGTCAAGCCGCATCCCTCCTCCTCAAGTTCCATCCCCTACTCGCTCATTTGATCGCCAGGCAAAAAATAACGACTTGGCAAACAATAATTATTTTACTGATAAATCGTGGCCTGTCCAAGAAGTAGTAGGCGTCCCTCATCCCGAAGATGTCTACCTTGACAAAATAGATGTAATGTCCCCGCGATTCCCGGACGGGAGATTAGTAATGCAATCATTCAACTGTTTATGAAGTAAGTATCTCGATTCTATATATGAGTACATAATTTAAATGCATCGTTTAGACACACATACATATATACTAATTCCCCGATCGATGTCATTATTGTAGGTTCTTGCATCAAGAATTGGTTGAACAGGCACAATCAATGATTTTGGATTCTTGTGCCCCGTCTATGCAAGTACAATGAGAGAAGGACTTGAGACAAGAATACATGTCAAATAGGGTGTGTGAAGTGATAAGAGAGGTTTACGTGTTTCCATACTTCCACGGGTATATACATATCACAATTCTTGTATGCAATTAACTTAATATAAGTGCTACATATAATACCGCTTTGTGAATTTTCAGCCTCCATCGCGCAGTTGGTCCTCATGTGCATGGAGGATCATAAAGTTATCTTCTTATGCTCCACTCACAATAACCAGATACTATAATGACGGAGACCGTCAACAAGTAAGCATGCATGTCATTGAAATTCTCTTGTCTCGAAATCTCTCCGTAATGGTTTGGTGAATTATTGATAAATTTGTGATTTTGATAATAGTGCCATGATGACCTACCAAGTCAAGGTAAGACAAAAGCGTGGGAAAGAGGCCACTATTAAACCTTCGTGGTACACCCCAGAGGTTAGCACATATTTTAATTTGGACACTGAAACACTGCCTTGAGAACTTGGTCAGTAACCTATATATATATATATGCTATATATTTCTTGTCACTTATCCTATATTATTTCTTGTTCGTTTTAGACCCATCGGCAACCAAAAGAATCCAACTTATGTGGCATGTACGTCATGAAACACATGTATGATGTTATCATCAAAGCGAGGAAAGACAAAATTGTTTGCAAAGGTAAATGTATTTGATGTTATTACATATATTATGTCTCGAATTCAGTTTACGGCTTAATGAAATATGCACACAAGTTAATTCGGTTTAGTTTGTCTTTGATGTTACGAGATGTTTAGAGGTTACGGGTCCCCGTCCTGATAATCAAGTGGAGCACATACGCAATGTGTTTTGTGAATATCTATATCGCCTTATTAATTCTTAAATGTGGATGTAAATATATGTTGTAGCAAAAATAATTTTCTGTAAATTTGTTTATTTTTTCGAACAAGTCATTCATTTGTAAATAAACATACAAACTGTGTATTTCAAGAATAAATTTGTTTATTCATTCTAGATATTTATGCTTGAAATTTGTGTTACAGGATGTTGTAAATGAGAAAGTCTTTGTTCATAAAAATATGGCGAGACCTTTAGGACCACATAGTTATTAAACCTGCGGTGCTTTAAGTCTTCGTTAATTGAAAAAAAATTATGGGTATACTTTTAGGACCGGATGTAATTATTTGCCCGGTCTTAAAAATGAGCTAGACTTTTGGGACCGCATCTTTATTATACGGCCGGTCCAAAAAGTCTACGTTTATATTAATAAAAAAATTATGGCTATACTTTTAGGACCAGACGTAATTATTGGTCCGGTCTTAAAAGTCTTCTAAAAATTCGCTAGACTTTTAGGACCTTGTTATTATATTTCGTCCGGTCCTAAAAGTCTACGTTTTATTATTTCAAAAATGTAAAGACTTTTAAGACCGTAGTTTTGTTATATATCCGCTCCTAAAAGTTAAGTCATAAAAATATTTTTTTTAAAGGATTTGTGTATATATATTTGTTTCCTCTTAATAGTTTTTGACTCGGTTTTCAGACAACCGTGGTTCTGGCGTTCTGCTCAACCGAGGTTTTGACGGTCCAACCTTGACAAGAATAGTCATTTGGTTTGTTTTTATTCGAATAAGGTAAACGATTTTTTTTTGTATGTTCTTAACTGTATTGTGAGAATTTTTAATGTTGATTTACGCGACGACAATGTTTTGTTTGTTTCCTTTTTTGTCGGAAAAAGAAAGAAGATAATGAAAAGGACATGGCGATCGAATATGGAAACAAAAAGATCTTTAATTTATATTTTTTTAACCGCTGCCCGTGAGGAGCAGCAGCAGTACAGACAACAACAACAAAAAACAAAAAAAAAATGAAATATCTACTCCCCCACATCGTTGTCGGAGGGGAGGGAGTCGTCGGAGAAGTCGGACATGTCGTCATCTGAAGGATGGTACTCAATGTCCTGGGCATCGAGTACCGCCTGCAGTTTTGCGTTGACGGCGTGATAGACCTGAAACAACTGGCCGCACCGTCGGTCTATATGATCGAGGCGGGCCAGGATGTGCTGGATCATCTGGTAGATTGTCGGTTCCGAAGGCAACGGAGGAGGAGGACCTCGTGGTGGTGGAGCAGCCATTACTGTGGATGTTTCAGAAGTGACGGGGAAGAATGTGATGGAAGTAAAGTAACATCTGGTTTAAATATAGAACCCTGCCCGAACAATTTGAAACGCCGGAAACAATAACGAGGAGACGCATAGTTCCGCAGAATACGAGGAGACGCCTAGTTGGGAAGTTTATCTGGAAGTCGAAGCGATTCTGAAATTCATTTGAACAGAGAACCTTTAAGACCGGATATTGTAAAAGATCCGTTCTTAATAAAATTAAATTGATTTTTAGGACCGGATATAAGACAAAATGTAGGTCTTAAAAGTAATTGAATTGATTGAAAAATAAATTAATAGACTTTTAGGACCGGATATATTTAAAAAGGTCCGTCTTAAATTCAATGGAATTGAAAAAAATTAATTATGAATTTTAGACCCGCATATTTATTAACTCCACATACATCTCTGTCCTTATTAAACTCATCACAATCTCGTAACTCCACACTACGCGGCTCTCTGCCCCAACTTCTCAAACCATGGTTAGATACAAGAGAACCGCTCGTAGGGGTACTCTTACTCGTGATGCTCGTGCCTTCCGTAGATTGTTATACGGTGCACCTCCTCCATCAAGAGTGCGTTCTATTGTGACAGAGGAGTCTCGGGTCGTTGGACCCATTGTTATTTCGGATGATGAAGAGGTTCCTGCTCCCCCTCTCCAACAAGTTGGCCCCAGCGCGCCTACCGCTGACCCCTCTCCTCTGTCCTCTACTGATTTATTGCGGCTGATGCGATTAAGGCAGGAACTTGCTGATATCCGGCGGGAATTTAATGATTTTCACGCCGATATCGACAAGGATGTTTAGTCGATTAGATTCTTGTTTTTTATAATTTTCTGCTTGTTTTTTTTTGTGTACGTGTATATATATTCTCCAGTAATGTATGAAGCATTAAGAACTAAGCTTGAAATTTTCCTTTAATTTTCATCTTTTAAAAAAAAAACAAATTAGGACTTTTAGGACCGGATGTTTAATAAAACTCCGGTCTTAAAATTAAATGAATAATAACATATTAGGACCATCCATTTGTAGATAAACGGTCTTAATAAAAGTTGTGACCGCCAAGCTTGTGTCTTTTTTTTGTTCATATTCTCAATTTTCCCTTTAATTGTTTTTCATTGAGTTGCTGCTGCGCTCGCCCAAGCTAATCATCTTTTTGTTTAAAAAATAATAATGAGGACTCTTAGGACCAGATATGAATAAAACTCTGGTCTTAAAAGTAATTTGCCGGTTTTAAAAATGTAATTATATATTTAGGACCGTCTACTTTATAAATAACCGGTCTTAATAAAATCCAAAATATACTAAAACACAACTCTTTCGCGGAATAACAAATTTCCCTCTCAAAACTTCTCTCGTCGCACCGATAGTGATTTCTCGGTTCGTCTCCGGTTTGTTTGTGTTGCTTCGTCGTTCGCTTCGCGTTGATCTCTCGACAATCGCTTTTGTTTCCTTAGTTAAACGTCTATCGACCAAGCCGTAAGAGGTGTTTCGGTTAAATAACTTTATGGTTTTCTCGGGTTTAACAAAATCGATGAAATGTTCTAGTGGGTTTCTCTGTTGTTAATGAATATTGTATTTTGAAGATTATATTTGCGCTTTTGACCTACCCAACCGACCAACAAATGTTTTTAGGTTACTCTTGTCGCAACATCAACGTTCGTGGCGGGAGAAGAAAGACTCCGCAAACCATTTGAATTTATATGCTACAGGTGAGTCCACATTTAATTTCACGCGATGCATTTAATTTCCTCGTCATGCTTTAATTTTTCTTCTTGGATTCACTGTGTTATTTATGACCAAAAGTGTTTCTTCGTTATGCATTTAATGTGCACGTTTCTTCGTTGAGCATAAATATGAATTTGGTGTTTCCTTATTTTGTATCTGTGTCATAAATAGGAATTCTAGTATGGATCACGGTTGGATAAATGCGTTACGGACGAGTGTTGAATATCAGAATGGGGTGAGGGAATTTATAGAATTTGCTAAACAAAATGCCCATGATGATAGTGGGAAGTTTTATTGCCCTTGTGTAAAATGTTTGAATGAAGGATTTGTGAAGTTAGCTACACACATTTAATTTGTGAAGGATTTTGTAAGACTTATACAGTATGGGTATGGCATGGTGAAAAAGTACCAAGTGGGTCTCAACATGAGGAAGTGGCCTTTGATGATAATGACACGGATATGGATGATCACATAGAGGACATTATTCGTGATGTAGGAGAAGAGGCTTTTCATCAATCACATGCATATGGTAATATGTGCGGTGATGCGAGACCCCGCTATACCCTGGTTGTAAAAAATATCAATTGTTGAACGCCGTATTGAAATTGGTAAGCTTGAAGGCACGTCATGGATGAAGCGACAAGAGTTTTTCGAAATGCTTGAGGCTTTTAAGGACATGCTTCCGGATGATAATGTGTTGCCGCATCGATACTATGATGCTAAGAAAATACTCGTCACCGGGGATGGAGTACAAAAAGATCCATGCATGCCCGAATGATTGCGTATTGTATAGAAAAGAGTTTGAAGAGAAGCGAGAATTGTCCGATATGTGAAACACCAAGGTACAAGTCAAACAAGGGGCCTGCAAAAGTGTTGTGGTATCTTCCAATCATACCAAGGTTCAAGCGGTTGTTTGCGAATGAAAATGATGCAGAGAATTTGAGGTGGCATGCGGATGAGAGAATTTCTGATGGAAAGCTTCGACATCCGGCCGATTCTTCTCAATGGAAGAAAATCGATCATTTATTTCCAAACTTCAGCGAAGAACCTAGGAACCTTAGGCTTGCCCTTAGCACGGATGGCATGAATCCATATGGAAGCCTTAGCAACATACATAGTTCATGGCCTGTGCTCCTTATTATTTACAACTTATCTCCAATGTTATGCATGAAACGAAAGTACATCATGCTGTCTATGTTGATTTCGGGACCAAAACAACCCGGAAATGACATTGATGTTTACCTTGAGCCCTTGATCGAAGACTTGAAGGAGTTGTGGGAAGAAGGTGTCGATGTTTTTGACTCTTTCAAGAAGGATGTGTTTAAATTGCGAGCCATGATATTTTGTACTATAAACGACTTCCCAGCATATGGGAACTTGTCAAGGTATAGTGTAAAAGGCCATAAAGCATGTCCGGTTTGTGAAGAAGGCACATGCTACCATCAACTTCAACATGGAAGAAAGACGGTTTATCTTGGACATAGGAGATTTCTTCGACGGGACCACCCATATCGTCGATTAAAGAAAGCCTTTTTGGTGGCCAAGAGTATGAAGATGCTCAAAGTGGCATTGACTGGGAGCAAGTTTATGAAAAGGTGAAACATATCAGTGTCATATTTGGTAAGACTGCAAAGAGTAGAAAAGAAACAAATATATGGAAAAAGAGATCTGTATTCTTCGATCTTCCATATTGGCGCAATCTTGATGTGAGACACTGTATTGATGTCATGCATGAAGGTGGAATATCACCTAGAGGGGGGGTGAATAGGTGATCTTGAAATTCTTTCGCTAATTGCTCAAGAACACTTAAAACAGAGATAGAGAGAAGAGCAATGAAGACAAGATATTATACTGGTTCGGTCCAACTCTTGACCTACGTCCAGTCCCCAGAAACACTCTGGGATTTCACTATCTTTAAACTTGATTACAGACTCTGTAACTCACGAGTAATCCTCTCACTAGGACTTACTCCTCTTTACAAGTTGTAACCAACTAACCGTGGACACAATTATACACTCGTAAACGAAGGATGATCCTTTCACTCTCGGACTCACTCCCCTTACAAGTTGTAATTGATACACCCACACTCAAGATACCTCTACCTTGAAATTTGAATGAATTGTAAAACAAATGATAAGACTCTCTCACGAGTAGATAAATGATAAACACTCGAAGCTCAATGATATCCTAAGATATATACGAGAATGTAGATTGAATGTTTTTAATGCTTTGTCTCGTGTATTCGTCTATTCCACCCTTGAAGAATTCAAACCTTCGTGTATTTATATTGGTTGGGAGCTGGAAGACCGTTGGAAGGATTTGAATGTTGAAGTTACTGTTTTGAGCATTCGACCGTTGGGAATGGTTACTGGAGCGTCTGTGTTTCTCTATGTGTTGTCCGCTATTTTTACTTTGTTACATGTTCGTTGGAGATATTTAAACGTCCGTTGATTGTTTTGAAGCACTTGCGTCTTCTGCTCACCCATAATCAAATGTCTCCTTAGTTGGGTCATCTTTACAGTTGTGACCTTGAGTGAAGAGAAACTTTAAAGATGCTTTTTAGTTATGGGTCCTCCGAGTCATGTCGGCTTTGCTTCTCCATACTTTTCAAAAGGACTGTCATGCTTTAAACCGAGATTCAATGTCTCGAAAGCCACTCACAAAGATGATTAGCATATAATAAGATTCAAGAGGATATTATTATATAATCAATTTATTCAAATGAGTTATAGTTGGGTTCAGTTCATCGATACAAGTATTCATTCGAGTATTCCCAGAAACATCGTTGTTGGCTAATACTCGCATGTTCTTCATCTGAATGTGAAACTTTGACTATGAATCTGAAAAATACTTAGGAAGATGATTAATGATATCATAGTTAATGTAGAATGATGTATTGAAGAATTAAAACAATTAAATAGATCATTTAAATAAAGTTACAAATGAATCAGTTTGTTTTGTCAACTGTATGGGTCTTTGTCGACCATTCTCGAGAATCTTTGAAGCTATACTCGAGAATCGCATAAGGAATCAATCTGAAGATTGATCAATTCTCGATCATTCTCGAGAATCACCCAATGATTCTCGAGAATCATTCTCGAGAGTTAATTCTTAGTTCTCGAGAATCACTCAAGCAACAAGATACACACGAAGCAAATATCGTTAAGCATTCGTTAATACTCGAGAATCCTTTCGGTTCTCGAGAACCATTCTCGAGAATTAGTTCGATTCTCGAGAGTCACTTCAGAAATGGAATGCATCGAGACAGGCCATCGACCATTCTCGAGAATCACTTGCGATTCTCGAGAACCATTCTTGAGAATGGATTCTCAATTCTCGGGAATCACCGGAGAGACATCTTCGATTCGATTCGACTCGATCATTCTCGAGAGTCTTTGGTGCATTCTCGAGAACCATTCTCCGAACGCAATACCCATTCTCGAGAATTGCTTTGCGTGATTGAATTACAGATTAGCAACCACTCTGGAATTCTGGAGAATCCTTGAGATAGTTCTCAAGAATTGATACCTGCACATCACATCGGGAATTAGAAGAGATAGCAAATTTGTCAAAGCTCTCATGCTCATAAATCTCTTCAAGCTTTCTTTCCATTGCAAGAAGAATCAGCCCAAACTTGATGTATTTCGTTGGTTATCATAGGATGAATGTAGGCTCTTCTTAATCAACACTTCGCAAAGCATCCAGAACATACTACCAATTTCAAAACATCATAACTTCTTCAATTAATCTTAATTTTCTGTGTTCTTGATGGTTTTGAAAATTTATTTGAGTCTAGTTTCCAATGGCACCGATTTCAGCACAATCCGATTTGTCGTTTGTGAGTTACACTCAAAACACCGAAGGTTGGTCTGGACTGTGACGGTGATTTGTGTTCCAACTTTCGAAAATCATAGCTCTCTCATCTGGACTCATTTTGACTTGAAATTTTGTTAACAGTACGTGTTGGATGTCTAGTTTAATATGCCGCTAGTTTCATGTCAATGCAATTCCTGGTTTGGGAGATATCGTTGATTTACCGAAGGTCGCCAGAAACAGAGCAGAACAGAGTATGCTGAAGCACGATCATTCTCGAGAATTAGAATAGCATTCTCGAGAACCATTCTTGAGAATGGACTTTCAATTCTCGAGAATGGTTTCCAAATTTCACATGTTCAGGACCATTCTCGAGAATTGCTTCAGGAATTGATTGCATTCTCGAGAATTGCTTCGAGAATGAACTTGTAACTCGTTTTCACTCATTTTAACTCGAATTGAGCCGTTTCAACTTCTATATCATCGTGGAGACTTCTAGAATCAATCTAGGAACTTGTATAATGATTTTCTCATTCCATTAAACAAGTTCTTCCTGTATTTCTACTCTTTTCTTGATTATTCTCCATCATTAAACTTCACATCTACATTAAATATAAGAATTAGTCCAAGTATAATGTAAATGTAGTGTGCAACCTTTTTGCTCTTAAGAATGACATCTATATAAGACATCATCAAAACTAATCAAAACCAACATTCTCCCCTTTTTGATGATGGCAAATACTTTAAGAAAAATATACATGAATATGAAAATATATTAGAACATATATTTTTCTTGTCATTCTCTCCCCTTATTTGTCATTAGCAAAAAGTTGAAATAAAGAAGAAATGCTTAGAGAGACAAGTATGAAACTAGACTATAAAGAATCAAGAAACTGATTTTCTCTCCCCGATTTGAAATTGTTTTCATTTTAAATATGAAGCAATTTGGAATGTTTTTATGAAAACAAATTTGAAAGAGTTTGAAGAGGTTTTCAAAACATCTTTCACAATTAAGGCGTATAGATACAAAACATGTGCAGAAATTCTACTAAATATAAAAAGATAGAGATTAGAAATGCTCATGCATATTCTCGGGTGATGAATGATCGATGAAGTCGTTTTTCTTGCTTTCTTGTTCCATGATATCATTTCCATCCTTTTTCCTTTTCTTCATATAGCTATTGCGAGAATATGTCTCTACCGGCTTCCGAGGTTTTCCTCTTCCTTAGCTTCAATGTGATTGAACATCAAAGTATCCTTCCTTAATTTAATTGTTTCCCCTTGTAGTGTATTAAGGAAAGTTGAACACACGACAAAATCTCCGCTACAAATTGAAGACTTCCTTTCCAAAAGAGATTTGTTAGTACAACCAATATCAAAGTATTCCTTTCTAAATGATATTTTCACATGAAGATAATGAAAGGAAAATATGATATTAACTCATCATTAAAACTAATAAAACATGGTGAATACTGAGATGAGCAAACTTAAAAGGGTTTTCTTCAAATAAAGGAGATGAGCTTTTAAGATATCAAACACATGTGAATGTGAAGCTCCCCCTTAATGAAAGCATGATTAAAACATGTGTAGCTCCCCTTTTAAAGATACCAAATAATAATGTGTCACCAAATGTTATGAGGTTTGGAAAAATCTTTGCTCACAACATGGTATCTGAATTTTCAAGAAGAAATCATTTATGCTTTTTATGATGATAAATATGTTTATAGCATAAGGATCATTTTGAAAATGAATGTGCTCAGGCTAAATTTCAAGAGATAGAATCAAATGAATAAAATCAAGTTAGCCTCGAGAACGCTTCGCATATACTCAGGAAGAGTTTCATTGCTTAACTTCCTTTTGTGAGAGAGAATGATGAGGGATTCTCGGGAGTTAGAGAGAATGATAAGGGAACGAAGCTTCGATTTGGGGTTTTATAACGAAGGGACAAAACGACAGAAGAGCAGAATAAATGAAACGACATCATATACAGCGATGATGAGACTCCCTGCTCGATGATTCTCGAGAATCAACTAAGTGATTCTCGAGAGCTGTTCTCGAGAATGACATTTCATTCTCGAGAATGATCTCAACAATGAAGAATTCCAGGAAGAGATCCATTCTGCTGAACACACTCTCTGCTACAATTCTCGGGAATGCAGTTGGCAATTCTCGAGAATGCTTAGCGAACACACGGTAAGCTTATCCTTCAATTCTCGAGAATGATGAAATCATTCTTGAGAATTATCAGTTCTGTATCAGCTTTTGTTCACTGGACTAGAACCTGCAAAACAACATCAAGAACATCCTGCACAAATCAAATGTATATGTTGATCTCGCATTTGACAATTATCATCCTTTGATATACTCGTAATTCTAACCAAAGATTCGCACAAATCAAATCTATATGCTTTTTGTACCCAATGAATCTTGAGTCCACACACGATTAGACAAGACAACTTTTATGCTCTTATAGGATTAAATCATATGATATTTGAGCAAGGAGTAAAACAATCAAAGATCAAAAGCATGATTTTACCCAATCAAATAAATTCAATCCAATGAATCAGATAAAGTAATAGATGATTCCAAGAATGTGATTTCTCAATGACAATTTGGAAATGCACTTTAAAATGATGTCATTGATGTGAATCTTCTGTAATCCATGGATCAAATAAAAATTTCAAAAATGAAACATGCAAATTGTTTCAAATCTTAAATGTTCTTTCAAACCGTGATGATGCATTATGAAATCAAAATGCTGATGAAAGATTCATTTTTGATACATATTTGAAATCAATGCTCATTCTAAAACATGGTGGAAGTCAATCAGTTAAATGAGTATATCAGAATGCTTCAGATTGAGAACAGGTCAAACATTGAATCCCAAAAGCAAAAGTCATAAGGAGAATGAATTAGTCAACAAGACTAAGTAGGATATAAGCAAAATGACTTTGCTATTGACCAAGAGATAAACTTGCCTTTTAGAATTGTGTCTTGGAAACATATGAATGGTCAAGGCAGGAATATGAACATACAGCTGTAGTCACTCAAAATATGGATGGAAACAATGTAGAACAAAATGACTACTAGGATTCATAGATGACGAAGCATATATTCAATAGTCCAATTAACTTGAGTTCCAGTATATCATCCTAGTGGGTTATTCCACTAATTAACATTTAATGCACTAATGAACACAAAGCTTGGAATAACTTGATCAATAAGAATTTATGCAGTAGACATAACACTCAAAGATTGAATCCTTTTATGGGAGATAGACTTGAAACTCATAGATGATCAATTTATTATATAGAATGAAACTGAAGAGTTCAAGCAGCACATTAAATATCAAAGATCAGTATGTGAATGATATAGAAAGCTCAACTTGACAAATTTGAAAACATATCTGACATTCCGTATACAATGATATTAACTTCCAATTTTGAAACATCATTTGAATGTAATCGAAGTATGAATATGTTTCAAAAACATCCATATGCATTTTTATAAAATAGAGTGAATCGAAATCCAAACAAATTCTAAAATTGTTCATTTCAAAAACAAACTCAAAAGGTAATGCATAAATTCATTTATGGTTCCATTTAGCAATCTGAAAAACATTTTGAAAATCATAAATGATTGACTGCTAATGGAATGCAATAATGGACAAGTATTCATTACCCAAAATAATATGTAATCACAGTATGGGGTAAGAGTTAGATATCACCATAATTCCTCTTGTCCTTGTTGAAGATTGACATGAATTGATGTAGATAGCTTATTTTCTGATGTTCATTATCAACCTCTGCTTCTTTTTCATACTCGCTAGTCTTCTTACCTGTACTCAAGTATCATGCCCATACTCAAGTATCACTTGCCTCATACTCGAGTATTGCTCTGATATGTGAAGAATATTTTCAGCAATGAACCCACATACTCGAGTATTCAAAATCCCATACTCGAGTATCATATCAGTAGCAGTTTGCAGAAGTTGAAACAAATGACCAATACTCAAGTATCTAAAACTCAATATTCGAGTATCATATCAGAACATATAAATGATGCCTGATCGATCAATCAATACTCGAGTATTCCTTTCTAACACTCAAGTATTGTATCTGAAATACTTAAGCGGAGACATTAGAGCCCGACAAAGTATGGAAGTAGGTTAGCTTACTACTTGAGTACGATTCCAAAATATGCAGTTCACGAGAGGAAATCATAAAATCATTGAATATGCATAAAGAGTCAGACTATTGAATATTCTAATCCATTTTAAATCAATAGATTTTTAAGAAGCTTAATAGTTTGCAGTACTCATTCCTATGGTTCCATAAGATAAAACTTCAATAAAATATTACAGATAGTAGCATAGGAAGTTTTACCATTGTATACCTTTTACCTTAGGCATTTGGAGGATCGACTTTGCTTACCCACGCTTCTTCTTCATATGTCTTTCCATGGGTGTCGCAAAGTTCTCTCAGAAGGTATAGACTTCAAGTGTCTTCTGCTTGATACTTGAGAAGATCTCCTTTTCGGCTCAAAAGAAACTCTTGGACTCTTATTCTTCTCTACACATCTAGGTCCATTCTTTTCATAATCATTCTGCACATGTAAAGCACTAGATGGACATCTTGGTACCCATTTATACTTGGGTCCTTCCGGGTTAGCTCGAGCCTTAAGGAAAACATAAGTTCCTTTTGGTAGCCATTGATAATTACCAACGGGTTTATCCCTTCTTTCTTTCTTATGAAAGCAAGATGATGTGCTATGACCCTTACGATTACGTAGTTACAATGAGCAAATGGATTTGAAGTATGAACAGATCTTTGAAAATAGTTCAAATAAGATTTTCCTCCCATCTTCTTTTTCCCTTTCTTTTTATCAAGAATAGGATTGTAACCAATGCCTGATCGATCATTTGTAAATCTCTGAGCCATTAAAATCACATTGAGCATTTCACTGCCTTTAGTGAATTTCTCAAGAGTTTTCGTAAGATAAGAGTTTTTCTTTTCAAGATCAGGGCAGTTTTTGCAAGCAATGTTTTCATAAACTGAAACTGGAGGTAAATCTTTGGTTTGTTCAAGCAATTTAATTTTCCTCTTGGAGGCAATAAACTCTGTTGCAAGTTTTTCAAATTCAGAATATAGTTCATTGTATTCGACAATAATTCATCATAGGTAGGTTCAGAATCATATACCTCATCATCGTTTTCACATTGCTCTTCTTTTTCAGCAATTAAGCACATGCTCGCAACTTCTTCTTCCTCACATTCTTCATCTGAGGAGTTATCTCCACATATAGCAGACACGTATGGTATTTCCAAAGCTTTCCACATCTCCTTGGCAGTAGGTAGATTGCAGATGCGGAAATACTCCCTTTGACTAAGAGCACTCTGAAGCATCAAAATGGCTTTGCTGTTAAGAGTTAGTTTTCGTCTGTCATCTTCGTTGAACTCATCTTCAGTCTTTGGAACATTAACTCCGCCTTCTACTCTTGTGGGAATATAATCTCCATTCTCTATTACTTGCCAGAGACCATACTCCGTAGCTAACACGAACACTCTGAATTTTGCTTTCCAGAATGAGAAGTGTTCACCGTTGAAGCCAGGCGGTCGGTTGATTGAGGCACCCTCAGGTAATATTCCTTCCATGATCTATCTCGGGGTGTTAAGCCCAACTGAGAAACCTATGCTCTGATACCAAATGAAGGTGGAATATCACCTAGAGGGGGGTGAATAGGTGATCTTGAAATTCTTTCGCTAATTGCTCAAGAACACTTAAAACAGAGATAGAGAGAAGAGCAATGAAGACAAGATATTATACTGGTTCGGTCCAACTCTTGACCTACGTCCAGTCCCCAGAAACACTCTGGGATTTCACTATCTTTAAACTTGATTACGACTCGTAACTCACGAGTAATCCTCTCACTAGGACTTACTCCTCTTTACAAGTTGTAACCAACTAACCGTGGACACAATTATACACTCGTAAACGAAGGATGATCCTTTCACTCTCGGACTCACTCCCCCTTACAAGTTGTAATTGATACACCCACACTCAAGATACCTCTACCTTGAAATTTGAATGAATTGTAAAACAAATGATAAGACTCTCTCACGAGTAGATAAATGATAAACACCGAAGCTCAATGATATCCTAAGATATATACGAATGTAGATTGAATGTTTTTAATGCTTTGTCTCGTGTATTCGTCTATTCCACCCTTGAAGAATTCAAACCTTCGTGTATTTATATTGGTTGGAGCTGGAAGACCGTTGGAAGGATTTGAATGTTGAAGTTATCGTTTTGAGCATTCGACCGTTGGGAATGGTTTCTTGGAGCGTCCGTGTTTCTCTATGTGTTGTCCGCTATTTTTACTTTGTTACATGTTCGTTGGAGATATTTAAACGTCCGTTGATTGTTTTGAAGCACTTGCGTCTTCCGCTCACCCATAATCAAATGTCTCCTTAGTTGGGTCATCTTTACAAGTTGTGACCTTGAGTGAAGAGAAACTTTAAAGATGCTTTTTAGTTATGGGTCCTCCGAGTCATGTCGGCTTTGCTTCTCCATACTTTCGGTGCGCTGACTGTCATGCTTTAAACCGAGATTCAATGTCTCGAAAGCCACTCACAAAGATGATTAGCATATAATAAGATTCAAGAGGATATTATTATATAATCAATTTATTCAAATGAGTTATAGTTGGGTTCAGTTCATCGATACAAGTATTCATTCGAGTATTCTATGAAACATCGTTGTTGGCTAATACTCGCATGTTCTTCATCTCGAATGTGAAACTTTGACTATGAATCTGAAAAATACTTAGGAAGATGATTAATGATATCATAGTTAATGTAGAATGATGTATTGAAGAATTAAAACAATTAAATAGATCATTTAAATAAAGTTACAAATGAATCGGAGTTTCTTTGTCCAACTGTATGGGTCTTTGTCGACCATTCTCGAGAATCGAAGCTATACTCGAGAATCGCATAAGGAATCAATCTGAAGATTGATCAATTCTCGATCATTCTCGAGAATCACCCAATGATTCTCGAGAATCATTCTCGAGAGTTAATTCTTAGTTCTCGAGAATCACTCAAGCAACAAGACACACACACGAAGCAAATATCGTTAAGCATTCGTTAATACTCGAGAATCCTTTCGGTTCTCGAGAACCATTCTCGAGAATTAGTTTCGATTCTCGAGAGTCACTTCAGAAATGGAATGCATCGAAAGCCATCGACCATTCTCGAGAATCACTTGCGATTCTCGAGAACCATTCTTGAGAATGGATTCTCAATTCTCGGGAATCACTGGAGAGACATCTTCTGATTCTGATTCAGACTCGATCATTCTCGAGAGTGCTGGTGCATTCTCGAGAACCATTCTCCAGAACGCAATACCCATTCTCGAGAATTGCTTTGCTGTGATTGAATTACGATTAGCAACCACTCGAATTCTCGGAGAATCCTTGAGATAGTTCTCAAGAATTGATACCGCACATCACATCGGGAATTAGAAGAGATAGCAAATTTGTCAAAGCTCTCATGCTCATAAATCTCTTCAAGCTTTCTTTCCATTGCAAGAAGAATCAGCCCAAACTTGATGTATTTCGTTGGTTATCATAGGATGAATGTAGGCTCTTCTTAATCAACACTTCGCAAAGCATCCAGAACATACTACCAATTTCAAAACATCATAACTTCTTCAATTAATCTTAATTTTCTGTGTTCTTGATGGTTTTGAAAATTTATTTGAGTCTAGTTTCCAATGGCACCGATTTCAGCACAATCCGATTTGTCGTTTGTGAGTTACACTCAAAACACCGAAGGTTGGTCTGGACTGTGACGGTGATTTGTGTTCCAACTTTCGAAAATCATAGCTCTCTCATCTGGACTCATTTTGACTTGAAATTTTGTTAACAGTACGTGTTGGATGTCTAGTTTAATATGCCGCTAGTTTCATGTCAATGCAATTCCTGGTTTGGGAGATATCGTTGATTTACCGAAGGTCGCGAAACAGAGCAGAGCAGAGTATCTTTGAAGCACGATCATTCTCGAGAATTAGAATAGCATTCTCGAGAACCATTCTTGAGAATGGACTTTCAATTCTCGAGAATGGTTTCCAAATTTCACATGTTCAGGACCATTCTCGAGAATTGCTTCAGGAATTGATTGCATTCTCGAGAATTGCTTCAGGAATGAACTTGTAACTCGTTTTCACTCATTTTAACTCTGAATTGAGCCGTTTCAACTTCTATATCATCGTGGAGACTTCTAGAATCAATCTAGGAACTTGTATAATGATTTTCTCATTCCATTAAACAAGTTCTTCCTGTATTTCTACTCTTTTCTTGATTATTCTCCATCATTAAACTTCACATCTACATTAAATATAAGAATTAGTCCAAGTATAATGTAAATGTAGTGTGCAACCTTTTTGCTCTTAAGAATGACATCTATATAAGACATCATCAAAACTAATCAAAACCAACAATGCACGTGGAGAAAAATGTATGTGATAGTATTGTTGGCACGCTTCTCAACATACAAGGTAGTTCCAAGGATGGTGTGAAGGCAAGATTGGATTTGCAAGTAATGGGAATACGCGAAGACTTACATCCAAGGCCATACGGGAAGAGAACTTATTGTCCCCGGCTTCTCATACTTTGTCTAAGGATGAGAAACGAAGTTTTTGTGAGTGTTTACATGGCACAAAAGTTCCCTCGGGGTATTCTTCAAATTTTAAGAGGCTTGTATCGATGAAGGACTTGAAATTAGTTGGCCAAAAGTCTCATGATTGTCATGTCTTGATGCAACAGCTACTCCCGTAGCTATTCGAGGCATCGCCGAATATGATCTTCGGGTCGTTTTGACTAGACTTTGTGTCTTCTTCAATGCGGTTTGTAGTAAAGTTTTCGAGATTGAAAAGTTGGATGAATTGGAGAATGAAGGATATCTTATTTTGTGCCACCTTGAGAAGCTTTTTCTTCCTACCTTTTTTGACATCATGGTTCATCTAATTGTTCATCTAGTGAGGGAGATAAAGTTGTGCGGACCTATCCATTTACGGTGGATGTACCCAATTGAAAGATCTATGAAATTCCTAAAAGGGTACGTGAAGAACGCATACCGGCCGAAGCATCAATTGTTCGAAATATGTTTCGAAGAAGCCATGGAATTTTGTCAAAATTATTTGGCCAAAGTAAGACATATTGGGCTTCCAAAACGTCAGCATGCTAAAGGGGGTAGACGAGGGGCTTCGGTAAAGAGTGTGGATCCTGATGAATTGTCACAAGTCCACTTATACATCTTGAATAATGTTGATGAAGTTCAAGCCAGCATAGCTGCTCATAAAGAAGTCGTAAGGAAGGAAAATCATCGAATGACTAAACAAAGGTTGATTAGGGAGCATAACAGAACTTTTGCAAACTGGTTCAAACAAAAGGTCGAGGGAGAGGAATGTGTTTCTGATACAATTAAATGGTTAGCCCGTGGTCCTGAGGTTGATGTCATAAGTTGGAATTCGTATGTGATCAATGGTTATACATTTTACACGAAGTCCCTAGATGATAGGAGCACCGTCCAGAACAGTGGTGTTATGTTAGAGGTTGAATCTATGCACTTCTCCAGTTCGAAAGACAAGAGGCCTTTATTGGCAGTAATGCCATATTATGGGGTTATTGAAGAGATTTGGGAGGTAGACTATGTTAAAATTAGATTTCCCATTTTCAAATGCAAGTGGGTTAATGTCAATAATGGTGTTCAGATCGATCGGCTAGGATTTACATTAGTCGATGTCAACGGTAGAAGTTTTGGTGATGAACCTTTTATTATGGCAGACCCGTGCGAAACAAGTGTTCTATATCACCGATCAAGAAAATAAAATGTGGTCTGTAGCTCTCCAAGGTAAAAGGGTCATTGATATTGATGAGGAAAGTCATTCAAATTATGGTCTTCCTGAAAGTACTCCTTTTTCAAGGGGTCTACCGGAAATATTGAACAAAGAAGATGAAGTGGATAATGAACCCGGCATAAGAAATGATCATCAAGAAGGGATATGGGAGGATATCGCTTTATAAAAGAGTCAATATAATTCATATATAAGGTAATGTTCATATGCAAACTTCTTTGCAAACTTTAAGGTTTTAACTATATATATTATATAGTCCTTCGATCTATGTTCTTAAACATTATTGTCACTGACTATGAAGTTTGTTCTTGTTCTATTTTTGTCGCAGGATCGGATCCTAAGGGGCATGTTATAAAAGAGGATGTTACGTTGTTGGGTGGGAATCAGATGAAGGCATGGTAAATATTCCATTGGGAATGTATTTGTAACTTATGTATATTATGCATTGTAACTAACTTATTCCATTGGGCATGTATGTTGTATTTGTCACAGACTCATGGTGAATATTATTTGTAATTTTTTCCCAATTCAATTTATTCATAATTTGTTCAAAGCTTGTACTTATAGATTCGACTTTTATGTGCTGGATTGGTTGGTGGATTTGTGAATGAATATATATGATCAGGAAGAACAGAACATGGATAAAATACGGGAAAATTTAGACCGGTAATAAATAGGCCACTCTTATATGTTCAACTTTTAAGACCGGAGGTATCCATATATCCGGTCTTAAAGGTCTTGTGTACATATTTGATATTAAGCCGGTCTTAAAAGTTTGTCTTTTAAGACCGGTGTGTTTATAAGTCCGGTCTTAAAATTCAATTTTTAAGACCGGACAATTTATTGTCTAGTCTTGAAAGTCAGTCTTTTAAGACCGCGTATAATTAGTCGTCAGGTCCTAGAAGCCGATATTTTTCAGACCGGCTTTATAATTGTCCGGTCTTATAAATTTGATCTTTTAAGAGCGGTGATATTTTCCCCGGTCTTAAAAGTTGAGTTTTAGGACCGAACAAAACATATTTCAACCTTATGTAGTACTACTTTTAAAACCTAATGTTTTAAATGTCCGGTCTGGAAGATGTTCTTTAAGACCGGTTGTAGTCCGGTCTTAAATGTGGACTTTTAATACCGGGCCGGAACAAAGACCGTCGCTGGTCCGGTCTTACGATGCCTCTTTCGTCCGGTCTTAAAGCCATTTTTTGCACTAGTGAAAGGACCTCAAAAGATAGAATTATCTAGAAGGATCAAATTTCAAAACATAAATTTAAAAATACTAAATTACCCCGGATCAAACTTTCTATATTCTCTTATTCAGTTTTTCTCTCATTATATTTTAAAACTAATTTAAGTTTTATTTTCTATCAAAACTATAATTGTCAAAATCATCATGACAGGATTTTCTAAAGTTTTAATTTTTTTACCAACATCAACATAATTTTTTAAAAAACATAAATAAAATTAGTGAGTTTGAAAGTTTTACTTTTATTAAAAAATAAATTTATGTTAATTTTAAAAATAAAAAATTTCATATAATATTAATATATTTACCATATGATTATGTTGATGGAAAATAGGAATTAAAAAAGGTTCATGTCATTGATGATTTTGACTGTTTTAATTTCAGCGGAAAATAAAATTTAAATTAGTTTTAAAATAGAATGTGAGAAAGATTAAATAAGAGAATGTGTAACACCCCAATTTTCGTGACATAAATCGTGCCGGTGACACGTGGTTTTCTAAAAATTCATCAGAGTTTGAGGTGCTACAACTCAGCGTTTTGCGGAAACGGAGAGCATGTACTAAAAATTTGAACAACGAGTAACTGATATAAAATACTCAGACATATGATGATGCCTGACGTATACGGGTATATTAAAAATTTCCCGAAGGAATATTCATGTGATACAATAATACAAAACTTTATAATTACAACTCTTCCATGTAACTATACCATTTTCAACCAAGCCTTAGGTAGACTTGGGGCTTAGAACCTAACTCAGTTAAATCATCCCATTTGGCCAGGCTGGGTAAAGTCTAGTGGGAGTCTCCCCGAGTATTTACGGTGACTGATTGACTGAACCACATAGACGACCCTTTCTAGTTTAAGCACCAAATGATATGAAGTAACCTTATTAGATTCATTCCATAAGGTAGGTTCTGTTAATCTTCTTTCTACTTTTATTTTGACCGGTGCCTCCTCACTGCTCCGTCCCTTGGCGCCTTTCTACGGTTCCATCTACCGGTGCCTTCTCTGATCCATGATCCTTCCCTGACTATTAATTTAGATTGAGGTCCAATGTCCATCGGACCTCAGGTAACGGTTAACCTCATGCTTATGTAAACAATATATGTATGACAGGTATTCATGACATTTTCGCAATAATCACTACAAAAGCCCATAACAGATGTAGGAAATACATAATAATGTATGTAAGGCAATAACATTACACAGCCCCTGCAGTATGTTTGTTATCTCAGTCTGTACGACCTCCCAGTGCCACGATGTACAGTCGTGTCCTTAGCGCTTAGGAAAACTTTCAACGGTATTATCAAGACCATAACCCGTGTACTCATGATTGTATTAAAAACAACTAAGACAGAGTCTCAGTATAGGAACACAGCAATCATATATAAGCATATCACAAGCATCAGAGTCAGTGTTACAGTACGTCGCGAACGTACCTTCGTTGACGTTTTCCGGTACGTTTTGACGGTAGGCGATCACAGATATCCTATAAGGGTAATATCGCCTCTATTAATTCACAAATATTATTTCAAGAGATATTTTGTCTATATAAGTGTAATACCCGGATAATTATTTATCTAGAATATTATATTTTGGTAAATAATACCTATTGGAAATAGGTGAATATGTGGTCTCAAATAATAAGTTATAATTATCTTATTTTCTAAGGTAATTGCTATGAAAATTGGAAGAGAAAAAGAGCTAAAATCCGTGAAAAATGTATTTTATAAGGCAGAAAATGGCCTGAAAATATTATGATAAATCTCATATGGCAACAAATATCGACAAAAACTTAGGAAGTATGTTGTCTCTAATTTTAGGAATTTTTGGGATTATTTCCTTGAAAAATAGAGAAGCATAAATATAATATTATTAAAAGCACTTTTTGGCCCCATGATTTTTAATATTTTACATGGGACATAAAATACCAATGTCGTAAAATAGTTGTGAGATAATAATTAATCCTAATTATGAAAATTATCAACAATTAGTAAGTGGCTAATTAAGTAATTAGTGGCTAATTGTTTAGATTAAGATATAAGTAAAATAATTAGTAAATAATTAAATTAAGGGGAGAAATTCGAAATTCATAATTAAAAAATAAATGAAAAATGTTAAATAATATTTTGTGTGTGAAAAGGGTTATGGCTATTTCAAATAATATCTAGATATTTGGAATTTAATAATAATATATCGGTAAAAGAGCCAACGGGACATTTGAGAATGGATAGAAATTAAATCCTACACCAAAATATAGGGATTGCTTTGTGTCATCCGGACTTTTTATAAACCGGTGAATTTCTACTCGGAGTGGACTATCTCAGAAGTCATTTATTAAACCAAATGAGTCATTAAGATACATGATAAATTAGAAATAGGGCAGATAGTAGAAATGAGAACCTATAGAAAACGAAATAGTTGTGACAAACCAGGGATTAGGTTTCTTAGGTCTGGACATACTATGAATCAGTGAATTTTTGTCCAGAAGCTGGTGCTATCGGAAGTTATTTCCGTAACCGACAGCGTTTATCCGAAAATCTTCGGCAGACTACGGAATACCCGTAACGGGGTCAAAAATTTAGCTAACCCAAGTAGTTTCAAAGAGAAAGAATAAAACTTCAGTGCCTTGCTACCGGATTTTTGAGTTTCTCCAAGATTGCGTGAAATGGACACCGAACTGGAAACTTTATTGGTACCGGCTCATAAAGCAAAGAAGTGACATCATGCATGACATCACTTCTTTGACTTTTTGGCAAGGGGGAGGTCGGCTAGCATGGATGGAAGGCCAAGATGTGGTTTTCCAACTTGACCTAATTCCGACGGTCTGTATTCGACTGACTGAAGTTCGAATTAATTACCGAAATGCCATCGGGTTTTTCTATAAATAGGCTCCTCCCATTCCTTCATTCTTCACCAATTCTAAGAGATTTCTAGAGAGAACTTAGAGAGAAGTCAGAGCAAGAAGGAGTAGCGAAGTGCTGGGTAAGTTCTTCGGTCCATAGTCTTAAGCTTCGGTGTTTTGTTCGGTAGTTATAGTAGGAATGTTGTTTTGATCTTTAATCTTCCAATATATTGTAGATATCATGTGTTTGGGTTAAATATGATATATATTTCGAAAAATATGTTGGGGAAAGAGTTATGGCAAAATTTTGGAAGATTAGAGTCAAAATAGCGAAGCTCTGGCGAAATTCCGCCGATTAGGGGAGTCAGGGGCAAAGTGGTAATTTGTACCTAAAATGCCTGTTATGCTGCTAGATATTGATAAATATTATCCTTATAGGATATCTGAGATAATCGTACCGCTGTTGTACCGCTGTTGTACCACTGTTGTACCGCTGTTGTGCCGCTATTTGCACCGCTGTCAAAATTACCGTTTTTCGTAAAACATACCGAAATACCGTCAACGAAGGTACGTTCGCGTACTGTAACACTAACTCTGATGGTTATTGTATGCATATATGTATTTCCTCCGTCATGCTGTATTTCCTCCGTTGTGCCTTAACCTTACATCTGACTGTATTGTTATTGCCGTCCATATTTGATTATGTACATTGTCCGTTGTGCCTTAACCTTACATCTGACTGTATTGTTATTGCCGTCCATATCCGATTATGTACAATGTCCGTTGTGCCTTAACCTTACATCCGACTGTATTGTTATTGCCATATATATCTGATTATGTATACCCTACTTTGAACATAGTAAGTGTCGTCAAAATTCCAAGTATATCTGTAGTACTTATATGATGTATGTAAACATGAGGTTAACCGTTACCTGGGGTCCGGTGCATTGGACCTCATCTCTTAACATAGCATCAGGTTCAGGAAGACCGAGGACCGAGGAGAAAGGCAAGCAAGCCGCATAGAGACCCGGCCGAAGACTTTTCTCCGTTGTTATCTACTTTTGTAAACACTCGGTACAATGTACCATTACTGTAATCAGCCAGACTTACGGCATTTTAAATATATGTATCAGTTATTAATTGCTTAAAAACACTATTATTCAATAAATGGGCTGATTTTTCACCTAACTTTGAAAAATCATAATTAATTCTACAGAACTCGGAATGAGGATCCGTAAAATTCCTCGGAATCCTTAGGATGTCTAATTTTAATAAAAAATATTGGTTCATACCCAGATTTCATAAACAATTCCCAGTTTTCGTAATTCCAACCTCTGCCCAGAATTTTTCAGAATTTCGTAGCCCATTTTGTAGAATTTTTATCTCCTAGCAAAAAACTCAAAATGACATGCTATAGGTATATTTTGAAAGCTCTATATGTCTACTTTCAACATGAATTTTTATCAGAAATTTAGCATAGCATCTTCAACATAAGATACCAGCGGTTTTGAAATAGCTTTCAGAAGTCTCTAACCGACAAATTTTTGCCAGAGCTTCGCTACTTTGACCATAATCTTCCAAAAAAATTGCTATAACTCCTCCTTCATCATTTTTTCGAAATAAAGACAATTATAACCATAAAAACATGAATATAACACTATAGTTGGAAGATTATGAATCAAAACAACATTTAAGCTATAAATCACAAAGCTAGAGCTCAAGAACTTACCTAGAACTTTGCTCTTTCCTTCCCAAAGCTTCTCACTCTCACTTCCTCTCTATATTTCTGCTACTACAAGCTTTGTTCTTGATTGTGAATTGGTGAGGATTAATGAAGACTCTTGCCTTCTAATTATAGCAAAAGTTGGGTTAACTACCTAACATCTTCTACTCAATTTGAGCCCTTGGATTTTATCTTAACTAAGAAGCTTTAATCTCATCCCTTTAACCTCCTTAAGCAGCCACCTCCTCTCCTTCTTTCCTCTTCATCTTTTTCTTCCCAAATGCTTAATTAGTTAGGTATAAGTTGGTGTTTTTCTTCAAGATCCATTTCCACTTTTGAAACCACAATTTTATGACTTGATTTATGGTCTTTTTAAACTTTTAAATCACTTAAGTATGAATCTCAAAAGTTTATGAAAATCACTTTGGAGACAACTATGTTCAAGCTTAAATTATGCTTGTTCATAATATCTACTTATATTTGTTCTAGGATCAAAGGATTTCAAGATACAATTTATTTTCTATCGGTTCTCATTCACTTATGTCTTAAATTCATCCTAATGTTTTTTTTTTTTCATCTTTAATTTATTTATCACTAATTACCTTTAATTACATAGGCTTATGTCACCATTACCCCAAAGTCCTCTTGTAATTAAATGTGATTAAGACATTTTTAGAGGAAATATCTTGATTTACTTGGCTCTTATTTCTCCACCCATGGCCAACGTCCCCCCCCCCCAATTAGATGTTAATTTGCATTTCATTTTTATTTGAATTTGCCTTAAAGTCTTCATGAACTTAATTGTTGATTGTGATGTTTAATTTGGCTAATTACATTAATCAATTTTCACTCTTTTCTCTCTTGTAAAAACCGAATTCCCTTCTTGCTTTCACTCTTGAATTTGTGTTTTCATTGTCTTACAAACTCTATGTAAAAACTCTCCTATTGGTTGATTAATTTGCACAAGGATTAGGATTTATTTAACTAATTCTAAAACCCTTATATTAGCTTTATTAAACTCAATCCAAGCCTTTGATTTTGGGTTGGAAAAATCTAGATACAAATAGTGATATTTGTTAATGATTTAAGATTAATAAAATTTCTTAACCCTTTTTATTTACTATTTTTCGCCACATTAATTAATTAAGGGGGAATTAATTAATCTTATTTAAATATTTCTAATATAGTGTTTTAGGGGTTATTAGACTTAATTACCAAAATTTGATAGGTTTCTAAATTAATCTTGATGATTAAAAACTCTTTGTATACTAATCTTGGCCTCTAAATATCTTTTGGATATTAATTAAGTTGATATATCCTTAATTATGACCTTTTAAAATTAATTATCAATTAATTTTGAAAATTAGAAAAATATTCCAATTATTGCAAATTTAATTGCCCAATAATTGTTGCTAATTTTCTCAAATTGATTCTATCATCCTTTATTGCTAAAATGATATAATTAAGATTATACTTAATTATGATAATCTTAGGGTATTTTATGATCCCTAATAAGATTTAGAAAGTTAAATCTTCAACTATCTTAATTCTAGGAAGAAATTACCTAGAATAGAATAAGAATAATAAGACAAATTGAGACCACATATTCACCTATTTTTAATAGGTAATATTCTTTCGAAAAGATTATTTAAGCTATATTATTTATCTAAATATAATATTTAAGATAAATAATTATCCGGGTATTACATTTCTCCCCCCGTTAAATAAAATTTCGTCCCCGAAATTTATTCTATCCCAACTAGACTTCTAGTCTACAATTTCAGAATATTTCTACTATTGTTTTTTTTTTCCAAATTGTTTCATTCGGAGACAATCCCTCTCTCAACTAACTTTATAACTGGGATACTCCTATCTCTGAGTTACTTTTCTTGAAAACGAAAAATCCGTTTTGGCTTGACTATAAAGATATTGTCATTTTGTATTTTGATACTTCGTATTCTATAACATGATCACCGTCAAGATGATATTTCTTCAACTGAGAAATATAGAAAAATACTGTGAAATTCATTAAAGTTTGGGGATAAACTAACTGGTACGTATCTGATCCATACTTTCTCTAACATCTCGATTGTTTTAACAAGAAAATTCGAAAAATAATCTAACACAATAAAGAAAATTTGGAATGCCTCCATGTTCCCAGAACACATACGATAATCACTAACTCTAAGTCATACGTAGAATAGTTCAACTTGAGAGGCTTCAAAGGACGAGAGGTGTAAGTCATCACGTTGTCCTGCTGCAGCAAGACATATCTCAATCCATACCTATTGGTACCACTACAGACTATATACAATCTACTTGGATCCGGGATAACCAACTCTTGTGTCTTTGTGACCAACTTCTTTCTCAGTCTATGTAAGCTTGTCTCACAGTCTTTGTTCTACACAATGATTAAATTTTTTTACTCGTGAGCTTTGTCAATGGTAAAGCAAGTTACGAGAAAATTCAATATGAATCTGCAGTACTATCCGCTAGATCCAGAAATTAAATATCTATGTTACTATCTCTGGCTCTTTCTAGTCCAGAACTACTTCCATACTGTACTCAGGTATAATATCATAACACAGGATTCATCGATCCATTTTCTTCGTGCTCGGTTATACAGGCCTCACTGCCTGACTTATTCAGCCCTCGGCTCAACACATAGTTGGCTTTCCGCCTTGATTTATTATTATAGCACCGGAGATTCTAGCCTTTCTACTTAGTAAATCATCTTAAGTTTTACCTGGTATAATGAATGTTTCCCTGTCTTTAAGATGCATTCTAGACATTGTCTAGAGTCATCATGCTTGTCAGTATCTCACATATTGCTAAGCACATTCGATCTCATGGTTCAGGGATACCGCCATGTGATTACTAGCTGTTATCTCCTCGAGCCTTTGCCCGTCTATTTCATCTAAGTCTTTTCATGCAAGTTTCTCAGACTACCGTTACTCACTTTGTAACACCCCAAATTTCATAGCATAGATCGTGCTGGTGGCACGTAGTTTTATAAAAAGTTATCAGAGTTTGAGGTTCTACAACTCAGCGTTTTGTGGAAACGGAGAGCATGTACTAAAAATTTGAACAACGAGTAACTGATATAAAATACTCAGATATATGATGATGCCTGACGTATACTGGTATATTAAAAATTTCCCAAAGGAATATTCATGTGATACAATAATACAAAACTTTATAATTACAACTCTTCCATGTAACTATACTCTCTTCAACCAAGCCTTAGGTAAACTTGGGGCATAGAACCTAACTCAGTTAAATCATCTCATTTGGCTAGGCTAGGTAAAGTCTAGTGGAAGTCTCCCCGAGTCTTTACGGCGACTGATTGACTGAACCACATAGACGACCCTTTCTAGTTTAAGCACCAAATGATATGAAGTAACCTTATTAGATTCATGCCATAAGGTGGGTTCTGTTAATCTTCTTTCTGTTTTTACTTTGACCGGTGCCTCCTCACGGCTCCGTCCCTTGGCGTCTTTCTATGGTTCCATCTATCGGTGCCTTCTCTGATCCATGATCCTTCCCTGACTATTAATTAAGACTGAGGTCTAATGCCCATCAGACCTCAGGTAACGGTTAACCTCATGCTTATGTAAACAATATATGTATGACATGTATTCATGATATTTTCACAATAATCACTACAAAAGCCCATAACAGATATAGGAAATACATAATAATGTATGTAAGGCAATAACAATACACAGCCCCTGCAGTATGTTTGTTATCCCAGTCTGCACTATCAAATCCAGTGTCACGATTTTTGGTCGTGTCCTCAGCGCTAGGAAAACTCTCAACGTGTTATCAAAACCATAACCCGTATACTCATGATTGTATCAAAAACAACTAAGATAGAGTCTATGTATGACAGGTATTCATGATATTTTCGCAATAATCACTACAAAAGCCCATAACAGATGTAGGAAATACATAATAATGTATGTTAGGCAATAACAATACACAGCCCCTGCAGTATGTTTGTTATCCCGATCCGCACTATCAAATCCAAAGTGCCACGATTTTTGGTCGTGTCCTCGCCGCTAGGAAAACTCTCAACGTGTTATCAAAACCATAACACGTATACTCATGATTGTATCAAAAACAACTAAGACAGAGTCTCAGTATAGGAACACAGCAATCATATATAAGCATATCACAAGCATCAGAGTCAGTGTTACAGTACGTCGCGAACGTACCTTCGTTGACGAATACTGTACGTTTGGATGATCAAACAGTGATCCCGGATATCCTATAAAGGTAATATCGCCTCTATTAATTCAAAAATATTATCTCAAGAGATATTTTGGCTATATATGACCATTTTACCCCTGGATAAATTATTTTCAACTTAATCCCTTTTAATTTCGTAAAAACGCTATTAATCAGAATATAGGCTGATTTTTCACCTAACTTTGGAGAATTATCATTAATTCCACAGAACTCAAAATGAGGATCCGTAAAATTCCTCGGAATCCTTAGGATGTCTACTTTTAATGAAAAATAGTGGTTACTGCCCAGATTATACAACAAATTCCAAGTTTTCGCAACTTCATGCTCTGCCCAGAATTTTCCAGAAAATATAGTCTAACTTTGAACATTTTTATCTCTTTGTACAAAACTCAAAACGACATGCCATAGGTATATTTGGAAAGCTTTATATGTCTAATTTCAACATGAAGGTTCTCAGAAATTTAGCATAGCATCTTCAACATAAGATACCAGCGTTTTTGAAATAGCTTTCAGAAGTCGCTAACTGACAAAGTTTTCGCCAGAGCTTCGCTACTTTGACCATAATCTTCCAAAAAAATTTCTATAACTCCTTCTTCATCATTTTTTCGAAATAAAGACAATTATAACCATAAAAACATGAATATAACACTATAGTTGGAAGATTATGAATCAAAACAACATTTAAGCTATAAATCACAAAGCTAGAGCTCAAGAACTTACCTAGAACTTTGCTCTTTCCTTCCCAAAGCTTCTCACTCTCACTTCCTCTCTATATTTCTGCTACTACAAGCTTTGTGCTTGATTGTGAATTGGTGAGGATTAATGAAGACTCTTGCCTTCTATTTATAGCAAAAGTTGGGTTAACTACCTAACATCTTCTACTCAATTTGAGCCCTTGGATTTTATCTTAACTAAGAAGCTTTAATCTCATCCCTTTAACCTCCTTAAGCAGCCACCTCCTCTCCTTCTTTCCTCTTCATCTTTTTCTTCCCAAATGCTTAATTAGTTAGGTATAAGTTGGTGTTTTTCTTCAAGATCCATTTCCACTTTTGAAACCACAATTTCATGACTTGATTTATGGTCTTTTTAAACTTTTAAATCACTTAAGTATGAATCTCAAAAGTTTATGAAAATCACTTTGGAGACAACTATGTTCAAGCTTAAATTATGCTTGTTCATAATATCTACTTATATTTGTTCTAGGATCAAAGGATTTCAAGATACAATTTATTTTCTATCGGTTCTCATTCACTTATGTCTTAAATTCATCCTAATGGTTTTTTTTTCATCTTTAATTTATTTATCACTAATTACCTTTAATTACATAGGCTTATGTCACCATTACCCCAAAGTCCTCTTGTAATTAAATGTGATTAAGACATTTTTAGAGTAAATATCTTGATTTACTTGGCTCTTATTTCTCCACCCATGGCCAACGTCCCCCCCCCCCCCCCCCCCCCCACCCCTAATTAGATGTTAATTTGCATTTCATTTTTATTTGAATTTGCCTTAAAGTCTTCATGAACTTAATTGTTGATTGTGATGTTTAATTTGGCTAATTACATTAATCAATTCTCACTCTTTTCTCTCTTGTAAAAACCGAATTCCCTTCTTGCTTTCACTCTTGAATTTGTGTTTTCATTGTCTTACAAACTCTATGTAAAAACTCTCCTATTGGTTGATTAACTTGCACAAGGATTAGGATTTATTTAACTAATTCTAAAACTCTTATATTAGCTTTATTAAACTCAATCCAAGCCTTTGATTTTGGGTTGGAAAAATCTAGATACAAATAGTGATATTTGTTAATGATTTAGGATTAATAAAATTTCTTAACCCTTTTTATTTACTATTTTTCGCCACATTAATTAATTAAGGGGGAATTAATTAATCTTATTTAAATATTTCTAATATAGTGTTTTAGGGGTTATTAGACTTAATTACCAAAATTTGATAGGTTTCTAAATTAATCTTGATGATTAAAAACTCTTTGTATACTAATCTTGGCATCTAAATATCTTTTGGATATTAATTAAGTTGATATATCCTTAATTATGACCTTTTAAAATTAATTATCAATTAATTTCAAAAATTAGAAAAATATTCCAATTATTGCAAATCTAATTGCCCAATAATTGTTGCTAATTTTCTCTAATTGATTCTATCATCCTTTATTGCTAAAATGATATAATTAAGATTATACTTAATTATGATAATCTTAGGGTATTTTATGATCCCTAATAAGATTTAGAAAGTTAAATCTTCAACTATCTTAATTCTAGGAAGAAATTACCTAGAATAAAATAAGAATAATAAGAAAAATAGAGACCACATATTCACCTATTTTTAATAGGTAATATTCTTTCGAAAAGATTATTTAATGTATATTATTTATCTAAATATAATATCTAAGATAAATAACTATCCGGATATTACAGAATGTGGGAAGTTTGACCAAGGATAATTTAGTATTTTAAATTTACAAATTGAAATTTAGTCTTTCTAAATAATTACCTTTTTAAGGTTCTTCACAATAAGTAATAGTTTTATTTGGTCCCTCTCCCTAATTCTTCTTCTTCTTTTCACTTGTTGTAGTGCTTGTGTCAGCAAGTATTATTTTTTTCAAAAAATAAAATACAAGCTGTAGTGCTTATGGATCCATCGCTACAAATCCAAACTATACTGCTTCCATTTTCAGTAGTGGTTTATATTTAGGAACAGAAAGAGTACATGAAATTTTGTTAATTAGAAGCTTAAGATTAATAGACTATAATTTAATTTTTGTTGGGGAAATCAATTTAAAAGGGACTCTTCCAATATGAATTACCAATTGGACAACAAAATAATTTTAAAAAAGATATGCTAAAGAGAGATTATGGCACTCACAATCTAACTGCCTATCTGGTGACCTAGTAATCGAGAAATAGAAACCAAAATGGAATCCGAGTCGTGAAACATGCATGCATTTTGCTTTCCTCTATGCTTTGGTTCTGTTCCTGCTCTCATCAGAACAAGTTAAGAAACGTACCAAAAACCAGTATTGAGAATGCCAGGACTGATGACTTGGGACAGCCTACAGGCATATTTGATATTGTGATTAATAAAAATCGTGTTCAAAAGAAAGATGTTAAGTTAATAGAAATCATATTCAAAAGAAAGATGTTAAATTAATGTTTATCCCCACTTTATAGAATGTGTGCCATTGGAAATACATCGCCCAAGAGTTATTTCGTGCAAAACCACAAGTCCACAATTCGTGCCCATTCTATTGGATATCCTCATGATGAAGGTAGCGCCCTAATTTGGTTATAATTACTTTAAGACGTTTGGATCCATCATACGGGCACTTTATTTATACCAATTATATTAGATGCATTTACTTCATTTTATATTTCATTTCATGCAATTCTCTTCACCTTCACTAGACATGTGTTTTGAATGACTCTAAATGTGCAGCTTCGGGCTTTCAAATCATATTTTTTTATGGCTTCATAAAACAAAGCTATACTCTTTAGTAATTAATGACCTACCATAATTTGATATATAATTGGTTATGGTTATACCAAAAAATCATGACTTAATTCATGATTGCCAAAAACTTGATACACATTATCAACATCTAAATGAAAATAATGTCTATCAATGCAAGAGGTGATCATGTGAACTTACATCAATATATTTTATCAATCAAATAGTCTATTTTTACATACGATAGTTAACTAAAATTCCTTTGAATATCTCAAGTATTGAACCCCTCCGGCACATCACTACTACAAAAAATGCCTTTTATTCTCCTAAGAGATGTCCCTTTTTAAAAAAGATAAGTAAAAAATAAAGACATTGACATTTTTATAATTATGTGGAGGCTTTTGGCGTCTTAATTTTTTTTTTAAAAAGGCCAAAAGTTACTTTTTGTGTCCTAAATTCAAATTGCAACGCCTAAATGGACGATTTAGGCGTCTCAAATTAAATGTAAGACGCCAAAAGAAGGAGAGTTTGGGAAAGTGGCGGAAAAAGAAGTATTTTTGGCATCCTAAATTCAATTTAAGATGCCAAAAACAATATTTTTAGCATCCTAAATTAAATTTAGGACACCCAAAGAAGTATTTTTAGCATCCTAGCACGATTGTCTTCCTTCTCGCACTCACGAATCTAAATCCACTCCACTCACAGTGCTCAGTCTATATACACATCTTCCCTCCTCTGAAATTCCTTCCCTCTCCCACCATCGATGTCCTCTGTCTTCCCGGTCCTTCCCTATCCTCCGTCTTCCACATAGATCTAAAGATACAGGTTCGACCAAAATCCACCAGCGATGGCAATCTAAAGATATAGGTTCGACCAAAATCCACTCCTCACATAGATTTGCTTATGCTTCGCTTTCCATAGATATGCTTTTGTTATGATTTCCATAGATATGCTTCTGTTTCAATTTGCTTTTAGAATGGTTTTCGATCTGTGAGCATTTTTTGTGTTTGAGTTGTTGACGCGCCACACAGTGACATGGAAAGTGACAAGTGGTGGCGTCGGTGGAGTTTGTTGGCTTTGGTGATGATAGTTGGCGTCACCAAAGCTTCTAATGTCACCTACGATGGAAGATCTCTGCTAATCGATGGTCAGAGGAAGATTCTGTTCTCAGGCTCCATTCATTATCCTTGCAACACTCCTCAAGTACCAATGTGTTCAATTCATTCTCCTTCTTCTTGCATCTTCGTCTTCATTCGTGGCTCGCACTAATCAACATGTGCCTTCTGATGAGCTTATGATTTATGTTATTAGGATTAAGTTCTCTATGGATTCGTTTCATTAGATTAAATCTACTAGTTGGCACGCGTCTTTACAATTTCTGAATTAATGATTTCAGTAGTTGGGATTAGAGCAGGGGAGAGGTATGAAGCAGAGTTCAATATGGATTCATTTCAGATTATGTAATACCCGGATAATTATTTATCTGGAATATTATATTTCGATAAATAATACCTATTGAAAATAGGTGAATATGTGGTTTCAAATAATAAGTAATAATAATCTTATTTTCTAAGTAATTACTATGAAAATTAGAAAAGAAAAAGAGCTAAAATTCATGAAAAATGTATTTTATAAGGCAGAAAAATGGCTGAAAATATTATGATAAATCTCATATGGCAACAAATATTGAAAAAAAAAACTTAGGAAGTATGTTGTCTCTAATTTTAGGAATTTTTGGGATTTTTTCCTTGAAAAATAGAGAAGCATAAATATAATAATATTAAAAGCACTTTTTGGCCCCAGTATTTTTAATATTTTACATGGGATATAAAATATCAATGTAAGTTAAATAGTTGTGAGATAATAATTTATCCTAATTATGAAAATTATCAACAATTAGTAAGTGGCTAATTAAGTAATTAGTGGCTAATTGTTTAGATTAAGATATAAGTAAATTAATTAGTAAATAATTAATTTAAGGGAGAAATTCGAAATTAATAATTAAATAAATAATAAAATATTAATAAAATATTTTATGCTTAGAAAAATAAATAAAAAATAAAAATAAAAATAAAAAATATCTTGATATTTTGAATAAAATAATAATATAATCGGTAAAAAAGCCAAGAGCGGGAGATATGAGAACGAGATAGAAATGAAATTCTACCTCAAGATATAGAAATTTAGTCTTTTACCACCTGGACCTTTTATGAACCGGTGAAATTTATCTCGGATTGAGCGGTCTCGAAGTCGTTTCTAAAAAACCAAAGCGTAATTAGGTGAAAGGATAATTAAGATAAGGTAGATAATGCTAAAAGTGACTTATAGAAAACGCACAGTGTTTTTCAAACCAGGGATATGGTTACTTAGATCAGATCATATTACGAACCATTGATTTTCTGCCAAGAAGCTGGTTCTATCAGAGGTTATTTCCAGAATCGACAAGCGTTTGTCCGAAAATCTTCGGCAGATAACGGAATACCCTTAATGGGATCAAAAATATAGTGAAACCCGGTAGTTTTAAAGAGAAAGAATGGAACAACAAAACCTAGTTCCCGGATTTTGAGATTCGCAAAATTACGCGATTCGCGACACCGTCGGGAAACGCTATCGGTAAGTCAAGACACATGTGATGTCATGCATGACATCATCTTCTTCTAGAAGGATGATGTCATCCAAATAGGTGTAAGGCCAAGATCGAGCCACGTGTCAAAGTGCGATCCGACGGTTGAAATCCAATCTGAAGACAATTTATGTAATTCCCACCTTGTCCCTCCTTTCTTCTATAAATAGAAGCCTTCTTCTCTTCATTTCTTCATCCCCAAAAACGCAGCCTAGAGAGAGGTTTTAGAGAGAGAAGCTCTAGAGAAAGTCTGAGCAAAGTCGGAGTAAGTTCTTCGGTCCCTAGTCTTTAGTTTCGATAGTTCTTTCGGTAGATATAGTAGGAATGCTAGATTTATCTTTAATTTTTCAAGATAGTCTAGATATCATATTTAGGGGTAAATATGATATATATTTCGAAAATATGATGAGGGAAAAGATCTGTCAAAATTCCGGAGAGATAGAGCGAAAACAAATAAGCTCGGCGAAATTCCGCCGATTAGGGGTTGGGGCCAAAATGGTAATTTGTACCTAAAATGCCCGTTATCTTTGCTAGATATTGATAAATATTATCCTTATAGGATATCTCGAGATAAACGTACATTGTCGTACATTGTTTCACCCATTTGTCAAAAGTACCGATTTCCGAAAAAGTATCGTTATACCACCGACGAAGGTACGTTCGCGTACTGTAACACTAACTCTGATGTTCATTATATGCGTATTTGTGCTATGTGTATTGTATGCCTATGTGAGGTAATTGATAGCTCTGTGGAATGCTCATTGTACTGTTATTATGCTTGCTGGGTGTTGGGATACGTTGGCTAAGTGCGAAATGCTAAGTGCGAACCATTGCTAAGTGCGAAACGTATGCTAAGTGCGACATATCTGCCAGGGGGCTTATATGATGTTGGGATATGCTTGTTTGTATGCTGATATATTGTATATGTAAATATGAGGTTAACCGTTACCTGGGGTCCGTATGCATTGGACCTCAGCTCTTAATATAGCGTCAGGTTCTGGAGGAACGAGGACCGAGAAGAAAGGCAAGCAGCACGCATAGGGACTCGGCTGAAGACTTTCTTCGGTCGTTATCTACTTTTGTAAACACTCGGTATAATGTACCGCTTTTGTAATCAGCCAGACTTACGGCATTTTAAATATATGTATCAGTTACTCTTACGCTCTGATGCTTTACTCTGATGAAAAAACAAATTATACTGCTTTTGAAAATAGGATGTTACAGATTAATTCTATTGTCACTCCTCTCACGGTCCTTCTTCAAGGTTTTGAATCATAATTTGTTATGATGCTCAAATCTTTTTTAAAAAAAACAAAAACAAAAACAAAAAAATTGGACTTACGACGTCTTAAATTAAGATTTAGGACGCTGTAAGTAGGGCTTGAGGTGTCCCTAGTTATATTTAGGATGTCGTAAGTCCACTTATGGCATCCTAAATGTATGTAGTCCAATTGCAGTGTGTGTATTTGTTGAATGCTTTCTTTTATTTCGCAATATATGAAATATCTATCATGTACAATTTGCACTTTGAATATGAGATTAACTGTTACCCTAAGATTCAACCGATCATTGGATCTCAATTATGCCTAAAGATTTAGGAAAATGTTCTGGATCGAGAAGTGAGGCGGTGAAGCTGGAGTAGCGGATTTATTTAAGGAAAACTTATTTATCCAATATTTTGGGAATGTAAAATACTCACTATTCGACCGACATTAATTGGGGATGACTGTATAATTAACATCCTCCAACGGGATTACACCAAATATTCCTAAATTAAAATTGTATCACGAAAATATTCTTTTGGAAATTTAAATTAACCAACATATGTCTGGGTATATGGGTATATGTTATCAATTACTCATCATCCAAATGCTAATGCATGCTCTCTGTTGCGACTCACTCTAATCTATTAACGCCAACACTCCGATAATTACACACCAATTAGTTTAATAAGAGATGTATGAACATAATTGGACATCATAATGGACATGGGAATTAGGGGCTTTACAAATCCCAACTAATGACCAAGTCCACGTCCGTGACTTGCCGGTGTCCACTGCCTTGTCCTTAAAGCCCTGTCCTCTGTCCTATTAACATCCTGAAAATTTGGGGAATGTCTAGGATTATAGTGAATCCCAAAGTAACAATTCACCTAACATACATAGTATAAATATCACATGATAATTAACCATATACAGAAAACAATCCACGACAGCATGTAAAACAATAAGAGATCACTTAAGGATCATATATCACAAGTTATATGTATTAACAATTGTGTATAGAGCACAAGTCACATGCAGCAACAACTGCAAATACACCACATGTCATAAATCATATGTAGCAACAACTGCAAATACCAGATCCATTTGATCCAAAACTTCAGCACTGGGCATTCAATTTGGCAACAATCCATGTCATCCGGGCAACAACCCATGTCATTAGGCAACAAGCCCTTTCATCCGAAAAACAACCCTATCACCTGGCCCCATGCAGGCGGGACTTTTCACAAATATGATTCAAACATACATGCACCATCGTACACAACCATACACAGTATGTGAGAGTTAGAGTTACTACCTGATTGCTTATCAAGCTTCCGGCTTGATTTCACATTCCTTAATGGCTCCAGGCAAACTTCAATTCCTATAATTGAATATTTGTGGACAATAAGTAATCATCACACCAACTCTTGACATTCTTAGATATCATTTAGTATATTATGCTCAATCACTAAACAAATATGCCTAAGCTATGTCTAAAAATCCATTTTATACTTAATCATTAAGTTAGTCATCATGTACCATATCTTACATTATTTTCACCCCTTTTTGACCAAAGATTCTAGAATACCTACATAATAATTACAAATCTCAGCCCAGTCTAGAATCACCAACTACCAATATCCGCCGCCTTGCCTTGGGAGCCGCGTCTAATACACTGTCCAATTCATAGGTAGTAACACTGTAACAGGAGCTAGAATCTCAAAGGATCCCAAAGTAATAAATTAATCTCACAAGCAAAGTATAAACAGTGCAAATTATAAACAGTATATGACAGTTAATCATAAAAATAGAGAGTCCATACAACATAAAACATTAAGAACACATAACGCAGAACACATATACCACTAAATCAACATATGTATAACATATAACCATAATGCTAGGTACAATGAATTGGCATGTACTGGAAGTCCTCCTATACGTTAAGTTCTTAACCAAGACATCCAACTAAAAACAATTGACTGAGAACTATTGAAAGTCCTCCTATACGTCGGGTTCTTAATTGGAAGTATCTCAAGTCGCCTGAATGCAACTAGGTTAGCCACCTAAGGACCACTGGTCCAATAGGCTCTATTCCTAATTCTAACCCCCGAAAAGGTACTCCATGGTCAGCCCTTCCGCTCAATCAAGCCACGAGTGGTGTTGGTCCCATACAGGACGAGACAATCCTATATATGATTCAAACAGACAGACATAGCTATATAGAGTATGTAATGTTAGAGTTACTACCTGGACGCTTTACCAATCCTCGCTTTGACTCACAATCCTTTGGTCGTCCTGGGCAATTGTGGGGTCCTATAAACATACATTTACAGACAACGGGTAATTATTTATCCAAACCCTTCATAATCTCTAATTCTATCGCATTGGGCTCAATGTAAAGCTATTATACCTATTTAAACTCCCAAGAGTTCCCTATTACCCTTGAAGATCTAATTAGTCACTTTGGGCTTTCATTTCTTAAATTCGCATGGTAGCTAAAAGCTGCCAGCATTTTAACCAAACTTTGAAAAACCATAATTAATTTCATAGGACTCCGAATGGGGTGATTCAAATTTATATTTGAAGCTACATAAGTCTAACTTAAGGGAAAAATAACCACCAAACTAATTTGCGGTTGTATCACTCCCAGAATTTCGCGAAGTGGACACTACTTAAATCGGGTAACAGGATTTCCCATAATTTCACGACCAACTTTGATAATTCATAACTTGAGTTCTAAACCTCCGATTACCACATTCTATGACTCATTCTAAATCTTATGAAGTCTACTATTTTCTGACCAAATTGTACAGAGAAACAAGGACATTTGCTTGGTCAAAACCTTACCCGAAAATAGTAACCCAAGTCTGAAAACAGAAACTTCACAGTTTTCATGGTCTAACTTTGGAAAATCATAACTCCCTTTATACAAGTTCAATTAATGTGTTCTTGGAGTCATTTTAAAGCTTATCATGTGTACTATTTTCACACCAAATTCATAGAGATAAAGGACCATTTGTCTAGTTAAAACTATACACGAATATGGACTTTTGTTCTAGAATATCAGAATTTCATCTAGTTTCCTGTGCAAAATTTGAAAATTCAAAGCTTTCAATGTACACGTCCAATTAATGTGCTCTATGACTTATTTTAAAACTAAAGATATGTTATAAATTCTCACCAAATTTCATAAACCGAAAAGGTCGTTTGCCTTAGTTTTAGCTCACATGAAAGTCAATGCTCCAACATGATATTTACAGATTTCAGCACCCAAAACTGAATCAGCTTAAATTCGTTTTTCTTAAAACTTGCCAATTCACATGAATATACTTTTAACTTTTGACACATAAATAGTCATCAACACAGTGGGTATTATAAGATCCCAAACTCAATTCTCAGCCACGCATAAATATGTGTGTTCATATGTATTATATTCACAAACATTTGGCTCCCTCATGTCTCTTCTTTATGCGTCGTGTGACATTATATTAAAGTCTGGAGAAACTTCCAGATTCAATAACAAACTCGAACCACTCAGCCACTCATATTATGTCTGTCAGCCATAACGATACTAGATAATGCCTCTTGAAAGCAACTCACCAAAACCAAACATCATCAACAAACATCATCCGGAATCTTAGTTTGGAATTTTAGACCAGCACCTATATCACACATACTAACATAAATTTGCAGCTTCTAATACACACATATCTATATCTTAAATCTCTTTTCAATTTCAGATATAATCAGCAGCAGCATTCTCCCTTAAAACTTCATCATTTTTTTTTACAAACAAAAATAAACAACCTACCACGCACAAACACATATATCAACTCTGATTCAAACATTTGAGCCATCCTCTTTGTAACTTTAATCATACTTTGATTATCTAAGATCCTTGTTTACCTTAAGCAACAAAATCCATATAATAGCATATTAAAATCCCTCTGGACCAAAGAGATAAGAAAGGTTCGGACCTTGCAACCCAATAAGCAAAATTATCTTGCAACCATTTAATAGACTAAGCAACACTTATATAATACACTTCTAACTATTTATATTCCTTCTTATTTCTTAATTGGAGAATCATAAACCATATTGACAAAAACAGGGAGCCTAGGCTTGGCAATCATAAATACAAAACCAAATAACCCATAAAACCTCAAATAACCTCAAAGATCATTATTTAAACTTCAATCTTCGCCTATCCATATTTTTCTTTCATGATTGCTGGCTTCTCCCTCACAATACCAAATTTTAGTCGCTCCTCCCACTCCTAAAGAACCCCAATCAAACGAAATTGAAGATGGGAGAAGATTTGGGAGACTCACCTTAGTCAAAAATCCGATTACATGCGGTGATCGATTCTTCTCCTTCCTCTCCGATTTTCCCTCTCGAAGTCGGACTCTCACGCTCTCGCCCTCTCTTTTCTGTGTGAATGGCCGAATGGATGAGACTAGGAAAATAAGTTGATAAATGAGGGAGTATCTCCGAATGAATGGAGAAATAGGGAATACGTGCGTGTGTACATGTGTCCGAAAATTGAGAGGGAAATGGTGAGGTGGCGTCAGTTTGAGGAACCACTTATGGGCACCATCTGCCTACCTGTTCAGATTTGATATTGACAGTCTAGATTTAATATTTTTTTAAAGATATTTTTTAAATAGAAAGATGATTTTTGAAAAAATGTTAGTTAAGATATTATCTTTATTTTAGATCTTCTACCTAAAAAATATTTTTTAAAAAAAAAAATATAAAGTAAAAAATATTAAATATGGATCGTCCAGGATCATTGGCAGAGATAGACATCTATCTCGGGATAGACACCATAAGTGGTTCCGAGTTTGAGGGGGCTATGCTGTCATATTGATAAAGGGAGAGTGAGTGTCCACTCCAAAATAATCTCATTTTATTCTCATTGTTGTTCTATAAGACTTTTATTTACAATTTGATTTTTTACTCATTTAATCATAAATATCTATATATATTAACTCTAAGGCCAAAATTATCCCTTTATTATTTCTCCTTAAATAACTGGAAAAATAAGCCTTCAAATCTAAATAATAGCGTTAAAGCTATTTAGGCCACATTTTCATAATTAACCATCCATAATATTTCTAGTTTCTTCAAATAACAATTCATAATTCTCCCCCAATTTTTGTGATCTATAGTAATTTTATTCATTTTCTTAAGTTTTTTCTCATGATAAGTTTAAGACTTTCGGTCTCCACTTACTTAGTAGCCTTCTTATCTCAGTTTTATTTTTAACCTTTTAGTTCCAAAATTCAGGATGTTACATATTCAAACAGTTGTATCTTATAAAATTGAACTGAAGAATTATTAAACTACATGAAACTGTAAGGACTAACATTTTAGAATTTAGACCAAAAGAAATTTTGCATGACCTAAATCTATGATTTATAATTATAGGGTTAAAACTAAAATAAGGACAAATTGTGAATGCTAAGCATTTTATTAACCTAATAATATATTTTTAACAAAATAAATATTTTCAATATATTTTTACAATCATTTCTCCTTTATTAGCATGTGTTTTAAGTCTAGGAGGGAACAAGATGACCCTTTTTTTTGGACCTGCAAGAAGGACGTGGATGACTGGATGTTAGCACTTAGCAGCGTTAGTAGATTTTATTTCCTCGCCGAAATTATATCATTTTCGTGCCATAACATTATTTCTTAGTTACATCCTTCTTCCTACTTTAATTTAGTGGATCTTATATTAAAGTAATTTATAATATATCTTGACACACTGAACCACAAATAAAATTATGGTGTTGGATGTAACGGGACAATATCAATAGGTGTAATACCCCGAAATTTGAATTAGGGAATTTAAGGGCAAAAATGACCAAAATACCCTAGGAAGGGTAAATAACTTAGGAAAATGGTGAAAAATCCTAAAAGGCAATGAAATAATTATTTGAATTATGAGAATATATTATCTCTAATTATGGTAATTTAATAAATTACGAACTTGGAGAAATTGAAGAAGAATGCCCAAAAAGTATTGTAATGAAAATAATACCCTTGTAAATTATAGAATAATACAAGAGACATGGAAACACAAGTGTTAATGCAAGAGTTTGGAGGTAATGGGGCATTCTAATTAAGAAAATTATCAACTAGTGATAATAAGGTAATTAAGTAATTTCGGCTAATTACTTAAGTCTCGAGCAAAGGAAATTTAGAGATAATTTTGTGAGTCTCAAAAATTAGTGGAAAATAGTTGGAAATTAGTAAAAATATATTTACTAATTAATTGGAGATTTTTGTGTAAAATAGTTGAGTTTAGGTATTTTTAAGCCTAAATGCAAGAATGGACCAATAAGAGAATTTTGTGGAATTTTTGATAAAAATTTCATTAAGTAATTAATTATGTAATTAAATAAATCATGGAAAATATTTACAAATAAAAAAAAAAAAGTGCTCAGCCGAAAATGGACAAACAAATGGAAGATAAGAGTGAAAAATTTAATATCATGATATTAAAGCACATGTTATATTATATAATATAATTGAATAGGATGAATAGTAATTTAATATATAGGAAACGGATCCTATCTAGAGAACCAGGAATAGGAATTCCAAAGTCAAGGTAAAATATTGATCAGTGAGTTTTTACCTTTAAGTGACCTCTTAGGAAGTAAATTCCGAGGCCGTAGAGTAGCGCATTTTCCTAATAAGACGAAATAGGAAAAATACCGATGGTCATATTTTGGAATTTGAAGAAAATAATTATAACTCAACATCTAGAGATGAGTTTATAATTATCTGGACATATTTGGAATCGTGAATTATTATCCGAGAGATTGATAATTCGAAAGCGATTTCCGACACCGGACGTGTTCGGACACGTTTTTCGAGAAAACTTCAACTGGATCTGTTGGAACCCGTAAGGGACCGAAATCCAAGTTAAATTAGATATTCTTGACGAGTAAGAGAAGATCTTCAAAGTTATGAATTCAGAATTTTGAGATTTCTCCGAAGAGACGCGAAACGGAGGCGAACGGGGAAAATCGCCGAAGGCCATAAAGCAAGTTGACTCACCACTCTTGGACCAATGGCTTGCTGCCACATCACTCCCCAATGTCGACTAAGGGCTGCCCATGGTCAAGAATTAAACACCATTATGCTTTGATTTTACTTGGTTATAAGGTAACGAGAAAATTACAAGATTTGGAATATGGAAATTACCAAAGTGGCACAATTTTTCCCTATATAAGGGCATGAGCACCTTCTTCATTTTTCACACCAAAAATCTGTCCCTTAGAGAGAAGTTAGAGAGAGAAGCTCGGAGAAAGTCCGAGCAAAGTCCGGGTAAGTTCTTGGTCCCCGGTCTTTAGTTTCGGTAGAGATCTTTCGGTAGATATAGTAGGAATGCTAGATTTATCTTTAATTTTTCAAGATAGTCTAGATATCATATTTAGGGGTAAATATGATATATATTTCGAAAATATGATAAGGGAAAAGATCTGTCAAAATTCCGGAGAGATAGAGCGAAAAATGAAACTCCCGCGAAATTCCGCCAAATAGGGGTACTAGGGGCAAAATAGTAATTTTCGCCCAAATGGCCCGTTATGATGCCAAATGTTGATAAACGTTGTCCTTATAGGATATCCGAGCTAATCGAGCCATTTGTTGTGCCGCCGTCATACCATTGTTTTTTCCCCGTGCCGAATTTCACGTTTTTCCGTAAAAGTTACGTTGTACCGCCAAAAAGGTACGTTCGCGTCGGTAACCTTATCTCGATGTTTATGGTTTACATATATGTGGTATGTGTGTTGTAGAGGTGTTATCGTGCGAGTGCATATAGCGGTTAGAGGATATGTCTCGTATCTTTGGGTGCAATATGTCGGTCATTTGGGTGCAATATGTCGGTCTATTTGGGTGCAATATGTCGTCATTTGGGTGCAATATGTCTCGTATCTTTGGGTGCAATAGGTCTATATGCTGGGTGCAATGTGTCTCGCATGTCGGGGGCAATACATATGCATGGGTTGTGGTAGAGTGATTGTTGTCTTGTTGATATTATGGATGTCTCGTTTGTCGTATGTGTATACATAAACATGAGGTTAACCATTACCTGAGATCCAATGTGGTAAATTGGATCTCAGCTCTTAACTTAGCATCAAGTTCGGAAGGACCGAGGACCGAGGAGAGAGAAAAGCAGCAGGTTCAAGGACCCGGATGAAGACTTTCCGATGTTGTCCTTTACTTTTGATGTTCGCGGAAGCCTTTCTTTCGAGATGTTTTGTACTTTTGAAACACTCGGTTACTGTACCGATGTTGTAAACAGCCAGACTTACGGCATTTTGAATATAAGTATCAGTTACTCAATCGCTCCGATGCTCTACTCTGATGAAAAAAAAAATATACTGCTTTTGAAAACGGGATGTTACAATAGGGGTGCAGGATGCATTAGGAATATATAACATCAAGGTTATTAGATGTACCATATATAAGATTAAAGTGCTAAATCGGTTGCGAAATACTAAATCCAGTCTCTTTTATAAGATCATTTTAACTGATTTAAATGATTTAATAAATTAAAATTAGTTAAAAGGAATAAATATGCAAGAAATAAGCTTTCACTACTTAAAAAAAAAAAAAATTAATGACCCTAATTAACATTCATTTTCAGAAAACACAAGTTACAAAAGAGGCAGCAACATTTTTAAAATGGCTAAAGTATACTTTTAGTCCTTTAAATTTTATATAAGGCATACTTTTGGTCCCTTAATTTTATAAAGTATACTTTTGATCCTAAAATTTTAACACCGTTAATGTGCCTGTTTGAATTCACTTAAATTTAAGCGTTAAAGGCAAAAAAATACAGTAGCTTAAAAGCCAACTCTCACACAGTTAAGGAAAAAGCCAACTGCCTGTTTGGATTGCCCATTGCGTTGGCTTAACTTTAAGTCAAAAAAGCTTAAAAAGTCAGTTAAGGAAAAAGTTACAGAATCTAGCTTTTTCCAAAACGCTCTCAGTTTTTTGATGCAGGCCCTGCCACTTCTACCACCATAAATCCAAACACAAATCATTATCTATAACCCGATTTTTTTCCTACCAAGCTTTTTTAAAGTCAGATAGCTTTTAAGCCACCGCTCCTGGGCCTGTTTGGGTTGTCTTTTTTATTAGCGTTTTAGTGTAAAAAAAACCAATAGCTTTTAAGTAAATGAGCTAGTGACAAAAAGGCCCACCGAGCTCTGTTTGGATCATCCAGTGACTTATCTAATTTATCCCAACACCACTGGACTTAATCAACGCTCCAACTTGGAGCTTTGTTTGCGTTAGGTTTATGGAGTTCTCAGCCTTTTCATGTGAAGGGGCCCACCACCAATAATCATTCTTCCTCTCTTTGTAGAAGTGTAGTCCCCTCTTCCTCTCACTTGAGTGGTCCCCTTCTTTCCTTTTTTTTCCCCCTTTTTAACAATTTCTATATTTATTCTTTCAATTTTAAATATAAATATAAATATATTTTTAAATTCTAAGTACATGTATTTTTTATCTTTTCAATTTTAAATATAAATATTTATCTTTATTTATTGCAGTACAACTAATATGTATAGTAGTACTCAATATGATTCATGCCCTTTTCAGTCATTTTCCATCTTAACTGACTTTTCAAATGACAATCCAAACACTCATCAGTTAAGAAAAAAGCTACTTCTGCAAAAAGCCAAATGGACAATCTAAACACAAATCATTATCTATAACCTGACTTTTTTTAAGTCGATGGCTTTTAAAATTTCTACCATTCCTACCGCCAACCCAAACAGGCTCAATGTCGCTAACGAAAAACGTTGACACAGCGAACTCAAGTGATGATTAATAGTATTTAATTACACAAATTTTATATATTCTTCAATTTACCAATATTTTAAATTTAATGTTAATAGCATTTAATTACACCGTAATCACTTAAGTTTACACGGTTATAACTTGAATTTGTATTTTCCGTTAGCAAAATTAACGGTGTTAAAATTATAGGACTAAAAGTATACTTTATAAAGTTAATGGACCAAAAGTATATTTCATATAAACTTAAAGGACTAAAAGTATACTTTAACCTTTTAAAATTTTGGTTTAACTTTCAACGACTGTTTCTAGATAAACAGTTGTTGAAAATTAAACTTTTCAACGACGGTTTTTAAAACCGTTGTTAAAATATTCTGAAAAAAAAAATGAACATTTTTAATTCTCAATGGCTACTTTCTCAAAAATAGTACTTGAAAGTTAAAAATATTCAAATTTTTTGACTTTATATTATCGTGCCTTTAAATATTTATAAACAGTCTCTTCACACCCGACTCTCTTACTTCGGATTTATATAATAATTCCGTCTCTCCTCCTTCTTTCATTTCATTCCCAATTCCAGTTCTCTCATCATCTCTCTCTATTCCAGTCTCTCTCTCATCCTACATCTATATTCTGTATTTCAGAAATTACATAAACCAAGTCGAATCCTCATTCCATGCTTGTTTTTTCTGTGCTTCTTCTTCTAAGGAACACATAAAAAAATATTGATGAATTTTTTTATATATTTTATTTATTTAGATTAAATTATATGTTGGATCTTGAAATATTTTATGCATTTAGTATCTTAAATTAATTAAATTTCAGTCTTGTATTCATAAATATTTTTCATGTAACACCAATATATTGTAAATTAATTAATTTGAGATATTGGGTGTAAAAAATATTTCACATATGCAGAATATAATTTAATCTAAATAAATAAAATATATTAAATTTTTTTAAAAAAATCCATTAATATTTTTTATGTGCTTTTTAGAAAGAAGAGCACCTAAAAAGCACATGGTGCATTTGGATGGACTTTTTTTTTTTATATAAAAAAGTCCTTTTAAAAAAAAGTGTTTTTTTGTTATTTTATGTGTTTGGATGAGAGCTTTAAAAAAAAGAAAAATTCATAAAAAAAAAAACCTAAACTTCTCTTTTTTTTTTTTTTTTTTTTTTTTTAATTTCCAATTTGAAGCTTAAAAAGTAGATGAGAGAGAAAGAAAGAAAAATTGACCATCTTGCTTTGTGAACAAAATGACTACAAACACCCTACGCGCCGTACAACGAATAATGTGCTTTCTCAACGAATAATGTGCTATCTGAAACACAGTACTTCCATCGCGTGTTCTATAAATTGATTTGTGCTATCTCAACGAATAATGTTTTATATATTCATAATACTGTGATTTTAAGTTTTTTTTTTTAAAAAATTGCCTTAGCTTCACACACACACAATAATAAAAGCATATTTTAATTATGGGTAAAAAATTTCTCCAGTAACAGTAGATAAGTTATACCCCTAAAACTACGTCGTTTTGGATTAATGAAGAGTGTTTCAGTAATTTTGTTTAATTTTTTATCATATAAATTTATCGAAACACCCTTCATTAATTCATCTAAAATTACAAACACACCCTTTATTAATTCAAAACGACGTAGTTTTTAGGGGTTACTGGAGATAAACTTATCTCTCGTGACTGGAGAAATATTTTTCCCTTTAATTATTTACACTACCAACTTTGTCGTATAATTAGAACCGGAGGAGTATCGATGTCCTTAATATAAGACCCAAATAACTAATTTGAGAGGATTAAAGAAAGTTTAAATAAATTGTTTAATTATAGTACATGTTATATGATTTTCTGAAATACATATGATATTATTAAATTATATATAAGTTTATAGGTCAAACAAATTTGTTTAGAGAAAAATAGTAAATATTAATTTTTAAGATAACTTATTTACCTTTCTTAATCTTCCCAAATTAAATAACTAGGTTTTATATTGTCCTTAATATAAATCACATGATTAAATTTATTTTATGTGACTATACAATAATATACTCCTCAAATTTCACTCATTCTTTTATATTAAATAATAATAAGTTTTTTATCTAAAAAATAAGAAAATTGAAAGAGTTATTAAATTTTAAAGTAAAATTAATACAGTAAGATTAAAGATTTTTATTTAAATTTTATAAAAAGTTAATTTATTATTCAATATTCAATTATATTATAATTTTAAATTAAATTATTGAATATAATATTTCTAAAATTTTAACATAAGTGCTTTCTTATCCAAATGAATGTAAAAAAAAATATGCTTTTATATATCCATTTTAGTAATTTTACTAATAAAAAAATGCTTCTGTATTTTAACATCCAAACAACTTTTTTATTTAAAAGTGTTTTTTTAAAATGTGTATCCAAACCTAAAATAGCTTAACTTTTAATTAAAGTACTTTTTTAAAAAGCAATAAAAAAAATCATTTTTTTAAAAGCTCATCGAAACAGCCCATAAAGACAAACATGAAATGAGGATTCTGATGGATGGAGAACATGGACGTTGATGCTCCGATATATATGTTCCACTGCTCTAATCTACTTTATATACGGTGATGTATAGCTGTGGAAGGACACAGAGATAAGCATTTGATTTTGAAATATTAGGGAGGAAGTACATGAAAGATGATACTAAGGCTGACACATGCAATGTAAACTATAAAGGGAAAATCCCCTCTGGCCTAAGTTACTAAAATATTATCAAAACAGACTTGAAAAAAAAAAGTCAGATGTTATAAAAGTCTTTTTTGATATTATTTCGAAAAATGTTCATTGACGATATAGTAACAACATATACCGATATAATTGTTAATATGTATTGATTTAGTTGTTAGGATATTATTGTTAACGTTTACTAATTTATTTATTAATATTATACTGATATAGTTGTTAATACAAACAGATATAATATTATATTCAAAAACAGCTGGCTACAATATATATATATATATATATAGACACACACCTATGAAAAAAAGAGCAAAAATAATTTAAAATTTTAAAAAGGCAGGGAGGAAAATGGGAAAATTACGTGTAGGTCCCCAAGAAAAAAAAATTCCTTAAAATCACTAAATTACACAAAAGTTTGAGGAACTTTTTGTAATTATTTGTATGAAAAAAAATTGATTTTTAAATGTTGTTGTAAATATGGTTTTTTTCGTTGTAAATATTAGATTTTAAATTTTGTTGTAAATATAAGATTTCGTTGTAAATATAGCGCTTTTTCGGTTGTTAATGATTTTTCTACGTTCAAAATCCATGTGTTTAAATGTTGTTGTAAATATGGTTTTTTCTGTTGTAAATATGTCTTTTTTCTGTCGTAAATAGCTAGATTTTAAATTTTGTTGTATATATAGTATTTCTTGTTGTAAATCTATATTTTTTCTGTTGTTAATACAAATAATATCAAAAAAGTTTCTTAGTACTTTGGTGTAATTTAGTGATTTTAAAGGATTTTATTGTAATTATTTCTGATCCTAGGGACCTAGATGTAATTTTCCCAAGGAACATTAGGACGCTGGGCCCCTATGTTTCCTTCATTTTTAATTTTACACGCAAATGTCACTTTCATCGTGGGCGAAAAAACAAAGTCTTATCTTTTAGGTGGTTTCCGCGAAGTTTCCTTTTGTTGATTAATCACACCTTCAGTATACTTTCTCAGAAGGATCGTGGTTCTTACCATGAACTTCCTGTGAGAAATTCTACAGCGATCTCTTCGCAAATATATATATACCATTGCTTATTCCAATCTCTAAGCATACAAATTCCAAGCGCCGGACGATAGCGACAGCATCAACAACCTCTAGAGAGATTTTAATGCGTCAAAATGATCATTCATGATGAACGCGTCATTTACGTCACTCCATTAGGTAAAATTCCTCGTATCACAGTTGTAGAGTGTGTAATCGGACTTTGCCTCACGGTCATGCTCGGACTTCTTCAGCTTCCTTATGAGTACATCGGAGAAGACCCTGTTCCGACGATCATTTTCAGGGGCCGTCCTCATACTTTTCATGCCTTTGTGCTTTTTGTTCTCGCTGCTTTTATGACCGCCACTCGGGCTATTCACGCGCCGCCTAATTCCTCCGGCAAATTTGAGAGCTACTGTGTCATCTTCTCCGTGGTCTCCATCTCCTCTGCTTTTCTCGTTTTCTCATGGGCTCTCCTCTGTTCTGTTATATTTTAGTCATGAAAAAAAAAAAAAAAAAAACAGAGTAGATTTGTGTGTGAACTACACTACTTGTATTGGAGTGAGTTATTAAATAAACTCATCCACCTTTATGCTTCACTATATGACGTCATAATACTTTTGTAATCGTATTTGGATATTGCCAATAAGACACTTAGTTTGTATCAAAAAAATATTTTAATAATAAAAGGGCTAAACTCACTACATGTTGTTACTTATACTAACTAGTTTTAATTTTAGCCTATGTATTTTTAATGAGTAAGACACATTGACACTAATAAATATTCCAAATTAGTTTTTATTAACTTCATGTCAGCAAAATTAATGCCGTTACATTCATCACATAAGCCTACTCTTTTCTGGGCTCTGCTCTATTCTCTCATTTCTTAATCACTAGAAAAAAATAAAAATAGATGTATGTAATATATATACACATATGGTTGCAACTTTAATGACTTCCCTCAAGTTAAAAACAAGAATGTCACTGACTACTGTTTGTTTGGCTGCAGTGAGGAAGAATCATTGCTGAGAGAGAGAGAGAAAAGAGGGAAGAATAAATGCAACACATTTTCTTTAACTATCCTTATTCAAGAGCTTTGTGGTTTGGGTCTTTTCACATTACAATCTTTGTATTGGATTTTCAAGCCTTAAAAGGTTGGCTTAAAAACATGTTAACTCTTCATCAGCAAAATCATTAATTCTGTGAAATGTGATTTGGAAGAAAAGAAACTTTGCCCTCCAAAAAGGGAAATTTGACAGCTCTCAATCAACAGAGAAGGAAATTAATGGCTTGATCTCTTACTCAGAGTTAGCATTCGAAAACAAAGTCTTTTTCTTCACATAAAATTCCCACCCAATGCTCTTTATCATCTCAAATATAATCCTATATTCAAGATGTATATAGCATCTTTTTACACAAATTTAAAATATACATGACTCACTTTTGCCAAGGATACATTAGCTCACATGGAGTCCCACTTACTAAAAGCTTGTTTTGGATCATTTTTGGGGTCTCAGAAATGTTTATTTACGTAAATTGAGACAAAACTTATCTCACATACTTACTTTATATATCATAAATCAAGATTGAAAAATTGTTTTTGAAGGCTTCAATTGCTATTCCAAGCAAGCACTAAGTTTCTTTGGAAAAATATTAACATCTATTTCTATCTAGTTTCTTGAGAGTGTTATTATTATGGATTTCCATCTCTTGGAATGCTTGGCACTCATGTATGTACTATATTGACTTGGAATGCTTGGCACTCATGTTTTTAGTCAAACTTTTTCTTATTCTTTCCCAATGGTGAATGGGATGTTGTAGCTAAATTGTACAAGAGTTCTTTCCTAAGAAATTGTGTCGAAAAATTCTTTGTACCAGAATAATTAACAGGAAAATTAATGAAGGCGGCCTATAATTTCATTAAACAGAACTTTTAAGAAAATTAATTATCATCCAATACGGAAGAGGTCGTAGAAGTGGTGGAAATAGGCTGGGTCGTATTAGGGGCCTATAGCCAAACCTGATTGGGTCTGTTAATTCCTGTTTGCTAGTTGCTATAGCGGGTAATTCACGTTGTAAATTAAAAATAAGTGGATGTCATAGTTCTTGGATGGGATAAACACTTTGTAATCAAAGCTCACACTCAAAGTCCCACTACTTTGAGTCAGTCACAGTAAGAGTAATAAATGACATTATATTTTCTCTCTCAAAAAGTATTTGTGATAAACACTGAGTGAAGTATATGAATATCAAAAGAACAGAGCATACGAACTCAATACAACAGTGAACTTAGTCGTAGGTTGTTGACTCTGTCTTGAATATTTCTGTATTTATAGCTCGGAAGGAATTAATGACCATTGAAGTATTTGAATGTGTCTGTTAAAGAGATAATATAGCTGTTGGTGAAAGAGAGTATGTGGATTGAACGGTTTCGCTGCAATTAATGCTTCTGACACAAAGTGTTTTATGTGATTTTGAGCTTAATTGAAAGTTAAGTACTTGAAACTTACACATAAATGTAATTAGTAATGTTTAGAAACAATTGTAGCCAGAATCTATTACACTTAGAATAAGAATAAGTATCAATTTTTTTTTGAAATGTCCGCTACTTGAGTGACAATTTATCACTTGAGTGATGTTGCATCCCAGAGAAGTACCATTTGGTAACTGTTTGATGGTGAAGAGGAAGGAAGGAACCAACGGCAATGGTGGAGAGAATTGGTTATCTGGCGATGGTGGTGGTGAAAGGAGATTGTTGATGGTGAAGAAGCCTCCGATTCCCTTGTTTCCCGTTCACCCCTGTGCCTCCTCTGTTCAGTTCGAAAGTGACAGCCAGGTGAGTGGGTGGTGATGATGGAAACTTGCGGTGGCCGTGAAGGGAATTATGCCGCTAGGTAGGAAGAAGAAAGGCGAAGCTTGGAGAATGAAGGTGAAGATCTAGTTGGTTCGCGGCTCTGTTCTCTGTTCTATCTAATTTTCATCAGCAAAACGCATCAGTTTTTGAGTTGTGGAACATGTCATTTTCAAATTTAATCCATTTTCTTTAAGCACCAACAATAAAAACAATTAAACCAACATCAAATCTTCTCAAAAATTAATGATTAAGAGTAATTACATTTATTATGATAATTTTACCCTTTTTAGCTCTAATACTCTATCTGATTTTTATTATAAGGCACTAACTAACAATTTTTACAAACCAATAAAAACAGTTAAAGTTAATAAAGTTAGACTATAATTTAAGTAATTTCCAATATTACCCCTACTAATTGCACTAAACTATAATATTATACTCCCTCCGGTCCTAATTATAGGAACACTTTTTGGAGTTGGTTTTGGTCCTAATTATAAGAGCAAGTTTTAACTTTTGTCAATTTTTTTCCTATAATACCCCTATTTATACTTTCTCAATAATAATTAAAGACAATAATAATTGAATAATGCGCCTATATATTCTATAAAGTAAATAATGTTTACAACTTTTTAATGTCATATACAATTAATTAATTTAACTTCTCTCCTTAATAATGTTGGAATCGTTAAAATATTATTTATAATAATAATACATCTAATAAATAATCTCCGGTATATTATTCGCAATGCAGACCTCGGGTATTTTTGGAAAAAAATAAAATACTTATTTTGTGATTATTCTATAAATCCAAATAATGTTGGAATCGTTAAAATATTATTTATAATAATAATACATCTATTAAATAATCTCTGGTATATTATTCGCAATGCAGACATCAGGTATTTTTGAAAAAAATAGTCATATAAAAAGAAAAGAGTATGTGGCGGTGGGGGTAGCTAGGGGTGGACTAATGAATAGGAAGGTAAAGCCGTGGTATTATGAAGTGGTTGAGTAGGGGTATTTTTGGAAAATAATTACAATTAACTAATTTAACTTCTCTCCTTAATCTCTCTAAATTCTGGTAAATAGTTCCTATAATTAGGACCGGAGGGAGTATTAATTATTACTTTCACATATTACCTTTATTTATTAGGGGCATATATAGAAAAGAATAATTAATGCTCCTCAGGAACAAACAAGTGTTTAATAAAAAGGACCAAATAAATTTGCTAGCTGGTGCCTTATAAAAAGGACCATAGGGAGTACAATGCATTTACTCTTAATCCTAATTAATCTAATAAAAAAAATTGAGCACAATAATATAATTATGATAAAATCCCTAAATAAAATATGAAAATATATAACAAAATAGGGATTTGCCAATTCCTCACGCCTATTTATTAGGGGTGAGCATGGGCAGGGTTGGGCATGATGGGGCCCCTGCCCGAAGGATCATTGGCAGTAAAATGCAGTCTGGTGTCCGACCCTGCCAGATAGAAGTTCTAACATTTTCGGGTTGGGAAATAATGGGCTGGGTAGGGCGGGCTTCCCTGCCTAAATGGTGATACTTTGTCACACCCTATGTGGAAAAAACAATTTCAATCATACCTGATAAACAATATTGTAAATTTCAAATGTAATCTATAATTATACACTTTAAAATATTCTAAAATAAGTCTACAATTTAACTTGAGTCTTAAAATTAAAAAGACTACCATATATCTTAACAAATAGTCAAATACATATACATGAAGATTTAAATAGCATCCATAATTTATTAAATACAAGGCATCATTTGTAATGTAATGGACTAATGATCAAATACTCAATGGATATATTAAAGTATTAATAAATATATAATATAAGTATATTAACTATTATATAACAAATATTTATATCAAATATAATAATATATATACTTACTGGGCAGGGCGACATACCCTACCCGATGCCTAGCCCAGTGCGCAAAAATGCCCGATTTTCTCCCGGCTTCTTTTTTCTGGGCTGGGTATGGCGATTTTTTGCTGAGCACCGGAGTCCTGAGCTTCATACACACCACTACAGAGTGTTTAACGTACCCCTTCCACTACAAATAATATAACTCTTAGAAACATATTGTACTGGTTGACTCATGGTAATTGAGAAATATCACAAATATATCCACCCAAACTTTTATATTATTTATTTTCTGGCTCCAACATTATTGAGCTTGGACGTAATCCACCAAGAATGGACCAGGCTATTTTCCCAAAATAACAATATAATATAGCTTCACACATTAGGAACTTATGCTTCCATAAAACTCATTGAAGACAAAGAACACATGATAGCTTCACCAACATGAAACTCCTAGTGAAGCGTATATAGAGGTAAGAATTTTGGGCATACCTAAAATCTGATTGACTTACTAAAGTACCCACACAAAACCGATATATCGATGCGGACTCCGATTATGTTACAATCAAATACACCAAAGAGAGAAAGAGAAGAGAGAACTCGTATGAGAGAACATTTAACATTTTAGAGGGAGGATTATGTGTGTTATATTCAGATTGATTACTCCCTCAATCTGACATCCTATATATAGCGTACGTACGGTTGTATCAGAATAGATGTAACCGTAATACATAGGGTTGCATGGCAATAGATATAATATTTAAACCAAAAAGGAATCCTCTCTTTATGAACTCATATATCTCCTTATTTGTATAACAGCCCCTCTTAGTTCGGGTTTGGGTCCAAATTCATCATGGGTGGATTAATATATATTTCCAATATCTCCCACTCAAACATGGAGGAATCACACTATAGATACCCCATGAGCCTGCTGATTTTCTTAAGATTGATGTAGATGTAACACTCCAAATTCCATACTTGAAATCACGTCGGTTGACACTTAGTTTTATAAAATCGACAAAGTTTGAGGTGCTACATGTTGGTTATGATTAGTTTTGATGATGTCTTGTATACATGTCATTCTTAAGAGCAAAAAGTTTGCATACTACATTTATCTTATACTTTAACTAATTCTTATATTTAATGTAGATACAAAGTTTAATGCAATGAAGAATGATCAAGAATGGAGCTTGAAGAAAGAAGAACCTGTTAATTATCATGATAATATCAATATTCAAGTCTCTGTGCTCAAATAGAAGTTGAAACGGCTCAATTCAGAGTTAAAATAAGCAAGTTTAAGCTTCCGAATGGATACTAGTTTGTTTGGGGGCTTTAATGCAATTTCAGCATTTGTTTCTTGCCCAAAGAGTGCCTTGCTCGAGCACAACTAATTCCATGCTCGAGCAACGTATTCCAGCTCTTATTCTCGCCCAAACAGTGCCTTGCTCGAGCAAAAGGAAAGGCATGCTCGAGCAAAAACGTCCTTCAGCTTACTCTGTTCCGTTCTGTTTCTGGCGACCTCTGGTAATTCGACGATATCTCCCAAACCAGGAATCGAATTGATGTGAAATCAGTGGAATATGAAACTAGACTCCTAATGCGTCATTTTGATATAAAATCCAAGCCAAAAGGAGGTCAGATGAATTATCTATGAATTTTCCAAGTTGCCATAAATATCACCGTCACAATCAGGAACAAGCTTAGGTGTTTTGGATGTATCTCCCAATCTAAAAATCCAATTGAAGTGAAATCGGTTCCATTGGAAACTAGACTCAAATACCTTTCCAAAAACATCAAGAACACAGAAAATTAAGATCAATTGAAGGATTTATGATGTTTTTAAGTTGATAGTCTGTTCTGGATTCTGCAAAAACGTTGGATAAGATCAACCTCCACTCATATGATGTTAATGGACAAAATACAACTAGTTTGGAGTTGATTCTTATTGAAATGGAAGGAATATTTGAAGATCTTTCTGAGATGAGATGATTTGCTAAATTTGGATTTTTGCCGAAGACGTTATGCTCACTCGAAATTGCTGTCAATATGATTGCTTCTTGAAAGTCTTTATACTCTGGAAGTTGAAGCTTTGTACTGGAGAGTATTATGCTTATTCACATATGATCAAAAGCTTCAAAGAACATGATGCATCAACGAGTTCAGAGTGAAAATTTGAAATTTGGAAAGTCATGCTCGAGTAGCAAATTAGTCCTGCCCGAGCATCAACGAAACAGAAGTGAGAATTCCAACTATGAAAAGTCTTTCCCGAGCATAGAAGAAGTCTTGCCCGAGCACCATGCTCGAGTAGACCAATTATGATGCCTGAGCATCATCGGGTTGTGGAAAGGAAGAAGTGATGGATGATCAGTCATGCTCGAGCAAACACACTGAGCTTGCCCGAGCAACATCGAGTCAGAGACAAAAGCAGCATGATTGAACAATCATGCCCGAGCAAGATATATTCCTTACTCGAGCAGCATCGAGGCAGAAGCAAAACAATGATGGGTAGCTCACCTTGCTCGAGCAGGAAAAATACCTTTGCCCGAGCATCAGCGACCAAGATCATTTATAACTAAGTCATGTGAAGCTTGCCCGAGCAAGCATGAACTGTTTGCTCGAGCAAGACCCCTCTGTTTTCAAATCTCCGTCTGCGTAAACAATGAATCACTGTGTTTAATCTCATTGCTTCATAACGTTACTCATTACTAATCCTAATTGCTTTTAATCAGTTTGCTAATGAGTTTCAGATGATTTTATCATGGATTAACAACAAATTGGCATAAAGCAATTTGTGTGTCAGAGAAGCATTAAATGCAACAGAGGAAAACTTCTGAGTCTAACGGATAGTTTCAACATTCCAACAAAAAGTTTGAATCTTCTCAACGGCCATTAATACAACACTCAAGACGGAGAATTAACGAAGTCAATGTTAAACACTTTATGATTAAAGTTGGATTAGAGCTCAACGGACAAAAAGAAACAAAAGCTTCAACGGCTACTTCCAACTAATCTCCAACGGTCGAACGCTCGCAACGGTCGAAACACAATAACCTATAAATTGCGAAGTCTTCAAACCGGAAGGAGAGACGACAGTTGATGAATGAATTGAAAAATCCAACGAAATGATTTTACTACTTCATCGTCGATAGTTCATACACTCTGTTTCTCAAAGTTGATATAGTTTACAGTAGAGAGTGAGATGATCGATTATGTACTTCAGTGATTAGCATTCATCTACTCAGTGAGGAGTTCTTAAACACCGATTAATTCTTTTAGTTGTAAAAATCTTAAGGTTCTGGAACCTTAAGTGTGGGTGTGTCAATTACAACTTGTAAGGGAGAGTGAGTCCTAGAGTGAGAGGATCATCCTTCGTTTACAGAGTGTGTAATTGTATCCTTCTGAGAGTGTAAGGGGGAGTTTCTCGGTAAGAGATTGTAAAGGCTGCACAAGTGCCCGACTAAACTTGTGAGGTTGTAAAGGCTTTTCTCTTGTGCCCGGTTAAACAAGGAGATAGTGGATTGAAAATCTCAAGTGGAGCTTTGGGACTGGACGTAGGTCAAGCAAGGGCCGAACCAGTATAAATCACAGTTTGCATATTCTCTTCCCTAAACTCTTACATTTCCAGCATATATGTTTGAATGACTGATTATTACTTTATAAACTAATTCTGTCATTCGAACTACTTTCAGTAAGTTGCGAAAAGATTTTCAAAGTTATCTGAATTTTTATCAGACACCCAATTCACCCCCCCTCTTGGGTGATAGCCGGTTCTAACACTACAGCTCACCGTAATGCGGAAACGGAGAGCATGCATTTTACGTTTGGACAATGAGTAATTGATATAAAATGCCCAGACATATGTTGATGCCGTGACATAAGCTGGTATATTAAAAATTTCTCGAAGCAATATTCGTGTGATACAATAATACAGAGCTTTGTATAATTACAATTCCTACATGTAACTATATCATCTTCAATCAAGCCTTAGGTCGACTTGGGGCATAGAACCCAACACAGTTAAATCAAACCCATTTGGCCAGGCTTGGTAAAGTCTAGTGGAAGTCTCCCCGAATTCACGGCGACTGATTGACTGAACCACATAGACCGACCCTTTCTTAGTTTAAGCACCAAATGGTTCGAAACAACTTTATCGGATTCATGCCAGAATGAATGCTCTGACGAAGCTCTTCCGGCATTTGCTTTGATCGGTGCCTCTTCACGACTCCGTCCATTAGTGCCTCTTTCCGGCTCCGTCCTTCGGTGCCTTTTAACGGCTCCATCTACCGGTGCCTTCTCTGATCCTGGTTCCTTTACCTGAACCTTAGTCGAATCTGAGGTCCAATACCCATCGGACCTCAGGTAACAGTTAACCTCATATGAAAAGTATGAATAGTATATGTATGACGAGATGTTCATTACATTACAATAACCAACACATAAGCACACAAAGAGATGTAATGTTAACACAACAACAATACATAGCACACAACACATGTAAAGTCTATCCACGTTTGCACTAACCAGTGCCACGATAGCTATTCGTGTCCTCAGCGCTAGGAAAACAATCTCACGACATTATCAAGACTATAACCCGTATAAAGCTGAATGTGTAAACAGGTGATCTAAGCCCCATAAACTTAGTCACAGTGCCTGACCCAAGACCAAGTCTTGTCCATCACTATATGAATCATACTACCACATACATGCATACAAGACACATCAGGATTAAAGTTACTAGTACGCGAACGTACCTTTCATCGTGTAGATACCAACATGCTCGACTTTATGCACCAAACTTCGGACTTCCCGGATATCCTATACATTATCGTCGGATTATGATATGATATTTGATAAATATCATATTGCTTAGAATAATATCCTAAAGGATTTAATTTACCTTTCTACCCTCGGTGGATTATTTATTACAATTTTGCCCTTACATCTCTTAAAAAAACGCTACTTCAGAATTTCTGGGCAGAATTGTCTGTAACTTTGAAAAATCATAATTAATTCTAGAAATATCGAAACGAGGTCCCGTAAAATTCCTCGGAATCCTTAAGATGTTTATTTTAAAGGAAAAATACTTTCATTTACCCAGAATCCATGAAAAATTCCCAGTTTCCATTTGTCTCAACGTTGCCCAGAATTTCGCCCAGAAAAACTGCCTAACTTCAACCGATTGTATCTCTTTGTACAAGAATTGAAACGCTACATATTATATATATATTCGGAAAGCTCTACATGTATACTTTATTTCTGGAAATTTTCGTGATTTATGGGCTTAATTTTCAACATAAGATAATAGCATTTCTTTGGCTGTTTGCACAGAAATTTTACCGAAAATTTTGCCAGAATTTTGCTACTTTGATCTTCAACTTCCAAAAATTTTGCTCCATCAAATTTTCGAAATAAAGACATTTTTAAGCATAAAAACATGAAATCAAAACTATATTGGAAGATTCAAGATCAAACTAACATTTATGCTAAGAACTACAAAAACTTAAGACTAGAACTTAAGAACTATAGCTTACCTCTTGAAGAACCTTGCTACTCCTTCCTCCTTCTTGCTTCACTCTCCTCTTAAACTCACCAATTTGGTTTGAGTTTGGTGTGAAGAAATGAAGAGAGGCAAGGTCTCTATTTATAGGAAAAGTCCAAGCCCTTACTTACCTTGCAAGTTGTCTCTACTTCCTCAACAAGTTCTCCCCCTTCTTCAACAAGTTGTCTCCCTTCTTCAACAAGTTTTCTCCCTTCTTCAACAAGTTGCATGTGCTCTTACTTATCTAATTAATTTAATCATTCTTAAAAGGCCACCCATGTGCTCATGCGCCACTTTTTGTGGCCATAGGGCTGATCATTTATTCTCCATTTAGCAACCTTAATGAAGTGTTTAAATACCCCCATTGATTATGTTTTTCATTGGCTAATTGATTTACCACTTAATCAAGGTGATTAGAGTATTATTAACAAACTTAATTTCATCTCTTTAGGCCCTTGATTAAGACATCCCTCAATTTATGCTTTTTAATTTACCACTTGATAAATTTTGAAGAATTACTCAAACAATTTAATTAGTGTAAATTTAATTGTTTATCATTTGTTGTTAATTTCCATTAATTTGTTTAAATGTATTCATAGCATTTTCTTGCTTATTTTAAGCCATAAACAATTATCATTTTATGTGATAATTTTATCCAATCTCATTGAAGTGTTTTCATAGTCTTTTCTTATCTCTTTTGGTTACGTAAAAACCATGTTTTAATATGATAACTTTATCATATTTTATGTTCCTTATATGTAGTCTTAAATTTAGCCTTTGGTTTATTTAAATCCCAAAGAAAAATTGCCCAAAATTATAATTAAGAAATTACAAAATTTTGAGACACATATTCACCTTTAATTAATATGTATTATTTATCAAAATATAGTATTTATGATAAATAGGAATTTTGGGATTTTACATTTCTCCCCCCGTTAAATTAAATTTCGTCCTCGAAATTTGCACGTATAAGCTCAAAAGATTATCTAGACTCCTAGTCTACTCCCTTTCTATGTATTCTTACCTAGCATGCACCCTAATCTCATTCATATTGTACCCAGGTATAGTATTCAAACACAGGATCCACTGATCCATTCTCTCAGTGCTTGGTTATGTAGGCCTCACTGCCTTATTCATTTAGCCTTTCGGCTTAACACATATTGGCCTTCCGACTCAATCTATTACCACAGCACTTGAGATTCTAGCCTTTATACCTAGGAAATTATCCTTAGGCCTTAAGCATCTCAATTTTTACTTGGTACAATGAATGTTTTGCCAGACTTAAGATGTACTATAGACACAGTCTAAAGTCATCAATCCTATCAGCATTTCACATAGTGCCAAGTATCACCGGTCTTATGGCCTAGGGACACCGCCCTGTGCACATCAGGTCTCACTACTACAAAAAAGTGGAAAAACATCCTGAATTAGAGGCAATTAACGCCCCTTTTCCAAAGGACATCTAACCAGGGGAAGTAGTATTTGAAGTCTTTCGACGTCCTATGATTAAAACAGGACGCCTTAACAAAGGCGTCCTGGGTTTAATACAGGATGCCTTAAAAAAAGCGTCCTGTTTTCAATCAAGGACGCCTTAAAAAAAGCGTCCTATGTCTAATAAAGGACGCCTTTTTTAAGGCGTCCTAAACCAAAAATAGAACGCCTTATTTTTTGTGTCTTTTGGGAATATAAGGCGTCCAGGACCTATATTAGGACGCCTTATATTGTGCGTCCTATATGAGTAATCAGGACGCCAAATATGGTATATAAGGCGTCCTGAACCTAAATTAAGGACGCCTTAGGTATATATATATTTTTTTTTTAAAAAATACCACCTGCTATATTTCTTACTGGGTCCAAGAATAATGAACTGCAATTTTAAAGTGATATTCGTCCAGCCAATTTTCCAACGTACATACATACAATTATATTTCTCAACATTCATCAAATTGGTCCCTTGTATAGCGCATTACCTAAATACCTCAAGAATCAATTTGCAACAATTTATATATATAATACCCTTTACTTCCTTGACTAACCAGCAACACACAATGACAACAAAAATGGAAATTTCTTAAATCCCAATTTTCAGACATGACAGCAACGCACATAACCAAAATAATATACTGCACATGTTCTTAAACAAAACACTAATGAAGACTTACCCAACCCCCAGATTTGGCCAGCAGCAAGAAGAAAGTAAAAACAAACTCAACCCCTTCCCAAGCCACCTAGAAGCTATAATCATAGATGAAGAGAAGGGAGAAATTGATAATCTTTATACCCAAAGCCTAATAAATTCAGTTTAGGCTAGAGAATGAAGATAAGCAACCTGAATCAAGAACAAACCGAAAAATCATGGAGGGAAGAACAAATCTGCCATTTAGAGCATCAAACAGAGGCAACGAAAAATAGACGATTAAGAATGCTAGACATTAATAATGCTAGCAACTACAATTTGTGCAGCAAAGTGAAGTGACAGAACATATTTACTCTATAGGATTTGTGCAGCAAAGTATTTCACAATGCAAGATCAGAAGTTCAGTGAAAAAGGCACCTCCTATGTAAATGACAATCACTTAATTACTTTGAAAATGAAACATGCAAGTAAAGGGGGTGTATAATCAACTTCTGAATTTTACCTTCTAAACTTTTGTAATAACAATGATTATAACAACAACGAATTCCAAATGACGTACATATCTATATGTTTTGAAGAAAATGTGCAGCCAAAGCGTTTCGAACTGTATCGATGTCTTCGTCTGAGCACGGATCCACACTATCAAAAAACTATAAATTGGAAAACAAGGTATAAGTTAAACCAATGAAGTGAATGAAGTAATTAACAACTCAAGTACAACAAAAATATTATCATTTGAGAATCACGGAGCGATTACGTACGTTTTGAAAACCTGTCGTACGTCCGCCCTCGACGATGGTATGCATATAATAGATAACGTAGTATCCACACTCAGTGTTCCCTCGTTGTTGAGGGCACTATAAATCAAAAGCAAATGGTTAAAACGAATAAAGGCATATCGAAAGCTACTGTGTCAATGTAATAACTTGAATTGAAACTACTTACTCTTGGATAAAACCACTTCGGCCCACCCCGCTCTTGTGCTCCAAAGAACCGATCTAGCCGACTTGAATGCACTATCATTAAAATGGAAAGTAACGAGACATGAAAACAAATCATATAAATGAAGAATCAATGATTTTAAAGAAAATTTACTTACTTGGCAAACATGGATTTGATTTGTTCGTTTGGTTTGCCACCTAAGGAATCGAACCAATAACATGCGTTCTTGGAGGGACAAATGACACATAGGGTCCAATGACCACTACAACATATACATTTTAATATTAAATTAAGATAAGAAAGGAATTTATTCTGAAAAATCTTAAATAGACAAAACTAACACTACGTACCCTTCAAGTATTGGGGCTAGATAAATAGGAAAGTCGTCCTCGGCAATTGTATAACCAACATAAAGCGTCCTTTTGGTTAACGTATTGCGAGTCGACGTCGTGTTTATTGGACTTAAGAATCCATACAAACTCGTTCGGCCGTACTGGACGCATATGTCATTGCAGACACTATGATCGAAATTAAATAAAATCAACTACGTTGTTGAGTATAGAAAACACAAAAGATCAATGCAATAATTAAAGGGAAACAAAAACTTACATTATCCCAACTTCAAGAACGACTAAGTCTAAATCCTTCATATGCAGAAATTCGTCCAGATCTTTTTTGTCAACGATAAAGTCATATGTCTTTTCTCTGCCGACTATGCCCGCATGCATCTTGAAGGAGATATAGGTGATGTCCTTGTACATGCCTCGTAGCTGTGCTAGGTAGGGAAATTTGCCCACCTCTTGTTCATTCTATGAAAACATAAATAAACATATTAGTATGAGTGAGTTACCAATGAAAAGCAAGTTCTAGTAATGTATTTCTTACCATTGGAGGTGTCGTCCCCGCCATCTGAATAAGATGACTAGGCCAAAGGATGAACGATCCTATTGCTCGGCCTAAATCGGCAACATATCACACAACAATTTCAGCAGCGACGTTAAACTACTATTGGTCCACCCACAAGTTGCCTTTAAGTTGACCAAATGTAAGGTCCCAGTCAACCGTGTATACTTAGTACACCCAGGGAACAAAGGTATCTCTGCATCACTCCGCACACTATCATATTCATGCGGTTGAGCAAAAGATTCAACCTCAACATCATGAATCATTCTCTCCATTGCATCGTCGACATCTACCTCAACTTCATTTTCGTGGGATGCACTGGGAGTCACCTCCTCACCATGCCATATCCACGTTTTGTATCAAAGGTTTATTCCATCACAAATTAGGTGATCCCTTATATCAGCAATATCCTGTCGAACCCCATTTAAACAATTAACACATGGACAATAATACATCCCATTTTTTGTAGGCACATTCCTTGTAGCAAATTCAATAAACTCTTCCACTCCATTCTCATATTCTTCACTAATTCTCAAGGCATTCATCCAACTATGACCCATTTTATTACCACCTAAGACATTTCCAACAATAGTCAAGTTCATAACAATTTCAAGAACGACATGCTTTTTTCTCAATCCTGTAAAAAAAATTCGGCAGCATTTCCCCTTAACAGTAAGACATCCCAAAATTCCAACAACAAACCGTTTCAGCTTAATTCAACAAAACTTACTAACTAGGGCAATTCAGATCAACATCAGCTATTAATTCCAACAATTTCATCAATACAAAATATAAAAATATAGCTAAATTGTCTAAGTCATAAACTATAAATTATGGACTTCTAAGCATCTTTATTCATACAACAAAGTTTACCTAGATCAATGCACATCAACAAAAAAATAATAACAATATTTAACTATAATTACCTCAACTTTAAATTCTGATGCTTGAAATTTGTTTACTCTATTCAACCTAAATACAACAACAATAAAGACAACATTAGAATTATTCAAACTAACATATGAGAGGGAATAATTTTATGACAAAAGGAACATGATTAAATATACCTACCTAGCACCCCCTCAAGCTCTTGTGAGTTGTTGTCTTGACCAAGTCCCTTTACTCAAAAGTCATCCATAAACGAATCTGTTTAAGTAACAAACTATCAGGGTAAAAAAAGATACAACAATTCTCTTAATGTAGACAAAAGAAAAGGGCTCCATAAAACATACATCTTCAGAAATTTGAAAGGGCTCTCTCTGACTACAATCACCACCAGTATAATTTAATACTGGAACATCAAAGGAGTTCAGATTTTTTACCAAAAGGTCCCGATCCTCAAAATCTTGAGTAATGAAAGACTAGATCAAATAGAATCGAAACAAATAAAACGGATTAGAAATTGCAAAAAACTTCCGCTACAAGCTTTAGATTTGTTGAGAGAATTTGGGTGGGCGTCATGTGCTTCAAAACTCAAAAGTGAACTCAAATCATATTAACTTGAAATTAATTACTAACTACTGGAAGTATTTTAGAGTTGAAATTAGTTTCAACCAAAAGAACTAATATACTAAGAATGATGTGAAAGATAAATTAAAATAAATAAATTGTGGTTTAAGCTGTAATGAGGACAATGTTAACTTGATAATTGAAATTCAGCTATGAAGGGAGACTAATTATAATTCTTTGTTCAAACTATTATAGTGATAATAATCACTATAGTAATATCCTAGTAATCTGTCAATTTAAATTAGACAAAACATATCCTCCTTGTTTTCTTTTAAGATAATAAAGACTACATCCTTAGCCATAGTTTAGGATTTATAAATTTACAATAATAAGAAGGAGCATAAACTGAAGAATAATTGAATTTTCAGTCATGAATTAAAGAAAAGAAATGTCAGAATGAGAGACGATGTGGCAGTAAACACGACATAAATGAAAAGGGAAATTAAAGTTCCGTAGTTGTGTTGGCTTAGTCTACATACGAAGTGAAGGACAAGTAATAGTATAGAGAAATTCATTGAGCAGACGGACTGGCCCTCGCATCTAGCATATGTATATATCAAGGCCAAAGTGAATTGAACGATAATTGAAATAAGGACAATTGCAAGACATGTTTTGACGACACACAAACACGTGTGTGTCCAAATGAATTTAGCAGTCTCTCTAACATTACATTCCTAGCTAGCTACGATACTCCGTCTATCAGTATATAACTGCCAATAATACCCCAATCTAATCTTATGATAATGACACTGCATGTCTATATCTATACACACACACACACACACACTAGACGTCCCTTTAATTACTCATTTAATTTACTTCTCATACACTTGCTTCCTTCTTTTAATTACCGCCTCCTCACCAACATACAAAGATACAGCCTTCCCCATATATATCTGATCGATTAGGTTGCCAATCACAAGTATGATTATGAATCAAAACAAATAAAGATGACAAAACCCAAAGAGAAAAAAAAAGAAAGATATGTGGCGTCGTGCATCTTCTAAAGCTTCATAGCCTAATTGTGTGTTACAATATTAACTCAATAAAAGCCAGGGGTACATAACAAGCTTAAACAGAAAGATTTAACAACATTTTTATCGAAACCGTAGCCAACTAATCAAGACCTGGGAACCATCAGATCCAACATAATCCACCAATACATAAGAAATGAACATGTAAAAGAAGAGAATCGCAAGCACTGATAACGGAGGAAAAGACAAAGACAATTACCTCCTCGCCGCGAAGAGGGAAGACGGAGGAGAAGGACTGCCGCCGCGACTAGGGCTTGGGTTCAGCGTGAATCGAGCAACGGGCTGGACTGAGAGTCGATAGGGTTCGACGGAGGATTCAATGAAGGGAGCCTAGATAGAACAGGCGGGGGAAGAAAAACTAGGAGCGAGAAACATTCATGGGGGTGAATCGATGGAGAAACTAGGGTTGAATCGATAGAGAAGCAGAGAGAAGCGCGATGGAAGCAGAGAGGGAAAGAGTTGTCGGACGCGGGGGTATTGCAATTAAAGGCAAAAAAAATTCATTAAGGCGTCCTAATACGCTAAACAGGACGCCTTAATTGAAATTTAAGGTGTCCTGATGTTAAATCACGACGCAAAACAATTTTTAAAGCGTCCTGATAGTTTATCAGGATGCCCAAAAAATTAATTAAGGCGGCCTGATATGAACTCAAGACACCAAAAAAAAATTTAAAGCGTCCTGAAACTTTATCAGGACGCCAAAATAAAAAGTTATTCCCAAACCTTCAGCTGGCGCCAAAACAATTCGCGAAATGGCGCCAAAGAATTAATTTTTGGCGCAAAAAAATTTATTTAGTCGTCCTAATATTGTATTAGGACGCCTTAATTTACATTTAAACGTCCTGAAATATATTCCAGGACGCCAAATTTTACAATATAAGCAAAATAATTACAAGAATGCCACTAAGTTCACCTTTAACTTCCTTTTAAAAAATAAGGACGTCCTTTAGGGAAGTAGTAACCCTTTTTTTGTAGTAGTGTCTTATTGCCTCGGGTCTCTGCTCGTCTATTTTATCTGAGCCTTTCCTATTCAAGTTCTCAGACTACTTTTACTTATTTAGCATTATAGCTAACAACTATTAACTGGCTTAACCTTGTTCTAGACCTTTCTATAGTTCTTGTTCCTATATCATAAACTCTAAGTACACCGGTTCTCTTTTCAACACGATAGCACCGACAATCATGTCATTGCTATCCAAAACCATTATGTTGTCTCATTTTAAACTTTTCACATATTGTAAATTTTTCGTGGTCTTAGTACATTTCACAATACACACTATACCAAAAAGTAATAGTGCTAATACATTTTCAAATTTAATCGCTGCCAACACAAGTTCCTGAAAACATATTCACTGCCGGATCATTTTCAAAAACTTTCAGCTACCGACATAGATCTTTTAGGGAGATAATTCATTTTACAAAAATTTTAACAATTGAGAGTTCACGCCACCACTTTAACCACTTGGTACAGCGAGCGACTTATCCCAATCCCCAAATCCGGCCTCTGCATCAGCAGTAAAGTCAAACAATGTGGGAGAACCTCCGCCCCTCCCATAAGAGACCCAGTGTTCACACTGGCACACAAAGTAGCAACCCTCAGGTTCTGCTAGACAAAACATACGCCCTCGGTGAAATGTTATGGATTGGGTGCGTTTATTGCTGGTGCGATTTTTATTCTCTCAAGCAAAACCCCTCAAAACTCTTTGTTCAAAAAGATCCTTTACCAAAGGCCAGCGATTTCAAACATTCTAAAACATCTGGCAAGACCCAGCAAACAGTGTACATCTACAACAGCTTCTGGCCTTCCAGTTACGTACTGACTTTACCACAACACAGTTGAAAACTCAGTTTCAAACTCTGGGTTCTAACTAACCCTTTTTATATGACAACATCATTTCGAAAGAGTAATGATCACTTTTGAAAAAAATTCATTTGAAAACTCAATTTTGTAAATTCACAAGTTCGAAAAATCAATTCCAAAAATTTTAGATATAGCATGTGTACTGGCAAGTTCAAAAATTAAATTTTTAAACGTTCTCAGGAACCAGACAACTAATCTTAGAAGGTCATCACTAACTAAACGCATTCGGACCCTTGTCCTTGGCTACTCAAGCCATATGTAGAACACTTAGTCTATTCTACTTTAATCTTCCGGCTACTCCGGACATCGCTCGCTATCCTCGGGTTTCAAAAACTTCTCAGGATACTTCCCGTATTTGTTGTCTAACAACTGTGGGCTTCTGCCAGCCTATAGACACAATAGTCTCACAGGACTTAGGACTTATCATCAAACATATACATGTCCAACGACCATGGACACACCGGTCCCAATGGTCCTACTGCCCACCATGAACATTTGAGAAGTACACATCACCATTTTGTCCTCACCAGGACATACCCCAATCCTGTGTAGCTTCAACTGCAAACACCGAATCCAACTGATCCACGACCATCACGTACCTCTAGCCTCACACTTTACCCAATCTACCGGATTGGAGCTGAGTCACCAGGCATCAGCGGCGTCGACCATCGTCGTGGCCCATACACCCTCTCAACGTGGTAGGAATTGAAATTCCTGGATTGGTGTATTCGTTTTGGTGTGTGCTTTTGTCTCTTGAAACTCATTCATTTAGAGCCATCTGATACGGCACCTTTGATATTGGTTCGATTCCAGGCATCAACCAACCAGTGAATTCAACTTCCCCTACTGGTGGTAATCTGCTGAGAGCTTCTAGAAACATCTCAGGGAACTTATTCACAACTAGAATGTCTTCTAGTGCGAGTTCAGTTCTTGCTTGGATATCATAGCATAATATATGCTATACCGCGCTGGAGCACCATATGGCGATATACTGGATTACGAAAGCCTTCCCTTTAGGGAACCAAATAGATATAGGACTCGCTACAATGTACTTACCTTGAGAACCGATACACTGGTATCTCTACTCTATGGTTCGTTGTTACGGCGGTTGCACTCTACGGTTCATCGTCACGGTGGCACTACTCTACAGCACTTTACTTGGTGCTTCACTCAGTCTTCTCTGACTGGTCAGCCTCTCTGGTCAGTATCCTCTGTAGGTAGACCTCCTTGATCAGAACTCCCCGTAGGTAGCCTTCTCTGATCGCAACGTTCCTTAAGTAATACTGTCCTCATTTGATCATCTTTGAATTATTATAACGAGAACTCAGATCTCTATCAGGCTCCTACCCCTTAGTGGTTTCATAATCTACTATCTCTATGTCTGCCATCTTATACAGGGTCATTCTATATGTGGATTTCACTATCCGTTTAGCTCCAGGCATAATCCTTAGTTTAACTTTCCCTATCGGGTAACCACCCACTTCTTTGGGAATCTATTAGCCACTAACATCTCTACGGTTATTGGTCCCACCTTGAAACCATAACCTGTGGCTACTGAGGTTCTATCTATCGTATGGTTCTGCTAAGGAACTAACTCTCAGGTACTGGAATTTAGGCAATGCTCAGTCATACGTTGACCTAAGCACTATCTCTGTTTCAAGTCTATCATCACTCTATCTGTTCTCATGGTATCCCAAAGGATTACTATGTTTCATACCTTGGGGTATTCAGGCTTTAGCTTAAAGGATCTCAAATCCTTATGCTACATCCCAGGGGTTAGAATCCTGAGATTTCTCTCGCCAAAACATGCTTAACTCAGCATCTATTAGATCTGGGTACTAATACCGGTACATATACCACTGCGTACCAACAACTCTCATAGGTACTTGTGCGGCATAACTACCTCCCCAGAAATACTGGGTACGTTCCCTTATCTATCTATCTATCAACCACTACCGTCAAGGACTCAGTCAAAGACCTCCATCCCCAGAACTACACTCCTTTGGACACATGATGTCCAGCCTTAATTAGGCAGGGATTATCCCCTCAAGGTAACTTAATAGGTTACTCTTCCTATAAGGAAACTTAATCATTAGGTCATTGTTTCTATAGGGAAACCTAAGTACTAATGACTTCTCTGTACCGCTTCCCTTTCATTACGAGAATTTAATTTAGACTCCAATTTCCATATCAGAAGTCTTAGAGTTTGGCAACAGAACCCATATTCTGTGCCATCTACTCTACATCAGGGCTTTAACTTTAACAAAACCCAACCCTTTTCCTTAGGGTATACGTCCTTTCTGTATCACAATACCAGTATTATATCAGTACTCCGAACCTAGTTGTCCAAACCATGTTCCGAAACGAGCTTTGATACCAAAATGTAACACCCCAAATTCCATACTTGAAATCACGTCGGTTGACACTTAGTTTTATAAAATCGACAGAGTTTGAGGTGCTATAGCTCACCGTAATGCGGAAACGGAGAGCATGCATTTTACGTTTGGACAATGAGTAATTGATATAAAATGCCCAGACATATGTTGATGCCGTGACATAAGCTTGTATATTAAAAATTTTCTGAAGGAATATTCGTGTGATACAATAATACAGAGCTTTGTATCACAATTCCTACATGTAAATATACCATCTTCAATCAAGCCTTAGGTAGACTTGGGGCATAGAACCCAACACAGTTAAATCAAACCCATTGGGCCAGGTTGGGTAAAGTCTAGTGGAAGTCTCCCCGAATTCACGGCGACTGATTGACTGAACCACATAGACCGACCCTTTCTTAGTTTAAGCACCAAATGGTTCGAAACAACTTTATCGGATTCATGCCAGAATGAATGCTCTGACGAAGCTCTTCCGGCATTTGCTTTGACTGGTGCCTCTTCACGACTCCGTCCATTAGTGCCTCTTTTCGGCTCCGTCCTTCGGTGCCTTTTAACGGCTCCATCTACCGGTGCCTTCTCTGATCCTGGTTCCTTTACCTAAACCTTAGTCAAATCTGAGGTCCCATACCCATCGAACCTCAGGTAACAGTTAACCTCATATGAAAAGTATGAATAGTATATGTATGAAAGATGTTCATTAGATTACAGCAATAACCAACACATAAGCACACAGCAGATGTAAGGTTAACACAACAACAATACATAGCACACAGCACATGTAAAGTCTATCCACGTTTGCACTAACCAGTGCCACGATAGCTATTCGTGTCCTCAGCGCTAGGAAAACAATCTCACGACATTATCAAGACTATAACCCGTATAAAGCTAAATGTGTAAACATGTGATCTAAGCCCCATAAACTTAGTCACAGTGCCTGACCCAAGACCAAGTCTTGTCCATCACTCTATGAATCATACTACCACATACATGCATACAAGACACATCAGGGTTAAAGTTACTAGTATGCGAATGTACCTTTCACCGTGTAGATACCAACATGCCCGACTTTATGCACCCGACTCCGGACTTACCAGATATCGTATACATTATCGTCGGATTATGATATGATATTTGACAAATATCATATTGCTTAGAATAATATCCTAAAGGATTTAATTTACCTTTCTACCCTCGGTGGATTATTTATTACAATTTTTCCCTTACATTTCTTAAAAAACGCTACTTCAGAATTTCTGGGCAGAATTTTCGGTAACTTTGAAAAATCATAATTAATTATAGAAATATCGAAACGAGGTCCCGTAAAATTCCTCGGAATCCTTAAGATGTTTATTTTAAAGGAAAAATACTTTCATTTACCCAGAATCCATGAAAAATTCCCAGTTTCCATTTTTCTCAACGTTGCCCAGAATTTCGCCCAGAAAAACTGCCTAACTTCAACCGATTGTATCTCTTTGTACAAGAATTGAAACGCTACATATTATATATATATTCGGAAAGCTCTACATGTATACTTTATTTCTGGAAATTTTCGTGATTTATGGGCTTAATTTTCAACATAAGATAATAGCATTTCTTTGGCTGGTTGCCTAGAAATTTTACCGCAAATTTCGCTAGAATTTTGTTACTTTGATATTTAACTTCCAAAAATTTTGCTCCATCATATTTTCCATCAAATTTTCTAAATAAAGACATTTTTAAGCATAAAAACATGAAATCAAAACTATATTGAAAGATTCAAGATCAAACTAACATTTATGCTAAGAACTACAAAAACTTAAGACTAGAACTTAAGAACTATAGCTTACCTCTTGAAGAACCTTGCTACTCCTTCCTCCTTCTTGCTTCACTCTCCTCTTAAACTCACCAATTTGGTTTGAGTTTGGTGTGAAGAAATGAAGAGAGGCAAGGTCTCTATTTATAGGAAAAGTCCAAGCCCTTACTTACCTTGCAAGTTGTCTCTACTTCCTCAACAAGTTGTCTCCCTTCTTCAACAAGTTTTCTCCCTTCTTCAACAAGTTGCATGTGCTCTTACTTATCTAATTGATTTAATCATTCTTAAAAGGCCACCCATGTGCTCATGCGCCACTTTTTGTGGCCATAGGGCTGATCATTTATTCTCCATTTAGCAACCTTAATGAAGTGTTTAAATACCCCCATTGATTATGTTTTTATTGGCTAATTGATTTACCACTTAATCAAGGTGATTAGAGTATTATTAACAAACTTAATTCCATCTCTTTAGGCCCTTGATTAAGACATCCCTCAATTTATGCTTTTTAATTTACCGCTTGATAAATTTTGAAGAATTACTTAAACAATTTAATTAGTGTAAATTTAATTGTTCATCATTTGTTGTTAATTTCCATTAATTTGTTTAAATGTATTCATAGCATTTTCTTGCTTATTGTAATCCATAAACAATTATCATTTTATGTGATAATTTTATCCAATCTCATTGAAGTGTTTTCATAGTCTTTTCTTATCTCTTTTGGTTACATAAAAACCATGTTTTAATATGATAATTTTATCATATTTTATGTTCCTTATATGTAGTCTTAAATTTAGCCTTTGGTTTATTTAAATCCCAAAGAAAAATTGCCCAAAATTATAATTAGCAAATTACAAAATTTTGAGACACATATTCACCTTTAATTAATATGTATTATTTATCAAAATATAGTATTTATGATAAATATGAATTTTGGGGGTTTATAGTAGATGCATCAGTTACTCTACATATCTAATGTAACATCCCATTTCCAAAAGCAGTATATTTTTTTTTCATCAGAGTAGAGCATCGGAGCAATTGAGTAATTGATACATTTATTCAAATTGCCGTAAGTCTGGCTGATTTACAGAAGCGGTACATTGACCGAGAGTTTTCAAAATGAATAACAACAGAAGAAAGTCTTTAGTCGGGACTCGTACGCCGCTCGCCATTCTCCCTGGCCCCGGTTCTTCCGAACCCGACGCTATGATAAGAGCCGAGATCCAATTGCAATTTGGATCTCAGTTAACGGTTAACCTCATGCTTAAATACGACTACATATACACGACAGTAGCAATCAATACAACAGTCCACAACATATGTATGATTAAAAACACATAACCACGTATACAAGATAATAACCACGTATGTAACATAACCTCGTATGATACAACAATAATAACCTCGTATGTGACATAACCTCGTATGTAACATACCGTGTATATAGCATAACCTCGTACACTACTACACAACAATCATATAATAAAAAGTAGAGCTAGTGTTACAAGACGCGAACGTACCTTCGTTGACGGAAAACGGTACTTTTACTTTAAAAACTGTACTTTTTGACAATGGTGAAAACAAATGTACGTACGACGCGTATAACAAAGCGGTCCGATTATCTCGATATCCTATAAGGATAACATTTATCAATTTCTAGTAGTATAACAGGTATTTTAGGTACAAATTACCATTTTGCCCCCGAACCCCTAATCGGCGGAATTTCGCGAGCTTCATTGCTTTTTTTGCTCTATCTCTCCGTAATTTTGAGATCTTTTCCCTCATCATATTTTCGAAATATATATCATATTTACCCCTAAATATGATATCTAGACTATCTTTAAAGATAAATCTAGCATTCCTACTATATCTACCGAAAGAAACTACCGAAACTAAAGACCAGAGACCGAAGAACTTACCCCGACTTTGCTCGACTTTCTCCGAGCTTCTCTCTAAAACCTCTCTCTAGGCTGCGTTTTTGGGGTGAAGAAATGAGAAGGGGAGGGCTTGCTATTTATAGAAGAAAGGAGGGACAATGTGGGAATTACATAAAAGTTCTTCAGATCGGATTTCGACCGTCGGATTGCACTTCGCCACGTGGCTTCATCTTGTCCATACGCCTCTTGTGCTGACATCATCCTTCTAGAAGAAGATGATGTCATGCATGATGTCATGCATGCCGACTTACCGATAGCGTTTCCCCGATCGGTGTCCGAATCGCGTAATTTTCTTTGAATCTTAAAAATCCGGAACTAGGTTTTGTAGTTCCATTCTTTCTCTTTAAAACTACTGGGTTTCATTATATTTTTGATCCCATTAAGGGTATTCCGTTATCCGCCGAAGATTTTCGGATAGACACCAACTGATTCGGAAATCACTTCCGATAGAACCGCCTTCTTGCGTAAAAATCACCGGTTTGCAATATGATCTGATCTAAGTAACCATATCCCTGGTTTGTAAAACACGGTGCGTTTTCTATAAGTCACTTTTAGCACTATCTCGCCTTATCTTAATTATCTCGGTACTCCTAATTACGCCGTTGGTTTCGTAAATGATTTCGAGACCGCTCAATCCGAGATAGAATTTCTTTGGTTCATAAAAGGTCCAGTGGTAAAAGACTAAATTTCTATATCTTGAGGTAAAATTTCATTTCTATATGTTCTCATATCTCCCGTTGGCTCTTTTTACCGATTATATTATTATTTTATTCAAAATATCTAGATATTTATTTATTTTTCTTTTATTTTTTATTTATTTTTCTAAGCATAAAATATTTTATTATTTATTTATTATTTATTTAATTATTAATTTCGAATTTCTCCCTTAAATTAATTATTTACTAATTAATTTACTTAGATCTTAATATAAACAATTAGCCACTAATTACTTAATTAGCCATTTACTAATTGTTGATAATTTTCATAATTAAGATAAATTATTATCTCACAACTATTGAACTGACATTGGTATTTTATATCCTATATTAAATATTAAAAATAAAGGGGCATAAAGTGCTTTTTAATAATATTTTATTTATGCTCATTTATTTTCCAGGTAAATAATCCCAAAAATTCCTAAAATTAAAGATAACATATTTCCCAAGTTTTTATCAAAGATCTGTTATCATATGGTATTTATCATAATGTTTCTAGGCCATTTTCTGCCTTATTAAAATATATTTTTCATGGATTTTAGCTCTTTTTCTTTTCTAATTTTCACTGTAATTACCTTAGAAAATAAGATAATTAAAACTTATTATTTGAGACCCCATATTCACCTATTTCCAATAGGTATTATTTATCGAAATATGATACTTATCATAAATATGATTTTCAGGGTATTACATCTAATAGGGAGCATGCGGAGGATTTATTAGAAACTCTGAAGGCTTACAGGTATTTGGTTTCAAGCAACGATTGGGATATGCTTCTACTACTGAAGCTAAATTACTCGTCATTCTCACATGGCTCAAAACATGTTAATTGAAAATTTTTAGAAAGGTTAAAAGTTCTCAGACTCAGACTTTCTTTAAAGCTCTAAATCTATTTCTAAATTGTATTTGCCAAAAAGGACCAATAGAAGTTGGATTAATTAAAAAAACTATCAATAATGGTAGATTTTTTTTTAGGTGAAAGAGCCCTAATAGTTCATTAGGTTAGGTGAACATTTCTAAGGGCCTATTTTTACGCATAACACGCGCGAAGGGAAGGGAAGATAAGCAAGTTCCCTTATTTAATACACTTTTTGCGCCTAATCTTCCTGAGAACTTAAGTTTTCGGGCCCACCAATCTTCTTTTAAAGGCGTGAAGATAAGATACCACCAAACTGAAGTTCCTTCATGAACAGTGACGCTTTTGGATATATTTACCCCTTATAAAATATTTATTTTCTATAAGGCAAGAAAATAAGATTAAATTTGAATTTATGCGATAAGTTAGAACTTGGCAGGGGATTATTTTAGACAAGTTAAAACGTTTTTTTTTTTTGGAAATAAATGCTTCGTCATAAAATCGAATTTAACCCATAAATTCATTTTTTCCTAATTTTTTTTTCGAAATAAATGATTCGTATAGTATGCAAGCAAATTCGTATCAAATTCGAATTGTGAAAAAAAAAACATTTTTCCTTTTCATTTTGAATTAATTACTTTTGAGGGTAAAATAAGTATCTCCTTATTCTTTACCAACTGTCATCCCTTCATTTTCTTCCTACCAAACAACTCATCTTCCCTCATCCCTCAAAAGCTTCCCTTCCATTCCTTTCCCTCTCAAATCTTCCATATACCAAACAGGTCCTAAGTGTCTTGCCCAGGTGAGTGAAGTGTTCACCGAGGCGAGCGCCCATCTTTGGAATAGTTTCATGTTGTCTTTTGTTTAAAGTTAAGTTGAGGCATTTTAGCATATTATGTATATTATCCATAGATTTGGAGGCCTAAGGACTGGAGCCCAGCTCCTTAACTATCTGTAAGATGTGTCAATGGAAAAACATCATACCAATAAGCGATTTTTTTGGTACAAAAAAATTTAGATAAGTTGAGTCTTACAAATTTACTAAGGTTAAATCATGTCTCCAAGTTCAAATAATGCTCATAGAGATACTATATAGATCCCCTACCAATAGAGTTCTCACATATTGGTGGTGAGACTTTGTAGGTCACAAGTTGACTTTTTACTAACTGAACCAAAATTAGATTATGACTATTTAAGTATATGATATCAAATTTAAGAATATGTAGATGCAGAAAATATATTTAAAACAGTTATAATATTTAATTAGATTAGGTGATATTCGTATGTAATCAAATAATACTATGCTGGAAAAAAATCTAAAAAAATTGTAGATACTTCTTCGGTCTTTAATGTAGTGACTATAGAGTTGATGTTAATCCTAAATAATGTCTATTTCACATGTCTATCAAATTTTCCCCAAATGAACTCTATTGATATTTTCTCAACAACACTTAAATAGGAGAAGGAGGTAGGGAATTAAGGAAGATGATTATGATATTATAAAAAATATATTATACTGGCTAACTTAACTAATATCCTTAATATACTCAATTTAGTTAATTAGATCCTAATATTAAAAACCAGAGGAGTACTATGTATATGAAATAGTGTTAAATATTTCCGGTCAAAAGTTTTAAACACACACACCTACACCTTCAAATAAATAAAAATAAAACCAAACCCAACAAAATCAGGCTCTAACCAAACGGATCGGACACCGAAACTAACAAGAAGCACCATATAAGCCCTAGACACGCATCTACCAACAAAGACGTACAGATGGATTAATATTTTTTTGCAAATCTGGAACATGAAAGAGTAGAAGAACTCAACTTAATTGCTCGTAGCAACATCCATGATCTTTTCAAGTCATAAATCAAAGTGTAGTTCAGGTCAGAAAAAAACAAAATAGAAAAGTGTAGCTATATGAATTTAAAACAATTCAAGTACATAAAATAATGAGAATGATGTGTCTTGTGAGGTGGTGGTGAATGATGAGGATGAGGGGAGATGAGAAACGCAATGTCGTTAGGGGAAGAAGATTAGTGTTGGTGTTGATGACGAAGAATATGATATATACTCAATCTCATACATAATATATAAGTCACTTCTCAGAAGAATGTCTTAAATCTTAATCCACAGTATATATCACTTGAAAAATAATTAATGCTTAAATGTGACTTTTTGTATTTTTTTTTTCTCTCTCTCTCTTTCGAAACCTAATTTAATATGAATCAAGTTAAAAAATATTTTCAATTTAAGGTACATTTAATGAGTTAATTATAATTTCTTGATTGTGATGAATTAGTTGAAGTGACATATAATATTGGAAAAGCGAGAGAGTATAATTGATTTGGGGGCAGTGAGAGATGTTGTGTATGAGGGTAGTGAACGAATCAACATAAGATCAGAGGAACAACCCATGTTATCGCCGCATTTTTTATGGTCAAATTTTGCGAGAACCATATCTCTTATTTTTCTTATTGATTACAAATAATCAAAATATTTTCTATCTTTAAAATATGCCTAAATTACATTAATTCCTATTTTATATGACGACATAAATGAAGTTAGAAATATCCAAAACAATTGCTAAAAATAATAGCTGCAAACATGGTTATTAAACTGCGAATTGACTCTCCGAGTCTCACCGTCTTTACGTTTCTAGCTTACCAAATCGAGTCGAGTCACTAGTAAACTCTTGATCGTTGTAAACTCGATTAAACTCATGAGTTTATACACCGAGTTTACCGTTTTTAAGTTTCTAATTTACAAAACCGTGTTAACTCACATTTAAACTCGTGTTAACTTTTTTATTTAATCATGTTCAACGGCTTTATATATAAGTTTTATAGAAATTTCTTTATTAAATATGGTAAATTTTAAATGTTGATGGGTTTAATTTTAATTATTTGGATTTAAAATATTTTTAAATTAAATTATTGTCATTTTTTATATTTTAATTATTTATTATACACTGTTAATACCTATTTAATGGTGAAAGTAAACTCTTACGAGTTTACAATTCGAGTTTACATCACTGTCACGAGTTTATTTAAACTTGTGAGTTTGACAATCTTTGTTGCAAATACTAGTTCAAAAATAGTTGCAAATGTTTTAAGTTGTAACTCATAACAAGACTTAAATACTTCATTTTCAACTGATACTCTCATGCATATTTGCAAATATTAGAGCTTTCGTTTTTTTAAATATAATTCGTGATTTAAAATATGAATAAATTTATAAATTTTATGTCATTTTCAAACAAAATGAATGACTTAACTATACCACATTGGAGATTTTAATATAATTAATGAGTTAGTTAGAGGTGTCTAATACTCTCTCCATCCTGTTTATAAGAGCTCAACAAGATTTGTCTTAATATTTAATGAATTATTTTTCTTTTCATCTCTCATTAATTATATACATTGCATTAATAATCAAAAGGTGGGTGAAACTTATATTTACTCTATTTTTCTTTTTTACTTTCCCTTTATAAATAAGGGCATGTTTGGAAAAAAATTATTTTAGACATACATATTTTTTAAAAACTAATTTTAACCTTTTTATTTAACCGTGTAATTAAGTTATCAGGCTCTTATAAATAGGACTAGAGAGAGTAATAAAATAAAAATGAGTAAAGTGACTTAAATTAGACCTATGTTATTCATTTTTCATAATGAGTAAAATCTCACCCGATTTCGATGTTCCAACCTCAGTCCTCCTGCACTCCATACATTGCCTTTTGTGGGGCAGAAATCATGTCACCGTTGACGAGCAATAATGATCATTAAAGATGGTTTAATGATAATCAAAACGACAAATACAAAACAAGTGTTAATGATGATTTAATGTAATAAAACCTTTTAAATGTCATTAAAATTGCTCAATTAAAACTTCAATGAATTGTCTTCCAACAGTTAGTTCGAAGACTCATTTTATTAGCCTTTTTACTAACTCAAGCTCATTTTCAATTGTATACTAGGGTGTTCCCAATCTTAATTTATATGAGACTTCTTCCTTTAACCCATTCACACATAATATTTACAACAATTTATAAAAACAAAAATATAATGGTTGTAATTATTAACCATAATGTACTTATTAACATAAATGGCAATTCTTACTACACAACCATCATGTAGCACTTTCAAATGATTTGTCTTTCAATCTTAGCAACAATAAAAAAAAAATTATAAATACTTAATGGTTAAAAATGATAACCTTCATATATAAGAATATGAGAGTTTAAAAAAATTGGATTGATATAATGTTTGGTCTTTATAGATTACCTTATTTTGCTTTTGGTCCCTGTAGTTTTAATAATAGGTTTTAGTTACTCAAGTTTCCTTCTATTTAAAATGTTAGTCCATTACACTTTAATAAAGACCTTAACAGAGTTATATATGACAATGTGACACTAACACCATTAATTATGATGTGGCTTGATGACTGGGCAAGTTGACTGTAATTTTTGTAGCTTATGTGGCTAAGTGGTAAAATTGATTCAAAGAAAGAAGGGAAAATTACATTTAGGTTTTGAGCAAGAGAAAATATGACAAAATGGCCTCTTAAAATCTCAAAATTGCATTTAAGTCTTGAGGGACTTTAATTTTTTGCAATAAATTTCAATTAGCAAATGCACATGGACTTGTCAATGGACGCTTATAGAATTGTCAATTGATGCACATGGACTTGTTAGTGTAAGCACTCATAGACTTGTCAGTGGGCACCCTTGGACTTGTCAGTGGACACCCATGGACTTGTCAACGAAATTCAAATTTATTACAAAAAAGTCCCACGGGACTTAAATGCAAGTTTGAGATTTTAAGGGACTATTTTATCACATTTTCTCTAGCCTAGGACCTAAATGCAATTTTCCCAAGAAAGAAGGGAATCGAGGGAGAACACCATCTCTCACTCTTGCACTATTGAAAAAAAAAAAGATATGGCAATTTCCATTAAAAAGATAACTGTCACTTAACGATATGAGGTTAATAGTTTTTTTTTTAAAAAAAAAAAGGAAGGTCGGGAAGGGATTAAATTTAAACTTTGAAATGTCAAGTGGATTATATGCAACTGACCTAAAGCTTAGTGGGGGATTAACTGCATTTTATATGTTTCAGATTTTGTATAATTTAGCCTTAATTTGCTATATTATAATTTTAACACTATATTTTATATTTATTTATTTATGATATAACTTAATCAATAGTACTTAAGATACTTTTTTATATCTTGCAAATATACCAGACTTTATAATTATATATGCACAAGTAATATTTAGTATATTCTTTAGGTTATAAGTGCCAAGAGTCGAAGACTCAATTTACAACCCTTTTTTTTATATATAAAAAAAGCATTTGTCAATAAAAAAAAATTGAAAGAAAAATGAAATTAATATTTTATAGACTAAAGTATACGTTTGGTCTTTTATGTTTTCCTTTGGTATTGTAATACCCGGATTTTAGCAAATCCGGAATTTCGAGATAAGGGAAAATTATTGAATATTTTAATGAAGTAAATTCATGAGATAAAACTGTTATAGAAAATTGTTATAATTATAGAGTAAATTGTTGAAAAAGTTACGGGAAAATATGATGAACAGAATGACTAAAAATGATATTATAGTGATAAAAAAGTCTAAAAGTATTATGATAAATATTTGAAAGATCATGAAAAATTATGAGAAAAATATGGAAGTGATATCCCTAAATTATGATAATTTAATAAATTATTTCAGAGGAAATAACTTGAAGAAAAGTTTAAAAAGCATTTCGAATCATAAAGTAACTCGATGGGGTAAACATTTTTAATATTTTACACAGGATATAAAATGACAATATCAAGTATAGAAGTTTGTAAGATAACAATATACTGTAAATTAGTAAAGATAAATATATGAAGAAACCTGATCCTAAAAAGATCACTAAACGAAGAAATTAGGTCAGATTAAGCCCTAACGAAGGCAGGGGTAAAACGAGAATTTTTGGTAAAAAATATTATATTTTTAAAAAATGGAAAAAATTATAGAAAAATAAATAAATCTGAATTTTTAAAAGAGGGGGTCGAAATTATGATTATTTTTAATTAAAAAGAATTGTTTAAATTATTAAAATGGTAATTAGAATAAAATAATAATATAATGCGGTGAGTCGGCTTATAGGCGGGCCGAGGGAAAAGTTAGAAATAAATTCTACTGAGATAAACCGAGAGGTAAAAGTCTTTTCAGACTGATCAAATTAAGAACAAGTGAATTTTTACCCGAAGAAAGAATTTACCAGACGTCGATTCCGCAACCGAAAACCCTAATTCCTAATAAGACGGAAAGTCGATCGGATAGAGTAGAGCCGGATAGGCAAAGTGAGAACCTATAGAAACAATTGCGTGTTTTCAAACACGGGATTAAGTTAGGCAACCACGGACGTTTTACGATTGGCGAATTATTGTCCGAAGTTGGTTCTATCGGAAGCGATTTAAAGAATCGGACGCGTTTGTCCGAATATCTTCCGACGCACCGGAGAATACCTGGATATGATCAAAAAGAGGATCCAAATAGATAATATGAAAGAGGATGAAAAGACCTTCAAAGTTACATGCCCGCATTTTTGAGTTTTCGCGAAATCGCGCGAAACGGACACCGTCGGGTAGCTTTATCGGGTAGGAGGCCATAAAGCAAGAGCCATCATGGATGACAACTCATCTATTGACTTTAGGGCTCTTAGATTTCGATCTTGACCATGGATGGCCAAGAGTGTTTTGTCCTCAAAAATGCGATCCAACGGCCGGAATCCGATCTGAAGACTTTTGTGGAAATTCCCACATTGTCCCTATTTTTCCCTATAAATAGCAAGCCCTCTTGCTCTCATTCTTCACACCAAATTCGAATCCTAGAGAGAGGTTCTAGAGAGAGAAGCTCGGAAAAATTCCGCCTTAGCTCCGAGTAAGTTCTTCGTCCTTAGTTTTTAGTTTCCGTAGTTCTTTCGGTAGTTATAGTAGAACCGTTGTTTTGATCTAGGAAGTTTCGAATTTGTTCCTATGCTTGTTTTTATGCCTCATTGCATTGAAAGATGTCTGACGAGGTAAAAACATAGTGGGGATAATTTTGAAATGGAATACGGTCAAAGTAACGAAGTTCTGGCGAAATTCCGCCAAATTAGGGGTAGAAGGGCAAAATGGTAATTTTTACCTAAAATGCCAGGTATGATGTCAAATCACTAATGAAAGTGGTATTACTCCTATAGGGCATCAGAAACTCTGATTTGCTGCCGTTACGCTGCCCGACGTGCCGCTGTCAAACATTTCACGTTTTTCCGTAAAAAGTACGTTTTTCCGCCAGAAGTACCTAACGTCGTCAACGAAGGTACGGACGCGTACTGTAATTTTTACCTAAATGCATATATATGTGATAGATACGTTCGTAGACCGATATACAGACAGTTTTACACGGGTTATAGTCATGATAACGCCGTATGTTTTTCTAGCGCTGAGAACACGAGTGGTATCGTGGCACTGGTGAATAGTGCAAGTTGTTATTGTTGTTTTACATTGTGGGGCTTTACATACTGCGTAATGCTTATGTTTTGTCGGCATAATCATCATGCATTTGCTGTATGCTTATGTAGTGATATCTTGTTGTATTGTCTAGAATATCGTTATCTCGTATATTGTATTGTTTGGGTTTGAGATTAATCGTTACCTGAGATTCAATGCGGTGAATTGAATCTCAGCTATAGCATCAGGATCCGGAGGAATACGGATCGAAGATCGAGGCAAGCATCAGTAGACGTGCAGCCAGAGACTTATCTATCTTTACCACATTCAGTTATCCAATTTCAAACTCTAGGATTACTGTAATCATTACAATGTTACACTGTGGTTGATGTTTGTTATGAATCAGTTACTCTTTCGCTCCAATGCTCTACTCTGATTACTCTACTTGAAATATTTGGAAACGTTTAAAAAAAAAAAATATTCCGCCGTTTTCAAATGGGATGTTACAGGTATTATTTTAGTCCCTTAAGTTTGTAAAGTGCACATTTGGTCCCTTAATGTTAACATCGTTAGTCTGACTTAACAGAAAATACTGACTCAACAAATTTAAATGATGACTGTGCAATTGAATGCTGACCAAGCGTACTTATATGTTATTATTTTAATAAATTAATATTTTAAATCCTATTAATTGAAAAATATTTAATCTTCATAAACTATTTTACGGTTTTTCACTGTTTGTGTAACATCCCAATTTCAAAAGCAGTATATTTTTTTTTCATCAGAGTAGAGCATCGGAGCGATTGAGTGACTGATACATATATTAAAAATGCCGTAAGTCTGGCTGATTACAAAGGCGGTACAATGACTGAGAGTTTTTATAGTAATAACAACAGAAGTGTCTCCCTGGCAACACTCATGCTGTGGTAAGAAAAGAAATCCTTCTATTTGGGACTCTAAGCGTCTTTCGCTTGCCCTTATCTTCGGCGCTCGGTCCTCCCGACCCGAAGCTATTTTAAATGCTGAGGTGCAAATGCACATCGGACCTCAGGTAACGGTTAAACTCATATTTATGGAAACAACATATGGAAGACATCATAGCATTAATCAAAACATAAGTATATAGCACATGGAAGATTAATATAACAACAGTACACTTCACGCGTAAAGTTATTTATGCTAACAGAACATTTTGCATGTAAAGTTATCTACGTTAAAGACACATCTTATGTAAAGTTATCTATACAATTCACTCGTATAGTCGTCTATCACATATAAGTATACAGTAAATATCAGAGTTAGTGTTACAGTACGCGAACGTACCTTCGTTGATGGTAAACGGTACTTTTACGGAAAACGGTAATTTCGACAGTGGGTGAAACAGCGGTACGACGGCGGTACAACAACGGTCCGATTATCTCAGATATCCTATAAGGATAACATTTATCAACTTCTAGCAGTATAACAGGCATTTTAGGTACAAATTACCATTTTGCCCCCGAACCCCTAATCGGCGGAATTTCGCGAGCTTCATTGTTTTCGCTCTATCTCTCCAGAATTTTGACAGATCTTTTCCTCATCATATTTTCTCATATTTACCCCTAAATATGATATCTAGACTATCTTGAAAAATTAAAGATAAATCTAGCATTCCTACTATATCTACCGAAAGAACTACCGAAACTAAAGACCGAGAGAAGAACTTACCCTGTGGTCCGGCTAGAACTTCTCGGGCTCCTCCTTCTCTCTAAAACTCTCTCTATTTCGGTTTTGGGGTGTGAGAAATGAAGAGGGGAAGGCTTCTATTTATAGAAGAAAAAGTGATACTATTCATTACTTATATCGATCGGATTTCGTGTCGGATCGCACTTCGCCACGTGGCTCCATCTTGGCCTTACACATGTCTTGCCTATGTCATCCTTCTAGAAGAAGATGATGTCATCTTGCTGACTTACCGATAAAGTACCCTGATCGGTGTCCTAATCGCGTAATCTTGAAGTTCTATTCTTTCTCTTTAAAACCACTGGGTTTAACTAAATTTTTGATCTCGTTAAGGGTATTCCGTAGTTTGCTGAAGATTTTAGGACAGACGCTGTCGGTTACGGAAATCACTTAGGAAGTTCCGGCTTCTTGGCGAGAAAATCACCGGTTAATATGATCGATCTAAGTAACCTAATTCCTGGTTTGAAAAACACGGTCCGTTTTCTATAAGTCACTTTTAGCACTATCCGCCCTTTCCTAATTATCCGGTACTCCTAATTACGCTATTGGTTTCAGAAATGACCTCTGAGATAGTCCACTCCGAGGTAGAAATTCACTGGTCTATAAAAAGTCCAGATGACATAGGCTAAATCCCTATATCTTGGTGTAGGATTTAATTTCTATCCATTCTCAAATGTCATGTTGGCTCTTTACCAGATATATTATTATTTTAATCAAAATATCAAGATATATTTTTTTCTAAGCATTTAATATTTTATTATTATTTTATTTATTTATTATTTATTTAATTAATAATTTCGAATTTCTCCCCTAAATTAATTATTTACTAATTAATTTACCTATATCTTAATCTAAACAATTAGCCACTAATTACTTAATTACCCACTTACTAATTGTTGATAATTTTCATAATTAGGATTAATTATTATCTCACAACTTTTGCACTGACATTGGTATTTTATGTCCCATGTAAAATGTAACATCCCATTTGAAAACGGCGGAATTTTTTTTTTTAAAACGTTTCCAAATATTTCAAGCAGAGTAGTCAGAGTAGAGCATTGGAGCGAGTGAGTAACTGATTCATAACAAACATCAACCACGGTGTAACATTGTAATGATTACGGTAATCCTAGAGTTTGAAAGTGAATAACGAAAGCGGTAAATATAGATAAGTCTCCGGCCGCACGTCTAATGCCGCTTGCCTCGATCTTCGATCCGTATTCCTCCGGATCCCGAAGCTATAGCCGAGATTCAATTCACCGCATTGAATCTCGTGTAATTAATCTCAAACCCAAACAATACAAAGATACGATATAAGATATTCTAGACAATACAACAACAAAGTATATCACTACATAAGCATACAAAGCAAATGCATGATCATTATGCCGACAAAACATAAGCATTACGCAAAGTATGTAAAGCCCCACAATGTAAAACAACAATAACGGCTTGCACTATTCACGGTGCCACGATACCACTCGTGTTCTCGCGCTAGAAAAACATACGGCGTTATCATGACTATAACCCGTGTAAAACTGTCTGTTCGTATATCGGTCTACGAACGTATCTATCACATATATATGCATTTAAGCAAGTACAAGATTAGTGTTACAAGACGCGTCCGTACCTTCGTTGACGACGTTAGGTACTTCGCGGAAAAACGTACTTTTTACGGAAAAACGTGAAATGTTTGACAAGTGCACGTCGGGCGGCAGAACGGCAAAGCAAATCATAGTTTCGATGCCCTATCGAGTAATATCACTTTCATTAGTGATTTGACATCATAACTCGGCATTTTAGGTGAAAATTACCATTTTGCCCTTCTACCCCTAATTTGGCGGAATTTCGCGTAACTTCGTTACTTTGACCGTATTCCATTTCAAAATTATCCCCACTATGTTTTTACCTCGTCAGGCATCTTTCAATGCAATGAGGCATAAAAACAAGCATAGGAACAAATTCGAAACTTCCTAGATCAAAACAACAGTTCTACTATAACTACCGCAAGAAAAAACTACGGAAACTAAAACTAAGGACGAAGAACTTACTCGGAGCTAAGGCAAAACTTTTGCAGAGCTTCTCACTCTAAGTTTCGGCCAAGGTAGAGAGAAGAAAAGGTGTGAAGAATGAAGAAGGGAAGGGTGCTATTTATAGAAAAAGGAGGGACAAGGTGGGTATTAACAAAAAGTCTTCGAAATGATTCCGCCGTTGGATCTAGGGTTTTGTAAGATGCAATCTTGACCATTCAAGGTCTTGGCCGACCTCTTGGTCCCCCAAAAGTCAAAGATTGATTTTTCATCTTGCTTTATGGCCTCCGGTCCGATAAAGCTACCCGATCGGTGCCCGTTTCGCGCGATTTCGCTGAAACTCAAAAATCTGGGCATGTAACTTTGAAGATCTTTTCATCCTCTTTCATATTATCTATTTTGATCCTCTTTTTCATCATATCCAGGTATTCTCCGGTGCGTCGGAAGATATTCGGACAAACGCGTCCGGTTACTTTAAATCGCTTCCGATAGAACCAACTTTCGGACAATAATTCGTTGAATCGTAAAACGTCCGGTGGTTGCCTAACTTAATCCCATGTTTGAAAACACGCAATTGTTTCTATAGGTTCTCACTTTGCCTATCTCGGCTCTACTTTATCGATCGCTTTCCGTCTTATTAGGAATTAGGGTTTTCGGTTGCGGAATCGACGTCTCTGGTAAATTCTTTCTTCGGGTAAAAATTCACTTCTTCTTAATTTGATCAGTCTCGAAAAGACTTTTACCTCTGGTTTACCTGTAGAATTTATTTCTAACTTTTCCCCTGGCCCGCCTATAACCCGACTCACCGCATTATATTATTATTTTATTCTAATTACCATTTTAATTATTTAAACAATTATTTTTAATTAAAAATAACCATAATTTCGATCCCCTCTTTTAAAAATTCAGATTTATTTATTTTTCTATAATTTTTTCCATTTTTTAAAATATAATATTTTTTACCAAAATTCCCGTTTTACCCCCGCCTTCGTTAGGGCTTAATCGACCTAATTTCTTCGTTTAGTGATCTTTTTAGGATTAGGTTTCTTCATATATTTATCTTTACTAATTTACAGTATATTGTTATCTTTCAAACTTCTATCTTGATATTGTCATTTTATATCCTATGTAAAATATTAAAAATGTTTACCCCATCCGGTTACTTTATGGTTTCGAAATGCTTTTTAAACTTTTCTTCATGTTATTTCCTCTGAAATAATTTATTAAATTCTCATAATTAGGGATATCACTTCCATATTTTTCTCATAATTTTTCATGATCTTTCAGTATTTATCATAATATTTTTAGACTGTTTTTATCACCATTATATCATTTTTAGTCATTTCGTTTCATCGATTTTCCGTAACTTTTTCAACAATTTACTCTATAATTATAACAATTTTCTATAATATTTTTATCTCATTAATTTACTTCATTAAAATATTCATTAATTTTCCTTTATCTCGAAATTCCAGATTTGTTAAAATCCGGGTATTACATAAAATATTAAAAAACATGGGGCCAAAAAGTGCTTTTAATAGTATTATATTTATGCTTCTCTATTTTCCAAGGAAATAATCCCAAAAATTCCTAAAATTAGAGATAACATACTTCCTAAGTTTTTGTCAGTATTTGTTGCCATATGGTATTTATCATAATATTTTTAGGCCATTTTATGCCCCATAAATGCATTTTAGCTCTTTATCTCTCCTAATTTCCATAGAAATTACCTTAGAAAATAAGATAATTATTACTTATTATTTGAAACCACATATTCACCTATTTCCAATCGGTATTATTTATCGAAATGTGATACTTATCATAAATGCGATTTTTAGGGTATTACAGTTTGTGAAGATTAAATATATTTTTTGTCCAAGAAGATTAAACATTTTTCAATTAATAGGATTTAAAATATTAACATATAAGCATGCTTAATCAGCACTTAATTACACAGTCATCGCTTAAAATTGTTGAGTCACTATTTTCCGTTAAGTCAGACTAACAGTGTTAACATTAAGGGACCAAACGTGTACTTTACAAACTTAATGGACTAAAATAATACCAGAGGTGAACATGAAGGACCAAACGTATACTTTAGCCTATTTTATATTTAGAACAAAAACAAACTCTAAATAAATAAATAAAAGGTTTAGAAAAGAATAACAAAAAACTTTTCAACTAGTTCTTATATTTTACACTAGAGCAAGTAAAAGAAGAAGGGTATCAACCAAAAAAAAAAAGATTTGAGAGGTATTATTAAAGTCATCTTTTGAAGAAACACTCTTCTTAAGAATTGTTTCATTGTATATATTTTTTATATAACTATTTGATTGGATTATATTCGAATATTATATTATTGGGTCTAGTCAAGGGGAACTCCCCCAGAGGTATATTTTGCACACATACTGACTCAAACTTGTAACACCCCATTTTTTAAAAGCCGAATTTTGTAATTTGATCATAGTAGAGCATTGGAACAATTTAAAAGAGCGAGTATTTGATAAACATTTATTGTTGGTGTATCTGGTTGCTTATACAACGGTACAATTATGTGAATATTTAAGAGTACGATAATACATATCCAAAAAGAAATTCTTCGGCCGGGTTCTCACTGGTGCTGCTTACCCTTGTCCTCGATCCTGATTCCTCCGGATCCTGAGGCTATAGTAAAAGCTGAGGTCCAATGCTCATCGGACCTCAGGTAACGGTTAACCTAATGCTCATGTAAAACAATATATGTATGACAGATATTCATGACATTTCAGCAATAATCAACACACAAGCACACAGCAGATGTAAGATTAATATATTAGCAGTACATATCACATGTAAAGTTATCTATACAATTCACATGTATAGTTATCTATGTTAACAGTACATATCACATGTAAAGTTATCTATACAATTCACATGTATAGTCGTCTATCACATATAAGTATACAATAAGCATCAGAGTTAGTGTTACAGTACGTGTCCGTACCTTCGTCGGTGATAGCGGATTACGTACGTCGGTCGGTATGCGTCCTCGGATAGCCTATAATGGTACCATTGTAATACCCGGACATTTCTTTGTCTGGAAATCATATTGAGATGAATAAATTACTATTTCTTATAGGTGAATATGTAGTCTCAAATAATAAGTTATAATTATCTTATTTTCTAAGGTAATTATAGTGAAAATTAGAAAAGAAAAAGAGCTAAAATCCATGAAAAATGTATTTTATAAGGCATAAAATGGCTCGAAAATATTATGATAAATCCCTTATGGCAACAAATATTGACGAAAACTTAGGAAGTATGTTGTCTCTAATTTTAGGAATTTTTGGGATTATTTCCTTGGAAAATTGAGAGGCATAAATATAATATTATTAAAAGCACTTTTTGGCCCCATAATTTTTAATATTTTACACAGGATATAAAATACCAATGTAAGTAAAATAGTTGTGAGATAATAATTTATCCTAAATAATAAAATTATCAGCAATTAGTAAATGGCTAATTAAGTGATTATTGGCTAATTATTTTGATTAAGATATAAGTAAATTAATTAAGAAATAAATAATAATAAAAAAAAGGGGAGGACGTTTTTTGTCCAAAAAGAAAAGAAAAAGAAAGAAAAAGAAAATATATAATAATAATAAAGTAAATTGAATAAAGTAAATGCAGTAAAAAATGAAAATCTTTACAAATTGGAATAGTTGTGAAGGTGTGAAAATCCTGGAAAAATATAAGGACTTATCTGGAACCCACATAATTTAACCTCGAAAATACGACCAGTGAAGGTTGTTTTTGTAAATACTGAAGAATAAGTTTAGTACAACCAGGGAGTCTAAATAGACCATAAATCCCGGTATTTTACTACCATCCAAAAAGTATACTCAAAATTTAAAAGTGTTAGTGACTGATCTAGCAACCGTAAATGAATTTCGTTAAAGTAGAACTTAAGATAAAAAGATATTTTGTGAAAAGGCAGATAAGAGAAGTGTGAACCAATGGAAAATAAATCATAACTTGAAATCCTTCGATTAAGTAGAAAACAACTGGACATATTATGGATAAGTGAATTTTTGTTCAGAAGATGGCGTTAGCAGAAGTAATTTCTGTAACCGACAGCGTTTGTCCGAAAATGTTCGGCAGACAACGGAATACCCTTAATGGGATCAAAAATTTAGTTAACTTAGACATTTCTAAAGAGGAAGAATAGAACTTCAAGGCTATGCCCCCGGATTTTTGAGATTCCACAAGATTACGCGTTTGGAACACCGTACCGGGAACTTTATTGGTACAAAACCATAAAGTAGGTGGATGACATCATGGAGGATGTCATCATTTTTGCAAGAGGACAAGGGGGGAGGTCGGCCAAGGGGGTTGGAGGGCCAAGATGGGATTTTTCAAAAAACCCTAGATCCAACGGTCCGTATTCGACTGACTGAAGTTCGAATTAACTACCGAAATGCCATCCGGTTTTTCTATAAATAGGCTCCTCCCATTCCTTCATTCTTCACCAATTCTAAGAGATTTCTAGAGAGAAGTTAGAGAGAAGTCAGAGCAAGAAGGAGTAGCGAAGTGTAACACCTTAAAAATTCAGGATGTTACACGAAGTGCTGGGTAAGTTCTTCGGTCCCTAGTCTTAAGCTTTAGTGTTTCTTTCAGTAGTTATGATAGAAATGCTAGTTTAATCTTTAGTCTTCCAAGTTAATCTAGATATCATGTTTTAGGGGTAAATATGATATTTATTTTAAAAGTATGTTGGTATAAGTGATATGTCAAAATTTTGGAAAAATATAAGTCAAAGTAGCGAAGCTCTGGCGAAACTCCACCGATAGGTCCAACTAGGGGCAAAATGGTAATTTTTACCTAAAAAGCCTGTTATGATGCAAAATGTTAATAAATGTGATATTATCCTTATAGGATATCTCTGATCACCTACCGCTGTCAAATCGCCGTCGAACCGCTGTTGTACCGCCGTCATACCGCTGTCGGACCACTTTCCGTCAAAAACACCGTTTTTGCTCCAAATGTTCCAAATACCGTCAACAAAGGTATGGACGCGTATTGTAACCCTAACTCTGTGCTGCTCAATACATATATTTGATAGATACGTTCATAGACTGAGGCTCTGTTTAGGGTCGTCAATCATACTTACAGTTTACATGAGTTATAGACATGATAATACCGTATGAGTTTTCCTAGCGCTGAGGACACGTGTTGTGATCGTGGCACAGGGTATGTGCATACATGTTGTGGTGCTTTACATATTGCTGTGTGCTTATGTTCTTTCATTATGCTGTTCATACATCTGCTTTGTGCTTATGTGTTGATATGCTATTGTATTGTTGTGAATATCTGTTGTCCATATACTGTCTTATTTGAGCACGAGGTTAACCGTTACCTGAGATCCAAATGGGAATTGGATCTCAGCTGTAGCTTCAGGGTCAGGAGGACCGAGGGTTGGCGACAGGGGCAAGCAGCCGGAGTAGAACTCGAGACGAAGTTTTACTTACCGTCTTTGTATTTACTTTTTGAACAAATGGATTACTGTATCAATACTATTGCACTATGGTCAATGTTTATGGTTCAGTTACTCATTCACTCGCTTTCAAGCTCTACTCTGATCATTATTGTTTTTCTAAAAAAAAATTCCGCTGTTCAAATGGGATGTTACAACCATCACATTTATTAATTCATAAATAATATCCTAATAGATATCTTAGTCTAAAATGACCATTTTACCCCTGTGTAATTTATTTCTCAATTAATTCTCTGAATTTTCGTGAAAAACGCTGATGACACAGCATTAGGGCTGATTTTCCGCATAACTTTGAAAAATCATAACTAATTCTAGAAAACTCGAAACGAGGATCCGTAAAATTCTCCGGACTCCTTAGGATGTCTAGTTTTGAGGAAAAATACTAAATTTTTCCCAGAACTTAATAAAAATTCTCAGTTTTCATTTTTCAAAGCTCTGCCCAGAATTTCCCCAGAAAACGTAGCCCAACTTTGGGAATTTTTATCTCCTAGCACAAAACTCAAAATGACAAGCTCTAGGTATATGTGGAAATCTATATATGTCTAATTTATTCATGAAAAATTTCAGAATTAATTAACCTCATATTCAACATAAAATTATGGTGTTTTTACTACTGACTCCAAAAATCGCTAACCGACAAAATTTCACCAGAACTTCGTTACTTTGAGGTTTCTCTTCCAAAAATTTTACTCTATCACTTTCTTCATCATTTTTTCGAAATAAATCTAATTATAACCATAAAAACATGAAAATAAAATTACTCTAGCACATTTAAGATCAAAGCTACTTTTATCTATGAATTTAAAAGCTTAAAACTCAAGAACTTACTTACAAATGCTTCAACTCCTTCAAGCTACTTCCCACTCACCCTCACTTCTCTCTAATTTCAGATCACTAAGCTTGTTTTGGTGTGAGAATATGAAGACCCCATTGCCCCTATTTATAGTAAAACATTATGGCACTTATGGTAATTAATTCTAACCTACTTCATCTTGTTTTGTGGCCTTTGGATCAAGGTAATTTTGAAGCTCTAATCCTAGCCCTTACACACTCAAAAACCGTGCCCCCTCCCCCTTCTCTCCTTCCCTCATCTTTTCCACCTTATTCAACAAGTTTTACAACTTGTTTCACAAGTTGTTAAACTTCTACTCTAAGTTTCCTAACTTTCACTACAAGTTGTTGACCATCTAGCATATTCTAGATCTTTTTATCTCTTCATTTTAATTCTACTTCTCCACCAAGTTTGTAATACCCGGATAATTATTTATCTGGAATATTATATTTCGATAAATAATACCTATTGGGAATAGGTGAATATGTGGTCTCAAATAATAAGTTATAATTATCTTATTTTCTAAGGTAATTTCTATGGAAATTAGAAGAGATAAAGAGCTAAAATCCCTAAAATGCATTTATGGGGCATAACATGGCCTGAAAATATTATGATAAATCCTAAATGGCAATTAAATAAATATTAAAAAAATTAGAAAGTATGTTGTCTCTAATTTTAGGAATTTTTGGGATTATTTTTCTTGGAAAGTAATGAGGCAAAATTAAATATAATTTTGGGGAGCATAAGTTGCCACATGATTTTTAATATTTTACATGGATCATAAAATACCAATGTCAGTAAAATAGTTGTGAGATAATAATTAATCTCAATTAAGAAAATTTTCAACAATTAGTAAGTGATTAATTAAGTAATTATTGGCTAATTGTTTAAGCTTGAACAAGAGAATATCCAAGGTAAATTATGTAAAACCCTTTAATTAAATGTTTATGGCTAAAATTAGCATAAAGTATACTTGCTAATTAATTAGAAAAGGTTAAGAAAAATGTATGAGATTAAGTACATGAAAACCCTAAATCGTAAAAGATTGCTAATCATAGGATTAATGCCCTAATTAAGCTTTCTAATTAAATTAAAATATAATAATAAAGTAATTAAAAAAAATATATAAATGAAAAAGGGGGGGACGAAATTTTAAGTGAGAAAAGGGTTGTGGATTTTTCAAAAATAATATCATGATATTTAGTAATTAAATAATAATATAAATGAGATATTTGTGTAAAAAGCAAATAGGATAAATGAGAACCGATAGAAATTAAATCATATCTCAAAATAGGTGAACTAAGTATCTAACATCGGACTTATTATAAACGAGTATAATTTTATCCCGGAGCGGGCTGTCTCCGAAGTCATTTCCGAAACCGGCGGAATGATTAAGAGACAAGACGAAAAAGGAAAAGGGCAGATAGTAGAAACGAGAACCAATGGAAAATAAATCATATCTAGAAAACCATGAACTAGGTTCCTGAGATCAGGACATATTATGAATCAGTGAATTTTTACCCAGAAGTTGGTGTTACTGGAAGTCATTTCCGTAACCGACGGCGTTTATCCAAAAATGTTCAGCAGACTACAAAATACCCTTAATGGGATCAAAAATTTAGTTAACCCAAGTATTTTGAAAGAGGAAGAATAGACCTTCAGTGCTGTGTTGCTGTATTTTTGAGATTGTTTAAGATTACGTGATTAGAACACCGAACAGGGAACTTTATCGATAGAAACTCATAAAGTGAATGAATGACATCATGTTGGTGACATGGGATGACATAAGGTGACGTTTTTTGTGGTGGAGAGAAGAGGGAAATGAGTGATGTTCATAAGGCCACATCTTTATCATCCTAGCCCTTGATGCAAAGGTTGATCCAAGGGATGAGATCCTTTGGCTTTTGCTATAAATAGCCCTTCACATTTCTCTTCAAACTCACCAATTCACAAAGAAATCCTAGAGAGAGGTTAGAGAGAAGTGAGAGCAAGGAGGAGCTCCGGAGAAGGAGTAGCGAAGTCTTTGGGTAATTTCTTCGGCATCTAGCCTTAAGTTCTAGTTTTCGATTCGGTAGTTATAGTAGAAATGTTAGTTTGATCTTTAATCTTCCAAGTATTATTTTAATATCATGTTTTAGGGTTAAATATGATATATATTTCAAAAATTATGTTGGAGAAAGAGATATGGCAAAATTTTGGAAGATTAGAGTCAAAGTAACGAAGTTTCGAAATTCCGCCGATTAGGGAGTCGGGGGTAAAATGGTCATTTTTGACTAAAATGACTGTTATGATGATTGTTTAGTAAAAAATACGCTATTGTCCTTATAGGATACCTTTGATCACCTACCACTGTTGTGCTGTTGTTGTACCGCTGTCAAACGTTTCCGTCAGAAGTACCGTTTCCCGTCAAATGTACCGAAGTACCGTCAGCGAAGGTACGGACGCGTACTGTAACACTAATGCTAATTCTTATAGTATGCTTATATATGTTGAGAGATAGTTTCATAGAGCCATGAATGGGACTCTGTCCTGGACATGCACAGTGACTAAGGTTTGGGGACTTAGATCACTATTTACAGCTTTACGGGTTATAGTCATGATAATGCCGTTATGTTTTCCCAGCGCTGAGTACACGACCGTACATCGTGGCACGGATGTTGTAAACTGGGAATAACTTTACATGTTAGTGTAGTTGTTATTAAATGATCATACGACGTACTATAGTGATCAATGCTGTAATATTAGAAATATCTGTTATACATATTGTTTAAATAAGCATGAGGTTAACCGTTACCTAAGGTCCGATGGGCATTGGACCTCAGCTCTTAGCTTCAGGGTACAGAGACCCGAGGACTGAAACTGAGAGTAAGCAGAGTAAGCAGCATGCATGAAGACCGCGTAAAAGACTGGCCGAGGATATTTAAGATTGGAACAGATAATGTATTATTCTTTATGAACAGTGCGGCCTACGCCTACGCTTAAAGTTGTATCGTTAGAGAATACTCTATTTGCTCCGATGCTCTACTCTGATATATGAAAAAAAAAATTTATGTTTTTGAAAATGAGATGTTACAAAGTTTACACAAAAGTCGTCCCCCCCCTTCTTCTTTTTTTAATTTTCCTTGTGTTTTAATTAATACTTTAATTTGTCTTACTTTATGATATTTAATTAAAGCCTTTAATTTTAGCTTTATTATATTAAATCTTGGCTTCTATTTTTAATCCTAATTAGTATTCCTAATATAGTGTTCTAGATGTTATTAGGCTTAATTATAATAGTGTGATTGATTATCAATTTAATTATAGTCTTTAGAAATTCATTTGATACTTATTTTGAATCCTTATTGGTCTTTAATATTTAATTAAGCCAAAATATTCCAATTTGTTTCTTTTAAATTGCCCAAAGATTAATTATGATTAATTATGCAATTAACTTAATCAATAAAAATTCAATTGCCTCACAATTGTCTTTAATATTCCTTAATTATTTTCAAAACCTTTTATGACTTATTCTTGATGATATAAGAACTAAATGTGAATACTTTAATTATTGTAATTTTAATTGCCCATTAGTTGTTGGTAATTTTCTCTAATTGTTGGAATAAGCATTTCCATGTTATTTTATTGTCTCTTATGATTAAATTAAGATTATACTTAATTATGATATTTTATGATACTTTATGATATTTCATGATATTTTATGATCCCTAATTGAATTTAGAGTATTGGATTTTGCCTTATTAAATCCTAAAGAAAATCTGCCCAAGAAATAAAATAAATATACTACAAAATTAGAGACAACATATTCTCCTAATTTAATAGGTATTACTTGCCAAAATATGATATTTAGGAGAAATACAAATTTTTGGGTATTACAAAACTCAGGATCTCATATTTAAGCGATAAAGTGTAACACCCCAAATTCCGTAACATAAATCGTGCCGGTGACACGTGGTTTTATAAAAATTCATCAGAGTTTTGAGGTGCTATAGCTTAGCGTTTTGCAGAAATGAAGAGCATGTATTAAAAATTTGAACAATGAGTTTAACAATGAGTAACTGATATAAAATACTCAGACATATGCTGATGCCTGACGTATACTGATATATTATAAATTTCCCGAAGGATTGTTCATGTGATACAAAGAATACAAAACTTTATAATTACAATTCTTACATGTAACTATACCCTCTTCAACCAAGCCTTGGGTAGACTTGGGGGCATAGAACCTAACTCAGTTAAATCATCTCATTTGGCCAGGCCGGGTAGGTCTAGTGGGAGTCTCACCGTGCTAGAGTGACTGATTGACTGAACCACATAGACGACCCTTTCTAGTTTAAGCACCAAACGATGTGAAGAAACTTTATTAGATTCATGCCATAAGATAGGTTCTGTTGATCTTCTTCCCGCATTTCCTTTGACCGGTGCCTTCTCACGGCTCCGTCTATTAATGCTCCTACTCATTGCTCCGTTCGCAACGTCTTCATAAATCCTAGTTCCTTTCCTGAACCTCTAGTCAAGTCTAAGATTCAAAACAAATTGAATCTTAGGTAACAGTTAACCTCATATGAAAAGTATAACAGTATATACATGGCAGATATTCACAACATTTCACAGTATAAAAACACTATTCAACATATCAGGCAATAACATTACACAGCCCCTGCAGTATGTATGTCATCCTAGTCTGCACACTCTCCGGTGCCACGATGTACAGTCGTGTCCATAGCGCTAAGAAAACTCAAACGACATTATCAAAACCATAACCCGTGTATAAAGCTGAATGTATATGTAGTGATCTAAGCCCCATAAACTTAGTCACAGTGCATGACCCAAGACCAAGTCTTGTCCATCACTTCATGAATCATTCCATCGCATACATGCATACAAGACATATCAGAGTTAAAGTTACTGTACGCGAACGTACCTTACTATTCATGTATACGGTACTATTCATAAATACGGCACTATTTATGAATAGTAATATGCCCGTCCTTCAAATCTGACTCCGGAATCCTCGGATATCCTAACATATTACCATATCACTTAGAATAATATCCTAAAGGTTAATTTTACCTTTCTACCCTTGTTGGATTTATTATTCCATTTTTACCCTTACATTTTCTTAAAAAAAACGTTATGCTGAATTTCTGGGCAGAATTTTCAATTAAATTTGAAAAATCATAATTAATTCTACAAAAATCGAAACGAGAATCCGTAAAATTCCTCGGAATCCTTAGGATGTCTGCTTTTGAGAACAAATACTGGTTATTGCCCAGAGTTTAAGAATAATTCCCAGTTTTCACGTGTTCATCCTCTGTCCAGAAAAATTCCAGAAAACGTAGCCTAACTTTGGACATTTATATCTCCTAGCACAGAACTCGAAATAATACATTATAGGTATATTTGAAAAGCTATATATGTTTACTTTAAACATGAATTTTCTTAGAATTTAAGAACATCATATTTAATATAAAATACTGGTGTTTGTATCCCCGACTTCGGGGAATCGCTAACCGACAAAATTTCGCAGTAGCTTCGCTACTTTGATCTTCAACTTCCAATAATTTTGCTCCATAATATTTCTCATCATATTTTCGAAATAAAGACATATTTAATCATAAAAAACATGAAAACAAAACTATATTGGAAGATTAAAGATCAAACTAACATTTCTACTAAAACTCATAAGAACTTAAAGCTTAAAACTCAAGAACTAGAAAACTTACCCTTGAAGAACTTCATCCTCCTTCTTGCTTCCCACTATGATTTTCTCTCTACTCTTGCTTCTCTAAAACTCACCTCTTTGGTTGAGTTTGGTGTGAAGAATGAAGAGAGGATTGCTCTCTATTTATAGGGAGGAAAATGGGTCCTTAAGTGTAATTATTTCACCTTTGGGTACTTTTATGTAATTTTCCCCAAAATAAAATAAAATAATACATCATGCTTCACTTGCATCCCTTGCTTGATGCATGGAATGCATGGGAGATTAAAATATGACGTGAATAGTAAATACGTATTTTTGAATAGTGAATACGTATTTTGAATAGTAAATACTATTCATGACTCATAAAATACTGATTCCAATTTTGTCACTTTCAAAAATAGGGCCTAGTAGTCTCCCAAAAATAGGCAAATTCTCAAATATAGGGTTCCAGATAAACAAATATCTGGGTATTACATAAAGCCCCTATCACTACGGCCAACACTTGTTGGTATTATATCATTATATATTTTATAAATATGCAATACTTTCTTAGGATAAGAAATATCCTTCTTCTATTATGATATATGAATATTATCATGTTTTATGAATATTCATGAGAGTTTAATGTTTCTATTTTTACTGCAGATTTTTTTTTTGCCACAGTCACATAAAAGTGGTGGGTCCCATTGAAAATAGAAGAGAAAGAACATTAATGGGTCCCACTCACTTTTATGTGAGGGTGGCAAAAAAAATATTTCTGCAGCAAAAGCAGAAACATTAAACCTCTATCATGATATCTCTAATATTAAAAAAAATCCTTATAATTACTTTCATGAATCATTCGGTCTGAAATTTTCTCCTATTCAATGAATCAAGTAATGTCATTAAATATAAGAATATTCACATGTATCAAATCCAATAAGATTCATTGACTTTCGAAATTGTACATTATAATGTCAGATCGCGCGTCCACACACACATATACTCTCTCTTGTACTTATTAAAAAGTACTAACCAACAATTCTCACAAACCAATAAAAATAATTAAAGTCAATAAAATTGTCCTACAATTTAAGTAATTTTCAATATTACTCATACTAATTGCATTAAACTCTAATATTATATCAATTATTACTCTCACCCACTACCCTTATTAATTATGAGCACATGGAAAAAATAATTAATACGTTTTCAAAACAAGCAAGTGCCTTATAAAAAAAGACTAAATACAATTGTTAGTTGGTGCATTATAATAAGGACCAGAAGGAGTATATATATAATTCATGTATTAAATGGTGGCAAGAAAATTCATGTATGAATAACTCTCCTTCCACTACCAAAAAGAAATAATTACAGTACATAAATTAATAACATTTATTACATAAATAATCACACACTTCCAGATGAACCACGTTACTCTAGATACATGAAACACACAATACTAAAAGTCTCACATAAATGTATAAAATCAATTAAATTAGGAATCATGTATATACATTAATTGGATTAATTAAATTAATTAGATTCATAATGATGAAGGAGAGTCAACACTTTCGCTACTGATGTTTTTGAGAAATGCGACCACTCAACACTTCCTATAAGAACTGTCATACCATCTGAACTCAATATCTCTCAATACACATCACAATAATGGAGAAGGGCTTCCTTCAAGTGGTCTCAGCAGTTCTCATCTTCACCGTAGCAATAGCATGTATGAATTATTCCACTTTTTATCACTCTCTTTTTCTTTAATTAACACTGAACATTTAGTTATTTAACTTTACACTTTTCTCGTTTAATTTTATAAAGTGCCTTATTCGGTCAGTTAATTCTAATACTGTTAAAAATTAATGTTGACATTAAAATTTTAAATGTTGGCTTATTAAGCTTTATTCTCAAAATCATACTATTGTTAAAAAAATCATACGAGACTAACGATATTAGGATTAAAGAACTGAAAAAGATACTTCATAAAATTAAAAGAGCCAACTGAGAAAACTTGGTAGATTTAAAGGATCAAATATGCACTTCTATATTTTACTACTTTTTTATATATATTCCTTCTATATGAAAGTAATATTATGTGATTCATATGCAGTGCTATCAGGGTCAAGAGTGGATGGATGCAATGTCCACGATTGTAAGGTAATGTGTGGGGGACCTGGTTATTGTGTTGGCGGTGTTTGTCTATGTGGCGACCCAAATTCTCCTCAACAACAACCACAACAATATTGTCTTCAAACAAAACAGTGCAGTCAAATCTTATGTTCTTCCTCATCTTGCTCCAAAATTTGCCTTAATGGAAAGTGCATTTGTCATTGTTAATCAATATTAATCCTAAAAACTACCTAATTACTTAAAAATTTTCATGTTGCCCATGATGTTTTGACAATAATTGTTAATCCTTTGTTCTGGTGTTAGTTAATAATAATATTGGAAATTATTTGGTCTCTTTATACTTTTAATTCGATTGCAACTCAATTCCTAAATTTTTACTTTATGTACGTAACAGTGCCGCTATAATTTTCCCTTGGCTTAAACTTGATCCCTAAATTAATATTGACTCGATGAAGCTAAGCCCCCCTTCGTTTTAACGCTTTTCAGCTACATTTTAGAAAATAAAATTAATTATAAGGAGTAAAGTTATTTATTTAAAACTTACTGACTATTTTTATTAAATAGTTAAAACGATGGGAACTGAAAATGATAGTACTTTTATTTAGTCATACAATATACTCGTTTTATAATGACTTTCAAAAATTCTTAAATTTTACTATAAGACAAAAGACCAAAATAAAAATATGTTTTGTATGTAAAATAATAATAAAGGCCCTTACTTTATTTTATTTTTTTAAAAAAAATTATTGTCACTGGAGCTCTGGCGGTCGGTCGACCAGCCCGAGCGGCTACCACCGGCTAGCCATCGAAACTTTGGCGGGAGCTACGACCACCTAAAATTAATGTGTTGTTCGTATGAGAATTCCACTTATTCATGGAGAATAAAATCATGAACAAGTCTACATAAATCAAATTGAGTTCCATAGACCCAATATATAGATAATTAATTAATAACCAAGATTCCCAAGAAAGAGTTCATTTTAATCGAACGAGGAATGATTTAATCATTACTAGCACCAAACAAATTCCCAGGCAATAACGTAACAAGGAAGAAAAAAAGGGAATACCAAACTGGTTTCTCGGATAATCCCCGCTGGGTCTCCGATAATCTTCGCCGGGAAAGAAGTATAAGCTGACACAACGGCCAGCAACAGCGACCCAAGGCACAGGGACGTAGGAGTTGAAAAACCTGATGGCCGACCCTACCAAACAAAAGTGGCCGGGCAGCCTTGACGGTGACGGTGAGGCAATGATCGAAGCTGGCGGCGGCTTGAACTTGGCTTGATGGGGAAGCAGTAATGGTTGAGCTACATTGGTATCCATTTCTCCATTGGTGTAATGGATAACAAGTGACTCTTAGGCTTTAAACTTATTCCTCAGGTCCAAGGTTTGAGCCCTTGGGGGGCACTCTTGAGAATTTATTCCTGCAGTCGTGCTTCGACGGGATGGCAGGTGACCCTACAGTCGTGCTTCGGCAGGCTGGTCGGTGGAGCAAGTGGACCGTTACAATAGTCAATAGATACAACTTTTCTTTTAGTTACATGCAACTTATCTTTAACTATTTGTAAAACAAAAGACGAGTGAACATCATTATAGATATGTTCTACATGGTTAAAAATGAGTTGCATTTGCTTAAAAACTTGGATCTTTAAAATACCATTGGGCAATAAACTTGCAATAGAACTTTTTCAACAATTTTCGAGAGGAAGGAAGGGAAGAAAAGAAGACAAAATGATTGTGAAGAGCTGATAGTTCATACATGCTACCACTGGAGTGAACATGAGAACAATTATGTTCTTGTTTATTTGCCAAAGTCAATTGAGAATCATACCAGGTGCTCATAAATATTATAATCCATCAGTTTAAATTATTCAAAATTGATCTGTTCCTTTTCCTTGCCTCATTATTTGCCAAAGTCAATTAAGAGTCACGCATAGGGGCACTCTTGTGTTGTAATTAATAACATAAAAACAAAAAAACAAAACCCCTAATTAGGTCTCCTGGACTTTGTAGGAATTTGTTGAAGTCCAGGCTTGAATTTAACTTTTAATATTTCAGCTGAATTTTTCTATCAGATCATATCTGTGCATTGTTAGACTTAAAGAAGGTAACTCTTTTTTATGGATCAACTTACGATTTTACCTGCGAGGTTACAACATCTCCTTTATTATGTGTGTATATATCATCAATCAATGTTACATAATATTAAAATTATAATTTAATTTATTAAAATGTACGTGACGTCTCAATAATGTAAACCAACGTTCACGTATATTTAAAGATATGCGCATACAATTGTTTTTACAATAAATATATGTAATATTTTTTGAAATATTTAATTTTAACAAAATATCCAACAAGATATTCAATAAAAAAAAGTCCATCAAAATTTGATAAAGTGAAATTGTGCAACTGAAAATAAATCATTGTTATGAGATAAAAATTTAAAAATTAAATTCAAAGGCAAAATAAACTAAAAAATTTAAAAAGAAAAGGTCCATGTTTTTACCCTCGTACTTTTCATTGCAAAAGTGGCAATCACGACAATGTTTCAAAACAAAAATTAGCTTTTTTATATGGCTAATCTAGTTATGTCATATTCGAGCATAGTCATTCAATTGGAGGCATTGTTGTTAAACTTGCAAGTTGACTCTCCGAATTTAGCGTTTTTACATTTTTAGCTTACAAAATCGAGTTGAGTTACTGGTAAACTTGTGATCGTTGTAAATTCGGTTAAACTTATGAGTTAATATACCGAGGTTACCGTTTTTATGTTTCTAGCTTACAAAACTGTGTACCTTTAAACTTGTGTTAACTTCTTCGATTTGATTAGGTTCAACAGCTTTTATATAAATTTTATATATATTTTTTTGTTAAATATGTTAACTTATGAATATTGACGGATTTAATTTCAATTATATGAATTTTAAAAATATTTAAACCAAATTGTTGTTATTTTTATTTTTTAATTATTTAACTATATACTATTAATATCTATTTAAAGGTAAAAATAAACTCTTACGAGTTTACCTGATTGTCACGAGTTTGCTTAAACTCGTGAGTTTGACAACCTTGATTGGAAGTACTCTCCCAAAGGTGCATGCTTTCTACATCACCCAAATTTAAATTTGAAACCTTGTGGTTAGGTAGTCAAAGTTCTTTGTACAACACCTGTTGGTAAAAAAGTAACTTATATACCATCAAATGTCCACAAAGATATCCTTATAATTTCAGATTTGGTTGTTAAATTTGGCTCAATACCAAGTAAAGCACATAATCTCTAGATACATGAAACAAACTATGTTAAGGATGCTACATAATCTCAAAATAGTCTACTTATTATGAGGCATTCATGTATATGCAATTGTATTACGAATTTATTGGGTTCATGGAATTTTTTTAGGAAAGTGAGATTTACACCTAACGCTCAGTATTTCATGTGTGTGTGTAAGAACTCTCTTGATTCCTTCCATCTGATCAGACCAGACATCTCAAAAACCAAAACAATCGCTCTCGCAAAGTCTCGCAATGAAGAAGGGCTTCTTTAGACTGCTTCCAGTTGTTCTCATGTTCATCCTTGCAGTAGCATGTATGCATTCTGCTCTCTTCACTATATTTTTCTTCCTTTATATTCCTACCCTTCTTTTTATAATTCCTCTTTTCTATAAGCAAAAGATTAGGTGAGTTGTGTCTCAGGAACTAACCAAGGCTAGAGCATTCTTTCTAACTTAAAAATAAAATAAAATAAATACAAACATATAGATCACCTAGAATTTGAACATATGTTGACCTTGTGGGTTGTAGATCAAATCATTATCTATTATAGGCCATTCCTTTATTTATTTGTTTAAAGTATTACAATCTAATTAATTTTTATACAAAGTGAAAATATTATACATGTGTGTGTTAACGGCCAAAAGCTGCATACTCTTCTTCCCAACCACATTGTTCAAAAACAATACCGCTATCATATCGTCATGAACATGACTGTACCCATATGCTTAATTAATTAGGTCACTTCAAAAGAAACTTAATTTTAGAATAGTCACTGAGCACTTCAAAGAAATTGTCATTTTGAGGGATAATTTTGAGATACTCATATTTTGGTAGTTCTTATATGTCTTTTTCCCATATTTAAATTCTCAATGACTCTGATTAGATTTTTACTTTATAAAATACATGATTTATGGACTTTGATACAGAGGTGTAAAATATCATATTTACTATTTACAGAATAGTCTTGTCAATATAGGTTGCAATTCTTCCTGTGTCTTGTAGGACATTTTTTATACGAACCTAGAGGGTACATGAAGCATATATTAAGGGTGAAGTAGGTGATCTCGTGATGCATTTGCCCCCACCGTTATGGCAATCAAGCCTACTCCATTGATTTAACCGATACATACATACATACGTACGTACTTACATGTATGTATGTATGTATGTATGTATGTCTATATATATAAATATAAATTAAAGATATATACTTATATTTATACTTATATGTGTGACTCTGTGTGTGTGTCTTATAATATATTTTGAAAGATGGGTGGTTGATGTTGAAAGTTTTTATCACATGATGATCATTAGGTTTTATTTTAAATAGTTCTCAATTTAAAAATTTTAAATTAAATATTAATATGTTATCATTTAATTCCTGATTTCCCATTTAAATTCGTTAAGTCGGCAAATTTTTTTTTTTGTTAGTGAGAGTAGCGGCGTTAATATTAATAAGGGATTAAAAATATTTTTAAAATTTAAGGGACTAAATTGAAATTTGATGAAAATTTAGAGAACCAAACATATATTTTAGAATAAAATAATGGAAAAATTTATGAGATCAATATTAATTTTAGGCTAAAATCTTTAAAACTTTCAGGAAGTTTGGGTGAGTTTCATATAATTCCTAATATTTCCAAGTTTAAATTTAATCTCATTGACATTTTAATTTTTGACATTAAATCCTCCGTACTAAATGTTGTCATTACTCATAGAAACTGTCACCCTAGATTAATGAAGATGACGTGACATCTTACATAATATCACTATAAGGGGTTGAGTTTCTCTCCTAATCCTTTTCTCATTATCCCTTTTTCATTATCCCTCATCATCTTAAAATCATATTCATTCAATCAATCACAGTACTACTTTAACTCATCTCTCATCTTCCCAATCAACGGCCCAGATGGTCTGATGAGAGAAAAGGAGAAAAAAGATTATGAGAGAATCCTCTCCCCAGTATAAGTTAATAATTTTATAATAATTCTATAGTTTATACTTAAAGCTTAAAATATCATTTTAAAAAGGGTAAAGGAGCAATTTTACACATGAGCTTTTCCTTCGGAAGCGCCCAGCACCACGAGCTTTTTTCTGAAGCAAAAGTATACACGTGGTTACGTTTTGGGAGCAAAAATACCATGGGCCGTTAGTTGACCAGACCTTGACTGTCAACTTGGATGGAGTGAATAGTAACTCGGGTGAAATTACCCTTTTGCCCCTAATTTTAAATTTTTTAAAAAAACTAAAATACCCTCTGCTGGGCCCCACCACCGGCCACCCCACCATCGGCGGCGGCAGTGGGATGGCCGGTGGTGGGGCCCACCGACGGGGTTATTTTATTTTAAAATTTAAAACTAGGGGCAAAAGGGTAATTTCACCCGAGTTACTGTTCACTTCATCCAAGTTGACAGTCAATGTCTGGTCAACTAACGGCCCGTGGTATTTTTACTCCCAAAACGTAACCACGCGTGTGCATTTCGCTTCCGGAAAAAAAAGTCGTCACACGGACACTCCCCGGCGATAAGCTCATGTATAAAATTGCTCCTTCACCCTTTTAAAAAAACAACCCCATGCCCAGAACGTGATTATTCAGGAGCATGCTTCTAGATTGGATATATCTCAGCATGCTTCATTCATTCGAATTTGTGCTATCCATCAAACCTATGAATTGAGCCTCAAACACCATCGTTGAATCCAAACCAATGCTGCCTCCTCTGCTGTCATCATTAACTTGCCTCCAATGCCATTGTACTACCATCACTGGCACTGCAAAATCGTCATAGCAAGAACATTAGATTCCCCAGAACCAGAACAGTATGTAGTTTTTTTATTTTGATTTCAGTCAATCGTATTAAAATGTAAGTCCCACATCAATTAATACAAAGATAAATGAAAGATATATGACCATGAGTAAGTCCCTATCAAATTGACTTAAGTCCTTTCACACCCTCAACATATGCCTATATTAAGAATCCAACAAATCACTCATCAATACAATCACAACAACATCCCACAGGCGGTTGGTTTACGATTCTAATTTCTAATTGTCTGATTTAGAGAAGTGATCCATTGTGATTTCTGGTTTTTGTTCACATCTATAATTTTATGGAAAATGCTGTATTTTCTTGTGTAGGGACGGTGGGATTGTGGTTCATCGTGGCACGGAGGTTGATCCCAACACGTGCGTGGTTGGTGGTGGCGTGGAGGTCGATGTTTGTTCATTAAGAATTGCAAGTCATGTTAGCCTGCCACAAGCTGATGTAAAAGGGACAAGGGTTTGGTTTTTTAAATGATAAAATGAAATTTGAAACCTTATGTAAAATAAAATTATAAATTATGAACTGATACATATTCTATGTAGGATGTCACGTAGGTTGCTGCATTAACCTCATTAATCTAATGTGTCAGTTTTCATCAGTAACTTAACAGAGCAGGGGTTTGATTTCACAGCCTCTCGCGCTCCTATCTTAGGTGGATGCCCTTGATAACCGAATATATATTTTATTTTTCAAGCGCAATTTGAAAAGGTTCTTATTCAAGTAATTTCTATTAAAATATGATTAATTTACCTAAACTCTTAGTTAATAAAATCTAGAGTAAAATACTCTAACTACTTTCCATTTTGCCTTAATTATACATACCTTATCTTTATTTTAAAAATGTAAATTCATTGAAAATATATTAAAATTCATTGAAAATTAAATTTATAATTATAAAATTGATTAACTTTATAATATGGTAATCAATTTAATAGTATGACAAAAAGATTAAAAATATATTAAAATTATTTTTCTGATTTGAAAAAGATATGTGATTAAATGATTATTAAGTAATATTTATATTAAGGAGAGGCATTTTAATCAAAATGAGAGGTCAAAACTTTGATTTTATGGTTAACTAACAGTTGGACGGATGAGAGTTGAATCTCGAAATTAGAATAGAGGTTTATGCAATATATCTTTTGATTTTAAAATAGACCCGCTATAGATTTCTAAAATAGAAGGGAAGTTTGTATAATTTAGAGTAAATATGAAGAAATTGATGTATTTTACTCCAAAATCTAATAAGTTTATTTATGAAATTATATTAAAAAAATCCACAATTATTTCGTCATATGTTTTATGTTTTTAGATCTTCAATAACTTGTAACGTAAACTTATATCATGAACTCGAATCATAAACTCGTAAGAATTTACTTCTATCAATAAATATGTATGAATAGTTTAAAATTAAATAATTAAAATATATAAAAGGAAAATAATTTGATTTAAATATATTTTAAATTCAAATAATTCAAATTAAATCCATCAACAATTATAATTTATCATACTTAACAAATAAATTTCTATAAAATTCATACATAAAGCCAACGAGCATAGTCAAATTTGAAAAGTTAACACGAGTTTAAGAGCGAGTTAATACGATTTTTAAGTTAGAAACGTAAAAATGATAGACTTGGTGTGGGAACTTACGAGTTTAACGAGTTTACGATTAACACAAGTTTAAAAGTGACTTAATACGATTTTATAAGCTAGATACATAAAAATGGTAAATTTGGAGAGCAACTTGTAAATTTGATGACAATGAACAAAATTATATCATGAGACTAAATAAATTACTCTTATCTAAAATCAGAAAAGGAAAACTGCACATTTTTTCATTTGAATTTTTGTTTGAGAAAAGTAATTTGTTATGATGTTTTAAAAAGAAATAATTAGCTTCTTATATACCATTAATTGTGCACATATTTATATTGACATAATTATCATAATTTCATATTAATTTTGGAAATTTCACTATACAGTAATTGGACGAGATCCCCCCCCCCCCCAAAAAAAAAAAAAAAAAAAAAAAAAAATCTCTTATTTCTCTCTTGTAGTAATTCTCTTCTTCTCTAATGCCTTCCCTCAGCAATTAAAAAATTGGATAATTTGGTTCAGACATCTCCCAGAAAAAACAATTTATATGCCATAAAAAAAAAATTTAAAGCACATAACTCATAGTTATGATTTTATATGCTGTAATCATAATTTTTCCTATTTCAAAAGGGGCAATTTCAATGTTTCAAAAAAAAATTGCTTATTATATATCATAAAAAGTCCACAAAGACATATCCTAATTTCAGATTTGGTTTACTAAATTTTGGCTGAATACTAAATAAATTAAAGCACATAACTGTAGACACAAGAAGCAGACAATATTATCTGTCATCAGATTTGAATTCATTGGATTCTTCACAAAAATTGTTTAGGAAAGTAAGATTTATATCTTTCTGAAAAAAACACAGTCCACACACCGAATACTCAACATTTCCTAATTCCTACATAAACTCTCTTGCCATCTGATCAGACAAGACATGTAAAAAATAAAACAATATCTTTAACGAAGTCGCAATGGAGAAGGGCTTCTTTAAACTGCTTTCAGTTGTTCTCATGTTCACTCTCGGCAGCATGTATGTATTCTGCTCTTCACTGTCTTCTTTATTTATATTCCTGCATGCCTTTCGTTCTTTCTTTTTGAGAAAATTAATCTGCAAATTCCTAATATTTCCATACTATTTTTAAGGGTTTAATGTTTTTGCTTTTGCTGCAAAAACATTTTTTCTGCCACACTCACATAAAAGTGAGTGAGTCCCAATAATATTTTCTTTCTCTTCTCTTTACAATGAGACCCACTTACTTTTATGTGAGTGGCAGAAAAAATATTTCTGCAGTAAAAGCAAAAACATTAAACACTATTTTTAGTTAGGGTTATGGTGTTAAAATAACCTTTAACTTTTATCAAAAGTTTAACAATAACCATAAACTATTTTTCAAAGCAAAAGTAACCACAAACTTTCAAAATTGGGGCAAAACCGTTAAACTTCACTAAATTTTATCTATTACAATGAGGAAATTAATTTTTTGGCCTTTAAAGTTTTTCCCATTGTAATAAATGGAAGTTAGTTAGGTTTAATGATTTTGCCCAAATTTTGAAATTTTATGACTACTTTTGCTTTACAATAAATAGTTTATAGTTACTGTTGCCTTTTGATATAAGTTTAAGGTTATTTTAGTACCTTAACCACTTTTTAATTATATCCCTATAGAGTTTTTTATTTTTTTATCAAATCATTATCCTTTTACCTAATTTTTCATTAGGTCCTCGTATTTCTTTTTCTTTTATTAGTCACCTGAAATTACAGGGATCTAATAAAAAAAAGGTGAAACTTTAAGGACTTAATTAAAAAAAAATACAGGATCAGGTAAAATTAAAGGGAGTTGTAAATTAATTTTTATTTTTTTTGGTTTGATAAGTGAAAAACTTAGAAGAGTTGAGTCTAAGAGCTCATTAAGATTAGGTCATATCTCCTAGCTCAAAAATAGTTTGCAGATTGCTCAAGATTTGACCTGTAATACTCTAATTTTCATAATTCATGTAAACATTGTATTCGACAAATAATTAGCAAAATATAAAGGTGAATATGTGTCTCAAATAAATATAATCTATTGATTATATTTTTGTGCAAATTTCACTTTGAAATTAATTAACCAATGGTTGGATTTGAGACTACATATTTAGAACAATAAAATGTGACATAATTAACACATTAAATAATGGTTAATTTATGATGAAAAGAAGCAAGAAATGTTATGAAAACACTTAAGCAATTTAAAGGCTATTAGTAAAAACTAATGGGCAATTAAGCTTACACTAATTAAAATAATTTGTGTAATTCTACAAATTAATCAAGAGACAAATTAAAAAGCATCAATTGAGGGATGTCTTATTTTGAAAATCTAGGGCCCATGGGAAGACATGATTAAGCTTGTGTGAAACATTAATGACCATGTTTAACTAATAAACCAATCCTACTATGACAATTATATTTTTTTTTTTTTTTTTGCTCAAATGACAATTATAGTTAATAGCATATAAAACACTTAATTAAAGATGTTAATTGAGGATTATATGATCAGCTCCTATGGCCCCCAAAAAGGACGGATGAGCACATGGGGGGGGGGGGAGAGAGAGATATTATATTATAATATTTATAAGAGCACATGTTAAATTAAAATAAAAATCTTCAATAGTGTTTAGATTTTTCCAACAACAATGAAGGGTGAGGATTAAATCTAATAAAGTGAATTTGATCCAAAAGTTGAAAGGAAAGAAGAGGTTTTGGATTACCTTGTGAAATTACCATTTTAACCTTGAGATTTTCCCTATAAATAGAGGGCTCCTCTCTTCATATTCTTCACATCAAACTCATATCAAAGTGGTTGAGTTTAAGAGAAGAGTGAAATTCTTGGAGCAAGAAGGAGGAAGGGGAAGCTAGGTTCTTCAAGGGTAAGTTTTCTAGTTCTTGAGTTTTAGCTTTTAGTTCTTAGTATAATTGTAGTTTAATCTAGAAAATTAGAGAATAAATTCCTATACTTGTTTTTAGGCCTCCTTGCATTGAAGAATGCCTAATGAGGTAAAAACATGTTGGGAAATAATTTTTGGAAATAGATGGATCAAGATTGTGAAATTTGTAAAATTTTCAGTTTAAAATCCTCTGCTGACAGCGAAATTTATGCTATTCTTTTATATAGCAAATGAAGTCATTAAATCATGAAATTTTACATGAATAAATTAGACATGTAGGAATTTCTAAATATATAAAATTTGTACCGTTTTGAGTTCTACACAAGGAGATACAATTTATTGAAGTTAAGCCATTTTTCCAGGATTAAAACTGGACAGCGTTGAAAAAAGATTAAACTGGTAATGATTATTGAAGTTATAGCTTCTGGGAATATTTTTTATTGAAAATGGACATCTCAAGGGTCATGAGGAATTTTACGGAACCTCATTTAGAATTTTGTAGAATTAATTATGAGTTTTCAAAGTTGCTGAAAAATCTGCCCAGAAAATCCAGCATTGCATTTTTAAGAAAATGTAAGGGTAAAAATGGAATAATTAATCCACCAATGGTAGAAAGGTAAATTAAACCCTTAGAATATTATTCTAAATGATATGGTAATGTGTTAGGATATCCGAGGAGTTTGGAGTCGGATTCAAAAAGTCGGGCGTTTTAGCAATCACTACAAAAAAAGGTCGTATTAGCCACGAAAATTTGCCACGGAAAAATTCCGTGGGAAATTACCCACGGAATTCCGTGGCTAATTTCCGTGGCTAAAAGTTTGCCACGGAATTAGCCACGGAATTCCGTGGGTGACTGAAATTACCCACGGAATTCCGTGGCAAATTTCCGTGGGTAATGGAAATTAGCCACGGAAAAATTTCCGTGGCAAATAAATACGTGACAATATGCCACGTATTTATTTGCCACGGAATTTTTTCCGTGGCTAATTTCAATTAGCCACGGAAATTAGCCACGGAATTCCGTGGGTAATGTCGATCCCACGGAATTCCGTGGCTAATTCCGTGGCAAACTTTTAGCCACGGAAATTAGCCACGGAATTCCGTGGGTAATTTCCCACGGAATTTTTCCGTGGCAAATTTCCGTGGCTAATACGACCTTTTTTTGTAGTGAATTACGCAGTGAAAGGTACGTACGGGTACTGTAACTCTAACTCTGATGTGGCTTGTATGCTTATATGTGATAGATGATTCATAGAGTGATGGACAAGACTAGGTCTTGGGTTATGCACCGTGACTAAGTTTATGAGCCTTAGTCACATGTTTATATACATTCAGCTTTATGCGGGTTATAGTCTTGATAACATTGTAGGGTTGTTTTCCTAGCGCTGAAGACACGAGGAGCTGTCGTGACACTGGTTAGTGCAAATGTGGATAACATTACATGTGCTATGTGCTATGTATTGTTGTGTTGTTAACATTACATTTGTTGTGTGCTATGTATTGTTGTAACCTTATATCTGCTGTGTGCTATGTATGGTTGATGCTGAAATGTAATGAATATCTGTCATATTTACTGTTATTACTTAAGCATGAGGTTAACTGTTACCTGATATTCAATGGGTATTGAATCTCAGATTTGACTAAGGTTCAAGAAAGGATCCAGGATGTAAGAAGACGACGTGGACAGAGCCGTGAAATGGCACCAATGGACGGGGCCGAGAAGAGTTGTCGGTCAGAGCGAATGCCAGAAGAGGTTCATCAGAGTATAGTTTTTGGCATGAATCCGATAGAGTTGTTTCAAACCATTTGGTGCTTAAACTAAGAAAGAGTCGGTCTATGTGGTTCAGTCATAATGTAACATCCCAAATTTTGGGATTCAAAAATTTGAATATTATATGGGAAATTAATGATGAAGTTCTGGCCTAAAATAATTATAGAAAATAATATTTTATGGCTTAGGAAAAATTAATTGAGAAAGGAAAGAAATCCTTATAGGAGATTAAGGATTTATTTTTGGGATTTATTTAATAATCTAGTGCCAAATTAAGAAGGGGTAAAATGGTAATTTAACTACCCCAAATTGATAAGTAAAGGGAATGCCTAAACAGAATTTTGGAGAAGAGAATTATTGAAGTCTAAAGGCTCAGTATTAGAGAGAAAAAAAAAAAAAGAACATGGGATTAGTGGTATTATGGGATGATTTCTGGAATGAGTCTCATATACTCACCTATCTCACAATTTCATGCAACACTCTTCATTTTATGAACAAATGAAAATCACGTGGCCCCCTTCTGAACAACTTTTTTTTTTTTTTTTTGGTCGGAAAAAAGTTTAGGAGGGGTTAAGAAATCTGCATTTTCTTAAAAATGCAATGCTGGATTTTTTCTCTAATACGCATGCTACCCAGAAAAATCTGGGTAGAGGAATTTTTCACGTGGGCCCCTTAAGAAAAATATGCATGCTACCCAGAAAATTCCTACTCTGCATTTTTTCTGAACAACATTTCAATGTGATGTTCAATGGAATGGAACAAGCAAGACACCCACACAGTAATCCATTCGGCCCATCTATTCAAAAGAACGTCCAATCTAGTATCATCCTTTTGGGCCCAAATCCTATATCTACCAGAAGCTATGCACATAACCCATACTCCTCCAAACGCTTTTATCAATTGAATACTCCAATCCATTAGTTACTTCAGCTGATCACGCGACAACTAAATGAGCCAGGATTCTTTTAATGAATATTAACCCAAATCCCCATTTCGGTCCAACTAAAAACCCAACCAATTGTTAAATTATTATCCTAAACACGCAACAATACCACGTCAATATGCAGCAGGAAGAAATCTCAACAGCAGTAAAATATGCATGCTACCAATCTTAGCAGAGGTTAGTGCCGAAAACGCAGAGCAGGGGAGACACGCAACAATGATTTTTGAGCCAGTGACAGTAACACCATACACTCTGCTCCTCTTTATCTTAAGCATGGCAGCAGCACCATACTTCATACCCACTTGCTTCTCGGTCGACCATCCCCCCAGGCCTTTATATATTGATTCCTTGGTTCCCATCCGTCCCCCACCAGTCATAGCAAGAAGAGCCACGTAGAGAGAGAGACCGAGAGTAAAGAGTGAGCCCAAGTAGATAGGGAATCTTAGCCATTTGTTGCTCTGCATCTTTTTACTGAAACAGAGGGCGTTTGGATCTGTCAAAGGTCACCTCTCACAAGCTAGGAATTTAAGGTAAACCATTAAGCTCCTCTTCCTTCTAGCTACTGTTAGTTTACACCGAAAACTATAGGAATAAGCCATAAGGTTTCTGTGCTAAAATAAACTGAAAGTAGGCGCTAGTCCAGCTTGCTTTAACATTTTCAGTTGTTTCCTTTCACTGCTCATATATAACTGCACAAAACCTTGTTGATCTATAAAGGTGTACACACACACACAAGTATAGTTACTACACATAGAAGAAAAAGAAGAAACATGATTTTGCTATTGGAACACACACAACTTGCTGCAGATTTACTTTGCTGCGTAATTTTTTTTAAAAAAACACTGGTTTAGTATTTAAATATATATATATATACACACACACACTTATATGTAATTGCTGTTGTGCGTGTATGTCGCTACTGATATGTGGGTGTATATAACGCCACATTTAAAAATCAAAAGAAACCTGTTGTTATATGACGCCGGGGTTATGGAAGCTTGTGGGAGTTAAATGTATATTTGTATCTAATGTTGCACACACACACAAAAACGCTATGAAGAAAAAGGGAAAGAAAATAAAACCTTACTGATCTATGCTTGCTGGCACCGGTTTAAAGAACAAAGAGGATATATATATAGCACATGGAAAGAAATAATAATAATAATAATGGGAAATACCTTGCTAATTAAGATATATCGATGCCTCTGGAAAATATAGGAAAAAGTTTGTTAAATATGTATACGAGTCATTGTCTGCTTGATGTGAGTATTGTAAAACCCAAACCTTACGGTTATAAATATATCTATATATGTATGTGTGCATCACAACAAACCATATTTTCATGGTGTGACATTTATTTAAACTCCTAATTTAAATTGTTAGGATAGTTTTTGAAAGTTTAAAATTAATTGTAGAAAAATAATAAGTAATAGTAGTAGTAGTAGTAATAATAATAATAAAATAAAGATAATAAATAAGTAAATAATAGATATTGTTATTATTATCATTAGGAAAGGGGAATAAATAATAAAAGGAATTATTAATTAAGAAGTAAATAAAAAGGGTATTTTTATTAAGGAGATTTTTAGGGGTTAATCCACTTTCAATCCCCTAAAAAAATATTTCGCGTGGCTAGTTACTTTGCGACGCAAGAAGTGACTAATGACAATGATAAATGTTTATAGGCATACCTTGACACCTCAACCGATCCCAACACTTACCGGATCAATAAGGATTCAAGTTTGAGGTGGGTAACTGTTATCTTATTAGCTTGTATGTATGTATTACATGTATGACTAATCATGGTTGCTAGATAATTTTGCATGTGTCTATCCTAGCTATGGATTGAGGTTGCGTGTCTCATAGGGCTGTGTGTCCTAAAGGGCTGCGGTCCTTGGCCGATAACTGCGGTTACGGTGCGACTTGTTTACTGTGAATTATTCTATGCTTATACATGTGTTATACTGTCATTTACATTTCATATTTACATATAAGATTAACTGTTACCCCTGGGGTTCATTCATTTGAACTCCAGATCGCATAAAAGAAACAAGCAGTGGATCAGGATCGAGAGGGAAGACGCAGGTGTAGGGATTACGGCTAAGGAGCTTTTGGGGAAAATATGAATAGTTGGACTATATTAATTCGTTTATCATTTGTCAATTATTTTGGATTACTGTATTAACATCCCACTATGGGATTGATATCGCTTGCGAAAAATTTATCCTCGCCACTAAATATGCTACATCTATAGTGTTCATTTCTTCTTCTCCACTGGCATATCATTCACTTTGTAACGGGTTTGTCTTCTGTATCTTCTTGTTTTGCTCCTCTTACTCTTATTCAATAATTCATTTTGTCTCCCTTTAACCAAGCTTGACAGCCTCCATACTTGTCATGCCCCACGATCATCCAGTCCCAAATTAAATAGTTACCTCAATTTCCTGTTCTCCCCCTAATTTCTTCCATACCGCCATCCTTCTCCCATCCGGCCGCCATTCTACTCGTCCCCCTCTTCTATCGAATCTATACATCTCCTTCTCAATTTTGCTTCTCAACCAATGCGCTATCTGGTTTGGGGTATGTGTATTCCAGAAAAAAAAAATCAATCAGTCAAATCATTTTCTCCATTTTTTTATTATAGGGGCATTATGGGAATTTTCCATCCCCTTCCAACTTAAACACAAGTATCTTCTTCCTACCAAACATCTCATTTTCCATCAACTTAAGTTCCATTTCCTTGTCTGCCAAACAACCAACCTTTTTAAGTTACCTCTCAATCTTCCTTTCCATTCCTTTCATTTCTCTCCTCAAATTTTCTCCGTACCAAACAGGGCCTAATTTTACTAAAAGTAATTAGGCCTTTTTACAAAATTTAATTTTAGAATATTGCCTTAGAACTTTATAGTGAAATTGAGCTTTTTCAGAAGATCATTTTGAGATTCTCTATTTCAGTAGTCCTTATATGTCTTTCTCCCTTATTTAAATTCTTCAGTGGCTCATATTAACTTTTACTTTACAAAAATACATTATTTAATGTGAAGGTGCAAATTTAGTAATGAACAATTTTGCTATGATATGAGCACCCATATAAGAATTATCTATTTTCGGGTGTAAAAGTAGACATAAACAATTTATTTGGGAGTAGATATAGCAACGCTGTTAAGGAGACTTAACTTTCGTTACTTTTTTGTTGTGGCTCCTACCAGTCTTCTCTCTCAATATTATCCTCCAATTAGGTCATACATCATTAAGGAAAAGAGGGGTATATGTATTGTTTTGATTTGATATTAGACCCGTATGATTTTTCAAATAACAACATCGATCTTTGATCCATTAGCAAGTTCGAAAATCCATATCTTATTGAGGAATGATCATAAAAGACTTGTATAATAAAAAGGGCATTTAATACATAATCATTCATTAAAAGAAGAAAATATCATCCATCTCATGGTATCCACATTCCACGTTTCTCCATAAAGATAGGCTTATTTCGTCATACAGCTCCCAAGTTTAGCATGTAACCCTACATTAGAAGAAATAATCAATTAGTTACATCAAATTAAAAGAGAAACCCAAGATAAATATGATGGACACAAATTATACCTTGCTGACTTGTTTTATTTCATACACTCTCAAGTTTAAATTAAAACTTCAAGCCATGTTTCTCCAGCTTCTCCTGAATGATAATATTAAATCGTTTGACCATGTCAACAGTGAGTAAATTCTTCCAATCACCCACTTCTCCGCGTCGAAAGTAAACCTTATTCTCTATTCCAAACCAGCCACTTTCAGTTCTATTCACTTCAAGACTGCTCAAATTCTCAAAACTGCATAGCTTCAATATATTTTCCACAACACCACCATTTTCTTCCTCTGGAGAAAAGCCATACCCTATAAAATCAGCTAGCTGCTTCAAAGTCCTTATTGGATCATTCTTCAACTCCTCAAATCTAAAAAATAATATCTTCCATGGCCGCTCTAAGCTCTCCTTGTAGTAACCCAGCATGTGGTCCCAAAATGGCCCAAAAATGGTCACTCCTCGGCAAAACTCCTCAAAAAAATCCTCGAGTGAATGGAACCCTAAAAGGTGTTGTGGTACTACATTACACATGAAATGCCAAAGTGATACAAATATGTCCTTAGGGTTTCTACACAAGTACACTATCTTACACTGTGACTGCTTCATTGACTCTGACAACAAAACATATGGGATATGAGTCGCCAAAATCCTCGGCAGCGGAGACAACAAAAATGCGCTCAGACTCGACTTGTTTTCATGTAGTAGGAGGACTTCCAAGAAGGGAACAAGAACATGAGGGTTAGTAGTGAGGATTGGGCTTGTTGGATTGTTTGTGTTGCGGTTGATGATGGTGAAAATCAGGGCTTTAATCCATGTGGTGCCGGATTTGGGCGAGGTGACGAGGACGATATCGGACTCACCGACTTGGAACTGATTCTGAAATCTGAGGATTCCTTCCATTATTCTCTTGGGAAACCAGAAACCTTGGTATTGACATAGAAGCTCAGTTTCAAACCTATCCGATTTCTTGGGTAAGGTGGCAATGAGATCTTTGAACTCTTGGGATTCGTCTTCAACAGAAGCTTCTTCTTCGTACTTCTTGGGAACAACAGTCATGTCAGAGGCTTTAGGGTTTCCTGCAATCACGTTAGTGCAGGATTATGCATATATTAGATAAAACAAGTTTAAGGTTGACGTAGGTTTTACAAGGTTTAAATTTTAAGTGCTAAATGACAATGAAATAGACCTAGAATAAAATGCAAAATACTAATATCTAATTGTAACAAATTCAACTAAAAGGTATTCTATAAGCTCTAATGATGATGCAAGTGACACTAACATCTATATGATGATGAAATTACTCCATCCATTCTTTTTTTATAAAATACGATCAACTGAATTTTTTGTGTTAATAAAAGTTGGTTAAAATTAGTTTGAGACAATAAAGTGTTAAAAATGTAAATTTTGGCCAAAGTACCCTCATTTATATGAAAAAGAGAATATATGATAGAGAAAGAACAAGTCGGAATTAAATACAATGTCTGGATAATACGAGTAATTAAATGAGGATAAAATGAGACATGAACAAAAAAAATTTGAGACAACGTCCAAGTATCTCTTATGAAAGGGGAACATGTCATATTCATAAATTGTCTCTTATAAAAAGGAACTGAGGGAGTAATAACCTAAAGATGATGATGGTTTGACATGAGAGGCAGAGCCAACGGTATTGTCGTTTGTTGAATTGCCTTCATTGGAGCGTTCAGGATCCATGGCAATACGGAAAACAAGAGAAGAGTGAGATATATGGTGAGATTTGGAACACTAAAATGAGTTGGTATACATAAGCAGATTGTATATGTTATTATATATAAACTTGTAGAAGTAAGAAAAGGTAGAAGCGCCATTTTTGTACATATGGTTACCACCGAGGCACCGAGATACATGAATCTCACGATTCTATGTATTGATGCACAAAATATATGTTCATTATGTACTTGTAGAAAGTAATGGAATTACCTTAGAGCGTCATTTATGTACATATAGGTTCCTTAAGGCACTAAGATACATAAATGAATCTTACTATTATAAGTATTTTGCAAAAAATATTTATGGAAATTAAAAGGGGGAAGAGAGACAATAATACATTTCATTCATCAGAATACTATATGTAATGGAGCATAATTTTCCCCATTGTAATAAATTGAAATTAGTTGGGTTTAACGATTTTGCCCCAATTTTAAAAGTTTATGGTTACTTTTGCGCCATAAAATAGTTTGTAGTTACTGTTACACTTTTGATAAAAGTTTAAGGTTATTTTAGTACTTTAACCCTTTTTTAATTATATCCCTATAGAGTTTTTTCTTTTTTATCAAATCATTATTGATAAGGCAAAACTTTACCGCCTAAAAACTCCGCAAGTGCACGGGCCGTATCAAGTAATAAAGAGTAAGAAAATTATCGTTCCCACAGAGACTCAGTCAAACTAGTGATTATGTGTTAAATTTCCTTTTTTCGTTTAAGTTGAGAAAATCAGAATTGTTTTCAATAAGAAAATAAATAAGAAATAATAGTAGCAAAGACTTTTCAGAAAAGAGCAAATTCCAATATCAAGAAATACAACCTAGAGTTGCTAATCCCTTGTTGGTTTCTTAGAATTAATCCCCACTAATTTAATTTTGAATTAACCTAATCAGCTAACCTAGAGTATTAATGTTTATAAATGCCTTCCGGTCCATTTATAAACCTATCTTAATTAACTATGTAATGCCTCACACAATTAACTAAAATGCGTTTTAGATCGAACTCACCCTAATTTGATTATGCGGAGCTTCTAGGTATATTCCTATCCTAGACGCAAATTAGATTAAAACCTAATTCCTTATTAAACTTAAACCTAATTCCACATTATCTAATCTCAAGGTCTATTTAGGATTCCCTCTTCCAAGTTCAACCCTAAATCCCAAAACATGCCTACTAATGGCCAATTAATAAGCAACAACAAGAAAAGCAAGAATAAATAAACTAAATAAAATTAATCAAAACTACTAGTGGGAAATAATACCTAGAACCCAAACAAGTTCATAGGTTCTCTAGGTTGAAAAGAAAACTTAGCCACACATGGCTATAATAAAATTCATGAAATAAATAAAAGGATGAAACTCATATTTAAACAAGACGGGGAAAAGAAAAGAGACATAAGACTCCCAAAGAATCCTTCAATTCTTCTCGTTCCTTCTGTGCGTCTCAATGCGTCGTCCACATGTGCTTCTCGTATATCCTCAATTGCAGCTCCTCCTTAAATTGTGTTGCGCCTCTCCTGTGCTTCCTTCTTTTTTTCTTGAATGTAATTGTTCTTTTTTTTTTTTTTTGGCTTGCGTTGATGTATTATATATATCCTGTGCGTGTTGCTCCATGTGCTTCTTGATCTATCTTTTATCTATTCCTTTTCTTTTGCACGGGTCCCACGGTCTTCATCTCTTTTCTTTGGATATTATTTTATCACAATCTATCCCTTCACCAATTAAACATGAAACATCTGTGATAATTAGTTGGTGTGGGGTCCACGTCTACTTTTTCTTCTCTTTCGTTTTTATTAAATGATATATCATATCCTTTCAAACTCCCAGTATGTGATCTTTCTTAGATCACATAATATCTCCTGTACAACAAAATAAAATATCAATAGATTTTCAGTTATAATATTCTTTTATTCTATATTTAATTAAAAGATAGAAAAATATATAAAAGATAATTAAATAAGTATAAAATATTAATAAATCCAATCTAATATATCTCAGAATCTATACTTATTTAATTATAAAATATATACTTATCAATTATATTTTTACCTAATTTTTCAGTAGGTCCCTGTATTTCTTTTGCTTTTATTAATCACCTTAAGTTATAGGGACCTAATAAAAAAAGTAAAATTTTAGCACTTGATAAAACAAAAAAAAATTACAGGATCAGGTAAAATTATAGGGACTTGTAAATTAATTTTTTATTTTCTTGGTTTGATAAATGAAAAACTTAGAAGAGTTGAGTCTTAAGAGCTCATTAAGACTAGGTCATATCTCCTAGCTCAAAAATAGTTTGTAGATTGCCCAAGATTTGAACTCATAATAACCTCATAAGTAGTGACCACTCAGGAGCTACAATGATAGGAGCTGAAGTCAATCTCTTCTTTAGTTCTTCAAAAGCCTTCATACACTCCTCATTAAATTGAAAAGGAGTATCTTTCTCAAGTAATTGCGAGAGGGGCTTTGAAATCTTGGAAAAATCTTTAATGAATCGACGATAGAATCCAAGCGTATGGCCCAAGAAGCTTCTTACGGCTTTGACATTAGAAGGGGAGGAGCTGCTCTATCACGTAAATCTTGGCTCGTCAACCTCTAACCCTTCTTTGGAGACTTTATGACCCAAAACTATTCCTTCAGTCACCATGGAATGACACTTTTCCCAGTTGAGCACTAAGTTGGTCTCCTCACATCGCTTCAACACCTTTTTCAGATTTATCAAGCACTTGTTAAATGAGTCACCAAATACCGAGAAGTCGTCCATAAACACTTCCATTATCTCTTCTATCATATCAGAGAATATACTCATCATGCATCTTTGGAAGGTGGCAGGAGCATTGCATAGACCAAACGACATTCTTCTAAAGGCAAAAGTGCCATACGGACATGTGAATGTTGTTTTCTCTTGATCTTCGGGAGCAACGCAATTTGATTATACCCCGAATAACCATCCAAGAAACAGAAGAATTCTTTACCACCAATCGGTCTAACATCTCGGTCAATGAAAGGAAGTGGAAAATGATCTTTCCTTGTGGCATCATTCAATTTTCTATAATCCATGCAAATACGCCAACCGAAGAATCGTACGAGTGGGGATAAGCTCATCTTTCTCATTAGTAATCACCGTCATACCTCCCTTTTTAGGAACACATTGCACCGGGCTAACCCACGAGCTATCGAGATGGGGTAGATAATCCCAAAGATCTAACCACTTAATAATTTCCTTCTTGACCACTTCTTTCATCATAGGATTTAGTCGTCTTTGATTCTGGATAGATTTCGTGATCTTCTTCCAAAAGTATCTTGTGCATTACAAGTGATGGGCTTATACCTTTTATGTCCGCAATTGTCCAACCTAAAGCGTTTTTGTGGCCTCGGAGAACGTTCAACAATCGTTCCTTTTGGTCGCGAGATAGGGAAGATGAGATGATAATAGGTAGCGTTTGATTCACCCAAGTATGCATATTCAAGATGTGGAGGTAAAGGTTTAAGCTCAGAATTGGTGCTTGTTCAATAGAAGGCTTCAAAGAAGTAGTTTGCCTTGATTGCATCTCTAATAACTCAAACCGCTTTGTGGTGGTTTACCGTAATACGGAGAGGCTTCAAGTACCTTCTTACATTCAAATGTATTCTCTTCTTCAATTTCATCGGTCCCTTGTAACACAAGTTGCTAAAGGTTCTTTTATAGAAAAGGACTCCAACGCCTTTTGAATCACCTCATCGAGCACGTCAACCCCGAAGCAACGCAACGTCTCTAGGATACTTCAGTGCCTTGTTCATGTTAAGTATAACTTCTTCATTATTTACCCTCAACTTGATCTCTCCTTTTTCAACATCAATCAGGGTTCGAGCTGTGGCAAGGAAAGGTCTTCCCACAATGAGTGGTATGTCTCTATCTTCATCACGGTCCAAGACAATGAAGTCGGCGGGGAAAATAAACTTGTCAACTCTAACCAACACATCTTCAATAATACCCTTTGGAAACGCTAAACTTCGATCGGCTAGCGAAGTGTCACGAAGTTGGTTGAGCTTCACCGAGTTGCAATTTTTCGAACACGAGATAGTGGCATCAAGTTGACACTTGATCCTAGATCACATAATGCTCCTCCTTGAAACTTTTCTCCTATTATGCAAGGTATGGAAAAACTTCGGATCTTTTTGTTTAGGGGTAGCTTGTTGAGAAGAATAGCACTACACTCTTCGATTAGGGCTACGGTCTCATAGTCACCAAACCTCCTCTTCTTACTTAGCATATCCTTTAGAAACTTCACATAGTGAGGCATCTCGCTCTAATGCTTCAAGGATAGGGATGTTAATGTGTAGCGCTTGAAAATCCCCAAAAACTTCTTATATTGCTCATTTAAAGCTTTCTTGAAATCTTTGAGGAAATGGTAGGGGTGGTACCCATTTAGGAATCTCTTGAGTTGCCTCGCTTTTTCATGTCACCCTTTGTTTGGATTCAATCTCAACCTTATCTTCATTGACTGTTTCATTCACCGTCTCGTGTAACCTCGCATCATCCTCTCGTAGTGACTTTAGGAGTTGTTTGATCATTCAACACGGGGTTCTTCCGCTGGTTGTGGAATCTCGTAAGTCCTTTCCACTTCTCAATGTAAGAGCTTTGCATTCCTCTTTCCCATCTTTACGAGGATTAGACACGGTATTACTCGGCAATTCTCTCTCGTTGTAAAATATTCACAAAGATTTGCAATTTGTCCCATTTGTACCGAAGATTCTTGATGGATGAGTTTCCGCTGCATTATTAGTAGCTTGATCCGAGTGCTCTTTAATTGAAAACTTACGAGCCGAGATACCATTGCTTCTAGATCGATTTAGGTTCTTGGGTAGGAATGACTTCTTTTTCCAATTGATGAAAGCCGGAGGTGGCACTTGTCTCGTATTAGAGTTTGATGCTTCATTAAGAGTCGCTCCATATTTCCAAGAGAAGTTGGGATTGTTACGCCACCCGAATTGTAGGTGTTTGAGTATGGGTTGTTCGGTTATTGCCACGATAGTTTCCGCATAGTTCACCGGCTCTATCTCGTTGAGATATGAGGCATTGCCCATTTTCATGACCGTTTCCACAAGTAATCACAAGGGGCATGAATAGCATTGACTCCCATGTGTCTACCATTAGATCTCGTTGACTTGAGTTTCTAAGTGATCAACCTTCTTGTTGATTGTATTTAACATTGCCATCATTTGTGAAGAAGGGTCTTCAATGATTTTATCAATTGACTTCACCGGCCTCCTCTCATTGTTGTTCTCAGAAAGTCGGTGGATAAGTCATCTAGGCATTTCCGGACATGATTCACCGGTTGCTTTGTAATTCCCCCATTCGTGACCGCATTTAATTCGATTTAGATTCGAAGTCAACCGGCATCGAAGATTTGAAGTAAGACCCACTTCTCTAGATTGTGACCAGGGCTTTGCCTAACAAGTAACTTGAACCTCTCCCAGGCTTCATACAGATGTTCCCCAAATTGTTGACAAAAATTAGTAAGAGCGGCTCGTGCATCCACCATCTTGTTATGTGGAAAAAAATCTTGATCGAACTTTTCTTCCGGTGTCTCCCAAGAGGTTATGCTGCCCTCTTCTAAGTTGTTGAGCCATTCTTTGGCTTTCCCTTGGAGAGAGTAAGGAAAAAGCCGAAGGCGAATTACACCATCAGGAACTCCATTCATCTTGAATGAGTTGCAAACGTCAAGAAATTGTACCAGATGCCGATTTGGATCTTCTGAATTGTTCCCTGCATACTGACCCTGTAGTTCAAGCATCTTAAGCATAATTTGCTTGATTTCGAAATTGTTGGCTTGAAATTCAGGTACTCTGATTCCTGATTGATACCCTCGAGATTGTCTTCCCAGAAAATCATTAATACACAAACGATTATTTTCATCCGCAGCCATTTCTTCAGTGTCAGTCTGAATCAATTCCTCCTCTTGGATCTGAGATGTTGTGGCTTCCAAAAGCTCTTGTGTATTCCTTGTTTTCTGTGGCGTTTTAGTAGATTTGGTTCTACGAGACATGTACCGTAGTACCTGCAAAACCAAATAAATCTCAAAGTATCAAAGTAACACTAAAAATTAGAAAGAAAAGAAAAATAAAGAAAGATTTTTTTAAAAAATAAATAATAATAATAATAATAATAAATACTCAAACTAAAACTACTAAAGGATTTCTAATACTAGTCACCAATTGCCTTGAGTCCCCAAGAACGGCGCCAAAAACTTGATAAGGCAAAACTTTACCGCCTAAAAACTCCGCAAGTGCACGGCCGTATCAAGTAATAAAGAGTAAGAAAATTATCGTTCCTACGTAGACTCGAGTCAAACTAGTGATTATGTGTTAAATTTCCTTTTTTCGTTTAAGTTGAGAAAATCGAATTGTTTTCAATAAGAAAATAAATAAGAAATAATAGTAGCAAAGACTTTTCGAAAAGAGCAAATTCCAATATCAAGAAATACAACCTAGAGTTGCTAATCCCTTGTTGGTTTCTTAGAATTAATCCCCACTAATTTAATTTTGAATTAACCTAATCGCTAACCTAGAGTATTAATGTTTATAAATGCCTTCCGGTCCATTTATAAACCTATCTTAATTAACTATGTAATGCCTCACACAATTAACTAAAATGCGTTTTAGATCGAACTCACCCTAATTTGATTATGCGGAGCTTCTAGGTATATTCCTATCCTAGACGCAAATTAGATTAAAACCTAATTCCTTATTAAACTTAAACCTAATTCCACATTATCTAATCTCAAGGTCTATTTAGGATTCCCTCTTCCAAGTTCAACCCTAAATCCCAAAACATGCCTACTAATGGCCAATTAATAAGCAACAACAAGAAAAGCAAGAATAAATAAACTAAATAAAATTAATCAAAACTACTAGTGGGAAATAATACCTAGAACCCAAACAAGTTCATAGGTTCTCTAGGTTGAAAAGAAAACTTAGCCACACATGGCTATAATAAAATTCATGAAATAAATAAAAGGATGAAACTCATATTTAAACAAGACAGGAAAAGAAAAGAGACATAAGACTCCCAAAGAATCCTTCAATTCTTCTCGTTCCTTCCTGTGCGTCTCAATGCGTCGTCCACATGTGCTTCTCGTATATCCTCAATTGCAGCTCCTCCTTAAATTGTGTTGCGCCTCTCCTGTGCTTCCTTCTTTTTTTCTTGAATGTAATTGTTCTTTTTTTTTTTTGGCTTGCGTTGATGTATTATATATATCCTGTGCGTGTTGCTCCATGTGCTTCTTGATCTATCTTTTATCTATTCCTTTTCTTTTGCACGGGTCCCACGGTCTTCATCTCTTTTCTTTGGATATTATTTTATCACAATCTATCCCTTCACCAATTAAACATGAAACATCTGTGATAATTAGTTGGTGTGGGGTCCACGTCTACTTTTTCTTCTCTTTCGTTTTTATTAAATGATATATCATATCCTTTCAAACTCCCAGTATGTGATCTTTCTTAGATCACATAATATCTCCTGTACAACAAAATAGAATATCAATAGATTTTTTCGTTATAATATTCTTTTATTCTATATTTAATTAAAAGATAGAAAAATATATAAAAGATAATTAAATAAGTATAAAATATTAATAAATCCAATCTAATATATAATCTATACTTATTTAATTATAAAATATATACTTATTAATTATATTTTTACCTAATTTTTCAGTAGGTCCCTGTATTTCTTTTGCTTTTATTAATCACCTTAAGTTATAGGGACCTAATAAAAAAAGTAAAATTTTAGCACTTGATAAAACAAAAAAAAATTACAGGATCAGGTAAAATTATAGGGACTTGTAAATTAATTTTTTATTTTCTTGGTTTGATAAATGAAAAACTTAGAAGAGTTGAGTCTTAAGAGCTCATTAAGACTAGGTCATATCTCCTAGCTCAAAAATAGTTTGTAGATTGCCCAAGATTTGAACTCATAATAACCTCATAAGTTGTGGATCAAATCCTTATCACCAGTTGGACTAACTTTGTTACCTATTCCTTTATTTTTTATTTTTTGTTTCAATTATTATGATCATAATTAATTGGGTTAGGGTCAAAAATACACACGTATCTTTGGTCGGAGGAGTGTCCACAGTGAAAGTCTTTTTTGGTGCAAAAGTACACACTTGGTTACCAATTAGGTACAAAAATACCGTTTGACCGTTAAGTTTGACTTTTTTTGCTGACTGAATGATGACGTGGCATTTCAAAGGTGCAAAAATACATATGTGGATGTGGTTAGTCAAAAAGAGTGCCCAACACCAATTTTTTTTTATTTAATAATTTTACTTCAATTAAATTAAAACAACTAAATTAAAAAAAAAAAAGATCAAATAATATAAATTCTTAAAACTATATTTGAATTGAATTATTCCATCTGCGGCTTGTTGCGATAATTTTATACCATGCATGCGATAAATTCTTAAAACAATATATAATTTTTCTCGTTTCTGCTTCTGCTTATTTTCCTTACTGGTCACCATTCTTCTTCTCTTGTTCTTCATCTTGGAGTTGAAAAGCCAAAATAGGGAAAGATCTGGGATGCCTCTGGGGTTAGCGAAGCAAATCTTAGCGCGCGGAATCATTTTCGTCGATGAAGATATCGGAGATAGTGATCCAAAAGAACAGCTCCTTGCTCTTCACATCAGTCACCTTTCTCATTTGGTGCTTCTCCATGAAGGCGGTGACCTCCGACTCGTACGAAACAGTGCGTTGAATGGCCTCGAACCTGTGCTCCTTCTTCTTCCCAGTCTTGAGCTAGACAAAGACAGTGGAGCGACTGTAACCGACCTCAATCATTTCGTCCAAAGGGAGCAAGCCATTGGGCAGGCAAATCTCATCGAGCAGCTCGCGTGACTTCTGCTTGCAGAGATCTTCTCTGTGGTAAATCTCAGCGTTGACTCTGTGGGTTGCGATTAGTTGTGTAGCCATTTAAAGCCAAGCTAACAAGGGTTTATTTGGGGTTTGAGGAATTTGGCCTAGTTGGGTGGGTTTCACAACTGAGTACAAGACCTTATTTATATATATTAGGAAAAAACAGAGAATTGTGAGGAAGATGAAGAGGAAATTTGAGTGGGAGAAGAATCGAATCAAAGAGATGCAGTTTGTTGGAGCGAGTTGCGCTTAGGAGTACGACAAGTTGAATGCAATTGGCGTGATCATGTATTTGATGCGTACAAACATTATAAGAGCGCCCAGAAGAAGGCTTGGTAAGATTTGCCATCTCAAGCAGTCTTATTGTACTGGAAATTCAATAAAAAGATAAAATAATATAAATTCTTAAAACTATATTTGAATTGAATTATTCCATCTGCAGTTTGTTGCGATAATTTTATTCCATGCATGCGATAATGAAATTAAAAAAAAAATGGTGTTGGGAGCTCATTTTGACAAACCATGTGTCTTTTTGTACATTTGAAATGCCACGTCATCGTCTAGTCAGCAAAAAAAGTCAAACTTAATGGTCAAAAGGTATTTTTGTACCTAATTTATAACCACATAGTCACTTTTGCACCTCAAAAAAGTACTTGCTAATGGGCGCTCCTCTGACGAAAGCACATGTGTATTTTTGCACTTTAACCCATATGTACAGCAAGTGAAAGTAATATCCATATGTGTGTGGGCGTGTGCAGTGGTATCAAGATCAAGTCCAGGTCTTATGTGCAAATGTGCAATAGTGTTCAAGACTGTAACAATGTTAACTGTGGCACTGGAAGAGTAGTTTGCGAAGACCATCGTCTGCACACTCAGTATCCAAACCACATTGTTCAACAACAACACTTCTGTCTTCAAGATTCTCAATGTAAGGATCTGTTCTGTCCTTCCCCACCTTGCTCCAAAATTTTCCTCAATGCAAAGTGCATTTATAAATGTTAACATATATATTTGATGAACATATTTGTCAGCTCACCATTATGGTATGAATAATAATATTAATGTCTTAAACGACATGCTGATTCTATTCTCTGTGTCCTCCCAGTCCCTCTCTCTATGTATAACATGTCGTTATTAATTATGTCAGTCAAAATATTATAAGAAAATTGTGCAATAATCGGAAGAAATTGGTGATAGATGTAATACCCGATTTTTGATTTACCGAAAATATTGTATTTTAAGTAATATGTTATCATATTAAATTGGTTAACATATGTGACATTGAGGTCACATAAAATAATGGCTAATTTAAGTTTAAAAGATCCATGGAAAGACTATAAAAACACTTAATCAAATTAAGTGTCAATTTAGCAAATTGGCAAGTAAGCTTGCACTAATTGATATTATAGGCATAATTCTTCAATTTAAGTATAGGCAAAATAAAATAAAATAAAAAGGGCCAAGAGAGGCTGATTATATTCAAAAATAATTAAGGCCAAAGACAATGAAATAATACTCGATTAATAATGCATAAATATACTTGATTAAATAAGCAACCAATTGTGCATTGACATTTGACATTAAAGGATACTTAAGCACTTAATTAAGTCATCAAAAAGACATTATAACTTGCCCCAAAATTTAGCAAAAACGTGCAACTGATAGGAATGAAGAGAAGACATAATAAACCTTGTAGATTAGTGTTGAAAAATCAAATATTTCAACTAGCCAATAAGGGGATTGAACAATAAGATATTTTGCTAATGGAAAATCACATTAAATGGCTATTGAGAGGAGGGGCATGTCGACCAAACAACCAAGGGCGAGGATTTGGTTTGATAAAGTGGTTTTGATCCTATGGTTGTAAGAAAGGAAGGAAAATTGGAACACCTTGTGAATTACTATGTTAGCCTTGGGATTTTTCCTATAAATAGCCAAGGTTCCCTCTTCAATTCTTCACACAAAAACACAAATTCAGCTAACCCTAGAGAGAGGGAGGGTTGAATGAAAAGGAAGCAAGAGAAGGTGGAAGAAGGAGTTCAAGAACATAGGGATATTCGGGAAGTCCAGAGTCGGATTCAAAAGGTCCGGCGTTTTGGTAACTACGAGGTGAAAGGTACATTTGCGTACTAGTAACTTTAATCGCCTATATCTTGTATGATTATATATGATTGAATGATTCATGAAGTGATGGACAAGACTAGGTCTTGAGTCATGCACCGTGACTAAGATATAGGTCTTAGGTCATCTGTTTATATACATTCAGCTTTGTGCGGGTTATACTCATGATAATGTCGTATGGTTGTTTTCCTAACGCTGAGGACACGTGATTTCATGGCACAGGGCGAGTGCAAATGTTGTGAACATTACATATGTTTTGTGTAGGGTGCTATGTATTGCTGGGTTGTGAACCTTACATTTGTTGTGTGCTATGTATAGTTGATGTTGATATGTAATGAATATATGTCATATATATTGTTTATATCTGATATAGAGGTTAACTGCTACCTGAAATTCAATTCGATTGAATCTCAGCCCTGACTAAAGTGTTAGCTCCTAATGTTTGTTTTGATGATAACTAACCCTTGTAAAAGGAACTCAGTCAACAAAGTCCATTTACCTTGTGAAAATTGAGTTTGTATTTTTATCTGTCAGATTGGCTCCAGCCAACTCCATCTGACTCGAGCCAATAACCTGTCTATATTTGTCAGAATGCAAGTTTTGACTCTAGCCAATTTCTGCTGACTCGAGCCAAGCTCTGGGTAGATAAAATATTATTTTAATTTGACTCTAGCCTAAGAGCATTGGCTCTAGCCAAGTTTTTGACCGTTACTTTCAAATGAACTTCTGAACTCTAGCCTACTTTGTGTAACTAGAGTTTTGACCCAAACTGGAGCCAGAGAATTATGACTCGAGCCTAGAGTGCTTCCACAAATTAATTTGACTCTAGCCTACACAATGTACCTTGAGTTTTGACCCAGACTCTAGCCTGAATATTCTGACTCAAGCCTAGCATGTTTCATCCGAACAATTTGACTCTAGCCTACACAATATACCTTGAGTCTTGACCTAAACTTGAGCCAGAATCTTGTGACTCTAGCCTAGCGTGTTCCACCAAAGTAATTTGGCTCTAGCCAAGATGTAACATCCCATTTTCAAAAGCAGTATATTTTTTTTTCATCAGATATCATCAGAGTAGAGCATCGGAGTGTAAGAGTAACTGATACATTTATTTCAAATGCCGTAAGTCTGGCTGTTTACAGTAATGGTACATTATACCAAGTGTTTTCAAAAGTAAATAACGACAGAAGAAAGTCTTCAGCTGAGTCCCTATGAGTGCTGCTTGCCTTTCTCCTCGGTCCTCGGTCCTCCTGAACCTGACGCTATGTTAAGAGCTGAGGTTCAATGGCCATTGAACCTCAGGTAACGGTTAACCTCATGTTTATATACACCACATAGACAGTATATGAGCACACTAACAAGCATACCCCAACATCATATAAGCCCCCTGGCAGATATGTCGCACTTAGCATACGGTTCGCACTTCACAATGGTATTCGCACTTAGCAATGGTATTCGCACTTAGCAATGGTATTCACACTTAGCCATAGTATTCGCACTTAGCCAACGTATCCCAACACCCAGCAAGCATAATAACAGTACAATAAGCATACCACAGAGCTATCAACTATCTCACATAAACACATAGCACCTTCATGCATAACATAAACATCAGCGTTAGTGTTACAGTACGCGAACGTACAGCATACAACATAACAACTATACACACACAATACACATAGCACATACATGCATAACATAAACATCAGCGTTAGTGTTACAGTACGTGAACGTACCTTCGTTGACGGTAATCGGTATGTTTTACGAAAAATGGTAATTTTTGACAGCGGCGTAACAGCGGTACGACGTCGGTTCGTGATTACAGATATCCTATAAGGATAATATCACATTTATAAAGATTTGGCATCATAACAGGCATTTTAGGTACAAATTACCATTTTGCCCCTGACCCCCTAATCGGCAGAATTTCGCCAGAGCTTCGCTATTTTGACTCTAATCTTCCAAAATTTTGCCATAACCCTTTTCCCAACATATTTTTCGAAATATATATCATATTTAACCCAAAATATGATATTTACAATATATTGGAAGATTAAAGATCAAAACAACATTCTTACTATAACTACTGAAAGAACTACCAGAACTTAAGACTAGGGACCAAAAAACTTACCCAGGGTCCGGCTAGAACTTCTCCGGGCTCCTCCTTCTCTCTAAAATCTCTCTCTATTTCGGTTTTGGGGTGTGAGAAATGAAGAGGGGAAGGCTTCTATTTATAGAAGAAAAATGTGCACTATTCATGACTTTATCAGACTAGTTTTCGGCCGTTGGATCGCACTTTGACAAATGACTTCATCTTGGCCTTACACATGTCTTGCCTATGTCATCCTTCTAGAAGAAGATGATGTCATCTTGCTGACTTACCGATAAAGTTCCCTGATCGGTGTCCTAATCGAGTAATCTTGACGAAACTAAAAAATCTGAGAGCAAGGCGCTGAAGTTTTATTCTTTCTCTTTAAAACCACTTGGGTTAACTAAATTTTTGACCCTGTTACGGGTATTCCATAGTCTGCTGAAGATTTTCGGATAAACGCTGTCGGTTACGGAAATAACTTCTGATAGAACCAGCTTCTGGACAAAAATTCGCTGGTTCGTAATATGTCCTGACCTAAGAAACCTTATTCGTGGTTTATCGCAACACTCTGTTTCCCTCTGGGTTCTCTTTTCACTATCTTCCTATTCTCTTATAAACCCGGTCTCTTATTTGCTCCGTTGGTTTCAGAAACGACTTCGGAGATAGCCCACTCCGAGGTAGAAATTCGCTGGTTTATAAAAAGTCTAGATGACATAGGCTAAATCCCTATATTTTGGTGTAGGATTTAATTTCTATTCATTCTCAAATGTCCTGTTGGCTCTTTACCGATATATTATTATTAAATTCCAAATATCTAGATATTATTTGAAATAGCCACAACCCTTTTCACACTACTTTTTCAATTACTATTTATTTATTATTTATTTAATAATTTCGAATTTCTCCCCTTAATTTAATTATTTACTAATTAATTTACTTATATCTTAATCTAAACAATTAGCTACTAATTACTTAATTAGCCACTTACTAATTGTTGATAATTTTCTTATTTAGGATAAATTACTATCTCACAACTATTTTACTTACATTGGTATTTTGTATCCCATGTAAAATATTAAAAATCATGGGGCCACAAAGTGCTTTTAATAATATTATATTTATGCTTCAAGGTAATAATCCCAAAAATTCCTAAAATTAGAGACTGTTAGTTCTCTATGTGTTTTGATGATAACTGACAATTGTAAACGCAAGATAAAATGAGTTTCTGATAAGTTAAAAAAAAAAAAGAGAACTTGCTGTCAGGTGAATACTCGAGTAATGGTTTCATTACTCAAGTATTGAATACTCGAGTGATGGTTTCATTACTCAAGTATTGAGTTGACAGTGAATGGCTCCTTCGTGCAAAAATGATCATTACTCAAGTATTGATTCCAATACTCAAGTAATGAACTTACGAGAGCATTCCAAGTTCTTTTCACAAAGATCAATACTCGAGTAATGGTTTGATTACTCGAGTAATGACCAAACAGAGACTCTTCATCTAAAAGCGAGAAATGCCAATACTCAAGTATTCATATGGATACTCAAGTATTGGTCATACAGAAAATGATTAAAGTATTCAACATGTGAATACTCGAGTATTGGTTTGAATACTTGAGTATTGGGCAAACATAAAGTTTTCAAAGTTTTTCACATGTTTATCGATACTCAAGTATTGAAATGAATACTCAAGTATTGAGATGACAGAAACTTCACAAATATTGAAAACAGTTCAATACTCAAGTATTGAGTTGAATACTCGAGTATTGACTAGACAGAAAGTTTTGCTATTTCCAAGTGATTTGAATACTCAAGTATTGAGGCGAATACTCAAGTATTGAGTTGGAAAAGATCTCACAAAGTTTTCAAATAGTTCAATACTCAAGTATTGGTTTGAATACTCGAGTATTGGCCATACTGTAAAGGCTTGCTATTTCCAAGTGATTTGAATACTCAAGTATTGAGATGAATACTCAAGTATTGACTTGGAAAAGTTTTCACAAAGTTTTCAAATAGTTCAATACTCAAGTATTGAGTTGAATACTCGAGTATTGGGCATACGAGAGAGCTTGGCTCTTTTTCAAATGTTTTGAAAACTCAAGTATTGATTTGAATACTCAAGTATTGAAGTTTTGGACTTAAACTTATTTTCACATAAAAAGTTCAATACTCAAGTATTGGTTTCAATACTCGAGTATTGGTCCTACTCAAAGAAATTGTCCAAATGCTCAAAACATGTAGTGCCTTCTCTGGAAGACGAATACTCAAGTATTCACATTAGTGCACAGTGCAATACTCAAGTATTGAAGAACTCACTCAAGTATTGGGCGCAAGTATTCAAAATTCAAATCATACGAATTTGTGATTTCTTCGTGTTTGATCTTAATGCTTTCTATTATCATTCTTATATATTCCCAGCTATATTTAATCACTTTGTTAGTGAGTTTCAGATGGATTAAAGAATGTTTAATGAAGGTTTAATACCAAAGGCAAAAAGTCGTCGTAACATTAAATGCTAAACCCGAAAGTTGCATACTTTTGGGAAATCCTTCGCACACGCTTACAAAGGATTTATGCCTACCTACCACATCCAAGCAGCCTGCTATTCCAACGGATTTATCTACTAGAAGTCAACTCGAACTTTCGCCCACTGGATTAAGTGAAGATTAGAGAGAGAAGAAGACCAAAACTAAACCGTAACCTTGGTTAATGTCACCAACGGTTATATGAAAGATTACAACGGTCATTTAATGCCTTCAGAGTATAAAAAGAAGAGCATTCAATTCCTCTCAACAAAAAAGACCCCAGAAAGCGAAAATCATTAAAGTTTCCATCTACTCTTGAGTCTTTCTATACTAAGTATCTGTTGATACATTCAATCTTCAGTGTTTATCATTATCTACTCTTAGAGAGAGTTTATTGATTGTGAATCATTTATTATAAAGGAATCACAAGTCAGGGGACTTGGTGATTGGGTTCATTGATTACAACTTGTAAGGGGGAGTAAGTTCTAGTGAGAGAATTACTCTTGAGTGCAGAGTGTGTAATCAAATGTGATAGTGAAAATCCCAGAGAGTCTCGGGACTGGACGTAGGTCAAGAGATTGGACCGAACCAGTATAATTCCTTGTGTCTTGCTATTCTTCTCTACTCCATAGTCTACTCTGTTTTAGTCTTCGAAAAACAGAGCTTTTCTGGAAGAATTTTTTATTAATCCCCAATTCACCCCCCTCTTGGTGATTAAGCTCCACTTTCAGAGACAACATACTTTCTAATCTTTAGCAAATATTTTATTGCCTCTAGGGATTTATCATAATATTTTCAGGCCATTTTCTGCCTTATAAAATATATTTTTCATGGATTTTAGCTCTTTTTCTTTTCCAATTTTCATAGCAATTACCTTAGAAAATAAGATAATTATTACTTATTCTTTGAGACCACATATTCACCTATTTCCAATAGGTAATATGTACTAAAATATAATATTCCTGATAAATAATTATCCTGGTGTTACACAAGAGAACCTGACTCTAGACAAAATGTATCAGTTTGACAAACTAGTGTTCCAAACCCTGTCAAATCTCTTGTTATGGTTTTTATACTTTGTATCTTCTCTCATTATTATTTTTAATTGCGTTTAACAAGTTTGTTAATGAGTTTCAGAAGAGTATTATGGGGATTAACGCTAAAATGCAATAAAGCACAATGTGTTAGAAGCATTTTATGCAAAGCAGAGATATTCACCATTCTGGCAGATGACCTTCTGACAACAATAAAGCTTCACTACTATTTCCTTCATACATTCTCACCTAGTCTCAACAGACAATGTGAATAAAGAATGTCAATGATGAATCTTCAGAGAATACGAGCAGTCCGAGTAAACATTCTTCAACGGAATTATTCATCACTCTCAACGGCTAATTCGAAGAGTCTCAATGGATAAACTTGAAGCTTCTTCAACGGTCATAAATGCCACCAACTATAAATGCCAGAAGCATTCAAATCTGCAACAACCGGAAACTCTGCACATTCAATTAGCGATTAAGAGCATTTATTGTTTCCACTCTAAGAGTAATATCTTCGGATATATCAAACACTCCAGTGATTATTAATCTGCTCTTTTAGAGAGTTCTTTATTGATTATCCTCTTTGTAAGAATCTCAAAGTACTGGGACTTTGAGATTGGGTTATTTGATTACAACTTGTAAGGGGGAGTAAGTTCTAGTGAGAGAATTACTCCGTGAAGTTACAGAGTGTGTAATCATTTGAGTTAGTGAAATCCCGGAGAGTCTGGGGACTGGACGTAGGTCAAGGATTTGGACCGAGCCAGTATAAATCCATTGTGTTAAATCTCTCTTACCCTTACTCTGTTTATCCTTGTTTCGCACTATCCCTACAGAGCATTTTCACGAAAATGTTTCGCACTATCCTTGTAGGTACGTTCTATTTCAGGATTGTAAGGCTCTAGGTTGGCTGAGGGCGAGTTGCGCATGCACTACAGAATGTACCTGAAAATCAAGAACAGAAAACGTGAGCACTTTATTAAGTAAATCACAACTATCAAGCAAAAGGGCGTCGTCACTGAGGGTATTAGCAGTCCCCGGCAACGGCGCCAAAAACTTGTTGGTCGATTTCCTTGATGGCAAGTGAACCAGTCGAACAAGTCATAAAGTGTAAGTAGAGTATCTTCCCACAGAGACTGAGATACCGAAGAGTGACGTTCAATTGCTATGATAGTTGCACAAACAGAAAGTAAATATACTTGGTTTGAGAGGTTTTGTAATTATGCTAATAACAGAAATAAAGAGAATACGTTTTAAGAAGATATCAGTGAGAAGTTAGGCTAAACTCGAAATCATCCTTAAGCGCATCAATCCCCCAGTTGCTCTACCCATTGCTATAGCATCTATACTGCACAGCTTCCACAATGCTACAGCATAGCTACTAACTACAACGCTATTCGGTTAACCCACCACTATAATCTATCGAAGCTTCCGCGTCCGATACATATGATATTAACTATACTCCTTCCATATTCCTATGGCAACTTTCTAGTTAAATATGCATTACACTCAGGGTGTCATGGTTATGAGAGGTAGACCCATTCCTGAAGCCTACAATTAATAGGTCAAGCCTTGCACCGGCTACCCAACAAACACTGTTTCTCAGAGGTCTAACCTTGACTCCTTGCCAGTAAGCCGAGGCCACAAATCTAACCCTTAGATTCCTCTAATCGACTAGTAATTAATTCACTGATAAGCAAACCGAATCTATTAAATTAAGAACTTGCAACTGGGTTCATTAAACACTTAAGAATTCATCCTCGTTCAGCCTTAGGAAAGTTAGTTCATGAATGACAAGGGAAACACGAAACATATAGTAACAGAATGACCCATGATCTAACTACTAAAATAAAATAAAATAAAAGTAGAAAGCTTGACGGCGTTCCGACGGCGTGGAAGAAGCCCTGTCACGTCACCACTCCACGTCTTCTTCTCTCCGTCTTACTGCAAGGAAGGATATTGGGTTATCCTGGAATTCTTGTACTAGTGAAGTCTCTCACTCTTCTTTCGAGTCTGCCGAATGTGTAATCTCGTTTTGGCTCTGTGCAACTCTCTCGCTAGGGTTGACTTGCTGTTTCCTTTTATACTAAGACTTCCTTGTGACGCAAGTTTCAGCTAGCTGGGCTTTCCAAATCTGTCGAGATCTATTACATCTTCTGTTTGTAGATTGATTCTGCTGATCCTGCGGGATTCTTCAAATCTTTCTATTTTGATCCTCCGCATCTTGTATTCTATTACATCAGCAATCTACCTGTTGATCTCGATCTTTATTATTATTCCTAAAATCAGCTAGATAAAAAGGTCAGATAATATGCCGCATAGAATTACGTCCTTTACTTTGCTATAGCTTTCATGATGCTTTTTATTGCACTGCGAGTTGCGGTCAGAATGCTATAGCATAGTATCAGCTTTGCTATACATTCTTTAAAAACAATGTAACTTGCTCCTTTCTTAGCACATGTTTAGGATGTAAATGGTTTCTATCCTTCAGTTCCCTATACCATGAATATATGCCTTTTTGCTTGGATTGTTTGCAGTTAAGCTTTCATTTACCATACAACTCAGTCATGAAATACAGGGAAAACATGACATAATTTGTGCTCATCAGCGACGGAATAAGGTCCGTCGCAAAAATTCTGGATTTTGCAAGGGAAGAATTTTCCCTCGCAAATCCTGGAATTTTGCGAGGGAAGGTGCTTCCCTCGCAAAATCCTCAATTTTGCGAGGGAAAAGTTTTTCCCTCGCAAATTCCAGGATTTGCAAGGGAAACACTTTTCCCTCGCAAATTCTAATTTATTTTACAAAAATATAAAAAATCGAAAAAAAAATAATTACATAAAAAATATTAAAAATTAGAAAATAAAAAGACGTGTATATCATAAAAATAAATGGTAACAATCATAAGAATTTACATAGCAAAAACAAAATATTATAAATTATAATGTTGCGACCAAAATGAACTAGAAAAAAGTCTAAACTGCAGCAGTCTGGTCATATTTACAAACTTCAGCTTTTACCCATACAAAATCCTACTGTAATAATTCAAAATACAATAATAGCCCCAAGATGCGTACGCAACCCAGAACAAGCATCAAAGGCATTTGGATATACTTGTAGTACATGAGCAAGAGCCATTTGGAACTTTTCCAATGGAAGATCAACAAGCCGAGGGAATATTGGTAAAACTTGCTTTCATAGAAGTTTAACACCGTAAACATTGCCCACATGAAAATATAACCAGTTAATGCATTACAATTAAAATTTCCATATGCTTCCTTCTAAACTCCTTATTGTTCATGGGATTGAGCAAGATAAAACTAGCATCTATAAGCACATTGTAGAAGGGAGTTAGAATACTTGTGTCTTTCACTGATTCTGATAGAATGAACACATACAACAAATGTCCAACCAATCAAGGCTGAAGCCATAGGGATATAACAGGATACAAGGAATAAAAGTAAATCATGTATCTAATAAATATATATATTTACAATTCAATCATCAGATTTCTACACAAATCAACATAACAAAACTTTTTCCAATTATAAGGCCATTGATTTACAAACAAAACTGGCTGAAGATTATAAATTTAGATTCAAATTAATAATTTAACCAAATACCAACTGGTTTTCATATTTGATATTGGACTGAGAATTGATAATTTGCTGCGCAACAAATAAATTGAATTAACAATGAACTCTGAAACATTTGATATATGGATACGTCTGTGGATCATTTGGTAGCAGGTATCCGAAGGTTAAATCCTTAACAAAAGGACCACTTCTTTTCCTAAGACCTAGACCATCGACTACCAAGGCATTGACCAGCACAGCTATAAAATGAAGACTTACTGAGTATATAAGTAAAATGCATTGCAGAAGAACAATGAATTAAAAAATATACAACAAACCTTAGACTTTGAATACCATTATGCTTTGTAGCATTAGCTCTTCAAATTGCCTCTTCTGTTGCAAGAATGAATGAGGAAAGGTCAAAAAACCCAACATATAGATCCATATAAATATGCATGTAAGCTTACATGCATACTTCAGGTATGGAAATAAACCGATATAGAAATGCCTATACCTTCCTCCTTTCATGTTAATTTTTGCTCGAGTTAACTGTAAGAAAAAGAGGAAAAAAATCAAGATATGAACCATAGGGAGTCACAAACAAAGACGGGTAATAGTGGGCATAGAAAATTTTCTCGCACTAACATAAGTCTAGTTTGAGTCGATTTAAACCAAATTAATCATAGACACATATAAGTATGTATTATAATGTTTTTTCTATCAATTTAACAAAAATAATAGGCAAAACAATTTCAAGTGGAAAGACCAAAATTAAGACCTTAGTAGCCATAGTCAATTCATGTAGCCAAGAAGAACTCGAGACACTAACTTATTTATAGCCTTATCAACAAAGAACAAGATCATGAATGTTGTTTGACTCCAAAAATGATTTTACCCAAATATTAGCTGCAATTTCATTTTTAGAGATTAGATGCAATTTCAATGGATGACAGGCATGAAAAGTGCCTATCACTTCATTTTTGCCTCTATGAACAGAACATGACAATTTACCAAAACAAAAATAAATATTCCAACAGGAGATACAAAGTATCATAACAAATTACAAAAAAAAAGTCACTAAAATGTAAAAACCCAGGCCAGTAACCATTAAATGTGAAGAACCGAAGATAACTCCCAACGAAACAACATGATGAAGAAAATTAACCAAACCCCCAACGAAACCCAACAAGTTATAACTCAGACGCAAATGAAAACTACCAAATGAACAAGAAAAAAACTAACCGATCAAAACTGAAGCATCAATACCTTCGATGAAGAGTTGAAGTTAACTTCAGAAGCCCAAAACCCACAATCCAAAGCAAATGCGAAGAAGAGGAGGGATAGTCTAAAAGGAACACATATTAAATTACAATATAGCTTGAGAAGCCGATCAAAGATGCAACCTTTCAAGTGAACGAACTAACCTAAAATCAACAACGGTGAAGGTGAGTCGGCGTAAAACTATGACAGTGAATGTGACTAATGGCGTTATGGCATCATGGCGAAATTAGGGCATCACATCGCACGTGTCTCTATCGCGAATAGAAAATAGAGAGTGATCAACGCTGAACTCTGCCACAAACAACACTCACAACGACAGCATCACAATGAACAGAGTGAATCAACGGAAAAGGAAACACCTTTCTGGTTTCTAGGGCAAAAAGGAAGGGGAAAGGGAAGAACAATCCTTCTGAGTTTCAACAGAGAAGGGAGAAGAAAAACCAATCATTCGAAAGAAGCAAGAAGGAAGGCCGAATGGGAGGGAAGGAGGGCGGCGGTGCGAGGTGGGAGAGGGAGGGAGAAATGCCAGGGATTTCGGGGAGGAGGGCGGAGTTCGACTGAAGTGTGAGAGAAATTTTCGGGAAATGCTAGAAGAATGAGCCAGGTTATTGGATAATTTTGGCATCCTGAGATTCTTTTCCTCGTAAAAAGGGGGTATTTTGCGAGGGAACTAAGTTTCCATTGCAAAAATCACCTTTTTTGCGAGGGAACGATGGTTCCCTCACAAAAAGGAGGGTATTTTGTGAGGGAACCATCGTTCCCTTGCAAAATACACTAGTGAAAAAAAGGGTTTTAAGACTGGCAAAAAGAGGCATCGTAAGACCGAACCCGCGACCAGTCTGTTGGATATGATTAGTTTTGATGATGTCTTATATAGATGCCATTATTAAGAGCAAAAAACTTGTATAATATATTTATATCCTACATTGACTAACTACTATATTTATTGTAGATTAATCCAAGTTGAATGACGGAGAACGATCAACAAAGAAGTATTGAATTAGAGAAAGAAATTGAATCAAAGAGATGTGAAGTCAAATGATAAAGAATGATCAAGAGAAGAGAAGAAAGAAAGAGTTGAGTTATGAAGAATGATCAAGAGAAGAAGAAAGAAAGAAGAACTTGTTGAAAGAAATGAAGATATCATTATTCAAGTTTCTAAGACTGATTCTAGAAGTCTCCACGATCAAATGGGAGTTGGAATGACTCAATTCGGAGTTAAAACAAGCAAATATGAGGTTTTGGATAAGCAAACTCGAGTTTCAAAGTTTTAACTCGAGTTTACTACCTCGCTACAGTGATTTGCTTCTTGGATACGAGAAAACTCGAGTTTATGATTCAAAACTCGAGTTTGGAACTCAAAACTCGAGTTTGTCACTAACTAACTCGAGTTTGTAGTGTCTTCAGCATCTCTGACGTCTCTGGACTAGAAAAACTCGATTTTCCAAGTGAAAACTCGAGTTTACAGCGCTGATCAGCAACTCTGTTCTACTCTGTTTCACGTTAAGCTTGGGTGAGGTCTGGTAATTCGATGATATCTCCCAAACCAGAGATCCGATTGAGGTGAAACCAATGGCATATGAAAATAGACTTCCAACACGTCATGTTTATTTAAAATTCAAGCCCAAAGAAGTTCAAATCAAGGAGCTATGAATTGTGGAAGTTGACAATGAAATTCACATCATACAGCAGAACAAGTTTCAATGTTTTGAGTGTATCTCACAAACTACAAATCCAATTGAGCTGAAATCAATGGCATATGAAATTAGACTCAAAATTATTTCCATCAAGACTTGAACCGACCAAAATGGATTTTAGAACAGGGAGATATGTCCTTTTAAAGTTTATAGTCAGTTTAGGACGTTGCAAAAACGCTGGTTAAGAACATCCTTGATTCATCGGATCATAACGGTCAGATTACAATGAGTTTGAAGCTGATTCTTTTTACATTGGAAAGAAGACTCAAATAGCTATATGGGGATAAGTATTTTGCCAAATTTGGAGCTATATCAAGTCAAGGGTAGAACAACTTGCAAACTCGAGTTTGTAAGTATCAAACTCGAGTTTAGCTCAAACAGAGAGCAGCAAACGTCAGAGCATCTTCCAAACTCGAGTTTGTGAGACCAAAACTCGAGTTTCGATCAGACAGAGAGGAACCTGGAGTAACGCAACAACGTCAAAACTCAAGTTTTCAAATGCAAACTCGAGTTTACATCTCTGCTTCAGAAAATCACCGTGTCGAAAATCTCGTTTCTCATCAAGAACATCCAGATGATTACCCAAATGATTAATAATACTTCTTAACATTATTTATATCATTTGTGTAAATGTTTTAGATGATCAAAGGTTATTAAATTGAAGATCAAGGGTAAAGTAAATGTTGATGTCATAGCTGGTTCAGAAAACAAAGTTCTAACGGCTAGTTCCAATTGATCTCTAACGGCTACTATTCACAACGGCCATACTCTCAATGTTCAAATGATCTTCATCTATAAGTAGAGACACATTCAATATGGGGAAAAACGATGGCAAGAGCTTGCAATGTCAAGATGCCAACATTCTAAATACAACATCTATCTCATACACACTCTGTTTTCAATGCTTACATAGTTCATCATCGAGAGTAAAATTATTTGTAATGTACTTCAATGTTTATTCATTCACTTCTGAGAGAGAAGATTCATTGTAATCATCCTATCATTCTATTTGAGAGTTACTCAAGATTGGGTGATCTTGAGTGAGAAACCCATTGTATTGATTACAGCTTGTAAGGGGAGTGAATCCTAGTGAGAGGATTACTTCGAGTACAAAGTGTGTAATCAAGTGGGTGTATTGATTACAGTTTGTAAGGGGGAGTGAATCCTAGTAAGAGGATTACTCCAAGTACAGAACGTGTAATCAAGTTGAAAGAAGATAGTGGATTGAAAATCTCAAGTGGAGCTTGGGGACTGGACGTAGGTCAAGGATTGGGCCGAACCAGTATAAATCACAGTTTGCATATTCTCTTCCCTTATCTCTTATATTTCCAGTATATGTTTATTTGAATATCTAACTGTTGATTTAGAAAATGTAAAACATTTTCAAAGTATCAAGTTTTTAATCAGACACCCAATTCACCCCCTCTTGGGTGATAGCCAGGTCTTTCATTTGGTATCAGAGCTAGGCTCTTGTTTAAAGGACTTAACCGTCTTAAGAGTTTCAATGGCTGATTTTGGGTGTTCGTCATTTTCAGAAGGTTTTGATTATACTATTCCACCATTTTTCAAAGATATTGATTTTTGGTTTTGGAAAGCTAGAATGACTAGTTTTATCAAGGCAACTGATTTTGATATGTGAGATGTTTTTGTAAATGCTCTTGATTTCAAACAAAGAAAGGATTGGACAAAAAAGGAAAAGAAAATGTTTTCATTGAACATTAGAGCAATGAAATTTCTTTACAGTGCATTGACAAAAAACAATTTTGAGAAAATCACGTTTTGCTCTTGTGCTAAAGATATTTGGGATACTCTTGATTCTATTTATGCTTCTAACAATTGTGTTGAAGTTGATAATGTTGATAGTTCATCAGAAATTTTAAATTGCATATCTATGACTGATGAATAACTGGAGATTGAAGAAGGAGAAATCATTGAATACTTCCATGATCCAGTCAATACAAAAGAACAAGAGAAAGAGGATTCCCAGGAAGAGCTCATGGACAATTGTGATCAATCATTATCTAGAGCTCAAGTGCACATGTGGTAAACAATTCCAATTCTTCTTGTGTAGTTAAGAAAAATGATTTTCAACAGTTGCATAAAATTGTTTTTCAACCAATTATTGATTCTATTTTGAAAAGCAAAAATGTTTTCAATTATGCTGGAAAATTATGTGGGAAGAAAGAATGTTCGAATGAAGTTTATTTGAATTTTTACTTTCATGACCAACACAATACTTGCATAAAGAATGTGGCCTCTTAATTAATGATTATACTATGACTACAACACCTAAATTAATTTATACAATTAGATAACTTACTTACAAATACAATGAGTTACAAATACAGCACGTAAATCAACATACATACCCAATATAATATTCACCATGCATTCATCTGATTCCCACCCAACAATGTAACATCTCTCTTTTATAACATGCCTATTTGGATCAGATCCTGCCACAAAAAAAATAAGAACAAACTTCATTGTCAGTGACATTGTTTAAGAACATAGAATGAATATAATATAGTTAAAACCTTAAAGTTTTCAAAGAATTCTGCATATGAATATTACCTTATGAATTGCCTCTTTTATAAAGGGATATCCTCCTATATCCCTTCTTGATGATCATTTCTTATGCCGGGTTCATTATCCGCTTCATCTTCTTCATTCATGTCCGGTAGACCCCTTGAAAAAGGAGTACTCTCACAAAGACCATAATTTGAATGACTTTCCTCATCAATATCAATGACCCTTTTTCCTTGGAGAGCTACAGACCACATTTTATTTTCTTGATCGGTGATATAAAACACTTTGAAAGTGGAGCTTAATCACCAAGAGGGGGGTGAATTGGGGATTTTAAAAATTCTTTCAGAAAATCTCTATTTTTCGAGCACTAAAACAGACTAGACTATGGAGTAGAGAAGAATAGCAAGACACAAGGAGTTATACTGGTTCGGTCCAATCTCTTGACCTACATCCAAAGTCCCGGACTCTCGGGATTTTCACTATCACAATTGATTACACACTCTGTACTCAAGAGTAATTCTCTCACTAGAACTTACTCCCCCTTAAAAGTTGTAATCAATGAACCCAATCACCAAGTCCCCTGACTTGTGATTCTTTACAATAAATGATTTTCAGATGGAAAAACTCTCCCTAAGAGTGGATAATGATAAACATTGAAGCTTTAATGTATCAGTAGATACTTTACAAGAGAAAACTCAAGAGTAGTTGGAAACTTGAATGATTTTCATTTTCTGCAGTCTTGGTTGTTGAGAGGAATTGAATGCAGCTCTATTTATATTGAGAGTGCATTAAAGATCCGTTGCAAACTCCATTATTACCGTTGAGGCATTAATCTAGCTGTTGGAGACAGTTTAGAGTCTTCTCTCTCTACACTTCACTTAATCCAGTTGTACAGAAGTTCAGAGTTGACTTCTTGAGGATTAATCCGTTGGAATAGCAGCTTCTGGATGTGGAAGGTGGACATTAATTCTTTGTAGGCGTGTGCAGAAGAATTACCCAAAAGTATGCAGCTTTATGGGTTCAGCATTTAATGTTCTGACATGCTTTTTGCTTTTGCTTTTAAACCTTCAATTAGTGTTCTCTAATTCATCTGAAACTCACTAACAGAGTGGTTAAGCATAGTTGGGAATATCAGAGAATAATAATGACAAGTGTTAAGATCAAACAAATAGGATTTCACAATTTCGTTCAACTTGATTTTCAAAAGCCACGACCAATACTCGAGTATGTTCTTCAATACTGGAGTATGTCACTGTGCACTAATGTGAATACTTGAGTATTCTTATCAATACTCGAGTATTCTTCTTCCAGAGAAGAAATTCAAGTTTTGAGCTTTGGATCAAGTCTTTGAATAATGTCAATACTCGAGTTTTGAAATTTTTATGTGAAAATAAGTTCAAGTCCAAAACCTCAATACTTGAGTATTCATTTGAATACTTGAGTTTTCAAAACTTTTGAAAAAGAGCCAAGCTCTCTGTATGCCCAATACTCGAGTATTCAACTCAATACTCGAGTAAGCACTTTGTTTGAAAAACTTTGTGAAATCTTTTCCAAGTCAATACTTGAGTATTTACTTTAATACTTGAGTATTCAAATCACTTGGAAATAGCAAACCTTTCTGTCTGGTCAATACTCGAGTAATCATCTCAATACTCGAGTATTGAACTATTTTCAATACTTGCAAAGTCTCTGTCATTTCAATACTTGAGTTTTCATTCCAATACTTGAGTATTCATAAACATGTGTAAAGTTTGAAAACTTTCTGTTTGCCCAATACTCGAGTATTCAAACCAATACTCGAGTATTCACATGTTGAATACTTTGATGACTCTCTGTGTAACCAATACTTGAGTATCCAAATGGATACTTGAGTATTGGCAACTTTGCCTTTTAGTGAAAGAGTCTCTGTATGCTCAATACTCGAGTATTGATCTTTGTGAAAAACTTGGAATGCTTTCTGTAAGCTCAATACTTGAGTATTGAAACCAATACTCGAGTATTGCTCATTTCTGTGAAAATGCACCATTCACTGTCAACTCAATACTTGAGTATTGAAACCAATACTCGAGTATTCACTTGACAGTAAGATTTTCAACTTATCAAAAACTCCTTTTAATTTGTGTTTACAATTGTCAGTTATCATCAAAACACATAGAGAACTAACACACTTGTTTCGCCTAGTTTGCCATAATAAAAGGTTCATCTACAAAACTTCTACTATTGACATCGACTAATGTAAATCCTAGCCGATCGATCTGAACACCATTATTGACATTAACCCACTTGCATTTAAAAATAGGAAATCTAATTTTAACATAGTCCACCTCCCAAATCTCTTCAATAACCCCATAATATGGCATGACTGCCAATTTAGGCCTCTTGTCTTTGGAACTGGAGAAGTGCATAGATTCAGCCTCTAACATAACACCATTGTTCTGGACAGTGCTTCTATCATCTAGGGACTTCGTGTAAAATGTATAACCATTGACCACATATGAATTCCAACTTATGACATTGATCGAACCATATTTTTATATGAATTTTTATAATTAAATTGAGATTTTTGATGCATTTTGTTATAGTTATTGAGCTTAGAATGCCTTTCTTGTGATAAATTAAGATTAAGAGTAAATATATTAAATTAGGACTAAAAAGGGCAAAATTGTCAAAGAAATTGTAATTACTTTTAATTATTGATTTTTATGAGAATATTTGATGTTAGATTAATTATTTTTCATTGTAGATGCCTCAAAAGATTAGATCACATTTGAAAATTAAAGTCTGAACTTAAATTATAAACGTTTCAGTTAGGTCCCTGAAGCAAGGTTTTATTCCTTGCAGTTTAGTCCCTGGTCAAAACTCTGTGTTTTGACCAGGAAATAAGGAATTAGGGTCAGCTGGGAGATTTGGATTTGGGGCCCCAACAAATTAATTACAGAGGGAAATTGCGTCGCGAATAAAACAAGAGACGCAGACCTTCATCGACATACACAGAGCGTCGACCATCGTTCTTCTTCCTTCCCAGGACTTATCCTCTCGCCGGCGACCTCTGCTCTTCCGTTCCCTTGCTCTGGCGCCAGCGCGACGCTGTTGATGGGGGATTTACACAGAACTGAAAAAGAGATCGAACCAGGAATGACGGACCATGGACCATCATATTCGACCCTCGGATTAGGATGCTCTGAGCACCGTCTTTCACCCCTCAACCCACCTCGCCGGCAGCTTCTTGCTCTACCACCACGGTCGCCGGCGAGAGACTTTCCCTCCTCCACAGTCGATCACCGTCAATCGGAGGAGAGAACCCACGAACTCCATCATCCTCCTTACCATCGCTGACCACCACTGACGGCGACTTCCTCCTTCCATTTTCCCTCCTTCATCGTTGCACCACCTTCCACCACCATTTACTTCCTCCATCAGTCACGTCCATCACTGTCGCTGCCACTTTTCAAAATACTATTCATCATTTCTTTGAGTTTTCCGGTGATCGTGTCAATGGCCATTTTAATTTCACATAAATTGTTGGATATTTTACTGGCTATGTGTGGCTGACTCCCTTTCTTCTTGGTGGTGGAGATTAATACTTGAGCTCAATGGACTACATTAAGGGGAGTTTTTCTATCATTTCATTAGTCCAGATTTATATATTTAGATTGCCTAGTTTTAGGAATTATTGTTTATAAATTCTGGAACTGAGATTAATGTTTATTGTCTCTGTTGGTTTGATACTTGTAGTTGAGATTGGATTTTGTAGTGTGAAAAATATATGTGTTTTGATTTCTTGTGGTTGCAATGAGATTATATTAATTAGCGTGTTATTGTCTAGTTAATGTGGTTGATTTGTGCCCTTTGAGGGACTGTTATGTACTCAATTTCAAGAAGACTCATGTTACCTCAGGACCACATGCTAACCATTTTATTGTATCAGAAACACATTCCTTTCCCTCGACCTTTTGTTTGAACCAGTTTGCAAAAGTTATGTTATGCTCCCTAATCAACCTTTGTTCAATCATTCGATGATTTTCTTTCCTTACAGCTTCTTTATGTGCAGCTATGCTGGTTTGAACTTCATCAACATTATTCAAGATGTATAAGTGGACTTCTGAAAATTCATCAGGATCTACACTAATTACCGAAGCCCCTTGTCTACCCCCTTCAGCATGTAATGTTGAGGAAGCCCAATGTTTTACTTTGGCCAAATAATTTTGACAAAATTCCATGGCTTCTTCAGAAACATATTTCTGAACAATTGATGCTTCTGGCCGGTATGAGTTCTTCACGTACCCTTTTAGGAATTTCATAGATCTTTCAATTGGGTACATCCACCGTAATTGGATAGGGCCGCACAATTAGAAGAACAATTAGATGAACCATTATGTCAAAAAATATAGGAACAAAAAGCTTCTCAAGGTGGCACAAGATAAGATATCCTTCATTCTCGAATTCATCCAACTTTTTGAAAGTGGAGCTAAATCACCAAGAGGGGGGTGAATTGGGGATTTTAAAAATCTTTTCAGAATAGCTCTGTTTTTGAACACTAAAACAGAGATGAGCTAAGATGAGAGTAGAAGAGCAAGACACAAGGATTTATCTTGGTTCGGTCCAATCTCTTGACCTACGTCCAGTCCCGGACTCTGGGTTTTTCACTATTTCAAAAGATTACACACTCGTACTCAAGAGTAATTCTCTCACTAGAACTTACTCCCCCTTACAAGTTGTAATCAATGAACCCAATCACCAAGTCCCCGGACTTGTGATTCCTTACAATAAATGCTTTTCAAGAATGAAACTCTCTCTAAGAGTGTATTATGATAAACACCGAAGCTTTGTATCAAAAGTCACTTTCACACGAGAAGAACTAGAGAGTAGTTGAGAGCTTTGAATGATTTTCGTTTTTCAGCGAGATGTGTTAGTTGGGAAACTTGAATGCTGCTCTATTTATGCTCGAGAGATCATTTAATGACCGTTGCCAACTTCATGTATCCGTTGAGGGATTATTCTAATTTGTTGGAGGCAATTCTAGGCTTTCTCTCACTAGTCTTCATTTAATCCATTTGTGTAGGAGGTCGAGTTGATTTCGAGACAAATCAATCCGTTGGTGTAGCGTGTGGAAGTGGAGAACATTCTTTAATGCTTTGCAAGCGTGTACAGATGGATTACCAGAAGTATGCAACTTTTCTGGTTGAAGCATTTAATGTTTTGACATGCTTTTTGCTTTTCCACTAAATCTTCATTTAATCTTGTTTAAGCAAGCTGAAACTTACTAACACAGTGGTTAAACATAGCAGGGAATATGCAAGAATGATAATAGAAAGTATTAGGATCAATCAAGAAGGATTCACGATTCGCGATTTGAATTTTAAACTCGTAATGAAAACTCGAGTTTTGATTTCAAAACTCGAGTTTTGGACTTTGATGAGTAAAATTGATTTAAGTCCAAAACATCAAAACTGGAGGTTTATTTGCAAAACCGGAGGTTTTCAAAACGTTGAAGTGTATCAAACTTTTCGTCTGGCCAAAACTCGAGTTTTGATATCAAAACTCGAGTTTTCATTTAAACATGAAAACTTGGGTAAATTTGCGCCAAGACAAAACTGGAGGTTTTAGAAGAAAGCTGGCGAGTTTTCAAGACTCGAAAGTTCAAAGACTTTCTTCAAATCAAAACTCGAGTTTTGAAATCAAAACTCGAGTTTTCACTTTACTATGAAAACATTGTTAAAAACCAAAACAGGAGTTTTCATGGAAAACTGGAGGTTTTGGAAGCCGAGAAAATCCAAGAACCTTCATCGATCAAAACTCGAGTTTTGAAATCAAAACTCGAGTTTTCACTCTTGTGAAAACATTGTCCAAAACCAAAACTGGAGTTTTATTGAGAAACTGGAGGTTTTGAAAATGTGCCAAAGAGGCGAAAGCTTTCGCCAACTCAAAACTCGAGTTTTGCCTCAAAACTCGAGTTTTCACTTGTTGGTGAAAACTTGGAATATTTCAAGTTAATTTGAAAACCGGAGGTTTTCAAAATCTCAAAATGTAGGAGACTTTTCGTGAGTCCAAAACTCGAGTTTTAAATGAAAAGCTGGAGTTTTGACTTTCTCAAAAATATTGAGAAGTCTCGTGTAGTTAAAACTTGAGTTTTGAAAGAAAACTGGCGGTTTTGCTTTGATAAGAGAATTGGTTTCTTCTCGTAAGGTCAAAACTCGAGTTTTGAATCCAAAACTCGAGTTTTGCTTTGATGATAAGTTTTTTTAATTTACAAAGCAAAACTTTATCCTTTGCTTACAACTTGTTGGTAATCATCAAAACCTTTAGAGAACTAACACTTTTCAATCTCAAAAACTTTACTACAAACCGCATTGAAGAAGAAACAAAGTCTAGTCAAAATGTGTTGAAGATCATATTCGACGATGCCTCGAATAGCTACTGGGAGTAGCTGTTGCATCAAATCCTTCATCAATACAAGCCTTTTAAAATTTGAAGAATACCCCAAGGGAACTTTTGTGCCATGTAAACACTCATAAAAACTTCATTTCTCATCCTTAACAAAGTATGAGAAGCCGGGGGACAATAAGTTCTCTTCCCATATGGCCTTGGATGTAAGTCTTCGCGTATTCTCATTGCTTGCAAATCTAATCTTGCCTTCACACCATCCTTGGAACTACCTTGTATGTTGAGAAGCGTGCCAACAATACTATCATATAAGTTTTTCTCAACATGCATGACATCAATACAACGTCTCACATCAAGATTGCGCCAATATGGAAGATCGAAGAATACAGATCTCTTTTTCCATATATTTGTTTCTTTTCTACTCTTTGCAGTCTTACCGAAGATAACATTGATATTTTTCACCTTTTCATAAACTTGCTCCCTAGTCAATGCCACCGGAGCATCTTCATACTCTTGGCCACCAAAAAAGGCTTTCTTTAATCGATGATATGGGTGGCCCCGTCTAAGAAATCTCCTATGCCCAAGATAAACCATCTTTCTTCCATGTTGAAGTTGATGGTAGCATGTGCCTTCTTCACAAACCGAACATGCTTTATGGCCTTTTACACTATACCCTGACAAGTTCCCATATGCTGGGAAGTCGTTTATAGTACAGAATATCATGGCCCGTAATTTAAAAACCTTCTTCTTGAAAGAGTCAAAAACATCGACACCTTCTTCCCACAACTCCTTCAAGTCTTCGATCAAGGGCTCAAGGTAAACATCAATGTCATTTCTGGATTGTTTTGGTCCCAAAATCAACATAGACAGCATGATGTACTTTCGTTTCATGCATAACATAGGATATAAGTTGTAAACAATCAGGAGCACATGCCATGAACTATGTATGCTGCTAAGGCTTCCACAAGGATTCATGCCATCTGTACTAAGGGCAAGCCTAAGGTTCCCAGGTTCTTCGCCGAAGTTCGGAAATAAATGATCGATTTTCTTCCATTGAGAAGAATCGGCCGGATGTCGAAGCTTTCCATCAGAAATCCTCTCATCTGCATGCCATCTCAAATTTTTTGCATCATTTTCATTCACAAACAACCGCTTGAGCCTTGGTATGATTGGAAGATACCACAACACTTTTGCAGGCCCCTTTTTTGACTTGTACCTTGGAGTTTCACATATCAGACAATTCTACTTCTTTTCAAACTCTTTTCTATACAATATGGAATCATTCGGGCATACATGGATCTTTTTGTACTCCATCCCCAGTGGACAAAGTATTTTCTTAGCATCATAGTATTGATGCGGCAACACATTATCATCCGGAAGCATGTCTTTAAAAGACTCAAGCAATTCAGAAAAACTCTTGTCGCTCCATCCATGATGTGCCTTCAAGCTTACCAATTTCAATACAGCGTTCAACAATTGGTATTTTTTACACCCAGGGTATAGCGGGGTCTCTACATCACTGCAGATATTACAATGAATCCAAGAAGCAAAATAAATGCATGACGAGGAAATTAAATGCATCGCATGAAGGTCTTGTGGACTCACCTGTAGCATATAAATTCAAATGTGTTTGCTGAGTCTTTCTTCTCTGGCCACGAACATTGATGTTGGAGACAGCAAGAGCAACCTAAAAATACTTGTTGGTCAGTTGGGTAGGTCTAAAGTGCAAATATAATCTTCAAAATACAATATTCATTAACAACAGAGGAACCCATAAGAACATTTCATCGATTTCGTTAAACCCATGAAAAACCCAGAACGATAATGTAACATCGCAGCGCCTCACTCTCGATATTGTCCGCTTTGGGGCCTATCATCCCCTCACGCCTTTAAAACGCGTCAAGAGGGAGAGGTATCTAGACCTTTATAAAGGATCTTTCGTTCACCCCCCCAGCCGATGTGGGACATAACACTCTACCCACCTTTGGGCCTAGCGTCCTCGCTGGCACATCAGCCCACATCGACTTGAGCCTGGCTCTGATACCAATTGTAACATCCCAGCGCCTCACTCTCGATATTGTCCGCTTTGGGGCCCATCATCCCCTCACGCCTTTAAAACGCGTCAAGAGGGAGAGGTATCCAAAGCCTTATAAAGAATCTTTCGTTCACCTCCCCAGCCGATGTGGGACATAACACTCTCATCTGTAACATCTCAGGCGCTCGCTTGTGGATATTGTTCGCTTCGGCACACAAGGCCTCATGGTTTTGTTTTCGACTGGGCCTAGCCCATCAAACCGCGTCCACAAGGGAAAGGTCTCCACACCCTTATAAGACATGCTTTATTCACCTTTCCAGTTGATGTGGGACTTCACACTCCACCCCCTTATGTTAGTTCCCTATTAGTGTTTTGATGATGATTAAGGTTGAAATGAAATTATATTCGAGGAAGATAAGAAAAATAGCTTTAACTCAGTCAAAATCACGTTTTATCAGAAATAATACTTTGCTATCACATTAACTCTAGGTGATGTTGCAGCCTCGAGTTGATTGCTTAAAAATGCATCAACAAAATTTCATTTTGACTCGAGGCTGATAGAAGGACCTCGAGTCTGGGTCGTGACTCGAGTCTACCTAGTTGTAGCCTCGAGGCAATTATGTTGTTTGTTTGAAATGATTTCTTATAACGGAATCAATTAACTCGAGTCTAGCTTTAAGCTACCTCGAGGTTCAGTCCAGACTCGAGGCTGAGTCCCTTGTGCCTCGAGTCAAAATGTGTTATCACTTTCTCCTACTATCTTTATCGATGTACTGACTCGAGCCAAATCATTTGCAGCCTCGAGGCGAGTTCATATTTGAAATTTACTTCCTATCTATTCAATGGTTTAACTCGAGCCTCACCTATTTATGCCTAGAGTCTAAGACGTGACTCGAGCCAAGGAGATCTGTGCCTCGAGTTAAACATCATTTTCAAATATACATATTGTCTTTAACGCTGCAGGAACTCGAGGAAGAAAAAGTGATAACTCGAGGCAAGGTTGTCTCTGTTCTAGCAAATGGTATCTAAATTTTCATATCTCTTGTCATATGCTTATAGATTCATCATACCATTTTGCATTGATATTCTTAACCTGTTTTAACAAGTTTATTGGCAAGTTACAGATATCTAAACACCAATTATCTCTGGATTTTGAATAAAGCAGTTGATGTGTCAGAAGCATTTAATGCACTTACCTTTTCGAGACCAACAACCAACATACATACCTCTGCTATTTGAAAGATTTTTTTTAGTTACATTCTCTTTACTGCTACCAACGGTCATGAACACAGGAACAACAGAATATTTCGAATATATTATACAGAGTTTTTCGTTTCATCTCTAACAGACATATTACAGAGTCTCAACGGATATTTCTTCAAGCTTCTTCAACGGTCATTAAATGTAACATTTATAAATAGTCGAAGCATTGAAATCGCCAACTACCGAAACACTGTGCAATCAATTCGAGTTCAATATTTTTCGCTGTTTCAACTGTTTCATTAATCTGTACTTCAGTGTTTAATACTTTATCTACTCGTGAGGAGTTCATAAACATTTACTTTATTATCAGTTGAATCTTAAGGTTGAGGAACCTTAAGAGAGGGGTGTATCAATTACAACTTGTCGGGGGAGTGGAGTCGAAAGTGAGAGGATCATCCTTCGTTTGAGTGTGTAATTGTTCTTGAAAGATAGTGGAATCCCAGGTGTTCTGGGGACTGGACGTAGGTTAGTGATCTTGGATTGAACCAGTATAAACCGTCCTGTGTCTACTTCACTTCTCTGCTTCATTTCTCTGTTTCTGTTTTTACTTATCTTCGTGTGGGTTTGCAAAAAGAATTTGAGATCACCTATTCACCCCCCTCTTGGTGATATTCTATCTTCATTTGGTATCAAAACGTGGTTTCTCAGTTGGGCTTAACATCCCGAGATAGATCATGGAAGGAATATTACCTGACGGTGCTTCGATTAATCGTCCTCCAGGCTTCAATGGCGAACACCATTCATTCTGGAAAGCAAAATTCAGAGTGTTTGTGTTAGCTACCGAATACGGTCTCTGGCGAGTAATAGAAACTGGAGATTATGTTCCCACAAAGGTTGAAGGTGGCATCGCCATTCCCAAGACAGAAGACGAATTTGATGAAAATGACAAGAGAAACATCACTCTTAACAGTAAAGCTATTCTGATGTTACAAAGTGCTCTCAGTCAGAAGGAGTACTTTCGAATATGCAATTTGTCGACTGCAAAAGAAATGTGGAAGTCTCTGGAGGTAGCATATGAAGGAACCACCGGCATTAAAGAAAATCGTATTAGTACTCTGACTACTGAGTATGATCTTCTTCGAATGAAGACCGGAGAAACTATTGCTGAATTTCAACTTCGCTACACTCATCTTATCAATCAACTGGCGGCCTTGGGAAAAACATATGATCAACGTCCTCAAGTCAGAAAAATTCTCAACGTTTTAACAAAAGATTGGGAAGCAAAAGTCACAGCAATAGAGGAGACTCGTGGAGAATCAATGGTTTCAGTTGCTGCTTTATTCGGAAGCTTATCTGAATATGAAAGCAAACTAAAATTCAAGAAGGACCTGGACGAAGTCAACCCTACTCGGAGCAAAGGTATTGCTCTTAATGATGTGAAAGAAAAGGAAGACAATGACGAAGATGATGATGATGATGAGATGGGCTTGTTCGTGAGAAGATTCAAGAAGTTCTACAGAAAGGATCAAGGCTTCACTAATAGGTTCCAGAAAGGTGGTTCCAGTAACAGACGAGAATTCAAAGATAAAGATCAAGTCATTTGTTACGAATGTGAGAAGCCAGGACACTACAAGTCGGAATGTCCCCTGCTGAAAGATAATGGTAAAGAGAAGAAGAAAAGGTTCAACCACTTCAAGAAGAAGGCCTATGTATCAGCCATATGGGGTGATAGTTCCTCAGAAGAAGAAAGTGAAGAAGAAAAAGAAATTGCAAATATTTGTCTAGTAGCAGAGGAAGAACAACCGGATAATGACAAAGAGGTATATGAATCACAACCCACTTATGATGAATTATTTCATGAGTATAATGAAATAGAAGTTGAATTTGAAAAAGTGGTTGAGGAATGTATAACCTTGAAAAGGGAAAATATGACTCTTAAACTACAAGTTGAAAATCTTTGTTTTGGAAAGCTAGTCTGTGATGATTGCCTGGATTTAGAGAAAAAAAACTTATCTCTTACGAAAACACTTGAGAAATTCACTAAAGGGAGTGAAATGCTCAACGTTATTTTAAAAGCACAAAAATTTACAAACGACCGATCAGGCATTGGCTACAATCCCATTTTTGACAAAAAGAAAGGGAGAAAGAAAAGAGGAGGAAAGTCTTATTTAAACTATTTTCAAAAAACTGTTCATTCCTCAAATCCCTTTTCCCATTGTAGCTACTGTAATCGAAAAGGGCATAATACTTCATCATGTTTCCACAAGAAAGATAGAAGAGATAGACCAGTTGGCAACTATAAGTGGGTACCTAAGGGAACTTATGCTCCTAAGGCCCAAACTAACCCCAAAGGACCCAAGAAAAAATGGGTACCTAAAGATTAATCTTTTCTAATATGAAGATGTGTTTGAGAGCATCAAGGATTAACAAGTGGTATATTGACAGTGGATGCTCAAGACACATGACGGGGGATGCAGACAAGTTTGTTGCAATGAGATCAAAAGATGGTGGCAAGGTCACCTTTGGAGGGGATCAATCCGGAAAAATCATTGGGATTGGCAAGATCGGTGACAAGAGTGGGCCTCTAATTCAAGACGTGTATCTTGTTGAAGGTCTTTATCATAACCTCCTAAGTGTGAGTCAAAGTGCTGATAAGAACAACTGGATTATCTTTGACTCGAACGAATGTCTCATTGTCAACAAAGATGATCTCCCAATTGATAAAGGTAAACTTAAGGTATTATTTAAGGCTCCTAGAGAAGGTAATTGCTATACCTTAGATTTACCTAAGGTTAGTTCTGAAAAATGTTTTGTTAGCAACTTGGATGAAAGTTGGTTGTGGCAAAAGCGTTTGGCTCATGTGAACATGTTCCAACTAGACAAGTTGTTAAGAAAAGATTTAGTTGTTGGTTTACCCAAACTTCGTTTTAAAAATGACATGATTTGTGATTCATGCCAACGGGGTAAACAAACTAAATCATCTTTCAAAAACAAATCTGAAATTTCGACTGACCGGCCTCTTCAACTACTTCATATGGATTTAGTTGGACCTGCAAAGGTAAAGAGTCTTGGTGGTAATTTGTATACTCTGGTTATTGTAGATGATTTCTCTCGTTTCACTTGGACTATTTTCTTATCTTCCAAGGATAAAACATTTGATCTATTTGTTATATTTGCCAAAAAGGTGCAAAATGAGAAAGGTATTTGCATTACAGCCATTCGAACAGATCATGGAGGCGAATTCAACAATCAATCGTTTTGAGAATTTTGTGAAGCCCATGGAATTGATCGCAATTTCTCTGCTCCAAGAACACCACAACAGAATGGTGTGGTGGAGAGGAAAAATCGTGTGTTCACTGAGATGGCTCGTGCCATGCTAAATAAAAATCAAACATCACAAGTCTTCTGGGCAGATGCAATGAGCACGGCTAGCTATATCTCCAACAGAGCCTATCTTCGAAAGAAGCTCAATAAGACTCCTTATGAACTATACAAGGAAGGAAACCGAACTTGGCTCACCTTCATATTTTTGGCTGTAAGTGTTTTGTGCATAATAATGGTAAGGACAATTTAGGAAAATTTGATTCCAAATCCGATGAAGGTATTTTTCTTGGTTAATCTAATAGAAGTAAAGCATATAGAGTTTTTAACAAGCGTACACGTACAGTTGAGGAATCAATACATGTTGTGTTTTGTGAATCCAAATCTAATGTATCTGTGGATGATGATGAAGAAATTTCTGACAAAAACCAATTCTATTCAAAAACTACTCCTGCCTCACTTGAAAACTCAGAAAATTTCTTTGAAAGTGATTCTCAAAACATCTTTGAAAATTCTGATCAATCTCAACCTAGAGCCTGGAAGTTCATTAGGAATCATCCTTTGGACCAAGTAATAGGAGATATAAATCAAGGGGTAAGAACCAGAAAAAGTACCTTAAATGAGGTTACGTTTTTTCCTTTATATCTGAGATTGAGCACTCTAAGATTGATGAAGCCCTATCAGACAATGATTGGGTGATAGCAATGCAAGAGAAGCTACATCAGTTTGATAGAAATCAAGTTTGGGACTTGGTACCTAGGCCTAAAGACCATCCAGTCATCGGCACTAACTGGGTATTCAAAAACAAACGTGATGAATATGCAATTATAGTCCGTAACAAGGCTAGATTGGTTGCCAAAGGCTATAATCAGGAAGAAGGTATTGATTATGAGGAAACGTATGCTCCAATGGATAGATTGGAAGCTATACGCGTACTCTTAGCTTTTGCGTGTATCAAAGGATTTAAACTCTATCAAATGGATGTTAAGAGTGATTTTCTAAATGGTTTCATTCAGGAGGAAGTTTATGTTGAACAACCTCCCGGTTTCGAAAATAAACATCATCCATATCATGTTTTTCGTCTTAAGAAAGCCTTCTATGGTCTTAAACAAGCTCCTAGGGCTTGGTATGAACGTTTAAGTAAATTTCTTTTAGAACAAGACTTTGTTAGAGGAAAAGCAGATACAACATTGTTTATCAAAACCAATAAGCTTAATGAAATCCTAGTCCTACAAATATATGTAGATGACATAATATTTGGTGCTACTAATGATTCTCTTTGTGAAGAATTTTCCAAGAAGATGCAGGGAGAGTTCGAGATGTCAATGATGAGAGAGCTTAATTACTTTCTTGGATTACAAATCAAGCAACGAAAGGATGGAATATTCATCTCACAAACAAAGTACCTTAGAGACTTGCTCAAAAAGTTTGGATTGGAGCATTGTAATGGCGCATATACTCCAATGAGTTCAACGGCTTCTTTGGATGCCGATAAAGAAAAGGGCAAGGACTTCAACATAACTAAGTACAGAGGAATGATTGGATCTCTATTATACTTAACTGCTAGCAGACTAGACATTCAATTCAGTGTAGGAATGTGCGCAAGATTCCAATCAGCTCCAAAAGAATCACATGCCGAGCATGTTAAGAGGATCTTTCGATATCTTTCAGATACAAAGGAATTGGGTCTTTGGTTTCCAAAAGGTCAACAAGAATTCCTAGTTGCATATTCAGACTCTGACCATGCGGGCTATAAGACTGATAGAAAGAGTACGAGTGGTCAGTGTGAATTTCTCAGAGGTTCGCTTGTATCATGGTTTAACAAGAAGCAAACGACAGTAGCCGTATCCTCTACTGAAGCTGAATATGTAGCTACTTCGAGTTGCTATGCTCAAGTCTTGTGGCTCAACCAACAACTATCCGACTTGGGAATTCATCTGAAAGAGATCCCAATCCTCTGCGACAACACCAGTACAATAAGCTTGGCAAAGAATCCAGTTCAACATACAAGAACCAAACATATTGATGTAAGGCATCATTTTATTCGCGATCATGTTCAAAGAAAAGATGTCAAAGTAATGTTCATCCCTACACATCTTCAACTGGCCGACATCTTCACCAAGCCACTTGCAAAAGAACAGTTCAACTTTATCCGAAGAGAATTGGGAATGGTAAATCTCAATGAACTGTAAGTAATGTTAGTTCAATGAAATTACTTATGTTTTGATTATTAACAAAGACTAACTTTAGCATCGAAGTATCTAGCTAATATTGTTGCAGGCCTCTATTATGATACAAAAAAAACAAAGTTAATCAGAGAAGTCGTTACCTCGAACCAACCAAGGAGATGCCTCGAGTCTCTGTTCAAACCAAGCTTAGAGAAATTGAAACAAAGCAACGTGCCTCAAGTCTGAAGAGTAATCTCGAGTCTAAGTAAAGGCAGAGAGTTAGACAATTTGAGAAGGATTTTTGCCTCAAGCCACATATTTTACCTCGAGCTAAATGACAACCAGAAAGTTTGAAAAATGCAGAGCACTTTTTGCCTCGAGTGGGTAATGGGCACCTCGAGTCAAATTGAGATCCTCGCTATCCAGGTTAGTACATGTTCTTCATCACCTCGAGTTAGTAAGTGAAACCTCGAGATGGGTACCTCGAGGCAAACACACTAGCCTCGAGTTAAGTTTTAAATTCTGACTATATGTCTTCCTGTGTCGCTTCGTTCCTCATTTTTCCCGCGTCTCTTCATACGTCTCCTCATCTCTCTCTCTCTCTCGTATCTCTGTCCTTCATCTCTCTCTCCAAGAACCCTAACCCTAAATTTTCCTCAATGCCTCCCAAAACAAAAAATCCCTTGTCTCCGATGAAGCCTAAATCAAAACCGAAGACCCAGATTTTGTGATTTCTAAATCACCTTCCTCTCCTCGGTCAGAACGACCAAAGCGAACAAAAATGCCAACAAAGAGGTATCATTTGAAGAAGGAGATTCGAAGAAGCCAAAGAAAATGAAAATTGAGGAATCTCCTGTTGTTTCTCCAAAGAAATCCATCGAGAAGGAAGCATTTGTTGAAAAACACAAAGAAGTGGTGATCGTTGCTAGTCCAAGTGTGCCAAAGAAGAAAATGGTTGTCTCAGCTTATGATTTTCGAGGCACTTCCAAGAGCCACCCAGTCTCGGTCTCAGGATCAAAAGCTTCAAAGGATTCTGCTTCTGCGTTCAAGGCATCTATGTCTGCTTCCAAGGGCTCGGTTCACCAATCTGGGTCAAAGGTATTCGAAATACCATCTCTTGTCTCCATTTACCATGCTCCCACTTCTAACCCTCCAATAGATTTTATATGTGGTCCTATTCTATTCTGCTCTGAGGATGGAAAGAAATTTAGCAAAGATTATGCTCTCAGGACTTTCTGTGCTGTGGTATCTGTAGACCTAGCCAAATTGAAATCTGAGTGTAACCTAGATCCTATATCCATGGTTCAAAGATTATGCTTCATTTTTATCTATCCATGCTTCATGCAGCCCAACACTGGTAAAGTATTCTACTTTAATATGTCTGTCAATACTCTTTTGGATAAACACAATCACATAGCTGAAGAGAGAATTTTCACTTCCGTTAGAGGAAAGCGAATAGAGATTACTCCTGCTTATTTGAATAACTTATTGCAAATTTCAAATCCACCTCATGTTCCTCAGTTTCACTATGACAATGAACAAATCTTTCAAATCCTTCGTCCAGAGGAGACATTGAGTGAACCTGTTGGGTCTCTTAACTTCAATCCTGTTCACATGCCACCTATACATCGTGCCTTGTGGTATATCTACTTAAGGAACTTTGTACAGAAAGGCAAAAATTTTACTCATTTCACCCAACGTGATTATTCTATGTTTTCATCCATTGTGGCCAAAGTTCACCATAACCTTGGTCACTGGATTTTTAGTGAAATGAAGAAATATATCTTACACTCAAGGAACAACTCACCAATCCCATTTCCAAGCTTAGTGTCTATTATCTTATTCCATGAGCACATATGGTATTTGGAGAAAGATGAGGTGGCCAAGCAACCAGAAGAATTTGGCCAACATATTTTAAATTTAATGAAGATCAACTTTCAAGAAGGATCTGGACAATCTAAGGCCCCAGCACCTACTAGGTCAAGAGCTTCCAAACCAAGAACTCCTGGTCCACCTGCACAACCTGAAGCTGGCCCAGAACTGACCTCCCAACCTGGTCCTTTCTCTATGGGAGCTCATATCAAGGCAATTGTAGAAAAAGCCATCTCAGACAGCTTGGATCCACTCCACATATCTATGGCTGCTCAGAACTCTCTGTCTGTGAAATTGGAGTTTGAGATTGGGAAACTAGTTAAGGAAGTTACTACCGTACGTGAGAATCAAGAAGTGTTGGCTGAAGAAGTTGACAACTTCAATGGTCATCTGGTTGATCATGGATCCTCCATCACCAATTTGAACAACTCATTCTGGTCCCTTAGCAACAAAGTTGAAAAGCTTATTTCTCAGTGTCAGTCTGACTCTGCTTTTGGACTTTCCTCTCCTATCCCCAAACCATCTCCACCTTCTTCTCCTTCCCCATCCTTTACCTTCACCACTTCTCCAATCATCTCCACTCCTGTCATATCATCTCCTCCAGTTTCTGCCCCAACCACTGTACCTCTTCCTTCAACCACGTCTCCTGTGAAGATCACCTACTCTGGGTCCTCCACAGCAGAATTGTTTGGTGAGGATGACATAGACACCCTCATATCCACCTCTCCTATTCTCTCTATCCCTCCTATCCTCACCATTGTTCCATATTCTCCATTACCTTTTCCCATCTCTTCTCATCCCTTCTCTTCTCTGTTCCAAAAGCCTTCTCTATGATCCCCACTTTTTGATAGATGCCAAAGGGGGAGAAGTGAAGTAAAGAAGCCGAAGCCAAGAAAGGGATTCATGACTTATGTTTTAAGTGGTGTTATTTATTTTTGCTAATTGATAGTCATTTGTATCACTTTTTGCCTGCTGATGTTTTGTCTTGGACTTCTGGTGTTAATCTAACAATCTGTTCCGGTGTTCTCTTTTTAGTTAATCATTTGGTTTCAAGTGATTTTGTCTTCAATTATAGTGATATTTATTTTGGCTTCTTTCTCAAATCTTGTCATCATCAAAAAGGGGGAGAATGTTAGTTCCCTATTAGTGTTTTGATGATGATTAAGGTTGAAACAAAATTATATTCGAGGAAGATAAGAAAAATAGCTTTAACTCAGTCAAAATCACATTTTATCAGAAATAATACTCTGCTGTCACATTAACTCGAGGTGATGTTGCAGCCTCGAGTTGAATGCTTAAAAATGCATCAACAAAATTTCATTCTGACTGGAGGCTGATAGAAGTACCTCGAGTCTGGGTCGTGACTCGAGTCTACCTAGTTGTAGCCTCGAGGCAATTATGTTGTTCGTTTGAAATGATTTCTTATAACGGAATTAATTAACTCGAGTCTAGCTTTAAGCTACCTCGAGGTTTAGTCCAAACTCGAGGCTGAGTCCCTTGTGCCTCAAGTCAAAATGTGCTATCACTTTCTCCTATTGTCTTTATCGATGTACTGACTGGAGCCAAATCATTTGCAGCCTCGAGGCGAGTTCATATTTGAAATTTACTTCCTGTCTATTCAATGGTTTAACTCGAGCCTCACCTATTTATGCCTCGAGTCTAAGACGTGACTCGAGCCAAGGAGATCTGTGCCTCGAGTTAAACATCATTTTCAAATATACATATTGTCTTTAACGCTGCAGGAACTCGAGGCAGAAAAAGTGATAACTCGAGGTAAGGTTGTCTCTCTTCTAACGAATGGTATCTAAATTTTCATATCTCTTGTCATATGCTTATAGATTCATCATACCATTTTGCATTAACATTCTTAACCTGTTTTAACAAGTTTATTGGCAAGTTACAGATATCTAAACACAAATTATCTCTGGATTTTGAATAAAGCAGTTGATGTGTCAGAAGCATTTAATGCACTTACCTTTTCGAGACCAACAACCAACATACATACCTCTGCTATTTGAAAGATTTTTTTTAGTTACATTCTCTTTACTGCTACCAACGGTCATGAACATAGGAACAGCAGAATATTTCGAATATATTATACAGAGTTTTTCGTTTCATCTCTAACAGACATATTACAGAGTCTCAACGGATATTTCTTCAAGCTTCTTCAACGGTCATTAAATGTAACATCTATAAATAGTCGAAGCATTGAAATCGCCAACTACCGAAACACTGTGCAATCAATTCGAGTTCAATATTTTTCGCTGTTTCAACTGTTTCATTCATCTGTACTTCAGTGTTTAATACTGTATCTACTCGTGAGGAGTTCATAAACATTTACTTTATTATCAGTTGAATCTTAAGGTTGAGGAACCTTAAAAGAGGGTGTATCAATTACAACTTGTGAGGGGGAGTGGAGTCTGAAAGTGAGAGGATCATCCTTCGTTTACAAAGTGTGTAATTTTTCTTGAAAGATAGTGGAATCCCAGGTGTTCTGGGGACTGGATGTAGGTCAGTGATCTTGGACCGAACCAGTATAAACCGTCCTGTGTCTACTTCACTTCTCTGCTTCATTTCTCTGTTTCTGTTTTTACTTGTCTTCATGTGGGTTTGCAAAAAGAATTTAAGATAACCTATTCACCCCCCTCAAGGTGATATTCTATCTTCACCTTATGGCCCAGCGTCCTCGCTGTTACAACAACTCGAGCCCTGGCTCTGATACCATCTGTAACATCTCAGGCACTCGCTTGTGGATATTGTCCGCTTCCGCACACAAGGCCTCACGGTTTTGTTTTCGACTGGGCCTAGCCCATCAAAACGCATCCACAAGGGAAAGGTCTCCACACCCTTATAAGACATGCTTCGTTCACCTTTCCAGTTGATGTGAGACTTCACAGATAAGCAGGAAAATCATAAAGTTATATAACCGAAATACCTCTTACAGCTTGGTCTATAGACGTTTAGCTAATGAACCAGAAAGTGATTGTCGAGAGAACGGGACGTGAAGCAGCGATGAAGCAACACACAAACACTGGAGACAGAACCTGAGTAATCACATTCGGCGCGACAAGAGAAGTTCAGAGAAGGAAATTTAATTTTCCTCGCGACAGAGACATGTTTTATTAATTTTGGATTTTATTAATACCGGTTAATTATAAAATATCCGATCCTAAAGATAAGCATTTTATTAATTTAATTTTGAAGACCGAAGGTTTAAAAGACTCCGGTCCTAAAGTTTTACTATTCATTTAATTTTAAGACCGGAGTTTTATAAAACATCCGATCCTAAAAGTCAAATACTTTTTAAACCAGACACTTATAAAGTATCCGGTCCTAAAGGTCCTCATTTATTAACCAAACCAATAAAAAGAGGATTGGCTTTGGCGAGCGCAGCAGCAACTGAATGAATAAAATAAAGGAAAACTGGAGAATAAGCTTCTTTAATTACTAGAGAATATGAGCAAAAAAAAGACACAAGCTTTGTTCTTAATGCTTCATACATTACTGGAGAAAATGCACGTACACAAGAAAAAAAAAGAAAGAAAAACAAAATGAACATTATCAACGACAAGAATCTGACTAAACATCCTAAAGCTTTTGTTAGTTCTCTATGTGTTTTGATGATAACTGACAATTGTAAACACAAATTAAAATGAGTTTTTGATAAGTTGAAAAACTTACTGTCAAGTGAATACTCGAGTATTGGTTTCAATACTCAAGTATTGAGTTGACAGTGAATGGTGCATTTTCCGCTAAATGTTCAATACTCAAGTATTGGTGTTACAGAGAGCTTTCCAAGTTTTTCACTATAAGTCAATACTCAAGTATTGGTTTCAATACTCAAGTATTGATCTTACAGAAACTCTTTCGCTGAAATACAAAATTACCAATACTCAAGTATCCATATGGATACTCAAGTATTGGTCATACAGAAAGTCATTAAAGTATTCAACATGCGAATACTCGAGTATTGATTTGAATACTCGAGTATTGGGCAAATAGAAAGGTTTCAAAGTTTTTCACATGTTTATCAATACTCAAGTATTGATATGAATACTCAAGTATTGGAATGGCAGAGACTTCACAAGTATTGAAAATAGTTCAATACTCGAGTATTGGTATGATTACTCGAGTCTTGACCAGACAGAAAGTTTTTCTATTTCCAAGTGGTTTGAATACTCAAGTATTGATATGAATACTCAAGTATTGGAATGGCAGAGACTTCACAAGTATTGAAAATAGTTCAATACTCGAGTATTGGTGTGATTACTCGAGTATTGACCAGACAGAAAGTTTTGCTATTTCCAAGTAATTTGAATACTCAAGTATTAAATTGAATACTCAAGTATTGACTTGGAAAAGATTTCACAAAGTTTTTCAAACAGTTCAATACTCAAGTATTGAGTTGAATACTCGAGTATTGGGCACACAGAGAGCTTGACTCTTTTTCTAATATTTTGAAAACTCAAGTATTGATTTGAATAGTCAAGTATTGAAGTTCTGGACTTAAACTTATTTTCACATAAAAAGTTCAATACTCAAGTATTGGTTTCAATACTCGAGTATTGGTCCTACTCAAAGAAACTGTCCAAACGCTCAAATCATGTAGTGCCTTCTCTGGAAGACGAATACTCAAGTATTCATCTGAATACTCAAGTATTCACATTAGTGCACAGTGCAATACTCAAGTATTGAAGAACTCACTCGAGTATTGATTGCAGTTTTTGAAAATCAACTTGAGCGAAATTGTGAAATCCTATTTGTTTGATTCTAATACTTGTCATCATTATTCTCTGATATTCCCTGCTATGTTTAACCACTTTGTTAGTGAGTTTCAGCTTGTTTAAACGAGATTAAATGAAGACTTAAAGCAAAAAGCAAAAAGCTGTCAGAACATTAAATGCTAAACCAGAAAGTTGCATACTTTTGGGAAATCCTTCTGCACATGCTTACAAAGGATTAATGCCTACCTACCACATCTAGCAGCTGCTAGTCCAACAGATTTATTTACTAGAAGTCAACTCGAACTTTCGCCCATTTGGATTAAATGAAGATTAGAGAGAAGAAGACCAAAAGCGAACCGAGAACCTTGGTTAATGTCACCAACGGTTATATGAAGAATTACAACGGTCATTTAATGTCTTCTCAGTATAAATAGAAGAGCATTCAATCCCTCTCAACAACTAAGACCTCAGAAAGCGAAAATCATTAAAGCCTTCATCTACTCTTGAGTCTTTACGTACTAAGTATCTCGTTGATACAATCAATCTTCGGTGTTTATCATTATCCACTCTTAGAGAGAGTTTTTCATCTTGAATATCATTTATTGTAAAGAATCACAAGTCAGGGGACTTGGTGATTGGGTTCATTGATTACAACTTGTAAGGGGGAGTAAGTTCTAGTGAGAGAATTACTCTTGAGTGCAGAGTGTGTAATCAATTGTGATAGTGAAAAACCCAGAGAGTCTGGGGACTGGACGTAGGTCAAGAGATTGGACCGAACCAGGATAATTCTTTGTGTCTTGCTATTCTTCTCTACTCTATAGTCTACTCTGTTTTAGTTTCGAAAAACATAGCTTTTCTGGAAGAATTTTTAAAAATCCCCAATTCACCCCCCTCTTGGTGATTAAGCTCCACTTTCAGCTTATTATCCTCCAATGCCTTGGCGATATTGGCGTGAGCAGCATTAACTTCGCGCCGGAGGTCACGAATACTTTTCAATCTCTTACTGCTCATTTACAACATCCTCTACCTCAAATTTCAAGCACTAAATAGCTTTATCCACCATCCAATACATTCAAAAACCCAAAATGGACACAAGAAAATTGTTCAAAAAAATAAACAAATTTATTATTGAATTACACTGCGTAATGTATATTTACAAATGAATGAATTGTTCGAAATAATAATCAAATTTACAGAAGATTATTGTTGCTATAACATATATTTACAAATGAAATTAGGACTATAATTTTTGTTCTGACTTTAAGAGGTCATACAGATATTCACAAAACAAATTGTGTATGTGCTCCACTTCATCATCAGAAAAGGGATCAACACAGGCAAACCTTTGTAATATCAAAGATGTAAACTGAATTAACTTGGGTGCATATTTCATATGTAACATTAAGCCGTAAACCGAATTGACCATAATATGTAACATCAAATACATTTACCTTTGCAGTGAATTTAGTCCTTCCTTGTGTGATAATATCATATATGTGTTTCATAACTTACGGGCCACATGCGTTGGACCCCGTTGGTTGCCGACGGGTCTAAAAAGAACAAGAAATATATATAAGAGCATATATAGCTTATTGACCAAGTTCACAAGACAGTGTGCCAGTGTCCAAATATGTACTAACCTTTGGTGTGAGCCATTTAGGATCTTTGTCATCATATGTATGCTTTTTGTTTACCTTGCTTTGGAAGGTCCTCATGGCACTATCATCAAAATCACAAATTTATCAAGGGTTAAGGTGCAAAAATAGACATGTGATTTTCTCCGAGGAGCGCCCAGTAGCAAATGTCTTTTTTAGGTGCAAAAGTGACTATGTGGTTACAAATTAGGTGCAAAAATAGCGTTTGACCGTTAAGTTTGACTTTTTTCTTTTGGACGATGATGTGGCATTTCAAAGGTGCAAAAATAATTTTATGATCTTAAAAACATATTTCGGTATTGATTAGGTACTAAAAGGATACTGAAAAAAATATTTCTGGGTACTGACTGGTACTAAAAAGTATTTTCAGGATACTGATTGGTAAAAAAAAATATTTCTTAATTTTGAAAAATTATTTTAGGATCTTGAAAAAATATTTCAGGTATTGAGCGGTACTAAAAGGATACTGAAAAAAATATTTAAAATGCCACGTCATCGTCCAGTCAGCAAAAAAAGTCAAACTTAACGGTCAAAGTCAAACTTAACGGTCAAACGCTATTTTTGCACCTAATTTGTAATCACATAGTCACTTTTGCACCTAAAAAAGCATTTGCTACTGGGCGCCCCTCGGAGATAATCACATGTCTATTTTTGCACCTTAACCCATTTATCAATAATGTTCACTGAAAATTCATAGCAAAGATATCAGACAAGAAAATCAAAATGACATGCTTACTTGTTGATGGTCTGCTTCAACATAGGCCCTGGATCGCTGTGAGTGGAGTATAAGAAGATAACTGTATGCACATCCATGCACATGAGGACCAACTACTAGTGGTGGCTGAAAATTCACAGCAGTAAAGTACTCAGTGATATATGTAGCATAATTAAGTGAATTGCAGACAAGAATTGTGATATGCACCTTTGGTAGTATGGAAACAAGTACACCTTTCTTCTCACTTCACACAACCTCATTGATATGTACTGTTGTCTCTCCTCTAAGGTTGTTGTGCTTGCATACACTGGGCACAAGAATCCAAAATCATTGATTATGCCCTGTTGAACCAATTCTTGATGCATGAACCTACAATAATGACATCGATCAGGGAATTAGTATATATGTACATGTGTCTAAACGATGCATTTAAATTATGTACTCATAGAAGAAGATACTTACTTCATAAACATTTGAACAATTGCATTAGTAAGCTCTTTTCTAGGAAGTAGCAGGGACGTTAAATCTTCGGTGTCAACATAAACTGGTTGAGGATGAGGGAGGCCTACTACTTCATTGACATGCCACGATTTATCTTTAAAATATCCATTGGATACCATATCGGATATTTTTTGCTTGGCAGTTAACTTAGCAGTAGGGGATGAAGCTTGAGGAGGGGATGGAGATTGAGGAGGAGTAGAGACATGTACAAGCTTTATTGGCCAAGCGATGAAGGTTCCCTTGACATCACTCACAAGCTTTAGCTGATCAGTTGGGAGAGGGAGAGGTGCATCAATGATCACCTTTTCAACTGACACTTTGACTTTATCATCAGTCATTTGTTGGTAGTGTACAATTGATCCCAAGTTGTGGACAGTCCCTTTTGCAACTAATCGTCTATGAGGTTTTTCCACATACAGGTAACAAGGTTGCTCTGACTGTCCAACAATGCAACTCCCTTTAGTGCCCTGCTGCATAGGTGCAGGGGAATGTGCGAAGGGAACACTGGTCTCTGGACGAGAACTCAAAAGCAGCTTCAATTCATTCATTTCCTCCTACATCTTCCTCATCTGGGATTGAAACATTGCAGTCAATGAAGCTTCTTGAGCCGCTGCTTCCTCATTTATTTTGGCCACCGTTTGTTCCATCTCCTCCCGGGTAACCATACTTTGTTTGTGGCGTTTGGATTTACCAAAGTATTGCTTTAGGCCTACCAGTATTCCTCATAATATTCATGATTTATATTATATATATAATATAATATAATTTAAATTAGAGAATTTAAATCATGATATGATATTATATAGATTATATAATATAATTTAAATTAGAGAATTTAAATAATGATACTATATTATATATATTATATAATTTAATTTAAATTAGAGAATTTAAATCATGATTTATATTATATACATTATATAATATAATTTAAATTAGTTAATTTAAATCATGATATTATATTATATATATAATATAATATAATTTAAATTAGAGAATTTAAATCATGATTTATATTATATATATTATATAATATAATTTAAATCATGATACTATATTATATATATATTATATAATTTAATTTAAATTAGAGAATTTAAATCATGATACTATATTATATAATTTAATTTAAATTAGAGAATTTAAATCATGATATTATATTATATAATATAATATAAACTCAAAAATTTAATCATAATATTTTATTTTATAATTGTATGAATTAATATATGTTATGATTTACCTTTCAAATGTTGTTTGGGTATGGTGAACAATATTGCTCTAGAGTTTTACAAGTGTTGTAAATTTAAATATGGTCTATGTGCCATGCCTCTCTCTAAATATTCTTGATGTACATTCTCTTCTCATCTCACTCCCCTCGTATGTGAAACGAGGTTTCTCCTTATGTATTTTCTTTTATTAATTTAGAGAACTCCTCTCATTGGCTTGAGAGGATTTTAGGTTAAGTATGAGCCATATTGTGTCACAATTTTAATTATGTTTTGATTTGATCACTGCATGATTAGTTTAGAGTTTTAATTATGATTTGATAGAGATCTCTCATAATTAATTTAGGGTTTTAACTATGATTTGATTAAGATCATTCATAATTAATTTAGAGACTATATGATATACAATATTGATTGCATTTATATAAGTAGAATTAATAGGATTAATTAGATGATATTAGATAATACCCTCTAAATAAAATCTTAAGTCGTCATGCCGTCAATTAATGAATACTTGTCAAAACCTAGATCACCCATTTGTATGTTCCACCAAAGTGGATGCATTTGAGTTATCTTGGTGAGACAAGAGTGAGTAATGGTGATACTCAACATTCATTATTGTCTTGACTTAATGGGATTATCAAAACGGTTTTGGATCTCAAGGTATTAGATGGGATTAAACATGTCAGGTCATATGATGATCGAATCCCATAAAGATCTAAGAGTTATATGTGATGTAATTGGCAAAGGGATTGCCTACCTAAATAACTTGATTTTAAGCGTCCTGCCAAAGCGGACTTAAAATTAAGCCAAATATGGATCTTAGCCCACTAATTATAATGAGGGTTCTTAATTCAGTGGGAGATTATTAATTAAACTTTGCATATCTTTTAGTTGTAGAATCATGTAGACTAGCAATAGTAACAACGCAACACCATCAATGCGATCAGTCCTTGAGAAAGACCAACACGATGAGACAAACTTTCTTGACATGTTTGGGAACTTAAGCTTTGATCCCAAACACGAAAGAAAGGATTATCTCATCGATCAACCCATTCCTGACGAGCCTGCAGCTACTAATCCAAGAGCTCAGACTGATGCTTATACGAAGCATAAGGATAACTCTGTAGATGCAGGATGCCTGAATCCTGCCACTATGATTCCAGACCTCGATAGAGATCTCGAACATGTGGAGGCCTATGAGATGATTGATCATCCTATGGAAATATTCCAGCAACAGGCATGCAAGGCACGAGAGGTATGAGACCAAAGAGGCCTTATTCTCCTGCAAGATGGTTGAAGGTGCATCAGTTGGTCCTCATTGTTGAAAATGAAAGGCTACATTGATCACCTTAAGAGGCTTGGATTCCCCATGTCCCAGGAGTTAGCTACAGATATGATCTTAAACTCACTCCCAGGAAGTTATGATCATTTTGTCATGGATTACAACATGAACAACATGGAGGAATCAATTTCTGAACTGCATGGGATGCTTAAAACTGCTGAGCAGAGCCTTAAGAAGAGGCCCAACACTGTTTTTTCTGTTCAGAAAGGAAGGGAATGAAACGAAAAGGCCAAGAAGGCAAAACCTCCAAAGGATGGGGTCTGCTTCTTCTGCAATGAAATTGGTCATTGGAAGAGGAATTGCAAACTCTACATCGAAAATCTAGAAAAGAATAAGAAGGATAGCGGGGCTATCGCTTCAGGTATCTATGTCGTAGATATTCACCTTTCTACTTCCTCAACATGGGTATTAGATACCGCATGTGGTTCTCACATTTGTATAAATGTGCAGGGTCCAAAGGACAAGAGAAAATTGAATGGACATATCTCGTGACATAAACTACCAAAAGGATCAAGTCAAATGATTTGAATCGATCTACCTATGGCATTGTCGTCTAGGCCATATAAATGAGAAACACATTACGAAACTCCATCAAGATGGATTTCTAGACTCATTTGATTTCGAATCATTTGATACATGTACTTCTTGTTTATTGGGAAAGATGACAAAGACACCTTTCACTAGGCATAGTGAGAGCGCCACTGATTTATTGGGCCTCATACATACTGATGTGTGTGGACCAATGAATACATCCGCGAGGAGGTCATTTGTACTTCATTATTTTATAGACGATTTTAGTAGATAAGGGTATATCTATTTAAATGAAATATAAGTATGAATCTTTTGAAATGTTCAAAATATTGGAAAATGAAGTGCAAAACAAACTTGGCAAAACAATTAAGGCACTTCGATCTGATCGAGGTGGTGAATATTTGAGCCAAGATTTCATTGACCATCTTAGGAGTTGTGGGATCATCTCACAACTAACTCCTCCAGGAACACCTCAATGGAATGGTGTTTCTGAACGGAGGAATCGAACTCTATTAGATATGGTTCGATCTATGATTAGTCAAACAGATCTACCACCTTCCTTTTAGGGCCATGCCCTAGAAACAGTTGCATTCACACTAAGTCACGTTCCATCAAAGGCAGTTGAAAAGACACCATATGAGATATGGACTGGGAAGAAACCCAGCTTGTCATTTCTTAAAATTTGGGGATGTGAGGTTTACGTTAAACAGCAAGCCTCCGATGAATTATCATCGAGATCCTCAAAATGCCTTTTGTGGGGTATCCTAAGGAAACTAAAGGATACTATGTCTACAATCCTACCGATCACAAAATGTTTGTTATTCGGAATGGTGTCCTTTTGGAGAAAGAGTTCATCTCTAAAAGAACCAGTGGGAGTAAGGTGTACCTCGAAGAAGTTCGAGAGTCACAAGACAACATAGAACCACAGATGGAAAATGGAGAAGACTCACAACAAGTTGATGAGCCTACTCTAGTAACACAAGGCCCACGAAGGTTCGATAGAACACGGCCACAGCCTCAGAGATATGGATTTCTGATTACTGGAAGTCGTGATGTTTTGCTCATTGAACAGAATGAGCCAACTATCTATTGATAAGCTGTGGTGGGACCAAACTCCGAAAAATAGCTTAATGCCATGAAGTCTGAAATGCAATCCATGTATAACAATAAGGTATGGACCTTAGTCGATCCACCTCAAGGTGTAAAAACCGTTGGGTGCAAGTGGGTTTTCAAGGAGAAAACTGACATGAATGGCAAAATAAATGTCTTCAAGGCACGACTGGTTGCAAAAGGGTTCACTCAAACTCATGGTGTTGACTATGATGAAACCTTTTCCCCAGTTGCAATGGCCAAATCAATCAGAATCATTCTTGCCATTGCATCATATTATGATTATAAGATATGGCAGATGGACGTCAAAACAGCCTTCCTTAACGGAAAGCTGCTTGAGGATGTGTACATGACACAACCTAAGGGTTTTGTGCGTCCAGAGGACTCTGGTAAAGTATGTAAGGTTCAAAGATCCATTTATGGATTGAAGCAGGCATCTCGGAGCTGGAATCATCGTTTTGATGAAGTAGTAAAAGAGTTTGGATTCATTCAAAACATGGATGAACCTTGTGTTTACAAGAAGGTTAATGGGAGCACATTTGTATTTCTAGTGCTTTTTGTTGATGACATCCTACTCATTGGGAATGAAATTCCTACCTTGCAGAGTGTCAAGTCTTGGTTAGGAAAGTCTTTCTCAATGAAAGATTTAGGTGAAACCTCTTATATCCTAGGGATCAGAATCTATAGAGATAGATCCAAGAGGCTGATAGGCCTAAGTTAGAGCACATACATAGACAAGATACTGCATAGGTTCAGTATGCAGGATTCTAAAAGGGGTAACATGCACATGTCTCATGGCATTCATCTCAGTAAGGATCAGTGTCCTAACGCACAAGATCAAAGAGATCGCATGAGTAAGATACCATATGCCTCCGCCATTGGATCTATCATGTATGCCATGTTATGTACTTGACCAGATGTGTCATTTGCCTTGAGTATGACTAGCAGATATCAACAAGATCCCCGTGAGGGTCACTGGACTGCTGTCAAGAATATCTTAAAGTACTTAAGAAGAACTAAGGACTTATTCTTGGTTTATGGTGGTTTGGATGATGAGCTCTGTGTGATTGGTTACATAGATGCAAGTTTCCAAACTGACCAATATAATCTAAGATCGCAATCAGGATATGTATTCCTGTTGAATGGTGGTGTAGTAAGCTGGAAGTGTTCTAAGTAGAGCACTGTAGCTGATTCTGCAATAGAAGTTGAGTATATAGCAGCATCAGATGCAGCTAAGGAGGCCTTTTGGATTAGAAAGTTCATCAATGAACTTAGGGTGGTTCCCCATCTCAAATCCAATAGACTTGTTCTGTGACAATAGCAGCGCTATTGCACAAACCAAGGAGCCTAGGTCACATCAAAGGACCAAGCATGTACTCAAGCAATTCCATCTTATCAAAGAAATCAATAATAAAGGTGATATAAAAATATGCAAATTACTAGGAGAAGGCAATGATGCTGATCCTCTTACTAAGCCGCTTGCACAAGCGAAACATGAGCGTCATGTTAGGGCAATGAGAATTAGAGTAATTGATGATTGCACCTAGTGCAAGTGGGAGTCTGTTGGAAATTATGCCCTAGGGGCAATTCAACTCCATTAAGTTATCACTTCATTTGTATGTTTATAGCGATAACTGATCCTTGGATATATCTTATAGATTATCCTAAATGTCCTTGGTCGGTCATCTACGCGGGAGCGAAGATGAAATAAGACCAATATGACTTTGATGAGGTATGAAGATACGAATCAAAGTCATGGGCACTTGTAGGGGTACAAGGTGCTGGACCGACCCACTATGAGAAATCTACATGGATTAAGTCATAAGCTTTTCTCATGTATAACCGCGTCACGACGCGCTATGACCTGAGATCATCATGGATTCCTACATGATGAGTCGCTGCTCTTTGACCTCGTCAAAAGTCACCTTTGACTAGGTGATGATAAAGGCTTGGATCGGGATCAGTGGTTTTCATGCGGAGGAATGTGAATGGTCAAGATGGAATTTGTCCCTCACATTTGTAGTGAGATAATACTGGGCCCCTCGATGAGTAAGTCTAAGAAACGTATGGCCATACTACAATGGAAAGGAGTTTCCATTTCAATTATTAGACTACTCGAGAATCGAGAAAGTGATGGTCAAGAACAAGAAGTTGACATTATCCATGCCTCATCCTGGACCAAATTATCACGTGACAAAAGGGACGTGACATGGTTGTACTATAGGTTGTATCGTATTATCGATCCCCATATGAATTGGTAGTCGCAATGTCTTGCTAGAGGCTGCTTGCCACTTGTGGGCTGGTACGATATTAGCCCACTGCCAATCTCATGTGGGCCTGCAGGGTTGCACACAAGAATAGCCCAACACGAGCAAAAGTGTCCAGATTCATTGAATCTTAGATACGTCTAAGATTTAATGAATACTGAATTTAATCTAGGATATATATATATATATATTAAATTCGAAATTAATATATATTAATATTATTAACGGAGACTATAATATTATTATATAATATTTGTTTTGTATTTAATTTATTTGATAAATTAAATATCTAAAACAAATAGTGATATTGTATCTCTTTTAATTTTCGAATAAAGATATCATATATCTCTTTAATTTAAATTGAGATATAGTATCTCGATTTAATTAAATAGATAGATATCATTTCTCGGATTTAATTTATAGAGATAAATTAAATTAGAAGGCTTTTAATTTGAATTAAATAAATAGATTAGATTAGATCTATTAGATAGATTTAATTAATATTTTTTTAATCCAGATTCAAAATTCGAATTTCAGATCGCCTTTTAATACAGATTAATTAAATACGTTACATTAGATCTAACAGATAGATTTAATTAATATATTTTTAATCCATATTTGAAATTCAAAATTAATGAGGATTAATCTTGAATATAATACGCCGATCGGGTTTAGAATAACCTACGGGACATTAAGTCAGACGTATTAGAAAGCCGAGAGAAACCCTATAGCAAATTGAGAGTCGCGAGAAATTTGAAGGCGCTAGCACGATGCCGCGCCCGTATTCGAAGACTATTCGTGTGGATACCAGTAGAGGGAGGGGATTCGCAGAGTCTGCTCCTGGTGATCGAGTAGGTAGCCCACGTGTTCAGATCGAAAGAAATGCTCAGAATTTCGCATAGGTATGATTCAAACTCTTTAACCTTGATTTAAAACGCGGTTGAGCGATCCTCTTTGAGATTCATAAAAGTATTATAATTCCGCTGCGTGTACGGATCCTAAAATTGGAGATGGCTGATCAACTATCACAGAAGGATTGGATTCAGCTTTATCTTCCAATCTCTTCCGCTTGGCTGCTATAAATTCTTTTTCGACCTTTTCATATCCGCCACGAGAAGCCCTTTGCGGGCAATTATTCTTTCTCCCTATCTCCTATGCTTTTTCCCTTCTTTTCTGTGAATCAGAATTGAAAACAACTATTAATTATGAATTCCAGCCATCTCACTAACAGAAATTAGAGAACTACTGCTTGATATGAACCTCAAACACTAGTCAAATTAACTTCATCAAGTTTCAACATTTTATTTAAGGAAGATGTAGAATTGTAGAAGAAATTGGGAGAAACAGAGGAAAGGGAGTTGCAGAACTGCTGCCAACTCAGTCAATTCATTCATTCATCATAACTGGTTTCTACACATATTAGTCTAACCTCTTATATATAGTTAGAGGGTTGACTCTTGAGGCCCAATAACAGCTTGCACCGAAACCTTTACACAGTTAACATACAAACTAACTAATAGCAATGTCTAACCACTACCTACTATAATAGAACTAGCTAAGAATATAATAATGGTTTGACTTTTATGCCATTATTATTTCCCTAATTACCTACTTAGTATTTTACCTTTTCACGGTTTACATATCAGACTTGCATAGAACTAAGACATGCTCCTCTGATGCAGGACAAATGATGGAAATATATACTTCTATTCACACACCAAACCATCTAACTAACAGGATGAGATGAACACAATAACATTCACATATCCGCACAGGTTAATAAACAAACAAAAAGGACAAACAAAACTAAATATAAACTCACCAGAGCTTCAGGAGTGGTCCGCAGCTGAACAAATTGTTGCCAAGTTTGTTCATCAAAAAATGTTTACTTGTCCCAAGGATTATGGTCAGGCTGAACCTCGACAAAAATATAGTTGTTAGCTAGAAAGGTCTTAAACTTCCTCCACCGATCAGCACAATAAGACAATGTCTTGTCTTTCAACTTCTGACAGTCAGGGACAATGTATGTAAGCCGGATAGTGTCCCAAATAGGATCCTTTACTGTGCGAAGGTCCACATTTTTCCACTCATCTTTCAAGATGCTAACCTTGCTGCATGCTAGATAGCCGACAAAACTATTATATTTGTGTTTATTAGGACCGAGAGGTTCCAACTTTTCATCAAACTGAATCTCAAGCTTTGTTCCAGAAGTCCGACTTAGGGATACATCCATCATTCGTGTGCCACTTCTACCACGGCGTGCACGGCGGTTACGAGGCTCATTGTGAGATGAAGAGGGTTCGTTCTGACTCACACCAGTAACTAGCATTCCAGGAACATGACTAGAATCGTTTTTACGTTCATTTTCGAGACAGGAAGAGAGGAATGCTTGAGAAAATGAGAGAGTAACAGAGGCTAATGGTACGTGGGTGAGGAAGAGAGGTAATTCAACAGGAAGGGTTTCGCAACGTTAACAGAGGTTCTTTAGTGAGAGTAACAAAGGTTGTTAGTTCTCAATGTGTTTTGATGATTAATAACAATTGTAAACATGAGAGAATGTTTTTGTCAAAGATTGGTAAAGCATGTTGATTTCAATCCAAAAACATTCTGTCATCGCCAAACTCGAGCTTGGGTCTCCAAACTCGAGCTTGCCCCTTACAGAAAGTAAACCAAGCTATTTTGCATTTTATAAACTTGAGCTTGGTCCATAAACTTGAGCTTGAAGGTTTTCAAAAGTTTACTCATATACCGAGTAAGCTCGAGCTTGCACACTGTAAGCTTGAGCTTACGAAGGTTTGAGGATTTTATCAAGTTACTCAAATTGCAAACTCAAGCTTATTAGTTTTAAGCTCAAGCTTGCCTCTTCCGAGACTTTTCTCACTAAGTTTACAAATATGTAAACTCGAGCTTGAAGTTACAAGCTCGAGCTTACTCTCCGCGTAATCCTTTAAACTTGAGCTTATCATTTTTCTCGTAGAGTTTGTGAGTTTACAAAAGTTGTAAACTCGAGCTTGGCATCCCAAGCTCGAGCTTGCACCAGGCAGAAAGTTTTCAAGTTTTCCTTTCAAAGAGTAAACTCAAGTCTGGAGTTGCAAACTCAAGCTTGCGTCGTCGACGTAAACTTCTCAAAGATGTTAACATTTGTAACAAACTCGAGCTTGGGTCAGACAGAGCATTGTCATATTTTGAGCTTAGCAAACTCAAGTTTACACCTCTAAGCTCAAGCTTGCATTTTGTGAACTAAAATTATTTTTGACATGAATAGTGCCAAACTCGAGCTTACTCACTAATAAGCTCAAGCTTGCGTTTTTCCATTTTGGCTATCAAAATGATTTCAAACATGTTTCCCCGACAAATGCTAAACTCGAGCTTACACACTTACAATCTCGAGCTTGAGGCTTCCAGAGGCAAAACTCAAGTTTTAAATGAAGACCAAACTCGAGCTTGGTATAGTAAACTCGAGCTTGGAACTTCAGAACATATGAACGCATCTGGGTGTATTTTGTTCAGTTTGATTTATGCTTTAGCTTGATTCTGCGAATTGGTTGTATATGATTTATAAGATTCATATCAATATTTCCTAACCAAATTTAACCAGTTTGCTTATGAGATTTCAAGAGATCTAGGTTTGTTTTAAAGAAGACTTTAAGACAACAACTTGTGCAACTTGCAATATAATATTGTATCTCTCATCCAAAGCAATGGTTTACAACCTGGAAAGTAGGACAACCATTCTCCAAGAAAGAAAGCTAGCATCCAAATAGCTGGACAACATTATACAACTACCTCCACTAAACATAACAGCATGGGAACACATTCTTGAGGAGCCAAATTTCAAATATTCAAATCTGCAAGAACCATATTCAAACAGATTTGTTTACAACAGCTAGATTCATGAAGACACACTCACAACAGCTATAGTTTCGAATTAGATCAAGTCTCAACGGATCTACAACGTTCACAAGCTTCAATCCAGTATAAATACATGAAGATTTGAAGTCTGAAAGTAGAGAAGACATACACAGAAAACGCATACAAAGATCTCAGTCTTTTACTACTTATATTTCTCATTTTGTATCTTTGATACATTGTGCTTCAATGCTTATATTTATTCACTCTTTGAGAGAGTTCATTCTCTGTAAATCATTCTTTGTAAGAATCTCAAAGTTGTGGGACTTTGAGGTTGGGTTATCGATTACAACTTGTAAGGGGGAGTGTATCCTAGAGAGAGGATAATTTTCGAGTACAGAGTGTGTATCTGATTTGAGTGATAGTAGAAAAACCCAGAGAGTCTGGGGACTGGACGTAGGTCAAGAGTTAAGACCGAACAGTATAAATCTGCTGTGTCAAGCTCTTCTCCTCTAACTCTATTTACCTTGGTTAAGCATCTGTTGTGTGGGTGATCTGAAAAGAATTTTTAAAATCCCCAATTCACCCCCCTCTTGGTGATTTCCTTCACTTTCATTTGGTATCAGAGCAAGGTTATCTACATTAAGGATTAACATCCTAGATCAAAGATCCAATGGAAGGAATTCTACCCGATGGAGCTTCAATCAACAAACCTCCAGGTTTCAATGGAGAACATTACTCCTTCTGGAAGGCCAAGTTCAGAGTCTATGTAATGGCAATTGAGTATGGCCTATGGAGGGTGTTCGAGAGAGGAAACTATGAACCAAAGAACAACGAGAAGATGGTGTCGAACTCCTAAGCTAGAAGAAGAGTATGATGAGAATGACAGAAAGCAAGTCACTCTCAACATGAAAGCAATTCACATGCTGCAAAGTGCTCTAAGCCAAAAAGAGTATTTTCAAATTTGCACCTTGTCATCTGCTAAAGCTATGTGGGATGCTCTTGAGATAGCCCATGAAGGGACAAATTTGGAATCAAGGAAAATCGAGTAAACACTCTCATGACTGAATATGATTTATTTCGTATGAAGTCCGGAGAATCCATTAGTGAATTCCAGCTCGATTCACTCATCCGATCAACCAACTTGCTGCATTGGGAAAAGTCTATGACCAACCTTTGTTCAAGTGAGGAAAATACTAAATATCCTCGAAGGAATGGGAAGCTAAGGTCACGCAATCGAAGAAGCTCGCGGTGAATCAATGGCTTGATAGTAGCACTATTTGCGTCTTTCGAATATGAAGGAAAAATCAAATTCGAGAAAAGGGCTTGATGAGATTGATGGCAAGAATAAAGGAATTGCTCTCAAGACTGTCAAAGAGGTAAAATCGATGATGAAAATGAAGATAAAGATCTTGAGCTAGGCATGATGGTCCGAAAGTTCAAGAAATTCTACAAAAAGGACCAAGCCTACGAAAGTTTCACAAGAGTAGCTCTAGCACGAAACAAAGAAACCCATCATATGCTATGAATGTGAGAAGCCCGGTCACATCAAGTCCGAATGTCCACGGTGAAGAACAAAGATAAGAAATTCAATAAGTTCAAAAGAAGAGCTTATGTTTCATCTATATGGGGCGATAGTTCATCCGATGAAGATGAAGCTGAAGAAGAAGACAGAGCCAATATTTGTCTTGTAGCTCAAGAGGAGGATTCAAATAGTGAAGAGGTAAATAATTCTGACTCATCTTATGATGAACTTTCAGCTGAATATAATTCTCTTTTCATTGAATTTCGAAAAATTGCAAAAGAACTTCTGTCTTCAAAGAAGAAAATTAAATTGTTGGAAGAACAAGCTCAAACTGTTTCTTCTTCTGTTTCTCCTTGTGAAAACATTTCTGAAAAGATTTGCGGAAAAATTTCAGAAAAAGTTTGTGACAATTGCTGTACTTTAGAGAAAAGAAATTTGCATCTTACAAAAACTCTTGAGAAATTCACTAGAGGTAGTGAAATGCTCAATGTTATTTTAAAAAACAAAGGTTCACAAATGACAAGTCGGGAATTGGTTATAGACCGATTCATATAAACGAAAAGGGAAGAAGAAGGTTGGACAAAGATCTTATTTGAACTATTTTCAAAAAAAAGTCCACTCCTCTAATCCTTTTGCTCATTGCAACTATTGCAATCGTAAAGGTCATGCAACTTCTTCTTGTTTTCATAAAAAGGAAAGAAGAAATAAGCTTGTAGGTAATTATCAATGGGTGCCTAAGGGATCCTATAAGGTTCCTAAGACACAAACTAACCCAAAAGGACCGAAAAAAAAGGGTACCTAAGACTTGATATTCTATATCATGCAGGTTTGTCTTAGAGCATCAAAATCCAACAAATGGTTCATTGACAGTGGATGCTCAAGACATATGACAGGAGACGAATCTAAATTTGCCACAATTAAACCTAAGGATGGTGGCAAGGTAACATTTGGTGGGAATCAATCCGGAAGGATTGCTGGAATTGGAGAAGTTGGAAACAACGAAGGACCACAAATCAAGGATGTCTACCTTGTGGAAGGCTTATGTCACAACCTCCTTAGTGTGAGTCAAAGCACGAGATAGAGGTAACTTAGTTATCTTTAATTCTCGAAGAATGTTTAATTGTGAGCAAAGATGTTCTCTCCTTAGATAACATTAGAACTAAAGCTTTATTTAGAGCTCCTAGAGAAGGAAATTGTTATACTCTCAATCTCTCTAGTAATTCGCTTTTTCGAAAATTGTTTTGTTGGTAACTTGGATGAAAGTTGGCTTTGGCATAAACGATTAGCTCATGTTAATATGTTTCAACTTGACAAGTTACGAGAAAAAGGATCTGGTTATTGGTTTACCAAAATTACGGTTTAAAAACGACATGATCTCGTGATGCATGTCAAAAGGGTAAACAAACCAAGACTTCCTTCAAATCTAAAAATGAAATTTCAACTAATAGACCTCTTCAACTACTTCATATGGATTTAGTTGGACCAGCTAGAGTAAAGAGTCTTGGTGGCAATCTTTATACTTTGGTCATAGTTGATGATTTCTCTAGATTTGCATGTACCATATTTTTATCTTCAAAAGATGAAACATTTGATCAATTTGCTGTATTTGCCAAGAAGGTCCAAAACGAGAAAGGATTCTCTATTGCGGGGAATTCGTACAGATCATGGTGGAGAATTTGAAAATCATGCTTTTGGAGAATTCTCGTGATAATATGGGCATTGATCACAATTTCTCAGCCCCAAGAACTCCTCAACAAAATGGAGTTGTTGAAAGAAAGAATAGAGTTCTCACCGAGATGGCAAGGGCCATGTTAAATGAAAATCGAGACTTCTCAAGTGTTCGGGCTGATGCTATGAGCACCGCATGCTATATTTCAAATCGAGCATATCTCCGGAAGAAAGTTTGAACAAAACTCCCTATGAGTTGTACAAAGGAAGAAAACCCAACATAGCTCATTTGCACATCTTTGGATGCAAATGTTTCATCCACAACAATGGTAAGGACAACTTGGGTAAGTTTGATTCCAAGTCGGATGAAGGTATATTTTTGGGTTATTCAAATAGGAGTAAAGCTTATAGAGTCTTTAACACTAGAACACGTATTGTTGAAGAATCTATGCATGTTGTATTCTGTGAAACCAATCTAGACAAATCCTTGGATGATGATGATGATGTTTCTCCTATTTCAAATCAATCTGGTTCTGAAACATTTCCTACTTTAACAAATTATGAAAAAGCTTTGGAAAAGGAACCTGAATTTGAAAATCATTGTGAAAATGTTTGTGAAAACATTGATCAATACCAACCTAAATCATGGAGATACAGTAGGAGTCATCCTCTGGATCAAGTGATAGGTGATGTTAATCAAGGAGTTAGAACCAGAAAAAGCACCTTGAATGAAGTCACATTTTCTCGCATTCATTTCGAAAATTGAACCCTCTAAGATTGATGAAGCCCTTTCAGACAATGATTGGGTTATAGCAATGCAAGAGGAGTTACATCAATTTGAAAGAAATCAAGTTTGGGATTTGGTACCTAGGCCTAAAGACCATCCAGTCATTGGCACTAAATGGGTATTCAAAAACAAACGTGATGAATCTGCCATAATTGTTAGAAACAAGGCAAGGCTAGTTGCAAAAGGCTATAATCAAGAAGAAGGAATTGATTATGAAGAAACTTATGCTCCGAGTAGCAAGATTGGAAGCTATAAGAGTTCTTATAGCTTTTGCTTGTATTAAAGGATTCAAACTTTATCAAATGGATGTGAAATCTGCATTTTTAAATGGTTTTATTCAAGAGGAAGTTTATGTTGAACAACCTCCTGGTTTTCAAAATGATCATCATCCAGATCATGTTTATCGCCTCAAGAAAGCACTATATGGTCTTAAGCAAGCTCCTAGAGCTTGGTATGAGCGATTAAGCAAATTCCTTCTTGATCAAGGATTTGTCGAGGTAAAGCAGATACAACTCTCTTCATAAAGAACAATAAACTTAATGAAATTTTAATTGTTCAAATATATGTTGATGATATTATATTTGGTGCTTCTAACAATGCTTTGTGTGAAGAGTTTGCTAAGAACATGCAGGGAGAATTTGAGATGTCCATGATGGGAGAACTCAACTATTTCCTTGGTCTGCAAATTAAGCAAAAGAAAGATGGAATTTTTATTTCCCAGACCAAGTATCTCAATGATCTCTTAAAGAAGTTTGGGATGAATGAATGCAATGGAGCCGATACTCCAATGAGTTCAACCACTTTGCCTTGATGCTGATGAAGAAGGCAAGGACTTCAACATTACAAAGTATAGAGGAATGATTGCATCATTACTCTATCTCACAAACAAGCCGTCCCGACATCCAATTCGGTGTGGGGATGTGTGCAAGATTTCAATCTGCTCCCAAGGAGTCACATCGAGAATGTGAAAAGAATATTCAGATATCTTGCCGACACAAAGACTCTTGGTCTATGGTTTCCCAAAGGTCAACCCGAACATTTGGTGGCATATTCAGATTCAGATCATCTTGGATATAAGATCGATAGAAAAAGCACAAGTGGCCAATGTGAATTTCTTGGTGGTTCACTTGTTTCATGGTTCAAACAAGAAGCAAACCAAAGTGTTCTTTGTATCCTCTACTGAAGCTAAATATGTGGCTGCATCTAGTTGCTGTGCTCAAGTTCTTTGGCTCAAGCAACAAATATCTGACTTGGGAATCAACTTGAAGGAGGTCCCAATATTGTGTGACAACACAAGCACAATAAGCTTGGCTAAGAATCCAGTTCAACATACTCGAACCAAGCATATTGACGTGAGACATCATTTCATAAGGGATCATGTTCAGAAGAAAGATGTCAAGGTCATATTCATCCCAACACATCTCCAACTTGCTGACATCTTCACAAAGCCATTAGCAAAGGAACAATTTGTGTTCATAAGAATAGAATTGGGAATGATAAATCCCAATGAGTTGTAAGTAGCTCCTACTTAAATGTTAGTTATGTGTTTTATGATTACAATTTACTAACTTAAGCATCGGAGTATCTAGATGTATTTTATGCAGGGCATTTATAATGTTAAACAACTCTGACATGTTGCTGAAGTTTGCTGTCAAGAGAGGCAAACTCAAGCTTAGCAGTGTAAGCTCGAGCTCGAGGGAGTCAGAGAGAAAATGGAATTGTGGAGAAATCCAAACTCGAGCTTATAAGTGAGTGAACTCGAGTTTGCAGAGGAATTTCAAGAGTTCTCACATACACTCTTGAAGTCCAGGTTAGTACAAGTTTATGCAAACTCGAGCTTAGCTTCCTAAACTCGAGCTTGCCGCGCATTTTATATATGTAAAACCTGACTGTTCCTCTTCACTTCACACAACTCTCGAGCTTGCTCCTATTCTCTCTCAAAATCCTCTCATCTTCTTCGACAAAGCCCAGCGAAAATGGCCCCAGAACACTCTGCTTCTGCCAATGTCGCTGATTCGAAAACCCAATCCACTCAAACTCCTAACCCCGAACGCCCTACACGAACGAAAATGCTCCCTAAACGATTCAATACCGGGATAGACACCCAAATCCACGGAGTTACAAAGCAACTCATTCGACTCCTACCTCCGAACAAAAGGAATCGAAATTAGAGACAAACCGAGGCTCCCAAGAAACGACCAAATCCGGAAGAAGCAACCAAAGCAAAGGAAAAGGCAAAATTCCAGTGGCGATCGCAACCTACAAGTCCAAACGAAGCAAGAAGGCAACCTCTGGGACTGGTCAAGCAAGCACACAAGTTCCCTCAGAGTCTCAGCAACAAGAGGATCCTACTCCTCAGGTATCCAAGGAAACTCCTGCTTTGTATGATATTTACAATCATTCTACTACCAGAAGGATTTTCAAGTGAACCTATTCGATTGGAAGGAGAAAATGCCATCAAGTTTAAAGAAAAATTTGGCTCTAAAGTATTCTGTCCAATTGTTTCTGTTAATCTAGCTCAACTAAAGAATGAGTGCAATTTGGATCTCTTTCCATGGCTGAAACAATTTGAAAATCTGATTTCTATAAGTGCTTCTTACTGACCCCACTCTTGTCAAGGTATTCTACCATAGCATGTCTTACAATAATGTCTTTGGATAGTGATGGAAATTTAGTTGAGGAAAGGGTCACCACAACCATTAGAGGCAAACAGATTAACATTTCCCCTTCCTATCTAAATTCAATTCTGCAAATTTCCAATCCCCCATATTTAGCTTCATTAAACTACTCTGATAGGCAGATCTATGAACTTTTAAGACCCAATGAGCCTATTCCAGAGGGGTTAGAGATTCTCAATTTTGAACCTGGATCAATGAACCCTACTTTCAGGGCTATCTGGTACATCTACACCAAGAATCTCATACAGAAAGGAGGTAGCTTCACCCATTTCGCAAAGAAGGATTATCCTATCTTTGCTTCCATTATTGCCAAGGTACCTCATAATGTTGGGTACTGGATTTTTCAAGAAATGGTAAAATTTCGTTTTGCTTCCAGAAAGACTTCTCGAATTCCTTTTGCAAGCCTTATCTCTATCATCCTTTTTCATGAGAAAATTTGGTATATCCCTGCCAAAGAAAAACTAGAAAAACCTCAAGTGTTTGGAAGGCACATTTTGAACCTCATGAGAATCAATATGGATGAAGGTTCTGGTCAATCAAGGGCCCCACCTCTGTCAAGGCCAACCAGATCAAGAGCCACTCATTCCGAGTTCAAGAAGCTCAAAGTCGTCCTCCTCCTCCTCCATCACCTATGCCTTCGATTTGGATGCAAGGATCAAAGAAATAGTTGACAAAGCTATTTCGATTTATCGAGGAATCGAAGCGAAATGGAAAAATTGGTCTCGAAGTAAATCGGGTCATAACAATCAGTGGATACTTAGGAAGGTTTCAATATAGTCCAGGAAGAGCTGAAAGAAGGTCAGGCTGCACTGAGGAAGGAAGTAAAAGACATTAGTGGTCAGCTTGGAGATCATTCAGCAAGCATTTCTACTTTGCTGGTCACTATGATGAGTTTAAGTGACAAAATGGACCAAATATTGCAAAATCAGTCCATACCGCTTCAAGTTGGTTTGGGTGCATCTACTTGGTGAACCAAGTTCTACTTTGCCAAAAAAACAGCCTCTAAACCCGCCCCCACCCACCGAACCAAAGAACCTCCATTGAACCCGAGGCAAACACTCTCACCAATCGGCTGAACCTCCTCTCAACCAGACCATCCTTCAACCCCAGTTGCTCCACCCTTGTTTGCTGATGACAAAGGGGGAGAAGAAAAGAAGTGAAGAGAGGCAGGAGAGGCATCAACAACTTTTATGTTTCTTTTTGTCTTTGATCATTTCATTGTAGTCTTATTATTTGTACTGTATATTTGCTTTTGAAACTCTACTACTTTGCTATGATCATTTCCTTTTGATTAGTCTTTGTTTAGACTCTAATGAATGATTGAAATATCTACAGTTTATATGTTTAAGAATTGAATTGTGATTCCAGCTGTTAAACTCTGATATTTGCTTAATCTGGATCTTTCAAAAGATTATATCTGATTAATCTCTGTTAGTAAAAGTGCTTAACTATTCCTATGCTAAATCTGAGTTTATCAAATTGAATTTCAAAACTTCAGGTTTACAAATGTTTTTACCAAAATCACTTTTTCAATGCTCAAATTTCCTTTTTGAAAAGAAACAAATGTTTACAAATGTTGTCATCATCAAAAAGGGGGAGAATGTTAGTTCTCAATGTGTTTTGATGATTAATAACAATTGTAAACATGAGAGAATGTTTTTGTCAAAGATTGGTAAAGCATGTTGATTTCAATCCAAAAACATTCTGTCATCGCCAAACTCGAGCTTGGGTCTCCAAACTCGAGCTTGCCCCTTACAGAAAGTAAACCAAGCTATTTTGCATTTTATAAACTTGAGCTTGGTCCATAAACTTGAGCTTGAAGGTTTTCAAAAGTTTACTCATATACCGAGTAAGCTCGAGCTTGCACCGTAAGCTTGAGCTTACGAAGGTTTGAGGATTTTATCAAGTTACTCAAATTGCAAACTCAAGCTTATTAGTTTTAAGCTCAAGCTTGCCTCTTCCAGAGACTTTTCTCACTAAGTTTACAAATATGTAAACTCGAGCTTGAAGTTACAAGCTCGAGCTTACCTCTGGCAGAATCCTTTAAACTTGAGCTTATCATTTTTCTGTAGAGTTTGTGAGTTTACAAAAGTTGTAAACTCGAGCTTGGCATCCCAAGCTCGAGCTTGCACCAGGCAGAAAGTTTTCAAGTTTTCCTTTCAAAGAGTAAACTCAAGTCTGGAGTTGCAAACTCAAGCTTGCGTCTGACAGAAACTTCTCAAAGATGTTAACATTTGTAACAAACTCAAGCTTGCCCTTGCAAGCTCAAGCTTGGGTCAGACAGAGAGCATTGTCATATTTTGAGCTTAGCAAACTCAAGTTTACACCTCTAAGCTCAAGCTTGCATTTTGTGAACTAAAATTATTTTTGACATGAATAGTGCCAAACTCGAGCTTACTCACTAATAAGCTCAAGCTTGCGTTTTTCCATTTTGGCTCTCAAAATGATTTCAAACATGTTTCCCGACAAATGCTAAACTCGAGCTTACACACTTACAAGCTCGAGCTTGAGGCTTCCGAGGCAAAACTCAAGTTTTAAATGAAGACCAAACTCGAGCTTGGTATAGTAAACTCGAGCTTGGAACTTGAGAACATATGAACGCATCTCGGGTGTATTTTGTTCAGTTTGATTTATGCTTTAGCTTGATTCTCGCGAATTGGTTGTATATGATTTATAAGATTCATATCAATATTTCCTAACCAAATTTAACCGGTTGCTTATGAGATTTCAAGAGATCTAGGTTTGTTTTAAAGAAGACTTTAAGACAACAACTTGTGCAACTTGCAATATAATATTGTATCTCTCATCCAAAGCAATGGTTTACAACCTGGAAAGTAGGACAACCATTCTCCAAGAAAGAAAGCTAGCATCCAAACAGCTGGACAACATTATACAACTACCTTCACTAAACATAACAGCATGGGAACACATTCTTGAGGAGCCAAATTTCAAATATTCAAATCTGCAACAACCATATTCAAACAGATTTGTTCACAATAGCTAGATTCATGAAGACACACTCACAACAGCTATATTTTTGAATTAGATCAAGTCTCAACGGATCTACAACGTTCACAAGCTTCAATCCAGTATAAATACATGAAGATTTGAAGTCTGAAAGTAGAGAAGACATACACAGAAAACGCATACAAAGATCTCAGTCTTTTACTACTTATATTTCTCATTTTGTATCTTTGATACATTGTGCTTGAGTGCTTATATTTATTCACTCTTTGAGAGAGTTCATTCCGTAAATCATTCTTTGTAAGAATCTCAAAGTTGTGGGACTTTGAGGTTGGGTTATCGATTACAACTTGTAAGGGGGAGTGTATCCTAGAGAGAGGATAACTTTCGAGTACGAGTGTGTATCGATTTGAGTGATAGTAGAAAAACCCGGAGAGTCCGGGGATCGGACGTAGGTCAAGAGTTAAGACCGAACCAAGTATAAATCTTACATTTTCAAGCTCTTCTCCTCTAACTCCATTTACCTTGGTTAAGCATCGTTGTGTGGGTGATCTGAAAAGAATTTTTAAAATCCCCAATTCACCCCCCCTCTTGGTGATTTCCTTCACTTTCAAAGGTTTCGCGCGAAGAAAAATATATTTGACGCTTTAGTTTTAAGACTAGATGAAGTAAACGACGGTCTTAAAGGTTAATATTTAAGACCGTCCTTTATTAATAGCCGATCTTAAAAGTAATAAACTTTTTGTTTAAATTTTTTCAATATTTAGTACCGGGCACAATTTATGTCTGGTCTTAAAAATATAAACTTTAAGACCGTCTTTTATGTATATCCAGTCTTAAAAGTTTTAGAAATTTTTCTTTATTATTTTGGGCAGCAGAAAATATAAGTCGGCCTGTACGAGATTTCTCTATAATTGTAATTTGATTATTTCAATTTTTTAATAACATTTTTAAGATCGGTTATTTTGTTAACCGATATGAATAATATATTTAAGACCCATTAATAAATGATCTGGTCCAAGAAGTTCTTGATATTTACAAAACTTCCACCGGTCATACTTTTAAGATCGTTGCGTCAGTTCTCCAGTCTAAACGAGGCAGTCTTAAAGCCCTTTTTTGCACTAGTGATAGAGGTTACTTGGCGGCCAAATGGCGGTATTTTGTGAGGGAGCTAAGTTTCCCTCGCAAAAATCACCTTTTTTGCGAGGGAAACACGGTTCCCTCGCAAATTAACCAAAATTTGCGACGGAAATGATGTCCCTCGCAAATTCAGTCGCAAATATTGCATTTTCTTGTAGTGAGCGTAGTTTCTGGCATGAATCTGATAAAGTTGTTTCAAACCATTTGGTGTTTAAACTAAGGAAGAGTTGGTCTGTGTGGTTTAATCATAAGTCGCCGTGAAAGACGAGGAGACTTCCACTTGACTTAAACACCGACCTGGCCAATAGGTTTGACCAACTGTATTAAATTCCAAGCCATAGGGTTGCATTTGAGTCTATAATTGTATCAGAGGAATATTCGTTCGGGAAATATTTAATTTACCAGCTTATGCCTAGGCATTTTATATTAGTTACTCATTGTCCAAACATTAGTGCATGCCCATTCTGCATTACTCTGACTTGTAACACCGTATTCCTAGCACTAGTGCAAAAAAAGGCTTTAAGACCGGACAAAAGAGGCATCGTAAGACCGGACCCGCGACCGGTCTTGTTCCAGGCGGTATTAAAAGTCCACATTTAAGACCGGACTATAACCGGTCTTAAAGAAAATATTTCAGACCGGACATTTAAAACATCAGGTCTTAAGAGTCGAACTAAATATGGCTGACATATTTTTTGTTCGGTCTTAAAACTCAACTTTTAAGACCGAGCAAAAACTCGGCCGCTCTTAAAAGATCAAAATTATAAGACCGGACAAAACTATACCCGGTCGAAAAATAGCGGATTCTAAGACACGATGTCTAATTGTACGCGGTCTTAAAAGAGCCCGACTTTCAAGACTGGACAATAAAATGTCCGGTCTTAAAAATTGAATTTTAAGACCGGACGTATAAACACACCGGTATTAAAAAACAAACTTTTAAGACCGGCTTAGTATCAAATATGTACACATGACCTTTAAGACCGGACAAATGGATACATCCGGTCTTAACAGTTGAACATTTAAGACCGGCCTATTTATTACCGTTCTAAATTTTCCCGAATGATTTCCCTGTTCTGTTCTTCTTGATCAATATTCACAAATCCACAACCCAATCCAGCACGTAAAAGTCGATACTTTAAGAACAAGCTATGAACAATTATATGAATAAATTGAACTGGGGAAAATAATACAAATAATATTCACCATGAGTTATGTCGCTTCTTAAATTAATGAATATATTATGACTACAACACCTAAATTAATTTATACAATAAGATAACTTACTTACAATATAATCCAAATACAACAGTTACAAATACAACATATATACATGCCCAATATAATATTCACCATGCCTTCATCTGATTCCCACCAAACAACGTAACGTCGATCCTCTTTCATAACATGCCCCTTTGGATCCGATCCTGCCACAAAAATAAAACAAGAACAAATTAACCTCATAGTCAGTACATTGTTTAAGATCACATAGAAGGAATAATAATATAGTTAAAACCTTAAAGTTTTCAAAGAACATTGCATATGATGAATATTACCTTATGAATTATATTGACTCTTTTATAAAGCGATATCCTCCCATATCCCTTCTTGATGATCATTTCTTATGCCGGGTTCATTATCCGCTTCATCTTCTTCGTTCATTTCCGGTAGACCCCTTGAAAAAGGAGTACTCTCAGGAAGATCATAATTTGAATGACTTTCCTCATCAATATCAATGACCCTTTTTCCTTGGAGAGCTACAGACCACATTTTATTTTCTTGATAGGTGATATAGAACACTTGTTTCGCTGGTCCGCCATAATAAAAGGTTCATCACCAAAACTTCTACCGTTGACATCGACTAATGTAAATCCTAGCCGATCGATCCGAACACCATTATTGACATCAACCCACTTGCATTTGAAAATGGGAAATCTAATTTTAACATAGTCTACCTCCCAAATCTCTTCAATAACCCCATAATATGGCATGACTGCCAATAAAGGCCTCTTGACTTTCGAACTCGAGAAGTGCATAGATTCAGCCTCTAACATAACAGCATGATGTACTTTCGTTTCATGCATAACATTGGAGATAAGTTGTAAATAATAAGGAGCACAGGCCATGAACTATGTATGCTGCTAAGGCTTCCATATGGATTCATGCCATCCGTGCTAAGGGCAAGCCTAAGGTTCCTAGGTTCTTCGCCGAAGTTTGGAAATAAATGATCGATGTTCTTCCATTGAGAAGAATCGGCCGGATGTCGAAGCTTTCCATCAAAAATCCTCTCATCTGCATGCCACCTCAAATTCTTTGCATCATTTTCATTCGCAAACAACCGCTTGAACCTTGGTATGATTGGAAGATACCACAACACTTTTGCAGGCCCCTTGTTTGACTTGTACCTTGGTGTTTCACATATCGGAAAATTCTGCTTCTCTTCAAACTCTTTTCTATACAATACGCAATCATTTGGGCATGCATGGATCTTTTTGTACTCCATCCCTAGTGGACATAGTATTTTCTTAGCATCATAGTATCGATGCGGCAACACATTCTCATCCGGAAGCATGTCCTTAAAAGCCTCAAGCATTTGAGAAAAACTCTTGTCGCTCCATCCATGACGTGCCTTCAAGCTTACCAATTTCAATACGGCGTTCAACAATTGGTATTTTTTACAACCAGGGTATAGCGGGGTCTCGCATCATCTGAACATATTACCATATGCATGTGATTGATGAAAAGCCTCTTCTCCTACATCACGAATAATGTCATCTATGTGATCATCCATATCCGTGTCATTATCATCAAAGGCCACTTCCTCATGTTGAGACCCGCCACTTGGTATTTTTTCACCATGCCATACCCATACTGTATAAGTCTTACAAAATCCTTCACAAATTAAATGTGTGTAGATAACTTCAGGACTTAGTCGCCTATCATTCAAACATTTTACACAAGGGCAATAAAACTTCCCACTATCATCATGGGCATTTTGTTTAGCAAATTCTATAAATTTCCTCACCCCATTCCGATATTCAACACTCTCGTAACGCAGTTATCCAACCGTGATCCATAGTAGAATTCCTATTTATGACACAGATATAAAATAAGGAAACACCAAATTCATATTTAAGCTCAACGAAGAAACTTGCCCATTAAATTCATAACGAAGAAACACTTTTGGTCATAAATATCACAGTGAATCCAAGAAGAAAAATTAAAGCATGACGAGGAAATTAAATGCATCGCGTGAAATTAAATGTGGACTCACCTGTAGCATATAAATTCAAATGGTTTGCGGGGTCTTTCTTCTCCTGCCATGAACGTTGATGTTGCAGACAAGAGTAACCTAAAAACATTTGTTGGTCAGTTGGGTAGGTCAAAAGCGCAAATATAATCTTCAAAATACAATATTCATTAACAACAAGAGAAACCCACTAGAACATTTCATCGATTTCGTTCAACCCGAGAAAACCATAAAGTTATTTAACCGAAACACCTCTTACAGCTTGGTCGATAGACGTTTAACTAAGGAACCAGAAAGTGATTGTCGAGAGAGCAACGCGAAGCAGTCGACGAAGCAACACAAAAACACTGGAGACAGAACCTGAGTAATCACTTTCGGCGCGACAAGAGAAGTTCTGAGAGGGAAATTTGATATTTCGCGCGTCAGAGACATGTTTTAGTATTTTCTCTTTTATTAAGACCGGTTAATTATAAGATAGACGGTCCTAAATATATAATTACATTTTTAAGACCGGCCGTTTATAAAACGCCGGTCCTAATTTTTTATTATTCATTTACTTTTAAGACCGGATTTTATTAAACATCCGGTCCTAAAAGTCCTCATTTGTTTTTTTAAAAAAAGAGGATTGGCTTTGGCGAGCGCAGCAGCAACTCAATGAAACAAAAATTAAAGGAAAACTTGAGAATATGAACAAAAAAAGGACACAAGCTTAGTTCTTAATGCTTCATACATTACTGGAGAATATGCACGTACACAAGAAAAAATACAAAAAAAAACAAGCAGAAAATTATCAAAAACAAGAATCTGACTAAACATCCTTGGCGATATCGGCGTGAAAAGCATTAAATTCCCGCCGGATATCAGCAAGTTCCTGTCTTATTCGCATCGCCCGCAATGCATCATTAGAGGAGAGAGGAGAGGGGGTCGGCGGTAGGCGCCGGGGCCAACTGGTCGGAGAGGGGGAGCAGGAACCTCTTCATGATCTGAAGGGTGGTGGGGGGTGAGGCAATCTCTTCATCATCCGAAATAACAATGGGTCCAACGACCCGAGACTCCTCTGTCACAATAGAACGCACTCTTGATGGGGGAGGCGCACCGTATAACGATTTACGGAAGGCACGAGCATCAGAAGTAAGAGCACCCCTACGAGCGGTTGTTGTATCTAACCATGGTTTGAGCGGTTGGGGCGAGAGAGCCACGAAGTATGGAGTTACGAGATTGTGAGGAGTTACTAAGGACGAGAGAGGTATATATGTTTTGTTGAGTTACGAGGTATGAGGAGTTTAATAAGGACAGAGAGGTATGAGGTGTTAATAAATATGCGGTGTAAAAATTTATTTCAATTTTTTTCAATTAAATTGATTTTAAGACAGACCGTTTAAAATATATCCGGTCCTAAAAGTCTATTATTTATTTTTTCAATCAATTCAATTACTTTTAAGACCGACAGTTTGTCTTATATCCAGTAGTAATTTTTTTAAGAACGGATCTTTTACAATATCCGGTATTAAATGTTCTCCGAGTCGTCACTCTCTTTTCAAATGAATGATTCAGAATCTCTTCGACTTCTAGATAAACTTCCCAACTAGGCGTCTCCTCGTATTCTGAGGAACTATGCGTCTCCTCGTTATTGTTTTCGGTGTTTCACATTGTTCGGGCAGGGTTCTCTATTTAAACCCGATGTTACTTTACTTCCTTCACATTCATCCCCATCACTTCGAAACATCCACGAATGGCCGCTCCACCACCACGAGGTCCTCCACCACCACTGAGTCCTCCTCCTCCGTTGCCTCCGGAACCGACAATCTACCAATTGATTCAGCACATCCTGGGCCGCCTCGATCATATAGACCGACGATGCGGCCAGCTTTCTCAGGTCTATCACGCCATCAACGCAAAGCTGCAGGCGGTACTCGATACCCAGGACATTGAGTATCATCCTTCAGATGACGACCTCTCCGACAACTCCCTCCCCTCTGACAACGATGGGGGGGAGTAGATATTTCTTTTTCTTTTTCTGTTTTTTTTTTGTCTGTACTGCTGCTGCTGCTGCTCCTCACGGGGCAGCAGTAAAAAAAATATAAATTAAAGATCTTTTTGTTTCCATATTCGATCGCCATGTCCTTTTCATTATCTTCTTTCTTTTTCCGACAAAAAAGGAAACAAACAAAACATTGTCCTCGCGTAAATCAACATTAACAATTCTCACAATACAGTTAAGAACATACAAAAAACAAAAAAAGATCGGTTACCTTATTCGAATAAAAACAAACCAAATGACTATTCTTGTCAAGGTTGGACCGTCGTTGTCGTCGGTGTTACCTCGACCTGAGTTGAATATTTTCAGTTTCCTTTCAGTATCTTCCTTATTTTTCCGACAAAAAGAAAAGAGACAACGAAAAGGGAAACCGATAATGCTGCTCAACATCAAGAGAGGTAACATCGACGACAACAAGGACCTAACTTGAGCAGAACGTCAGAACCTCGGTTGTCTGAAAACCGAGTCAAAAACTATTAAGAGGAAACAAATATATAGACAGTCCGAATAGTTAAGCCATATTTTTTAAAAATATTTTTATGACTTAACTTCTAGGAGCGGAGATATAACAAAACTACAGTCTTAACAGTCTAGCGAATTTTTAGAAGACTTTTAAGACCAGACAAATTATTATGTCTGGTCCTAAACGTATAGCCATAATTTTTTTTATTAATTTAAACGTAGACTTTTAGGACCGGTCGTATAATAAAGCTGCGGTCCTAAAAGTCTAGCATATTTTTAGAAGACTTGGAAGACCGGACATAATCATTTGTCCGGTCTTAAACGTCTAGACATATTTTTGATAATAACACGTAGACTTTTAGGACCTAGGACAAAATATGAAAATTCGGTCCTAAAAGTCTAGCGAATTTTTAGAAGACTTTTAAGACGAGACAAATTATTACGTCCAATCCTAAAAGTATAGCCATAATTTTTTTTATTAATTTAAACGTAGACTTTTAGGACCGGTCGTAAATAAAGCTGCGGTCCTAAAAGTCTAGCATATTTTTAGAAGACTTGGAAGACCGGACATAATCATTTGTCCGGTCTTAAACGTCTAGACATATTTTTGATAATAACACGTAGACTTTTAGGACCGGACAAAATATGAAAATTCGGTCCTAAAAGTCTAGCGAATTTTTAGAAGACTTTTAAGACCAGGCAAATTATTACGTCCGGTCCTAAAAGTATAGCCATAATTTTTTTTATTAATTTAAACGTAGACTTTTAGGACTGGTCGTATAATAAAGATGCGGTCCTAAAAGTCTAGCATATTTTTAGAAGACTTTTAAGACTGGACAAATCATTACGTCCGGTCCTAAAAGTACAGCCATAATTTTTTAAAAAATTAACGAAGACTTTTAGCACCGCAGGTTTAATAACTATGCGGTCCTAAAGGTCTCGCCATATTTTTATGAATAAAGACTTTTCTCATTTACAAAATCATGTATCTCAAATTTCAAGCATAAATATCTAGAATGTATGAACGAATTTATTCTTGAATTACACAGTTTTATTTACAAATGAATGACTTGTTCGAAAAAGTAAACAAATTTACAGAAAATTATTTTTGCTACAACATATATTTACATCCACATTTAAGACTTAATTAGGCCATACAGATATTCACAAAACACATTGCGTATGTGCTCCACTTCATTATCAGGAAAGGGACCAGATCCTCTAAACATCTGTAACATCAAAGACAGAAACTGAATTAACTTGTGTGCATATTTCATTAAGCCGAAACTGAATTCAGCCATAATATGTAACATCAAATACATTTACCTTTGCTACAAATTTTGTCTTTCCTCCCCGATAACATCATACATGTGTTTTATGACGTATGAGCCACATAAGTTGGATTTGTTTTGGTTGCCGATGGGTCTAAAACGAACAAGAAATATAGGATAAGTGACAAGAAATATAGCATATATATATATAGCTTACTGACCAAGTTCACAAGGCAATATTTCAGTGTCCAAATATGTACTAACCTCTGGGGTGTACCAGTTAGGTTTAATAGTTGCCTGAGATCCACGCTTTAATCTTACCTTGACTTGGTAGGTCAACATGGCACTATCATCAAAATCACAAATTTATCAATAATGTTCTTGAATATGCAACGTAGAGATTTCGAGACAAGAGAATCAAAATGACATGCTTACTTGTTGACGGTCTCCTGCAATATAGGATCTGGGTTATTGTGAGTGGAGTATAAGAAGATAACTTTATGATCCTCCATGCACATGAGGACCAACTGCCAGTGGCGGCTGAAAATTCATAGCAGTAAAGTACTCAGAGATATATGTAGATGAATTAGGTGAATTGCATACAAGAATTGTGATATGTACCTGTGGAAGTATGGAAACACGTACACCTTTCTTCTCACTTCACACACCCTGGTTGACATGTATTCTTGTCTCAACTCCAAGGATGTTGTGCTTGCATAGACCGGGCACAAGAATCCAAAATCATTTATTCTGCCATGTTCAACCAATTCTTGATGCAAGAACATAAAATAATGACATCGATCAGGGAATTAGTATATATGTATGTGTGTCAAAAAGATGCAGTTAAATTATGTACTCATAGAATCGATACTTACTTCATAAACAGTTGAATGATTGCATTACTAATCTCCTGTCCAGGAATCAGCAGGGACATTACATCTATATTGTCAAGGTAAACATCTTCAGGATGAGGGACGCCTACTACTTCTTGGACAGGCCACGATTTATCTTTAAAATAATTTTTGTTTACCAAATCAGTTATTTTTTGCTTGGCAGTCAAATGAGCAGTAGGGGATGGAACTTGAGGAGGAGGGGATGTAGCTTGACGAGGGGATGGAACTTGAGGAGGAGGTTGCTCTGACTGCTATCCAACAATACAGCTCCCCCTAGTGCTCTGTTGCATAACCGCAGGAGAATGTGTGACGGAACACTACTACGGACGAGAGCTAAAAAGCGCCTCATCTCGATTCATTTCCTCCTTCATCCGGCTCATCCGGGATTGCCACATTGCTTCTTTAGCCGCCGCTTCCTCCTTCATCTGTTCCAACTGGGATTGAAGCATTGCTTCTTTATGTTTCATCTCCTCCCGGGTAACCATACTTTGTTTGTGGCATTTGGACTTACCAAAGTATTCCTTCAGGCCTACCCGTCCTCCAACACCCCTTGGGGCGTGATCCGGTTTTCCGGTCGCAACGGTCAGAACATCATTCCTCCCGTCCGACACAAAAGATCCCTCTGCTTCTTTCTTTTTAAGATCTTCCGTAAGATACGGATAACGAGAAGCTTAGTAATGAAACATGTTTAGTAACTAAAAAATAACAATAATGATACTTACAATTCTTTCAGCAACTACACGAGTTTGTTCACTCGTGTAGGTGCCGCTTGGCTTTTGCCGAATATGCAACCACAACTCCTCGCGACGTATAGGAGATGGCTGATCAACTATCGCAGAAGGATTGGATTCAGCTTCATCATCCAATCTCTTCCGCTTGGCCGCCATCAATTCTTTTTCGGCCATTTCATATCCACCGCGAGAAGCCCTATGCGGGCAATCATTCTTTCTCCCTATCTCCTGTGCTTTTGCCCTTCTTATCTATGAATCAGAATTGAAAAAAAAAACTATTAATTATGAATTCCAGCCATTGATGTCTAACAGAAATTAGAACACTTCTACTTCATATAAAGGTCAAACATTAGTCAAATTCACTTCATCAAGTTTCAACATTTTATTTAAGAAATATATATGTAGAATGGTAGAAGAAATTGGGAGAAACAGAGGAAAGGGAGTTGCAGAAATGCTGCCAACTAAGTCAATTCATTCATTCATCATAATTGGTTCCTACACATATTAGACTAACCTCTTATATATAGTTAGAGGCTTGACTCATAACAACTTACACCGAAACCATTACACAGTTAACATACTAACATCATAACAGCAATGTCTAACAACTACGTACTATAACAGAACTAAGACTATATAATTGAGACTTGACTCTTATGCCATTATTATTTCCTTAATTACCTTCTTAGTATTTTACCTTTTCAGGGTCTACATATCAGACTTGCATTGACAAAGGCAGGAAATGTATACTTCTATTAACTAAAAGGATTAGATGAACACAATAACAACATTCAAATATCCGCACAGGTTAATAAGCACACAAAAAGGAAAACAAAACTAAATATAAACTAATCAGAGCTTCAGGAGTGGTCCGCAGCTGAACAAATTGTTACCAAGTTTGTTCATCAATATATGTGTACTTTTCCCAAGGAAGTTCTTGAGGCGGAACCTCGGCAAAAATATAGGTGTTAGTGTAATACCCGGATTTTAGCAAATCTGGAAATTTCTGAGAGAAAGGAAATTAATGAATATTTTAATGAAGCAAATTCATGAGATAGAACTGTTATAGAAAATTGTTATAATTATAGAGTAAATTGTTAAAAAATTTACGAAAAAATCGATGAACGTAATGATGAAAATGAAATAAATGGTGATAAAAACAGTCTAAAAACATTATGATAAATACGAAAGATCATGAAAAATTATGGAATTATTGTCTATAATTATGAGAATTTAATAAATTATTTCGAGAGGAAATAACATGGAGAAAAGTTTAAAAAGCATTTCGAACCATAAGGCAACTTGATAGGGTAAACATTTTACATAGGATATAAAATGACAATGTCAAGTATAAAAGTTTGTAAGATAACAATATACTTTGTAAAATTAGTAAAGATAAATATATGAAGAAACCGATCCTAAAAAGATCACCAAACGAAGAAATTAGGTCCGATTAAGCCCTAACGAAGGCGAGGGTAAAACGGGAATTTTTGGTAAAAAATATTATATTTTTAAAAAATGGAAAAAAATTATGAAAAAAATAATTAAAACTGAATTTTAAAATGAGGGGGCGAAATTATTGGTATTTTTAATTAAAAAGAATTGTTTAAATAATTAAAATGATAATTAGAATAAAATAATAATATAATGCGGTGAGTCGCTTATAGGCGGGCCAGGGGAAAAGTTAGAAATAAATTCTACAGGTAAACCGAGAGGTAAAAGTATTTTCAGATGATCAAATTAAGAACAAGTGAATTTTTACACAAAGAAAGAATTTACCGGCGTTGTTTCCGCAACCGAAAAAACCCTAATTTCAAATAAGACGAAAAGTTGATCGGATAGAGTAGAGTCGGATAGGCAAAGTGAGAACCTATAGAAACAATTGCGTCTTTTTAAACACGGGATTAAGTTAGGCAACAACTGAACGTTTTACGATTCAGTGAATTGTTGTCCAGAAGTTGGTTTTATCGGAAGCGATTTTCGTAACCGGACGTGTTTGTCCGAATATCTTCCGACGCACCGGAGAATACCTGGATATGATCAAAAAGAGGATCCAAATATATAATATGAAAGAGGATGAAAAGACCTTCAAAGTTACACGCTCGCATTTTTGAGTTTCGCAAAATCGCGAAACGGACACCGATCGGGTAGCTTTATCGGACCGGAGGCCATAAAGCAAGAGCCATCATTGGATGACAACTCATTATTTGAATTTTTGGGCTCTTAGATGTCGACCAAGACCATGAATGGTCAAGATTCCATCTTACAAAACCCTAGATCTAATGGTTCAAAAACAAAGCAGAAAATTCCCGATACGTCCTGAATGTTTTCTATAAATAGCCCTCCCCTCTTCTTCATTTCTCACACCATTTCTTCTCTCTTCCTTGGCCGAAACTTAGAGTGAGAAGCTCTGCAAAAATTCTGCCTAGCTCCGAGTAAGTTCTTCTGTCCTTAGCTTTTAGTTTCCGTAGTTCTTTCGTAGTTATAGTAGAACTGTTGTTTTGATCTAGGAAGTTTGAATATATTCCTATACTTGTTTTTATGCCTCATTTCATTGAAAGATGCGACGAGGTAAAAACATAGTGGGGATAATTTTGAAATGGAATACGGTCAAAGTAACGAAGTTCTGGCGAAATTCCGCCAATTAGGGGTAGTAGGGGCAAAATGGTCTTTTTCACCTAAAATGCCTGATATGCTGCCAAATATTCATAAGTGTGTTATTATTCTGATTAGAATACTTCGACGTCAAACCGCTGTCGAAATTCCATCGTTCCATTTGTTTGCCGCCGTTGCGCATTGTTTATTTGTTTTTACGTACGGCCGTAAAAAAGTACGTTTTTAGCGGAAGAGCCGGATATCTACAACTAAGGTACGGACGCGTACTGTAACCCTAACTCTATGCTGCTCATATACTTTTGCGTTATAGATACGTTCATAGACTGAGGTTCTTTTGAGAATCGTCAGAGATACTACAGCTTTACCCACATATTATAGTATTGGTAATGCCGTTTGAGTTATTCCTAGCGCTGAGGACACGTTGTGGCGTGGCATTGGATATGTGCAGAACTAGTCGAGAGAGACTTTACATACTGCTTTGTGCTTATGTTCTGTCCATGTTATTGATCATACATCTGCTATTTGCTTTTGTGATGATATCGTATTGAAATGAATATCATTTGTACGTATCTTGTTTTATTTGAGCATAAGGTTAACCGTTACCGAGATCCATATGTGGAATGGATCTCGGTTTAGCATCAGTGCGGAGGACCAATCTTAGGCGATCGAGGCAAGCAACCGAAGTAGGCCATGACGTGTCTACGTTATTTATCGTTTCCTTTAGTTTCTTTAAAGAATTCTGGATAACTGTAATCCAATACTCTTACACTATGGTCCATATTTTTGAATGTAATGTAAATTACTTACTCGCTCCAATGCTCTACTCTGACTACACTGCTTGAAATATTTGGAAACGTTTTTTTAAAAAAATATTCCGCCGTTTTCAAATGGGATGTTACAGTTAGCTAGAAAGGTCTTAAACTTCCTCCACCGATCAGCACAATAAGATAATGTCTTCTCTTTCAACTTCGGACGTCGGGGACCGTATGTAAGCCGGATAGTGTCCCAAATAGGATCCTTTACTTTGTGAAGGTCCACACTTTTCCACTCATCTATCAAGATGCTAACCTTGCTGCGTGCAAGATAGCCAACAAAACTAGTATATTTGGATTTCTTGGGACCGAAAGGTTGCAACTTTTCATTAAACTGAATCTCCAGCTTTGAGGCAGAAGTCCGACTTAGGGTTACATCCTACATTCGTGTTCCTCTTCTACCACGACGTGCAGGGCGGTTATGAGGCTCATTGTGAGATGAAGAGGGTTCGTTCGGACTCACACCAGTCATAGCAGTAACTGGCGTTCCCGGAACAGGAGTAGAATCGTTTTCACCGTTCATTTTCGAGACATGAAGAGAGGTAATGCAACAGGAAGGGTTTCGTAACATAAACAGAGGTTCTTCAGTGATAGCAACAAAAGCTTTCGCGCGAAAAAATGTATATTTGGCGGTTCATATTCAAGACCGAATATAGAAACAGACGGTCTTAATAATTAACATTCAAGACCGGTAATATTAATCTCCGGTCTTAAAGGTAATTAATTTGTTATACGCACTCTTTTTCTATATTTTATACCGGCCGCATTTTATGTCCGGTCTTAAAAGAATTACTTTTAAGACCGGCTTTTATATATGATCGGTCTTAAAATTTTATTACCTTTATATTTAAATTTTTCCTTATTATTTTGGACCGCATAAAATATTAGTCCGGTTGTGTGAGATTTCTGCATAAAGTAATTGATATTTGAATATTTTTTAATAAAATTTTTAAGATCGGCTTGGTTTTTAACGGGTCTTAATAATATATTTAAGACCGAACAAAAAAGGCCGGTCTTAAAGGTTAACTTTTAAGACCGACTATTATTAAAAGCCGGTCTTAAAAGTAATAAAATTTTTGAATAATTGTTTTCAATATTTTGTACCGACCATACTTTACGTCCGGTCTTATAAGTATAACCTTTAAGACCGTTTTTATATATGTCCGGTCTTAAAGGTTTTAGACTTTATATTTAAATTTTTCTTGATTATTTTGGTCCGCATTAAATATAAGTTCTGGCCATTACGAGATTTCTCTATAAAATAATTGAAATTTTATTTACATTTTTAAGACCGGTTGGTTTTTTTTTCATCGGTCGAATAATATATTTAAGACCCATTAATAAAGGATCCGGTCCAAGAAGTTCTTGATATTTACAAAACTGTCACCGGTCATACAAAAGAAGTTCTTTATATTTACAAAACTGCCACCGGTCATACCTTTAAGACCGGTGCGACAAAAGTCTGGTCTAAATGAGGCGGTCTTAAAGCCCTTTTTTGCACTAGTGTAGATACTACGTGTCACCAGGCACAGTAAGTAGTATGAAATTTGGGGTGTTATAATAAATAAGTCATACAATTGGAATAAAGTGCACATGTATACAATGACAGGAAAATTTTCTTAAAACATGTGAATTCCAAATATAGATTCTGAATTTGTCTAACCATTGCGAAGTTTACGAGGATTGGTTTGGGATTAATTTCTTTTATAGAATCCCCTATATGTTCTTAATTTTTATTTTTATTTTTTAAAAAGATAATCACAATTAAACACGCAACAACTTCAGCTGATCAAAGCAATGACAACTAATGTTACTGAAAGTAATTAGATCTGTTTACAAAAATTTAATTTTAGAATATTGCCTTAGAACTTTATAGTGAAATTTAGCCATTTCAAAAGATCATTTTGAGATTCTCATATTTTAGTAGTCCTTATATGTCTTTCTCCCTTATTTAAATCCTTCAATGACTCATATTAACTTTTACTTTACAAAAATACATTATGTATGGCGAAGGTGCAAATTTAGCAATGAACAATTTTGCTATGAGTACCCATAAAAACTATCTATTTTCAGGTGTAAATGTAGACATAAGAAAATTATTTTTATATTTTACTTTCGTTACTTTTTGCACTGTGACTCCCACTAGTCTTCTCGCTCTATTATTTTAATTGGAAAATACCACTTAGATAGCATGAAAATAGTTTTATTTCAGTTATCCACTAAAAGATAATGAAATTTCAATGTATCCCTTGAATCAAAATGAAATTATGTTTTTTTAGTGAAAAGACAATAATGTCCTTACTTTATTTTTTTATAAGAGCATTTACAAGACAAATATGAGCATTTTCAAGATAAATAAATACATTTGCACGAAAAACATGTGAATGACCAATATTTTTTAACTCCCTGGTCATAACTATCCTAATTTCCTTTGGTGATGTTATTAAAAAAAGGATTAAGTACCAATTTTGCCCCTGAAGTACGCGCCCATGAGCAATTTTGCCCCTTAAGTTTTCAGCGACCGTTAGGGTTTTTAACGGAGGGGCAACATTGCTCCGTTTTGAGACTTCAGGGGCAACATTGCTACGCCGAAAACTTAAGGGGCAAAATTGCTCCTAGGCGCGAAATTGGTACTTAACCCTAAAAAAAAGAGTCTACACAAAGCATAATTACGGATGATTTGGTGATGCATCCCCCCCCCAAAAAAAAAAAAAACTGTTTTGACAATCATACCTAACTAGTTGATTGATTTAACCTAAAAATTATATAACTCACACATTATAAAACATATATTTAGGGAAGAATTCTATAATGCACTGAATATATATATATATATATATATATATATATATATATATATAGTTGTTGGCAAAAAATAGAGGAATATATATATATATATATATATATATGTGTGTGTGTGTGTGTGTGTGTATATATAGTTGAAAACAAAACTACCATTAAGAGACATGAAAAAATATTAATAAAATTATCATTATTTTAAGAACATACCTTTTACATTTTTTTTTTTCAAATGCACTTTAAAAACATTTTCCTTCAGGGAGTTTGTTTTCAAATATAATTAATTTACCTAAAACTTTTGGTAATAAAATAATAATAAGCGAAGTTTCTTTATGGAAATATATAAAATAAGCTACAATTTTGTCATAACATTTATTTTTGGGCTAATACAATGTTTGATCCTTATATTTACTCTCATTTTGGTTTTGATCAATTTAGTTTTAAACCATAGGTTTTGACCCTATATTTTCCCTCATTTTGGTCTTATTAAAGATCTCTCAGGAACTGTTGACCACAGAATCTCTAGAATTTCATTTGAAGTTTTGTTTGAGAAAATTAATTAATTACAATGTTTTAATGAAGAATTAATTAGCTTCGTATATACCATTAATTGATATATATATATATATATATATATATATATATATATATATATATATATATCATATTAATTTGGGAAATTTGACTATATAGTAATTGCATGAGATCCCCCCCCCCCCCCCCCCGGTTTTTTTTTTTTTTTTTTTTTTTTTCTCTCCTCTAATAATTCTCGTCCCATCTAAAGCCTTCCCTCAGCAATTAAAAATTCGATATTTTGGGTCAGACATCTCCCAAGAAAGGGGGAAAAAACAATTTGTGCGATAAACGGCAATCACAATTTCTCCTATTGCAAAAGTGCAATTACAATGTTTCCAAACAAAAATTAGCTTATTATATACTATTATAAGTCCACAAAGATATCCTAATTTCAGATTTGGTTATTAAATTTGGCTATATACTAATTAAAGCACATAACTCTAGACACAGGAAACACACAATACATGGTCAAAAAAATAAAAACACAATATTTAAGATCTCTCGTAAATCTTAAAAAAAAAAAAAAAAAAAAAAAAAGGTCTGCACATTACGTGTAAGGTTGTCAAATTCACGAGTTTAAGCAAACTCAAGATAGTTATTTAAAGCCATATCGTAGACTCTAATCATAAAACTGTAAGAGTTTACTTTTTTCAATAAATAATTATTAATAGTGTATAATTAAATAATTAAACTATAAAAAATGACACCATTTGATTCAAATATATTTTTAATTCAAATAATTCAAACTAAATCCATCAATATTCCTAAGTTATAACACTTAACAAAGAAATTTTGATAAAATTCATACATAAAGCCATTAAACATGATTAAATCAAGAAAGTTAGTGCGAGTTTAAGAGTGAGTTAACATGATTTTGGCACCAATTGTTGACAGTCAAGTAACTTTTTTTTTATCTTTTTAAAGCATACTGATTAGTTTGTTAAGTAAAGAAATATCATGTTAGCTAACCTCATTTTAATCTATATATGTACCATTGGAGTCTCTGTGTTGTTTGCCCCTTGATGAACAACATCTATTGGTTTGATTCCTTGTGTCGCAAGCTGAACAAAGAGATCAAACCCATTTTCAACACGTAAGTTAATTAAGTTGTTTGTAAATCATTGTTTTTTTACTTGAACAAATTGTATTAATGTCTTGTGCTTTTCATTGTAATGATAGTGCACTATAGACGTATTATATGATTGGTGGGAAGCACCAAACTAAAGTTACTACCACGAAGTAGTATCGGCCCAAAGTAAGTTGTTTAAATTCAAGTTCTTTAATTGACAATGATTTTATAATTGCCTTATTAATTTTTACCATTTTCTTTTGATGTATAGTGCCCTCACCAACCAGGGAAATCTGAGTGTGGGTACTACGTTATACTATATATGTATAACATCATTATTAGTGGATTATTTTAGATTTTGACTAGGTGATCATTCTTCATTCTCAAATTCTTTTGACTAGGTGATTTCAAATGATTATTTTGGATTATTAGTTATTTCATTAAGTTGATTGATTTATGTTAACTTCTTGAATTTACCCACAGGGTTTTGGTCATAAGGAACCCTGTACAATGGAAGATATTAATGTGATAAGAGACCTTTTGGCGGGACATCTTCTACAAGAGATAGAAGATGTATAGATATCAATAAACGGTTTTTTGTAACATAATATAGTGGTTTAGAAATACTTGTGGACAATCTTGATTATATTAACTTGTTCACATTCCTATATTATCCATGTTTAGAGAATTTTTGTACACATATAAGTTCTTATAATGAGATGTCACTCAGTTTTATTTATTCTCTGTTATGGGAATTGGTTGTTTTACTCAGTTTTCTCTGTTCTAGTTGTTTAAAAATGGTTGTGGACTGAAGAAAATTTCAATATCATTTTTAAAACAAACATTCCACATCTATTTTTGGAAAACAAACATTGTAAGTAAGACATACAACGTCTATTTTAAACAGACATTGTAAGTCAGATTTACGATGTATCTTTTCCAAAAACAAATATTATAAGTAGACTAACAACGTATGTTTAAAAATATAAGTCCATTTTAAAACTTTCAAAGACACTCACATACACTACCATTTGAAAACAGTCATCTTATGGTTTTAAAAATGGATGTTAAAAGTGTATTTTGTAGTACTGAGTAGGCTAATTAATGCAATTATGCTATTAATTAAGTTGGGCAATGTCATTAAGAGTATTTAAATTTTAAAAAATAAGTTTGGTGCAAAAAAAACTCAATTGGAATAAATAAGGAAAAAGTTGATTATGACTTCAAGAAATTGAGGCTCTAGGATCATATCTCCTCTCTATACTTTATGAGACTAATTATTTCCCTCTCAAATAGTCTTATTGAAAATCAAGTGTTTGTCTAAGATTCACAAGTATTGGAAAAGCTCTCTTAAGTCAAATCCAACATCTATTTTCAAAGAACCCATTCAATTTCTTGCAACAAGCTAGTAAAAATGATCTTTAAGACCCAATCTTATAATAACAATACTAGGTTAATAGGTAAATATCTTTCCTTTCAACAAACTATCTATTAAAACATGAATTTTAATACTAGTATGACTTTATCTAAGTTCTTTAAACAAGATAGTCTCTCTCAAGCATCATCTTATTCAACAAATCAACTAAGTGGTGATCGAGCACTTAAAGGTATTAAACATAGAAAAAATCAGCACAAAATACTTCATTAAATGTTAGAAAAGAGAGAATAGCAAAGTCTCAATCCATATAAAGGGTCAAAGTAATCCTAGAAGAGAAATTCTTAGCTACTCCTATCCAAATGTACAAAAGAAACTAAGCATAACAATTGAATACACCATAGAAAAAGAGAAAAGAGAAGAAAAACAAGGAAACCAAGGTAGAAGTCACAAAATCCCTCTTAAAACCACCACCCAAGCACCAAAACTCTCCAAATGCTCCTTTCCAAGGTGTCTCCTTGTGTGCCTCAACTTCCCATAGTGTAGAATGTCTATTTTTGGTACTTTTCTTAGGTTCATATAGCCTTTTGCAGCTTCACAAATAAAACTGAGTAGATGTACGTACTTTTCCATGACTTGTCTCAACTAGTTTTACAACTTTTTGTGGCTAGTGACACAGAGAGTCAATTTTTCTTCAGATTCTTTACTTGCTATGGCAAGTTTGCCACTTGCTGAGGCCAATGACACATAGAGTAGAATTCTTCTTGTTTTTCTTCTACTTGCTTTAGCATGTTCACAACTTGCCTCAGCAAGTTGTACATTTAATTATAACAATAATTATATTATTAAAAAACATACCAGTCCCTGTGGGCTCCTCCTAACTTGGATAAAACTCGCCAAGTCATTTGGGTCGATGCCATCTGGGATGCTCTTGATAAGCTGTTGCCACTAGTGCAAAAAAGAGCTTTAAGACCGCCTCATTTAGACCGGATTATAGAGAATCGAGTCTTAAAAGTATGACCGTGGCGGTTTAGTAAATATAAAGAAATTTTTGGACCGGATTATAAAGGATCCGGTCTTAAAAATATGACCGGTAGCACTTTCGTAAATATATAGAACACTTTTAAAACCGGATTATAAAAGATCCGGTCTTAAAAGTATGACCGGTGACAATTTCGTAAATATATAGAACACTTTTAAGACCGGACTATAAAATATGTGGTCTTAAAATTATGACCGGTGGCAATTTCGTAAATATCGTGAGAAGACGCTAATCAGAGATGAGTCCGAGAATGCGATGATTTATTCCTTCGCTTAATTGGAATTATATACAGATGCTAATAAGTAAATAATCTTTTGACCTAGGCAGTTCCTATAATCTAGGCAATCAGGAATATAATTACGAAATTCAAAAAACCATGATCTGCTAACTTAATTCCTAAAATCTCTCTAACAACTTAATTAAGATGATTACAATCAGGAATTTAATTACGAAATTCAAAAAACCATGATCTGCTAACTTAATTCCTAAAATCTCTCTAATAACTTAATTTAAAAGTGTTTAAAAAAAAGTATGACCGGTAATTTCGTAAATATATAAAACACTTTTAAGACCGGTTATTTCAAAAAACAGGTCTTAAAAGTATACTTTTAAGACCGATTGTTTCAAACAACCGGTCTTAAAAGTGTTAAAAAAAAGTATGACCAGTGGTAATTTCATAAATATATAAAACACTTTTAAGACCGGTTGTTTCAAAAAATAGGTCTTAAAAGTATACGTTTAAGAGCGATTGTTTCAAACAACCGGTCTTAAAAGTGTTAAAAAAAAGTATGACCGGTGGTAATTTCGTAAATATATAAAACACTTTTAAGACCGGTTGTTTCAAAAAACATGTCTTAAAAGTATACTTTTAAGACCGATTGTTTCAAACAACCGGTCTTAAAAGTGTTAAAAAAAAGTATGACCGGTGGCAATTTCGTAAATATATAGAACACTTTTAAGACCGCTTGTTTCAAAAAACCTGTAATACCCGGATTTTAGTAAATCGGAAGTTTTGAGATAAAGGAAATTAACGAATATTTTGATAAAGCAAAATCATGAGCTTAAAAATGTTATAGAAAATTGTTATAATTATAGAGTAAATTGTCAAAAAAGTTACGGGGAAAATCGATGAAGAATGACTAAAAATGATATAATGGTGATAAAAACAGTCTAAAAATATTATGATAAATATTGAAAGATCATGAAAAATTATGAGAAAAATATGGAAGTGTTATCCCTAATTATGAGAATTTAATAAATTATTTCAGAGGAAATAACATGAAGAAAAGTTTAAAAAGCATTTCGAGAACCATAAAGTAAACTGATGGAGTAAACATTTTTAATATTTTACATAGGATATAAAATGACAAAGTGTCGAGTATAAAAGTTTGTAAGATAACAATATACTGTAAAATTGGTAAAGATAAATATATGAAGAAACCTGATCCTAAAAAGATCACTAAACGAAGAAATTAGGCCGATTAAAGCCTTAACGGCGGGGGTAAAACGGGAATTTTTGGTAAAAAATATTATATTTTTAAAAAAATGGAAAAAATTATGAAAAAATAATTAAAACTGAATTTTAAAATGAGGGGGCCGAAATTATTGGTATTTTTAATTAAAAATAATTGTTTAAATAATTAAAATGGTAATTAGAATAAAATAATAATATAATGCGGTGAGTCGGCTTATAGCCAGGCCAGGGGGAAAAGTTAGAAATAAATTCTACAGTAAACCAGAGGTAAAAGTATTTTCAGACTGATCAAATTAAGTACAAGTGAAATTCTACACGAAGAAAGAATTTACAGACGTCGATTCCGCAACCGAAAACCCTAATTTCAAATAAGACGAAAAGTTGATCGATAGAGTGGAGTCGGATAGGCAAAGTGAGAACCTATAGAAACAATTGTGTATTTTCAAACACGGGATTAAGTTAGACAACAACTGGACGTTTTACGATTCGGCGAATTATTGTCCGGAAGTTGGTTCTATCGAAGCGATTTCCGTAACCGGACGCGTTTGTCCGAATATCTTCCGACGCATATAGGAGAATACCTGGATATGATCAAAAAGAGGATCAAAATAGATAATAAGAGAGAGGATGAAAAGATCTTCAAAGTTGCATGCCCGGATTTTTGAGTTTCGCGAAATCGCGCGAAACGGACACCGTCGGGTAGCTTTATCGGATCGGAGGCCATACGGAAGAGTCATCATTGGATGACAACTCATTCTTTGACTTTTTGGGCCCTAGATGTCGACCAAGACCATGGATGGCCAAGATTCCATCTTACAAAACCCTAGATCCAACGGCCGAATCATTTCGAAGACTTTTTGGAAATTCCCACCTTGTCCCTATTTTTCTCTATAAATAGCAAGCTCTCTTGCTCTCATTCTTCACACCAAAATTCAGATCCTAGAGAGAGGTTCTAGAGAGAGAAGCTCTGGAAAAATTGTGCCTTAGCTCCGAGTAAGTTCTTCTGTCCTTAGTTTTTAGTTTCCGTAGTTCTTTCGGTAGTTATAGTAGAACCGTTGTTTTGATCTAGGAAGTTTTAGAATTTGTTCCTATGCTTGTTTTTATGCCTCATTGCATTGAAAGATGCCCGACGAGGTAAAAACATAGTGGGGATAATTTTGAAATGGAATACGGTCAAAGTAACGAAGTTCCGGCGAAATTCCGCCAAATTAGGGGTAGAAGGGCAAAATGGTAATTTTTACCTAAAATGCCGATTATGATGTCAAATCACTAATGAAAGTGATATTACTTTGATAGGGCATCGAAACTCGATTTGCTGCCGTTACTGTTGCCCGACGTGCATTGTCGAACATTTCACGTTTTTCCGTAAAAGTTCCGTTGTACCGCCAAAAAGGTACGTTCGCGTCTTCGTAACACTAACTCGATGGTTATTGTATGATTATATATGTTTGTTGTGTTCTGTTTGTTGTTGTAGCATACGTGGTTATGTTATATACACGGTTATGTCACATACGTGGTTATGTCACATACGAGGTTATTATTGTTGTATCATACGTGGTTATGTTACATACGTGGTTATTATATATCTTACATACGTGGTTATGTATCTTTAATCATACATCTGTTGTGGACCGTAGTATTGATTCTTTGTTGTCGTGTATATGTAGTCGTATTTAAGCATGAGGTTAACGTTACCGAGATCCAAATTGTAATTGGATCTCGCTCTTATCATAGCGTCGGGTTCGGAAGAACCGAGGACCGAGGAGAAAGCGAGTAGGCCGTACGAGTCCCGATCAAGACTTTCTTCGGGTGTTATTCATTTTGAAAACTCTCGGTCAATGTACCGCTTCAGAATCAGCCGGACTTACGGCAATTTGAATAAATGTATCGTTACTCAATTGCTCCGATGCTCTACTCTGATGAAAAAAAAATATACTGCTTTTGAAAATGGGATGTTACAAAACCGGTCTTAAAAGTGTAAAAAAGAAAAGAAAAAAAAAGCTAAATTCGCTAAACTTGTTAAGTCCGAGAGTCTACTTTGTCTTCTTGGTGATATAACATTTACTTAGTTATATATTCAAAGAGTGTCCCAAGAGCCTCACGGGTTAAATCCTCAGCAAGAATGCTATCCTCTTCCTCTAACCTACTCGCAATCTTTGTAAGTCATCCCAAGAGCCACACAATCAAATCTTTAGCAACGTTGGCGGTGAGATGCTTCGAGGGTTTTGCGATGGCGTCGATTCCAATCCTCAGCAACAGCGAAAGCGTACTACTTCGAGGATTTTGGATGACGGCGGTTCCTTCCTCTTCGATCTATGGCTCTTCCCACGCTGTCTTCGCACAGATCCAGCTTAAAATCAAGCCCAGATCTCTTCTTGCGTAAGTCTATTTATTCCTACCTTGACCACTCCTGCTCAGATCTGGACTTCGATTTTGGTTGCTTGAAGTTTTGCTAGTACCGACAAGAGGATCCGCTCAGATTTGATTTCTTTAAGCTTGTGATTTTTTTATAGATCTGGACTTCAATTTCACCTCTGATTTAATATTGATTTAAATTTGATTTCCATGGTGAATGATTTCTGTTTCTTGTTATTTTTTCTTATTTCTGAAGTTTGTAATCTTCTTTTTTTGTTTTTCTTGTTGTTGTTGCTTCCAATCTTTTCTTGGTTCTTCGTCGCTAATGGACATTCAAAATGTTGCCAGATCTGGTGATTTGGGACCAATTGTTTCATTTGGGGTTTTTTTTTATTCTGAAACATTTTTAAGACCGGATATTTCAAAAGTTTGGTCTAGAAACGATTTTTTTTAAGACCGGTCGTTCATCCGGTCTTAGTAACATATTTTTAATACTGCCTGGAACGAGACTGATTCCAGATCCGGTCTTACGAAGCGTTTTTTATCCGGTCTTAAAAGGCTTTTTTGTACTAGTGTGCGAGTAATTTTCCCATCTCCATTTATCTTGTTGTAAAGACGACCTCTCCAGTTCTTCCAACTGTCCCCTATCTTTAGCAGTGAGTACCTCTTTATGTTGCCTCAAACTTTAAACTTATCTTTGTGTCATAATTTAATTATTATTTATTTATTTATTTCTAAATAAATAAATAATCGATTATAAATATTTACGTGTTAAATATAATTAAACAAAATAACTTACCTACACATTTTCTTCAAACGTCATGTCCTTTTCCCCCTTCGGAACATGCTTCCAACTTTGGAAGTAGAGGGGGAATCGTGCCCAATTCCCACCCAGCTGCATCAGGTAGCGGTTGAACAATTGACCACCATTGTCGATCGGCAGATCCGTGTGCTCATTCCAGCCGACTACGACTTAATGGCCCTTTAACTGATTCACCCTGGAAAATCCAGCATCCTCCTGCTGACGTTCCCCTGCGGATCTACACAATTCTAAAAACAATTTTGTATTACATTTAAATATAATTTAATTAACCTAAGGAATTTAAACTTAAATGTTGTAACAAAATAATTACATTTACCTTCGATATCCACCTCAAATCTGGTGGAATGTGTTAGTTCTCAATGTGTTTTGATGATTAATAACAATTGTAAACATGAGAGAATGTTTTTCTTTTAAACATTGATAAAACTTGTTGATCTAGTTTCAAAAACATTCTGTCAGTTCCAAACTCGAGCTTGGCTATCCAAACTCGAGCTTGCCCTTTACAGAAAGCAAACCAAGCTATTTTGCTTTTTCTAAACTTGAGCTTGGTTCACAAACTTGAGCTTATCATTTTCAATGTAAAGTTTGTATTTTTACAAAGAGTTTACAGAACATGTAAACTCGAGTTTGGCCTTTAAAACTCGAGCTTGCATCAGACATAAAGCTTTCATGTTTTTCCTTCAAAGAGTAAACTCAAGCTTGGTGATGTAAACTCAAGCTTAGGTTTGACAGAAGCTATTCAAGTTTTCAAATATTTTTATCCAAACTCGAGCTTGCCTTTGCAAACTCAAGTTTGGGTCAGACATAGAGCATTGTCATATTTTGAGCTTAGCAAACTCAAGTTTACATCTCTAAGCTCAAGCTTGCACTTTGGGAATCAAAATTATTTTTGACATGAATAGTGTCAAAACTCGAGCCTGCTCACTAATAGACTCGAGCTTGCCATTTTCCATTTTGGCTCTCAAAATGATTTCAAACTTGTTTCCCCGAAAAAAGCCCAAACTCGAGCCTACTCACTTATAAGCTCGAGCTTGAGACTTCCAGAAGCAAAACCCAAGTTTTAAATGAAGACCAAACTCAAGCTTGGAGCTTCTGCACAGATGAACGCATCTGAGTATACTTTGCTCAGTTTGATTTCTACTTAAGCTTGATTCTGCGAAATAGTTGCTTATGATTTAAATGATTCATATCAATATTTCTAACCATATTTAACCAGTTTGCTTATGAGATTTCAAAAGACCTAAGATTTGTTTTAGGAAACATTAAAGCATTCAAGAAGAAAGATGATCAATCAATGCTTAATTACAGATAAGCTATTAATGATCAAGATTTCCGTCAATCTGTGTAAACGCCTTAATATCAATTGGAGATATCCCATTCTGCCAAGATTGGTGCAATCAATTGAAAGCTCTCAACGGACAAATTCAAATATTCAATTCGAAATACGCTACAATGCCTATATTCATCGACATGAACCCAACACTAGTATTTTTGAATTGATTCAAGTTTGAACGGATGTTTAACGGTCACAAGCTTCAATCCAGTATAAATACATGAAGGTTTGAAGTCTACACGCAGAGAAGACATACACAGAAAAACGCATACAAGCATATCAGTCTTTTACTGCTTAATTCGCATCTTGTATCTTTGATACATTGTACTTCGATAATCATCTTTATTCACTCTTAGAGAGAGTTCATTTACGTAATTCATTCATTGTAAGAATCTCAAAGTTGTGGGACTTTGAGGTTGGGTTTTCAGATTACAACTTGTAAGGGGGAGTGTATCCTAGAGAGAGGATAACTTTCGAGTACAGAGTGTGTATCTGAGTTGAGTGATAGTAGAAAAACCCAGAGATTCTGGGGACTAGACGTATGTCAAGAGTTGAGACTGAACCAGTATAAATCTTCTGTGTCAAGCTCTTCTTCCCTATCTCCATTTAGCTTCTGTTGTGTGAGTGTTTTAAAAAGAAGTTTTAAAATCCCCAATTCACCCCCCTCTTGGTGATTTCCTTCACTTTCAGAATGCGAAGACGACGGTCGGGGGTTCCCTTGGTCCCACTCCTCCTCCCGATCAATAAACCACTCTACCTCGCCAATGGGAATGTGAAAGTCAATCTCTATCTCATCATTTTCATCATCATCAAGCTCGTTGACGGATAGATGTACGCCTTGTACTCTCCCTACGATCTTCGGCTATGGGATTGGCTCATCGAGGAATAGCTGATCTGTCTCGATTTCCACCTGAGCTGGCAGAGGGATATTTTGACCCCACGCCCTACCCACAGCCCCTATTATGGCCCCCTCTACTACTATTGCCCCTTAGAGGTGCTCTAATGCGTACAATCTCTTTCCCTTTCCCTCCATCCCCTAGAATCCATAACTCCTAAATCTTAGAGTAAAATGTCTAAAATGAAAGTTAAAAGACGATATCTTATAGAACCACTACAAAGATCAAGCACTTTGTAGCGGTTTCATATAAACCGTTGCATAAACCGCTACAAAAAACAAAACCTTACCTTGTTTAGCATGACATTTTGTAGCAGTGATCTAACCGCTACAAAATGCTTGACCTTTAACATTCTATAGCAGTTATTGAGACAAAACCTCTACAACTATCTAACAATTACAATTTTGTAGCAGTTTCAAGGATAAACCGCTACAACATTTCTTAGTTGTTGAAGATAGTACAATGTGCCACGTGAAGATTGGATTCAATATAGATGCCAATCTCCCATGAAAAACTCATTGACTCATTTTGATCAGAGATATTTTCATGAGAGAAAGGCAGCTATATTACAACCCAATTTTTCTTTCCATGCTATACTATCTTGAAAAAAAACATTTGAGGGCTGGGTGTATATATAGGGTGAATATTTGTAGTGGTTTTTTTAATAACCGCTACAAATAAAAAATATTTGTTGTGGTTTATGCCTCTCCTTTTTCCTAACCGCGACAAAAATTGTGTCTCTTCACATTCTGTAGCGATTATTTTCAGTTAACTGCTAAAAAATGAACCACCACAACCTTCGCACCAATCTAGCGCCAATTTTGTAGCGGTTTATTTCTAGAAATCGCTACAAAATCCCTGGTACTAACCTTCGTGCCATAACGCGCCAAGCTTGAGCCATATTTGTAGTGGTTTTATTTTTATTAACCGTTACAAAGTCCTTGCAAACATGCCCGCGCTTTGGCGCCATTGCGTCCACAACAAATTTGTTATGGTTTTTGTTAAACAGCTATAAAGTTTAATATTTGTAACGGTTATTATTGACCGCTACAAATGAACCGCTACAAAATGTAATTTTTTTTTGTAGTGACACTACCTACCACCCTAAAAGGCGAGGTCGGTAGGGATGTAACATGAAGTCTCTAAATCATTCCCAGTTTTAATGTTTTCCATGTGTAACACCCCAAGTTCCGTAGCATAAATCGTGCCGGTTGACACTTGGTTTTAGAAAGATTGTCAGAGTTTGAGGTGCTACAACTCAGCGTGTTGCGGAAACGGAGAGCATGTACTAAAAATTTGAACAATTGAGTGACTGATATAAAATACTCAGGCATATGATGATGCCTAACGTATACTGGTATATTAAAATTTCCCGAAGGAATATTCATGTGATACAAAACTTTATATAATTACAGGATTTACATTATAACTATACAACTTCAGACCAAGCCATTTCTTGACTTGGGGCATAGAACCTAACACAGTTACATCAACCCATTTGGCCAGGCTGGGTAAAGTCTAGTGGAAGTCTCCCGAATTCACGGTGGATCGATTGACCGAACCACATAGACCGACCCTTTCTAGTTTAAGCACCAAATGGTTTGAAGTAACCTATCGATTCATGCCGAAGGTAGGCTCGTTAACCTTCTTCCTGCATTTGCTTTGACCGGCCTTTCTTTCCGACTTTGTCCTTTGATGTCCCGTTACAGCCCTATCTGCCTGTCCACTTGTGCCTTCTCTTGGCTCCATCTACTGGTGCCTTCTTTGATCCATGATCCTTTCCTGGCTATTAGTTAAGACTGAGGTCCAATGCCCATTGGACCTCAGGTAACGGTTAACCTCATGCTTATGTAAATAGAATATGTATGACAGATATCCATGACATTACAGCAATACAAAATCTCTTTTTCAAAACAATAACAATATATAAGGCAATAACAAAGCACAGCCCCTGCAGTATGCATGTTATCCCAGTCTGCACTATTCACCAGTGCCACGATGTACGGTCATGTCCTCAGCGCTAGGAAAACTTAACGGTATTATCATATCCATAACCCGTATATATTTGAATGTACAAAGAACAATTTAAGACAGAGTCTTAGTATATGAACACAACTATCATATATAGGCATACAACAAGCATAAGAGTTAAGGTTACAATACGCGTTCGTACCTGAGTCGATATTATCGGTACGCTTGTCTTTGACGGTATCGTGCACAGTAATCCTATAATGGTAATGTCGCTTTTATTAATTCATAAATATTATTCCAAGAGATATTTTGGCTATGTATGACCATTTTACCCCTGGGATAATTATTTTCCATTTTATTTCATATAAATTTCGTAAAAAATGCTGTTTGACAGCATACGGGCTGATTTTTCACTTAACTTTGAAAACTCATAATTAATTCCACAGAACTCAAAACGAGGATCCGTAAAATTCCTCGGAATCTTTAGGATGTCTAATTTCAAGGAAAAGTACCCATTTGTGCCCAGATTTTATGAATAACTCCCAGGTTTAAGGTTTTAAACCTCTGCCCAGAAAAATTCCAGAAAAACATAGCCCAACTTTGAGAATTTTTACCTCCTAGCACAGAACTTGAAATAATTCACTCTAGGAATATTTGAAAAGCTCTATATGTCTACTTTAACCATAAATTTTCCTGAATTTAAGAACTGTTAGATATGATTAGTTTTGATGATGTCTAATATAGAAGCCATTATTACGAGCAAAAAGTTTGCACACTACATTTACATTATACTTTGACTAATTCTTATATTTAATGTAGATGCAAAGTTTAATAATGGAAGTCTCTATGATCAATAGAAGTTGAAATAAAGCTTCATCATATTTGGGCTACTGTGGAGTACACATGAATAGTGCAGATATAGAAAGACGACACATGCAATTATGGAAGAAGTTCAGAATAGGCTCGGTTTTCTGGATATTGAAGAATGATCAAGAAAGTAGATTGAAGAAAGAAGTTCTTGCACACAATATAATGAGAATATCATAATGTCAAGGAAGCAAAAGAAGTTATCAAAGGATTTTGGGAATAATCAAAAAGAGAAGATATTGAGGAACTTGCAGAGAATGATGAGTACAAGTTGAATGATATAAAATGAAGAAGAGAAGAGAAGAAAGAAAGAGTTGAATGATGAAGAATGATCAAGTTGGGAGATGGAAAAAGGAAGAACTTGTTGAATGGAATGAAGATATCATTATTCAAGTTCTTATATTGATGTTAGAAGCCTCCAAGATCATATGGAAGTTGGAATGACTCAATTTAGAGTTAAAACAAGGAAAAATCAGCTTTAGGAGTCAAAACTCGAGTATGTTCATCAATACTCGAGTATTGGAGTGTCTTTGACTTCTCGGCGTCTCGGAATGTCAATACTCGAGTATCCAAGTCAATACTCGAGTATCCGAGTGTTCTCGCATTTTCGGCCTCTCCGGACTAGCAATACTTGAGTCAATACTCGAGTATCCAATGAAGTATTGAATACATGAGTCAATACTCGAGTATCAAGTGAAGTATTGAATACTTGAGTCAATACTCGAGTATGCAGCGTTGATCAGCTCTGTTTCACGTTCAGCATGGGCGATGTCTGGTAATTTGATGATATCTTCTAAACCAGAGATCGGATTGAAGTGAAATCAGTGGCATATGAAACTAGACTCCCAATGCGTCATTGTGATATAAAATTAAAGCCCAAAGGAGTTCATATGAGGGAGCTATGAATTGTACAAGTTGACAGAAACATCCACGCCACACAGCAAACCAAGCTTCAATGTTTTGAGTGTAACTCCCAAAATACAAATTGGATTGAGCTGAAATTGGTGGCATATGAAATTAGACTCACAGAGATTTCCATGAAGAGTTGAACGAACCAAAACGGAGTTCATACCAGGGAGATATGACCCTCGAAAGTTGACAGTGAATGGTGCATTCTTTCGCAAAAATGTGCAATACTCAAGTATTGGTTTCAATACTCAAGTATTGAGCTTACAGAGAGCATTTCAAGTTTTTCACTATAAGTCAATACTCAAGTATTGGTTTCAATACTCAAGTATTGATTATACAAAGACTTTTTCGCTGAAAGGCAAATTTGCCAATACTCAAGTATCCGTATGGATACTCAAGTATTGGTCATACAGAAAAATATTAAAGTATTCAACATGTGAATACTCGAGTATTGGTTTGAATACTCGAGTATTGGGCAAACAAAAAGTTTTCAAAGCTTTTCACATGTTTATCAATACTCAAGTATTGAAATGAATACTCAAGTATTGAGATGACAGAAACTTCACAAATGTTGAAAACAGTTCAATACTCAAGTATTGAGTTGAATACTCGAGTATTGGTCATACAGAAAGGTTTGCTATTTCAAAGTGATTTGAATACTCAAGTATTGAGATGAATACTCAAGTATTGACTTGGAAAAGTTTTCACAAAGTTTTCAAACAGTTCAATACTCAAGTATTGGTTTGAATACTCGAGTATTGGCCAAACAGAAAGTTTCGCTATTTCCAAGGGATTTGAATACTCAAGTATTGAGATGAATACTCAAGTATTGACTTGGAAAAGTTTTCACAAAGTTTTCAAACAGTTCAATACTCAAGTATTGAGTTGAATACTCGAGTATTGGGCATACGAGAGAGCTTGGCTCTTTTTCAAATATTTTGAAAACTCAAGTATTGATTTGAATACTCAAGTATTGAAGTTTTGGACTTAAACTTATTTTCACATAAAAATTTCAATACTCAAGTATTGGTTTCAATACTCGAGTATTGGTCCTACTCAAAGAAATTGTCCAAACGCTCAAATCATGTTGTGCCTTCTCTAGAAGACGAATACTCAAGTATTCATCTGAATACTCAAGTATTCACATTAGTGCACAGTGCAATACTCAAGTATTGAAGAACATACTCAAGTATTGGTCGCGAGTTTTGAAAATCAAATTGAACGAATTTGTGAAAACTTCTTTGCTTGATCTCAATACTTGTCATTATTATTCTCTGATATTCCCAGCTATGTTTAACCACTTTGTTAGTGAGTTTCAGCTTGATTAGAGGAGATTAAATGAAGATTTAAAGCAAAAGCAAAAAGCATGTCAGAACATTAAATGCTGAACCCAGAAAGTTGCATACTTTTGGGTAATCCTTTTGCACACGCTTACAAAGGATCAATGTCTACCTACTACATCCACTAACTGCTATTCCAACGGATTAATATTCAAAAAGTCAACTCTGATCTTCTGTACAACTAGATTAAGTGAAGAGTAGAGAGAGAAAACTCCAAAATGCCTCCAACAGCTAGATTAATGCACCAACGGTCATAATGGAGCTTGCATTGGATCTTTAATGCTCTCTTAGTATAAATAGATTAGCATTCAATTTCTCTCAACAACCAAGACTATAGAAAACGAAAATCATTCAAGTTTCCAACTACTCTTGAGTTTTCTTGTATAAAGTATCCGTTGATACATTAAGCTTCGAGTGTTTATCATTATCTACTCTTAGAGAGAGTTTATTGATTGTAAATCATTTATTGTAAAGGAATCACAAGTCAGGGGACTTGGTGATTGGGTTCATTGATTGCAACTTGTAAGGGGGAGTAAGTTCTAGTGAGAGAATTACTCTTGAGTACAAAGAGTGTGTAATCAATTGAGATAGTGAAAATCCCAGAGTCCGGGACCGGACGTAGGTCAAGGGATTGGACCGAACCAAGTATAAATCCTTGTGTCTTGCTCTTCTACCCTCTACTTAGTTCATCTCTGTTTTAGTGTACAAAAACAGAGTAAGCTAAAAAAGTTTTTAAAAATCCCCAATTCACCCCCCTCTTGGTGATTTAGCTCCACTTTCAAGAACATCATCTTAAACATAAGATACCAGCATTTTTACCACTGACTCCAGAAATCGCTAACCGACAAAATTTCGCCAGAGCTTCGCTACTTTGATCCTAATCTTCCAAAAAATTTGCTATATCACTTTCTTCATCAATTTTTTGAAATAAAACCATTTTTAACCATAAAAACATGATAACAAGAATATATTGGAAGATTAAAGATCAAAACAACATTTAAGTTATAAACTAAAAGCTAAAGCTTAAGAACTAGGGAACTTACCCTTGGAGAACCTTGCTACTCCTTCTTGCCCTGACTTCCTCTCTACTATTGCTTCTCTATACTCATCAACTTTGGTCGAGTTTTGGTGTAAAGAATGAAGAGGGGTGATGCCTCTATTTATAGGAAAATTTCCTACTTCTTCAACAAGTTTTCATTTTCCTCTCATCCTTTGGATCTAAACTTAATCAAGAAGTTTTAATCCTCACCCTTCCCTCTTCAACTTCTTCAACAAGTTGTCTCCTCTCTCTCTCTCTCCCTCAAGACCGTCCTCTCTCCCTCTCCCTTCTTCAATAAGCTTCCTCCCTTCCTCAACAAGACTCCTCCTACTTCTTTGACAAGTTGATGATGTCATTGATGACTTTTTAGGGATGATTTAGTTAAGCTTAATTAATTTCCTAATCAAGTGTTAATCATAAGCCACTAATCTTAAAATCATGGCTTCATTAGAAGTCTCTAATAGCCCTTTAATCATTTTAAGATTACTTGCAAAAGTTGAGAAAATGATTTTGGAGATAACCTAATCCAAGCTTAAAATATGCTTGTTCATAATAAATCCTTATATTTGATTTATGATCAAAGCTTCTCAAGATACAATTTATTTTCTATAGATTCTCATTTACTTGTGTCTTGAATTTATCCTAATGATTTTTAACTCACCATTAATGAATTTACACATTTTTCTCTCTCCTACACTAGACTCACAACATACACACACACACACTCACTCACAACACACAAACCGCCCCCTCTCTCTCCAATTAGCCCCAAAGTCTTCCACAATAAATGCCCCATGTGAACCCATGTGCATGTTTGTTTAATTTTAACAATTCAATTCTTCTTCTTCAAGCTAGTTAGAACCGTGTATACTCCCTCTTTTCTCTTCAAATTTTTTGTTTTAATTACTTCATAATCATCTAGAAAGAATTCTCTCATTGGTTAATTTTTACTTCACAAGGATTACACTTTATGATACTTAATTAAGGCCTTAGGATTTAGCTTTATTAGATTTAATCCAAGCCTTTAATTTGTGTTGGAAAAATCCTACTACTTTTGATGATATTTGTTCATATATTATGTGCTCTTAGGACTTAATATTTGTGCAATTATCTTGCCCTTTAAAAGAGAATTTTCGCCACATCTACTTAAAATAGGGAAAATTAAATTAATCTTGGTTAATATCCCTAACATAGTGTTTTAGGTGTTTTTAGACTTAATTGATAGGTTACTATGTTAATTATGATAATTAGAAATCCCCTTTATGCTAATCTTGGGTTTCTATTAGCCTTTGATCACTAATTAATCTCATATATTCCTTAATTATGACTTTTTAATTAAATTATTAATTAATTACGAAATTAACATAATTATTGCAAATTTATTTGCCTAATAGTTTGTTGGTAATTTTCTCTAATTGAAATAAGTATTTCTATGTCATTTAATTGCCTCTCATGTTTAAATTAAGACTATGCTTAATTATGATATTTTTAGAGTATTTTATGATCCCTAAAAGAAATTTCAAGATTAAATCTTGATCTACTAAATCTCAAGGAGAAATTGCTCATAAATTTATAATAAACAATATCCCAAAATTTGAGACAATATACTCTCCTTTTACTATAATGTAGTATTTATCAAAATATACCATTTATGATAATTAGGGTTTTTAGGGTATTACACCATGACTGTTCCAGTTGCAAGTCCAGAAACATGGGTCAACTTGAAAAAATCACATCTTTTCGTAATTTTATATCAAAATAAAGCCCTAGTTGTCTACTTTATTTATGGAAAATTTCATGATTTTAGGACTTCATTTACTATATAAATATTGACCACAAGTTCACTGCCTCCAGTGGAATCAAAACTGGCAGTTTTACCAATTTTGCAAAACCTATGATTTTATGTACAAAATCATATCCTAAATAATTATTTGGCCTTTAAACATGTTCTTAAATCATTTGGGTAGAACCTCCTATTAGATTTTGAGGTTTCCAAATTTAAGAGAAATTTCCATAAATTTCAACAAGTTCAAGAACACAACAAATAGGGTCAAGATCATTTCTTACCTTGACTTGCTTTATGTTCTTTCACTTCCTCAACCTCCTTGGCTTCAAATGTTTTGGTTTCCTCATTATCATAAACACCATCCAAGAGTGTTCTTACTAAAGCTAGAGATTAAAGAACATAAAGAAAATAACTACCAAGCTCAAGAGCACTTACCTTAGTGCTTAGAATTTCCTTTCTTGCTTCCTTCTCTATGATTTTTGCCTAGCTCTCCCTCTAAATCAGATTTGATTGTGTTTTGAGTTGTGAAGAAATGAAGAAGGGACCTCCTCTAGTTATAGGTAAGAGGCAAGCCTCTTGTGGGCCCCACATATGAAATTACCAAACTAACCTTGCATCTTATCTCTCTTCACATGGCTAATCATCCAATTTTTCTTCTTTCCTCTCCTCCACTCAATCTTGGACGTTGTTATAAACTCCTTTCAGCCCTTGGATGACTTTTCCCAGTGTCCTCATCCTATGGTTGAAGTTGTAATACCCGGATATTTATAATATTTCTTAAATATTTCTTTAAGTCAATGTTATCTATTTAAGATAAGTGAATTTATCGTCTCAAATGTTGAGCATAATTAGTTATTTCCCAGAGAAAAATCCTGTCAAAAATTAGAAGGAATAATGTGCCAAAAAGCCAAAGACGTATTTTTAGGGCATAAAATGGCCCGAAAATATTATGATAAATCTTAAAGGACAGTGAAATAGATATTAGAAATTAGAGAGAAAATTGTGCTTAATTATGGGAATTTAATAAATTATTTCCATAGAGATGGTAAGGGTAAAATTTAAATATTATTATAAAAGCACTTTTTGGCCCCAATATTTTTAATATTTTACATGAGATATAAAATACCAATGTCAAGTAAAATAGTTATGAGATAATAATTTATCCTAATTAAGAAAATTATCAACAATTAGTAAATAACTAATTAGGTAATTATTGGCTAACTATTTAGATTAAGTTATGAGTAATTTGATTAAAAAATAATTAAATATTAATTAAGGGGGGGCCGAAATTATATATTAAATAATAATTAATAATTAATGCTATAGTGTGAAAAGGGTTTAGGATATTTTAAATAATATCTAGATATTTATAATTAAATAATAATATATATGGTAAAGAGCCAACAGGACATTTGAGAACGGGTAGAAATAAAATCCTACCTCAAAATATGGGAATCAAGTCTTTGACGTCTGGACCTTTTATAAACCAGTGAAATTTTATCCCGGAGTGAGCTATCTCCGAAGTTATTTCAGAAACCCGTAGGGTACTTAGGATACAGGATAAATGAGAAATAGGGCAGATAGCGGAAATAAGACCCAATAGAAAATGAAATAGTTGTGACATACTAGGGATTAGGTTTCCTAGGTCAGGACATATTATGAACCAGTGAATTTTTGTCCAAAAGCTGGTGCTATCAGAAGTTATTTCCGTAACCGACAGCGTTTATCCGAAAATCTTCAGCAGACTACGGAATACCCGTAACGGGGTCAAAAATTTAGTTAACCCAAGGGGTTTTAAAGAGAAAGAATAAAACTTCAGCGCCTTGCTCCCGGATTTTTGAGTTTCTCCAAGATTGTGTGAAAAGGACACCGAACTGGAAACTTTATCGGTACCGGCTCATAAAGCAAGAGGCATGACATCATGCATGACCTCAATTCTTCTTGGGAATTATGCAAGGAGGTAGGCCAAGGCAAGGGAAGGGCCAAGATGATGCCACCTAATGAAAGTGCGATCCAACGGCTGAAAATCAGTCTGAAAAAGGCATGAATAGTGCTATAAATTCTTCTATAAATAGGCACACCTCTCTTCTCATTTCCTCACCCCAAAAACGCAGCATAGAGAGAGATTAGAGAGAAGGAAGAGCCCGGAGAAATTCTAGCCGAGTCCTGGGTAAGTTCTTCGGTCCCTGGTCTTTAGTTTTGGTAGTTCTTTCAGTAGATATAGTAGAAATGGTATATTTATCTTTAAATTTCCCAGATAGTCTAGATATCATGTTTAGGGGTAAATATGGTATTTATTTTGAAAATATATTGGGAAGAGAGATATATCAAAATTCTGGAGAAATAGGGTTAAAGTAGCGAAGCTCTGGCGAAATTACGCCGATTAGGGGAGTCAGGGGCAAAATGGTAATTTGTACCTAAAATGCCTGTTATGCTGCTAGATATTGATAAATACTATCCTTATAGGATATTTTAGATAATTGAATCGCTGTTGAGCCGCTGTTGTACCGCCATCGTACCGCTGTTTCACCCGCTGTCGAAAATTTTCGTTTTTCCGTAAGAGTTCCGTTATACCGCCGACGAAGGTACGGACGCGTATTGTAACCTTAACTCTTATGCTTATTGTATGCTATATGTGATTCTGTGTTCATATCGAGATTCTGTTTGTTTGAAAATGGTGAAATCATGAATACACGGGTTATGGTATTGTTAACACCGTTGAAAGTTTTCCTAGCGCTATGGACACGATCGTACATCGTGGCACCGGAGAGTGTGCGGGACCGGGATGACATACATCTGCGGGGGGCTGTGTAATGTTATTTCCTGATATGTTGGGATGTGTTTTATCTTGTGAAATGTTGAATATCTCGCCATGCATATACCGTTTACGTAAGCGTGAGGTTTAGTTACCCGAGATCCAATGGGCATTGGATCTCAGCTGTTAATATAGCTTCAGGATCTCGAGGTGTTCGGGACGAGGTGAAGGGTAAGGAGCCGGCGTAGAGAGGCTGATGAAGAAAATAAAATTGTTGTCTATTTAGTTTAAAAATTTCGTATGAATGTACTACTTAGGACTACCAGACATATCATTATGAATGTTATTCAGTGACTCTGTTTCCATTTTAAATCGGAATTTTTTTTTCTGACGCTCTACTCTGATCAAAATATGACGAGAAAATGTTTACAAAAACGGGGTGTTACAGAAGTTCCCTCATTGTCTCATGTGATTATATGAGGATTAAGGCTTAATTTCTTAAGATAATATCTTGAAATACTTGGCTCACAAAGCTCCACCAATGCCCAGATGGAATGAAGGACTTTTGGGGCTGATTATGATGTCATTTTGATGTCACAAATGAGGGCTTAGGTGTCCCTAAAAACCACATATCAATGCCTAATTGGTTTTCTAATTAATCAAGAGCATTAGTGCATTATTCATCAAGCTTTATAACATCTTCTTGGCCCTAATTATTTTTGGAAATCACAGCCCCTCTTAGCCATTAAAAATTGTCTTTCCATGTGTCCAAATCTCATGGTCGAATTTCCCCTAAACGTAGTCTTGTACTTAACAATTTGTTAATTAATTCCAAAATGAAATTTGGATGAGAATATAATCAATAGATTATACTTCTTTGAGACACATATTCACCTTTGTATTTTTCCAAATATTACTAAAATAAAGGTTTTACGATAAAACAGAAATTAGGGTATTACATTTTGTTGGTCTATAACCCATGCTCATGTGCCCATAATATAATATCCAAATTTTCATAATTCTTATAAACATTGTGTTTTGGCAAATAATTAGTAAAATAAAAAGGTGAATATGTGTCTCAAAAGAATTATAATCTATTGATTATATTCTTATCAATTTGGAATTAATTAACCAATGTTAAATTATGAGACTACATTTAAGAGCTATTTAATGTGATATAAATAGCACATAGATAGCTAACCAAAAGAGATAAGAAAAGGTTACGAAGACACTTAATTAAATTAGAAAAAATTAGCAAAAGCTGATTGGCAATTAAGCTTGCACCAAATAAAGGTTAGTAGCATATGTCTTCAACTTGATAAAAGACAATGGAAATAAGTAAAGATTAAAGTGCATAAAGTTTGATTAATAAAGCACTAATGATCATGATTAACTAACAAACCAATAGGGAATGTACATGTGGCATCAAGGGACACCTAAGCCTTGATTATGTCATCAAGATGATATCACAAGGATGACATCATAATTAGCCCCCAAAGTCCTCTAGCATAGGTGGAGGGGGAGGATTAAGTCTTGTAAAGTAAATTAGATCCAATGGTTGAGATTAAAGAAGAGGCACATGGTGGAGTCCACATTGGACTTGAGATTTTTCCTATAAATATAGGGCTCCTCTCTTCATTTTCTTCACACCAAAACTCAATTCAAATTTATTGAGATAGAGAGCAAGGCAAAAATAGGAGCAAGGAGAAGAAGGAGTAAGAACTTTAAGAGGTAGTTCTTAGTAAAATTGTAGTTTAATCTAGGAAATGGTTAGGAAAAATTCCTTTTCATGTTTGGAAATCTCAATTGCTTTTAAAATACAAAATGAAGTGGAAAACAGGTTAGGAAATAATTTATAGAATCAATAGATCATTGAGATGAATGTTGTGAAAATTTCCAGAAACTAGGCTATTAAAGTCAATCTCTTTGTGACTATTATTTTATGTATCAAGTGAATTCCAAAAATCATGATATTTTACAAGAATAAAGTAGACATCTAGGGCTTTCTAAATATATGAAATATGTAATTTTTTGAATTCTACATAAGGAGTTATATATTTTTAAAAGTTAGGCCTTATTTATGAAATTATAAACTGAACAGTGTTTGGAAACATAAACACTGGTAATGATTCATGCATTTCAAGTTTGGGCCATTATTTTTCCTTGAAAATAGACATGTCAAGGGTCATTTTTGCTTTGGAAGCATATCATTTCCATTTGTTTAGAATTAATTATGATTTTCCAAAGTTACTGCAAAATCTTCCAATAAAATCCACAATTGCGTTTTTAATAAAATGTAAGGGTAAAAGTGGAATAATCAAATCCACCAAGGGTAGAAATGTCAAAATAGGTGAAAATATCCTTTTTGATATTATTCTAGGAAATATGATATTAATTATAATATCATGGAAAAGGAAATAATCCGACGGTAACATTATAGGATATCCGGGAAGTTCGGAGTTAGATTCAAAAGGTCAGGCGTTTTAGCAATTACGCGGTGAAAGGTACGGACGCGTAATGTAACTTTAATTCTGATGTGTCTTGTATGTATATATGTGATAGAATGATTCATGAAATCATGGACAAGACTAGGTCTTGGGTCATGCACCGTGACTAAGATATGGGTCTTGGGTCACCTGTTTATATACATTCAGCTTTATGCAGATTATAATCACGATAATATCGTAGGGTTGTTTTCCTAATGTTGAGGACTCATGGAGGCGTGGCACTGGTGAGTACAAACGTTGTGAACATTACATTTGCTGTATGTTATGTATTGTTGTGCTGTTAACATTATATTTGATGTGTGCTACGTATTGTTGCAACTTTACATATGTTGTGTGCTATGTATGGTTGATGCTGAAATGTAATGAATATATGTCATACATATATTCTTTATATATACTTGAGCATGAGGCTAACTGTTACCTGAGATTCAATGGGTATTGAATCTTAGACTTGACTAAAGATTCAGGAAAGGAACCGAGATCTAAGAAGACGACGTAAACAGAGTCGGGAAAAGGCATTGGTGGACGGAGCCGTGAAAAGGCACCAATGGACAGAGCCGAGAAGCGGCGCCGGTCAGAGCGAATGCCAGAAGAGGTTCATTAGAGTATAGTTTCTAGCATGAATCTAATAAAGTTATTTCAAACCATTTGGTGCTTAAATTAAGAAAAGGTTGATCTATGTGGTTCAGTCATAAGTCGCCGTGAAAGATGGGGAGACTTCCACTAGACTTAAACACCGACTTGGCCAATAGGTTTAATTGACTGAGTTGGGTTCCAAGCCATAGGTCTAGATAGACCAGTATTTAAGTCTGTAATGCTATCACATGAATATTCCTTTGGGATATTTAATTTGCTAGCTTATGCCTAAACATTTTATATCAGTTACTCATTGTCCAAATGTTAATGCATGCTCTCCGTTCCGCATTACTCTGACCTGTAGCACCGTATTCCTAGATACTATGTGTCAATAGGCATAGTAAATGGTATGGAATTTGGGATGTTACACATAAATTTTAAAGGGTTTATGAGCAAAAATACACATGTGCTTTAACCTCAGGAGCGTCCAGCACCATATGCTTTTTTGTGGAGCAAAAATACACATGGGGTTACATTTTAGGAGCAAAAGTCACACCACCGTTAAAATCTAGCCTGTTGTAAATATGGCTTTTGTGTTGTAAATGGCCCAATTTTATTTTTTTTGTAAATACAGCACTTCATGTTGTAACTATAGCCTTTTTCTGTTGTAAATTACCTTTCTATATTCAAAATCCAGGCATTTAAATGTTGTTGTAAATATGGCCTTTTCTGTTGTAAATATGGCCAGATTTTAAATTTTGCTGTAAATATAGCACTTCCTGTTGTAAATATATCTTTTTTTTTGTAAATGACATTTCTATGTTCAAAATCCAGGTGTTTAAATGTTTTTGAAAATATGGCATTTTCTGTTGCAAATGCACCGTTCACGGGTGGAAAAAAGGATTTTAAGACCGGACAAAAGAGGCACTGTAAGACCGGACTAGGCCCGGTCTTGTTCCAGCCGGTATTAAAAGTCCGTCACTTTCAAGACCGGATTCGAATCAGTCTAAAAGAAATTTTTCAGATCAGACATTTTAAAAGTTAGGTCTTAAAAGTCGTACTAAATAGACCTGATATGTATTTTGTTCGGTCCTAAAAATCAACTTTTAAGACCGGACATAAACATAGACCGGTCTTAACATATCGACATTTTTAAGACCGGATAAATAATCTCCGGTCTTAAATATACCGACTTCTAAGACCAGACGACAAACTAATCCGGTTTTAAATTTAATTAAATTTAAGACCGGGTATTTGGTAAAGACGGTCTTAAAAGTTAAACTTTTTAAGACCGGGCTAGACTTTTAAGACCGGACTTATACATGCATCTGGTCTTAAAATTTGAACTTTTAAGACCGGCGATATTATTTCCCGGTCCAAATTTTCCAGAATTTTTCCCTGTTCTATTCTTCCCGATCATATATATATTACACACATCCACCACACAATCCAGCACAAAAAATTAGATACTTTAAGCTACAAGCTATGAACAATCCATTATGAATAAATTGAATTGGGAAAAGAATACAAATATCACCGGCCATGAGTTATGTGGCCTCTTAATTTAGTACAACACCGTAATGAATAATCTTACAAATACAATGATGAGTTACAAATAAATACCGCACCATGCCTTCATCTGATCCCACCCAACAACGTAACATGATATCCCCTTTTATAACATATATATCGGATCCTGCCACAAAATAAAACAAGAACAAAAGTTTCACAGTCAGTGTCTTTTAATTAAGAACAAGACAACACCGTAATGATGAATATATACATGTAATAAGATAACTTACAAATACAATGATGAGTTTCAAATACCGCACCAAGCCTTCATCTGATCCCACCCAACAACGTACGTAACATTATATCCCCTTTTATAACATATATATCGGATCCCGCCACAAAATAAAACAAGAACAAAACCTTCATTGTTTAAGAACATGGAAGGAATATAGTTAAAACCTTAAAGTTTTCAAAGAATTCTGCATATGAATATTACCATATGAATTGACTCTTTTATAAAGGGATATCCTCCCATATCCCTTCTTGATGATCATTTCTTATTCCGGGTTCATTATCCGCTTCATCTTCTTCGTTCATGTCCGGTATACCCCTTGAAAAAGGAGTACTCTCAGGAAGAACGTAATTCTAATGAATTTCATCATCAATATCAATGACCCTTTTTCCTTGGAGAGCTACGAGACCACATTTTATTTTCCGATCGGTGATATAGAACACTTGTTTTGCACGGGTACGCCATAATAAAAGGTTCATCTCCAAAACATCTACCATTGACATCGACTAATGTAAGTCCTAGCCGATCGATCCAAACACCATTTTTGACATTAACCCACTTGCATTTGAAAATGGGAAATCTAATTTTAACATAGTCCACCTCCCAAATCTCTTCAATAACCCAATAATATGGCATGACTGCCAATAAAGGCCTCTTGTCTTTCGAATCGGAGAAGTGCATAGATTCAGCCTCTAACATAACACCATTGTTTCGGGACGGTGCTCCTATCATCTAGGGACTTCGTGTAAAATGTATAACCATTGATCACATACGAATTCCAACTTATGATATCAACCTCGGGACCACATTTGGCTAACCATTTGATTGTATCGAAACACATTCCTCTCCCTCGACCTTTTGTTTGAACCAGTTTGCAAAAGTTACGTTATGCTCCCTAATCAACCTTTGTTCAGTCATTCGATGATTTTCTTTCCTTACAGCTTCTTTATGTGCAGCTATGCTGGCTTGAGCTTCATCAACATTATTCAAGATGTATAAGTGGACTTTTCAGGATCCACACTCTTTACCGAAGCACCTCGTCTACCCCCTTCAGTGTGACACCCGTCTTAGAAGTGCATTTCTTTATCAGAGTTTAAGCGTACAGGCATCGAAGTAGTTTGGACGACTTAATTGCGGAATAAAACTTTCTTAAAATAACTTAGTTTGAAGACATGAGGATAAGTTTTTCGCGAACCAAATCTATCCCATAGTGGGATCTTATTACATTAATCCAAAAATAGACAAATGATAAACGATAAATATTCAGTTCGTCCGTTCAAGACTTCCAAATAGTTCCTTCTACTGTAACCCTTACAGCTACATCTTTCCTTTTGATCCCGATCCACTACCTGTCTCTTTCATGCGATCTGGAGTTCAAATGAATGAACCCCAGGGGTAACAGTTAATCTCATATGCAGGTATGAAATGCAAATCACAGTATAACACATGTATTAGCATAGAATAATTCACAGTAAACAAACACACCGTAACCGCAGTTAACGGCCAAGGACCACAGCCCTTCAGGACACGCAGCCCTGTGTTAGGACTCGCAGCCCTATGAGACCGCAGCCTCAAAAATCCATAGCTAGGAAATAAACATATAAATCATCTAGCAAACATGATCAGTCATACAAGAATATATACATACAGGCTAACAAGATAACAATTACCCACCTCAAGCTTGAATTCTTAATTCGTCTGAAAGTGTTGGGATCAGTAGAGGTGTCAAGGTATGCCTATAAACGTTTATCATTGTCAATAGTCACTTCTTGTGTCGTACAGCATCTAACTAAACGAATTATTTATAGAGGGTTAAAACTAGATTAATCCCTAACATTCCACATAATTTCCTTACGTTTAGACTTGACCTTAAATTCTCAAAATTTCCATTAATATTTGAAAATTCATAACTAATTCTCTAGATCTCCGATTGGGGTGATTCAAATTTCTATTCAAATTTCTATAAGTCTAGTATAAGGGAAAAAAAGTCTTCAAATCAAATAATGGCTGTATAATTCCCAGGAATTTGCAAAGTAGACGTTACTTAAATCTGGAACAAGATTTTCCAGGTTTTCTGACCAAACTTTGAAAAATGATAGCTCTCATTCCACACTTCCGATTTAGGTTTTCTTTGGCTTTTTGAAAAGCTTGCGATGTATACTTTTTACTGTAAAATTTTCAAGCAAAAACACAAAGGTTTGCTATTTTGAAATCAAGCCCGAAAATCACTGTTCACCAAAAGTGCAGAAAACGTTTCAGATTTTGGCTAAACTTTGGAAAATCATATCTCCCTTTGTACAAATCCGTTTTAGCTGTTCTTTGGCTATTTGGAAAGCTTGAGATGTATAATACATACTGTAAAACTTTCAAGGAGAAAATCAAATGTTTTCTTGGTCCGAAATGCAACGTCATAATGTTGCTCCAGGATCATACCGAAAAGTTTTCAGATTTTTAACTCAACTTTAAAAAATCATAACTGGAGTTGTAGACCTCCGTTTTGGGTGATCCAAAGCTTGTTTTAAAGATCATGATGTGTACTAAAAATCCACAGAATTTCAAATTAAAACAAGGTCATTTACCCTAAGTTTTACTTACCCAAAGATTTATGCTTCAGCTTCAAAAAAACTCAGTTTCCAGAAAATAACAGCTTATTTTCTTCCAACGTAGTGCTTTCGGTCTCCCGTCCCTGTCACTACCTCTGATTTTATCACACGTCTTCTCTCTCTATTTCTTGTCTTTCAGTGTCAGAGCTCCCATCCTATAACTCTGACTTTCTCTGCGTCTTGGAAGAATGGAATGACGTCCGAATAGGTGAGAGAAGTGGATGAAGTGGGTATGTTAAAGTGTGATGATAGTTTGGCCAAATGAGTGGTGAATGAATATTGACTGAATATGTAGAGAATGTGGGCTGTCAGAAGTAGGTGGGTGCGTGATAATTGGCAAACAATTAAAATAGAAGTAGTGGAGATTTCTCAAAGAACAAAGTAATTGAAGTGGAATATGAATCATGATATCTTTAAGAATATGCTATTATATTCTTATCATGTTTGTCAAATAGAATAATGACAATGCATGTGGCAGCGTGTGGGAAGAATGGAAAAGCATTGTGAAAAATAATATAATGGAGGACAATTGGAATCTAATGAATTGTCCATTCTATTAAAAGTGAGCTTATGCAATTCATGCATGAGGTGTATACATGTGTTGGCGAAAATAAAGAAGAAATGGGTGCTATGGTCTCTAATGCGCTGGAGTAAAGAAATGGAACTTGTGGAATATAATAAAGTATTGCATCATGTGCTTTGCTGGCCGAGTGATGATGCATAAGTGTTCAGTCCATTGTGTCACAACAATAATAAAGAAAATGAGAGGGACATGAGCACATGCGTGAGGAAAAAAAAAGTGAAACATATGGGTTGGCCGAACATGCTGCAATGGAAAGTGGTTCAAATGAGGAATATGTGGAGCATGTGGTGTTGTCTAATTTTTATTATTATTTAATATGTATAACACTCTTGCTCCAATGTCATATGCATATTCACTCTCATAGTCATCCAACCGAAAGTAAATTAGTGATGAAAGAATAATTAGAATATGGCGTGAAAATGGGTTGGCTACATGGTAATTGAGGAAGCTGAAATGTCCACCGAAAAAGGGGATGTTACAATACTCCTTACTGAATTTATTCTTTTCCCAACATAAAATAAGGGAAAAATAAACTTAAGCCAAAATCCATAATTTAATCTCCAGAAAATATTCTAAATCTCAAATCCCAAAATTTGGGATGTTACATTCAGTATGCTGACATTTTGGAAGCCCAATATGTCTTACTTTGGCCAAATAATTTTGACAAAATTCCATGGCTTCTTCAGAAACATATTTCTGAACAATTGATGCTTCTGGCCGGTATGCGTTCTTCACGTACCCTTTTAGGAATTTCATAGATCTTTCAATTGGGTACATCCACCGTAAATGGATAGGGCCGCACAACTTTATCTCCCTTACTAGATGAACAATTAGATGAACCATGATGTCAAAAAATGTAGGAACAAAAAGCTTCTCAAGGTGACACAAGATAAGATATCCTTCATTCTCCAATTCATCCAACTTTTCAATCTCCAAAAATTTACTACAAACCGCATTGAAGAAGAAACAAAGTCTAGTCAAGACGACCCGAAGATCATATTCGGCGATGCCTCGAATAGCTCGGGAGTAGTGTTGCATCAAGACATGACAATCATGAGACTTTTGGCCTACTAATTTCAAGTCCTTCATCGAAACAAGTCTCTTAAAGTTTGAAGAATACCCCGAGGGAACTTTTGTGCCATGTAAACACTCACAAAAACTTCGTTTCTCATCCTTAGAAAGAGTATGAGAAGCCGAGGGACAATAAGTTCTCTTCCCATATGGCCTTGGATGTAAGTTTTCGCGTATTCCCATTGCTTGCAAATCCAATCTTGCCTTCACACCATCCTTCGAACTACCTTGTATGTTGAGAAGCGTGCCAACAATACTATCACATACGTTTTTCTCCACGTGCATGACATCAATACAGTGTCTCACATCAAGATTGCGCCAATATGGAAGATCGAAGAATACAGATCTCTTTTTCCATATATTTGTTTCTTTTCTACTCTTTGCAGTATTACCGAAGATGACACTGATATTTTTCACCTTTTCATAAACTTGCTCCCCAGTCAATGCCACCGGAGCATCTTCATACTCCTGGCCACCAAAAAAGGCTTTCTTTAATCTACGATATGGGTGGTCCCGTCGAAGAAATCTCCTATGTCCAAGATAAACCGTCTTTCTTCCATGTTGAAGTTGATGGTAGCGTATGCCTTCTTCACAAACCGGACATGCTTTGTGGCCTTTTACACTATACCCTGACAAGTTCCCATATCTTTGGGAAGTCGTTTATAGTACAAAATATCATGGCTCGCATTTTAAACACCTCCTTCTTGAAAGAGTCAAAAACATCGACACCTTATTCCCACAACTCCCTCAAGTCTTCGATCAAGGGCTGAAGGTAAACATCAATGTCATTTCCGGGTTGTTTTGGTCCCGAAATCAACATAGACAAGCATGATGTACTTTCGTTTCATGCATAACATTGGAGATAAGTTGTAAATAATAAGGAGCACGGTGCCATGAACTATGTATCCGCTAAGGCTTCCATATGGATTCATGCCATCCGTTCTAAGGGCAAGCCTAAGGTTCCTAGGTTCTTCGCCAAAGTTTGGAAATAAATGATCGATTTTCTTCCATTGAGAAGAATCGGCCAGATGTCGAAGCTTTCCATCAGAAATCCTCTCATCAACATGCCACCTCAAATTTTTTGCATCACTTTCATTAGCAAACAACCGTTTGAACCTTGGTATGATTGGAAGATACCACAACACTTTGCAGGCCCCTTATTTGACTTGTACCTTGGGGTTTCACATATCGAACAATTCCCGCTTCTCTTCAAACTCTTTTCTATACAATATGCAATCATTCGGGCATGCATGAATCTTTTTGTACTCCATCCCTAGTGGACAAAGTATTTTCTTAGCATCATAGTATCGATGCGGCAACACATTATCATCCGGAAGAATGTCCTTAAAAGCCTCAAGCATTTCACAGAAACTCTTGTTGCTCCATCCATGACGTGCCTTCAAGCTTACCAATTTCAATACGGCGTTCAACAATTGGTATTTTTTACACCTGGGTATAGCGGGGTCTCGCATCACCGCACATATTACCATATGCATGTGATTGCTCAAAAGCCTTTTCTCCTACATCACGAATAATGTCCTCTATGTGATCATCCATATCCGTGTCATTATCATCAAAGGCCACTTCCTCATGTTGAGACCCACTTGGCATTTTTTCACCATGCCATGAACATACCGTATAAGTCTTACAAAATCCTTCACAAATTAAATGTGTGTGGATAACTTCGGACTTAATCGCCTCTCATTCAAACATTTTACACAAGAGCAATAAAACTTCCCACTATCATCATGGGCATTTTGTTTAGCAAATTCTATAAATTCCCTCACCCCATTCTGATATTCAACACTCGTCCGTAAAGCATTATTTATCCAACTATGATCCATAGAAGAATTCCTATATATAGACGGAAAGATTTAACATACATAATCCGAAAAAATTGAAACTTGCATATAAAATAAGACATACATAATCCAAATTCATATATATGCTCAAATGTCGGTTATGTCTTTTTTTTCTTTACGGAGAAACTTGCCCATTGAATGCATAACGAAGAATCACTTTTGGTCATAAATATATCACAGTGAATCCAAGAAGCAAAATAAATGCATGACAAGGAAATTAAATGCATCGCATGAAGGTCTTGTGGACTCACCTGTAGCATATAAATTCAAATGGGTTTGTTGAGTCTTTCTTCTCCGCCACGAACGTTGATGTTGCGGATGACAAGAGTAACCTAAAAACACTAGTTCGTCGTTCGGTAGGTCTAAAGTGCAAATATAATCTTCAATATACAATATTCATTAACAACAGAGAAACCCACAAGAACATTTCATCGATTTCGTTCAACCCATGAAAAACCCAGAACCATAACATGGAAAATAATAAAGTTATATAACCAAAACACCTCGTACAGCTTGGTCTATAGACGTTTAGCTAAGGAACCAGAAAGTGATTGTCGAGAGAGCAACGCGAAGCAGCGACGACGCAACAAGCAAAATGTGGAGAAAGAACCTGAGTAATCACTCTCGGCGCGACAAGAGAAGTTTTGAGAGGGAAATTTAATTTTCCCCGCGAAAGAGACAAGTTTTAGTATTTTGGATTTTATTAAGACCGGTTAATTATAAAGTGTCTAGTCGTAAATATATAATTTTATTAATAAGAACGGGTAGTTATAAAGTGTGCGGTCCTAATGAATAATTTTATTAATACCTTTTAAGACCGGTTAATTATAAAGTGTCCGGTCCTAAAGAATAATTTTATTAATACCTTTTTAAGACCGGCAATTAAGAATAATTCGGTCCTAATATTTACTATTGATTTAATTTTAAGACCGGAGTTTTATAAACATCCGGACCTAAAAGTCAAATACTTATAGAATCATAAACCTTTTCGTTTATTAATGAACCAAACTAAAAAAAATGAGATTTGCCTTTGGCGAGCACAGCAGAAACTGAATTAATAAAATAAATAAAGGAAAACTGGAGAATATGAATATAAAAAAGGCACAAGCTTAATTAGTTCTTACTGCTTCCATACATAACTGGAGAATATGCACGTACACACGAATGACAAGAATCTAACAAAACATCCTAAAGCTTATTATCATCCAATGCCTTGGCGATATCGGCGTTAAAAGCATTAACTTCCCGCCGGAGATCGCAAGTTCATGTCTTATTCGCATCACCCGCAAGTGCATCATTAGAGGAAAGAGGAGAGGGGTCGCGGTAGGCGTGCTTTGGGGCCAACCGATTGGAGAGGGGAACGGGAACCTCTACATGGTCTGAAGGCTGGAGGGGGGTGCGGCAACCTCTTCATCATCCGAAATAACAATGGGTCCGACGACCCGAGATTCTTCGGTCACAACAGAACGCACTCTCGCTGGAGGAGGCGCACCCCTACGAGGAGTTCTCTTGTATCTAACCATGGTTTGAGGCTTTGAGCAGTTTGGGCAGAGAGCTCCAAATACACTCTTTTTATTAATAAGAACATGGAGGTTAGTGTGCGAAGTTAATGAGGACAGAGAGATGGATACAGTCTTTTTATTATGTAACCAGATTTAAAAGTATATATTATTTATTTTTTCAAATAAATAACTTTTAAGACCGGATGTTTAGAAACATCCGGTCCTAAAAGTCTACTATTTATTTTTCCATACAATTCAATTACTTTTAATACCGTCCATTTATATTATATCCGGTCCTAAAAGTCAATTATTTTTTTATCAATTATTTATTTTTGTAAAGTAAGAATTTTTCCTTAATAAATATTACTTTTAAGAACGGATCTTTTGCAAAATCCGGTATTAAATGTTCAGTCACTTCAAACTAGATAGCAGAGTCTATCCTTGCACCCCGTACACATGATCCAGAGTCTTTTCGGCTTCAAGGTCGTAAACTGACCAACTAAGTGTCTCCTCCTATTCTGAAGAACAATGCGTCTCCTCGTAAAAAGTTCACAACGTTTCATATTCTTCAGGATAGGTTCTCTATTTATATTTAAACCCGTTCTTACTTTAGTTTCTTCACATTCTTCTCCATCACTTCTACACGGCCTCCTCCACCGACTAAAACCCACTGTAATGGCTGCTCCACCAGGTCCTCCTTTTCCTCCTCCTCCTCTTCAACCTCAGCCCCCTCCTCCACCAACTCCAAATCCAACTGTCAAGCAGTTGGTGCAGAACATTGTGGCCCGCGTCGATCACATCGACCGACGCTTGGGCCAATTGTTTCAACTGGTTCATACCATCAACCAGAAGCTGACCATGGTACTCGACGCCAATGACGTGGAGTACGATCCTACACAAGAGAACGCCTCCAAAATCGCCTCTGACGCCTCCCACCTCTCCGACCACGGGGAGGATTAGTTGTTTTATAGTTTTTTTGTTGCTTTTTTTTTTGGTTATCGCTGCCCTATAGGCGGCGTAAAAATTATTAAATGAACTATTTTCGCATTTTGTTCTTATGGGGAGTTTTAATTAATCTGCAGTTTAATTATATGCATTATCTCGAACACGGAAAGCAATAAGAAAGTCAATTATGAAACATGGAAAATGAGACTCAAAACACTAAAATTTAAAAAAAAAAAAAAAACAGTAAATTAGGCAATTATGAAATATGGAGTTTACGTTATAATATGGACAAATATTTAATTTAATGTTTTGATGCTATCACACTCTATAAATAAATAAAGTAAATCGGTTATGAAATATGAATAATAGGGAAAGACTTTAATTTAATAATATGATTATTCATTTAATAAAGTAGTTACAAATAGTATAATTATTAATGTAGACTATAGTTACGCAAATTGAATAAATATTTAATTTAAGCAAACAAATTATTCATTTAATTTATAAGAGATTTTATATATAAAAATATTTATTATTAATAAATATATCGTATATTTGTCGCCAATGAAAGACTTTTAGGACCAGCTATTTAGTAAACATACGGTCTTAATATACTATAATTTTTCACAAATAAATAAACGAAGACTTTTAGGACCGGCTACTTAGTGAACATGCGGTCCTAAAAGACTGGCGTATTTTACTGTGAATCACGAAGACTTTTAGAACCGGCTCTTTAGTAAACATACGGTCCTAAAATACTGGCAATTTCGAATTAATAAACAAAGACTTTTAGAACCGGCTACTTAGTGAACATACTGTCCTAAAAGACTGGCGTATTTTACTGTGAATCACGAAGACTTTTAGAACCGGCTCTTTAGTACACATGCGGTCCTAAAATACTGGCATTTTTGAATAATAAACGAAGACTTTTAGGACCGGCTACTTAGTGAACATACGGTCCTAAAGGACTGGCGTATTTTACTGTGAATCACGAAGACTTTTAGAACCGGCTCTTTAGTAAACATGCGGTCGTAAAATACTGGCAAATTTTCACAAATAAATAAACGAAGACTTTTAGGACCGGCTACTCAGTGAACATACGGTCCTAAAAGACTGGCGTATTTTACTGTGAATCACGAAGACTTTTAGAACCGGCTCTTTAGTAAACATGTGGTCGTAAAATACTGGCAAATTTTCACAAATAAATAAACGAAGACTTTTAGGACCGGCTACTTAGTAAACATGCGGTCCTAAAATACTGGCATGTTTTCTAATAATAAACGAAGACCTTTAGGACCGGCTTTATAGTAAACATACGGTCCTAAAATACTGTAATTGTGAAAAAATAAATAAGCGAAGACTTTTAGGACCGGCTACTTAGTGAACATGCGGTCCTAAACTTCTCGCATTTGTAAATTAAGCAATGAATATTTTTTTCCCATCATCCAATACATTCAGCAACCACTAATGGACACAAGGAAACTTGTTTTAAATGAATTAACAAATTATTATTGTATACTATCACAAATTGGACAATTGTTCATTACAGACCGAAGATGATTGTTGATACGGCTAGCATATATTTACAATGAATTGACAAATCAACTATTTTTCCGATTTTCCGAGATGATCGATCATACGAGATATTCAGATAACACATTGCGTGTGCGCTCAATATCACCATCGGAAAGGGGTCAAAGATAGTCAAACGTACGTAGCATCAAAGACAGAAATATATTAGTCGTCCTTCCTTGCATATCAAAGGGGGTCACGCACGTGCAAAGTTATGTAATACATTTACCTTTGCTTGGATGTTAGTCATTGGTTGCATGACAATATTATACATGTGTGTCATGACATAATGTTCACATAAGTTGGACTCCTTCGGTTGCCGACGGGTCTAAAAACAAACAAGAAATATATATAAGAGCATATATTTTTTTCTGACCAAGTTCACAAGCTAGTGTGCCAGTGTCCAAATATGTACTAACCTTTGGTTTGATCCATGTAGGATCTTTGACTTCAGTCCCAAACTTGTTCTTGACCTTTTATTGGAATGATTTTAAGGGCCTATATATTGTCAAAATCACAAATTTACTCAATAATGGTTACTGAAAATTTACAGCAGAGATTTCAGACTAGACAATCAAAATGACATATACTTACTTGTTCACCGTCTGCTGCAATGTAGCCGTTGGATCGTAGTGAAGGGAGCATAAAAAGACCACTTTATTCTCATTCGTGCAAATCGGGACCAAGCGCCAATGGTGACTGAAAATTCACAATGAGACAAGTACTCGAATATGTAGCAGAATATAATTAAGGGAATTACGTAAAAGAATTATGATATGTACCTATTGTAGTATGGTGCCAAGTACCAATTTTTCCTATTCTTCTTGGTCAACCTTGTTGTTATGTATGATTGTCTCTCTCGCTAAGGGTGGTTGACTCACGATCGCGGCACAAGAATCCAATATCTTTGCTTCTCGCCCCTTTTTGTTCCAATTCACGATGTAATAACCTACAATAATGACGTCAGGGAAATTATACGTATGTGAGTGTCTCACATTTATGTTATGTACTCATAGAAGAAGATACTTATTTTATAAACATGAGAATCATTGAATCAGTAAGCTCTTGTTTATCAAACAAACAGGAAATTATATCATCTTGGTCAACCAAAACCGGGTGCTTGTTTTTAAGACCTACTTCTATATTGACAGGCCACTGATTAAGTGCAACTTGTTTATTGGATACCATAAGGACAATCTTGTGCTTGGCACTCAACTTAGCCGTGCCAACCAATTCAGGAGGGGCTGGAGCATCAGGAGGAGTAGAAACATGCACAAGCTTCACTGGCCACGAGATCAAGGTTCCAATGACATCACTCACAAGCTTCAGCTCATCAGTTGGGAGAGGGAGAGGTGCATCAACGATCACCTCTTCAACTGACACTCTGACTTCATCATAAGCCATTTGTTGGTGGTGTACAGTTGATCCCAAGTTGTGGACAGTCCCTTTTGCAACCAATCGTCTATCATGATGTTCAGGATCCTCCACATAAAGGTCACAAGGTTTCTTGTGGATCGTCCAACAATGCAGCTCTCTCTAGTGCTCACGCATAGCCGTAGGTGAGGGTGGCAAGGGAACACCGGTCTCGCACGAGAGCTCACAAGCACCTTCATTTGATTCATTTCCTCCTTCATCTCCCTCAGCTAGGATTGAAAATAGGCAGTCAATGAAGCTTCTTTAGCCGCTGCTTGCTTCTCAATTTGGCCACCTCCTGTGCCACTGTCTGTTCCATCTCCTCCCGGGTAACCATACTTTGTTTCTGGCGTTTGGCGCTACCAAAGTATTCCTTCAGGCCTACCCTTCCTCCAATCCCTCTTACACGCCCCTCGTGATCCGGTTTTCCGATCGCAACGGTCAGAACATCATTCCTCCCGTCTGACACAAAAGATCCCTCCGCTTCTTTCTTCTTTAGATCTTCCTGTAGGATACAGATAATGAGAAGCTTAGTAATGAAACATGTTTAGTAACTATAAATTAACAATAACGATAATTGCAATTCTTTCAGCAACTACACGAGTCTGTTCACTCGTGTAGGCGCCGCTTGGCTTTTGCCGAATATACAACCATAACTCATCACGACGTATTGGAGTTGGCGGATCATGTATCGCAGAAGGATTGGATTCTGCTTCTGCTTCATCTTGCAATCTCTTCCGCTTGGCCGCCATCAATTCTTGTTCAGCCTTTTCGTATCCGCCGCGAGAAGCCCTATGTGGGCAATCATTCTTTCTCCCTATCTCCTATGCTTGTTCCCTTCTTTTCTGTGAATCAGAAATGAAAACAACTATTAATTATGAATTCCAGCCATCTCACTAACAGAAATTAGAGAACTTCTGCTTGATATAAACCTCAAACACTAGTCAAATTCACTTCATCAAGTTTCAACATTTCATTTAAGGAGGATGTAGAATTGTAGAAGAAATTGGGAGAACTAGAGTAAAGTGAGTTGCGAACCGCATCGAAACCTTTACACGTTAACATACTAACTAACTAATAGCAATGTCTAACCACTACCTACTACAAAAGAACTAGCTAAGACTATAATAATGGTTTGACTCTTATGCCATTATTATTTCCCTAATTACCTACTTAGTATTTTACCTTTGCACGGTTTACATATCAGACTTGCATACAACTAAGACATGCTCCTCTTATGCAGGACAAAGGATGGAAATATATATACTTCTATTCACAAACCAAACAATCTAACTAACAGGATTAGATGAACACGTACAATAACATTCACATATCCGCACAAGTTAATAAGCAAACAAAAGAGGGCAAACAAAACTAAATAACAACTCACCAAAGCTTCAGGAGTGGTCCGCAATTTGAACAAATTGTTGCCAAGTTTGTTCATCAATAAATGTGTACTTATCCCAAGGATTATGGTCAGGCCTAACATCGGCAAAAATATATGTGTTAGCTAGAAAGGTCTTAAACTTCCTCCACCGATCAGCACAATAAGACAATGTCTTGTCTTTCAACTTCTGGTAGTCAGGGACAGTGTATGTGAGCCGGATAGTGTCCCAAATAGGACCCTTTACTGCTAGATGGTCGACATTTTTCCACTCATCTGTCAAGATGCTAGCCTTGCTGCGTGCTAGATAGCCGACAAAACTATTATATTTTTGTTTATTAGGACCGAAAGGAGCCAACTTTTCATCAAACCGAATCTCAAACTTTGACCCGGAGGACCGACTTACGGATACGTCTTTCATTCGTGTGCCACTTCTACCACGGCGTGCGGGGCGGTTACGAGGCTCATTGTGAGATGAAGAGGGTTCGTTCGACTCACACCGCCGCACCAAGAATCGTCGTTGAAGGAATAGCGGAAGAACCGTTTTCTCCGTTCATTTTCGAGAATGGAACAGGCCGAGAGTGGTGGTGCGAAAGAGGAACGCCCGAGAAAGTGAGAGAGTAATGAGAGGATGGTAGTGGTGGGCGAGGAAGAGAAGTAATGCAACGGGAAGAGGGGTTTCACAACAAGAATAGGGGTTTGAGAGTTCGAGAGCAACGTATCAGTCGTAAGTCGTAACTCTTACGGAAACGTCGCGCGAATATTTGGCGCTTTAGTTTCCATACCGGACGAATTAAAAGGCCAGTCTTAAAGGTCAAAATTTAGGACCGTCCATTATTAAAAGTCGGTCTTAAAGGTAATAAAATTTTCGAATAATTTTTTTCAATAGTTTGTACCGACAATACTTTAAGTCTGGTCTTAAAAGTATAACATTTAAGACCGTGTTTATATATGTCCGGTCTTAAAAGTTTTAACTTTTATATTTAAATTTTTCCTGATTATTTTTGGTCCGCAGAAAATATAAGTTCGGGTTTGTACGAGATTTCTCTATAAAATAATATAAATTTTAATTACATTTTTAAGACCGGTTAGTTTTTTAAGCGGTCTCGAATAATATATTTAAGACCTATTAATAAAAAATCTGATCCAAAAAGTTCTTGATATTTACAAAACCGCCACCGGTCATACATAAGAAGTTCTTTATATTTACAAAACTGCCACCAGTCATAGATTTAAGACTGTTGCGACGAATGTCCGGTCTGAATGAGGCGGTCTTAAAGCCCTTTTTTGCACTAGTGGTTAAGTTAGATTTTAACGGTGGTGTGATGCCTTTTGCTCCTAAAATGTAACCACATGTGTATTTTTGCTCCCAAAAAAAGCATATGGTGTTGGGCGCTCTCGAGGGTAAAGCACATGTGTATTTTTACTCTTTTATCCAATTTTAAATAATTATGAGACTCAACACAATTCATAAAAGGTGGGATTTTAATCTTCCTTCATTTTTCCTCATAAATTCCAATGGAACTCAAGCAACTTCTTTTCATTGCTTTGTAGTCAAATTCAAGGCACTAAAATGGCACAAATAAGTTCCATTCCCATGTGTCTCATTGGTACCAACATACGTCTCAAAATTTTCAGTTTTAGTGAAATCGGGTATTTCAAGTGAAATTGACCTTTTAGTCAAATGTTACCATTTCTTTCATCCAAATGCACATACATCATACATGAAATTTTTCAGGGCAAATTTAGGATATTATATTTACATAGGGAAGCAATATGAAACTATTATCACGAAGCTCTAAATTCTAATAGAGTATGTATAAATCCAGTTGTCTTATTGACAAAAACTAAATTTAGAGGTTGATTCTTTTAATTGTAAATTTAAAAAAAAAGGTCATTAGTAATAAAATATTGATGTGAATCATATCCCAAAAGGGATCTACCAAATGGGTTTGTTTCATTTACACAAAGTTATAAGGCATGAGGAGTATAAAATATGCGTTAAGCTAAATTTTTCTAAAAATTGAATTCAAAAGTTCAAATATTTTTATTGAATAGAAAAATAGTGGTAAAATGGTCATTTTAGAAGTAACTTTTTTTATTAGCTTTTTAAAATCTTTTCCCTCTCATTTTCCCTACAATTTGCAAGACATTTGGGAAGAGGAGAAACAAGAGAAAGAGTGATTAGGAGAGTGGTAATTTTAACTGATTTCGTTTCCTCTTGTTCTAGTATTATGGTTTATTGGTGCAATTATCCTTAAAAAAGAACGTTATGCTCAATCTTTCCTGGACATTTGAAGCCTCCATTGATGGTCTCTTCTGTAGTTGCTAATACTATGATAGTACTTTTGTTTGATTAGAACCTAAAAGCTACTTTTCTAATTATCTAAAAAGAAGATGGAGGAGGAATAAAGCTAAGAATTGCAATGGAATATAAAAAATCTCTCAACTTGTTAAATAGTGCTTAATTGCTTATTCCAATACATGGGTAGAGTATTCTTAAATGTCCAACATGGTCGTATAATACCTAAATCTACATTGTAAAATAAGCCATTTGAAAATTTTGAATTATAAATATTTGAAGATATGATAGAAAAAAATTATTTAATTTGGCAAACAAGATACAATTTAAGTGGATATTTCGCTAATATCAAGACGTTTAAAAAACATAAGTATAGGATAGAGGATAAAAAGAAAAATATAGGGCTCAGTTTTTTTAATCTCAAAATCTTTTTCTTCCAAAATTAATAAATTCCAATGGTATAAAGTTACTTTAAGAAAAAGAGGGGATTCAAGGTTCTTATAATTCAAAACCAAAATGTTAAAAGAGAAAAACAAAATATGAAGAAATCCAAAACCAATATAATCAACTAAGAAAATTTCAAATGCATTATATATCATTACAGCATATATAGAACCACTCAAATTTACAAGCTTGTTTGGTAAAAATATCACAAGGTTAAAGAAACAGTAGCTAAAATTTGATTTAACATTTATCCAACTACTGGTGTCTTAAGCATTTTCCATAAATAAAGACTTGATTTTTTTCAATGATACTACAACATCAATCATAGTAAGTCGTGCCTCTGGTATGTCAATGGAGCAATTTAATGCCAACTCAAAAACTGATGACATATAAGGTAGTATGCTATCAATATTTTGATTTTCTCTGTGTAGCAAATTGGCATCTATAATATTCATGATCGAATGTGGTGTGGAGTTGCTTACCCAATCTTTCAAACTTAATCCTTGAACAAACATCTCATCTGTTGGCTTCTTCCTGGTAAACATTTCCATTAGCAAAATCCCATAACTATACACATCTCCTTTGGTGGAAACAACTCCTTTTGATCCAAACTCTGTAGGTCATATTGAAAGAATATTAGTTTAGAAGTCATTATGTCAATAATTTAAGGTTTGTTGTTAAGCTTTCTTTTGTATCATTATTCAAAACCTTTCCACATGAAGATGCCAAATATTCACTAGAGATTAAATATACAAATAAATTCAAAATATCATTGCTAAACCATTACCTGGTGCCATATAGCCAATTGTAGCCAAAGTGTTGGTATAAATTTCCAATTGCTTTTCACCAAACAATTTAGAAATACCAAAATCACTAAGATGAGCCACCATATCTTTGTCCAACAAAACGTTGTTTGGTTTCACATCACAATGAACAACTAGTGTAGAAGAACCATGATGAAGATACTCCAAAGCAGCTGCCACATCAATCATTATGTTCAACCTTTGCAAGACATCTAAATAATTGTTATGTGAGTACAACCATTTGTCAAGACTCCCATTTTCCATGAATTCCATTATTAGAGATTTGAAATGATCATTTGAGCAACTACTGATGATCTTAATGAGATTGCGATGGCGTAAATGACAGATGACAAAACATTCAACATCAAAACTTCTTGATGAATGTTCCATGTCTAAGTTAAACACTTTGACAGCAACTATCTTTCCATTAGGAAGAACTGCTTTGTATACTGATCCAAAACTTCCGGAACCAATAAGATTACTCTCATTAAATCCATTTGTTCCTCGTAGAAGCTCATAATATGATATCCTGGCTGGTGTATCCAAATTTATTAAATCCCTCTTTCTTGAATTTTTATCAACATCTCTCTTATTCTTTAGAAAGACAATGACTGAAACAATCAAAATGGAAACTATGATAGGCAATGAGCATTTTATTATCATCATCACTTTATTTGATACGTGCTTCTTTCCTTTCCAACATGGTTGGACTTGTAGTTGGGATTTACCACAAAGATCTTTATTCAGCATAAAAGATTGAGCAGTAAAAATTTGAAAAGGGCCACCATTAGGAATTTCTCCATGAAGTAAATTATAGGAAAGATTGATGTATTTAAGATGGAGCAATGACTCTAAGGACTTTGGAATCACGCCAGACAAATAATTATGAGAAAGATCCAGGGACTCCATGCTTATCATGTTGCTAAGCAATTCAGGAATAGGCCCTTGTAATTTGTTTTCAGCTAAAGACAAGGTTTGCAAAGTTTCCAAGCTACCCATAGTTGTAGGGATGCTTCCTGAAATTTGATTTCTTGACAAGTTCAACAGTATAATTGCCCTCAAGTTTGATACCTCTGGTGAAATTATTCCACTCAGTGCATTGGAGGATATGTCTAAAACCAAGATATCTTTGAGACTCCAAATAGAAGAGGGTATTTGAGACACCAATTTGTTAGAGCTAAAATTCAACTCTTGCAAAGAAGTATTCCCGAGACATTCTGGAACCATTCCAGAAAACATGTTATTGGCAAGATACAACTCACTTAAGCTTTTAAGTTGGCAAAGTTCATTTATAATGAACCCTTGCAATCTATTGTTGCTGAGACTTAAATGTTGAAGGTTGTGTAATTTGTTAAATGTATCAGGAATCAACCCACTTAAACGGTTCTTACCCAAATCTAGTTCCATCAAGTTTGTTAAATTGCCAAGTGCATTGGGTATAGCTCCATTAAATTTATTCCAAGACAAACTTAATGTAATGAGTTTAGAAGCATTTGATATGCTGCTTGGAATTTGTCCAGTTAGTCCATTTCCCCCCAACCATAACTTCTTCAAGTTGGGAAGGCCAATTCCTAAATATGATGGGAGAATGCCAGAGAGCAAATTACCATGAAGGCCCAAGGTTGTCAATGTTGAAATGTTGAATATGTTGGAAGGAATAGGTCCTTTCAAATGATTATCGGCCAAGTGTAAGGCAATAAGTTTATCAAGTTTGCCAATGCCTTCAGGTACAAAACCTGGACATAAAAGGAAAAATGTTAGAGAAATCATAAACTACCTATGCGATGCCATGGTTTTTGGAGATTTGTAAGAAAATGTAAAGTTTTTTATGTTGTAATTTTTGAACAAATATTTAATAGGAAACTAAAATATTTATAAACCAGAAAACCTAGGAACAACGTAACCGACAAAAATTGATAAAAGAAAATTAAAAAAGAAAAGATGGCAAATAAAAGAAAAAAGTTTTACTTGATAGAATATCCAAATGTGTGTATAAAAAGTGGGCACATTATATATGACGTTGCGCTATTTAGTTGAACAGGGTATAATTGATATGGTACGGAGTACTTACAAAATTGTTTTCCAAGATTTAAATATCATATGTGATCCTATATTTCTATCATTTTAGTTTTACATGATATCTTTCGATATTTTGGGATTGTAAATTCGTAGCTATATTTAAAAACTATGATTAATGAAATGATGAAAAACAAAATCTCATTGTAAATTCATTTTCTATTAGAGAAAAATGATTAAAAAAACAACGAAAAAGAATAATAAATATAATAATAAACTCATGCTCATAAAGAGGTTTGTATCCAAATTCACTTGATTTGCATCAGGTGTTTGCAAAAAGTGAATGGAACTTATAAGAAAAAAAATAAAACAGGTCATATTATTTGATATGATATAGTTATGACACACACACACACACACCATAAAATAAGAAAGCAAATTTTTTCCAACCATCAAATTGCTTACATTCTAAAATTGCATTTGAGTCTGTATAGTTTGAGTATATAAACTAAGTTCTTCTTGTACGGTTTAAGTGAAAAATTATGTCCCTTTTTTTTTGACATTGGTGGTATACTTTTCACAACAGATTATAATGATCGAGTCCACATGTTATATACATATATAGTGCATACTTTCTCTTTCCTGCTGATTAATTCCCTATGAAAAAATAATTAATTACAAAAGCTTGATTTAACTTCACATAGAACATCTTCTCTTTGAATCCAAATAAATTAAAATGATGCAATTTAATTATTTGACTGACTATTGAAAATCCCTTGTATTCTGATTCATTATTCGAGCTTAAATTTAGTTGAACAAGCGTTTTAATTGCATTTAATTTTTTGTTTTAATTTTATAATGTATTTTGTAATTGATTTTTGGGAAAATCCTAATTAAATCTAATTGAAATGAAAAAAAAATCCAAATTCAGTTCTATACTTTTAATAAGTTTCTAATAAATTTAAGAGGCCTAACTAGGGAATGAGATTTGGTAGAGTTGATTTTGGTTTTGATTATTTTAACTATACTTAATTAGAATTATCTCATTGTTTTTTACTTTTTTATTTGTTTGTTTTTTTTGATACAGTATTTACTTGTTTTTTTATGCATGTTTATTTGTTTGTTTTTTTATACATGTTTATTTGTTTGTTTTATGTCTATGTTTTGTTTTGTTTTTGTTTTTTTTTTTTTTTAATCTTTGCTTGCCAATTACTTTTCAGAATCAAATTGTGGCTAATTTTAAGAGTCCACGGTAAGTTATGTCGTGGAAACACCCATCACTATGTCAATGAACATACACAATTCTTCTCTAATTCTCTAACATCCAAACTTTTATGTTTTGAATTAATAATTTATAGTGTTAGGGAGGCCTTAAAAAAGACCTCAAGAAAATAAATTTATTCAAAAATATTATTTTCAAGTAAGAGAATTCTGAAAAATTAAGAAAGAAATTATTATTAAATATATGAAGGCCAAAAGTAATCAACGAAAAGTTTAAAAAATAATTTAAAAATATTTATTTACATTTTTATTTAATATTATAATTATATTTTGATAGGAATTTAAATCTCAAACTTTAGGACAAAAGAAGTGGAGGGAACGGATAGGTAAGAGAAATAGAGAGCCACACTCTTCTGCTTCTCAAAATCTTTAGGCCCTATTTGGTATGAAGCACGGGGGTAGGAATTGTGATTAGGTCAAGGCCTGAGCCCAATCATATTGTTTAGGATAGTGAGTGCCACAAAAGTGAGATTACTGCAAAACCACCTCTCCTATATTAGGTGAGCAATGCTGGGATAGAAAAATTGTGGGATAGAGGAAGGAGCGGAGAAAAGAGAGACAATATCGACATTGACATTGAGGAATAATATATATATATATATATATATATATATATATATATATATATATATAGAGAGAGAGAGAGAGAGAGAGAGAGAGAGAGGGAGAGGGACAGACCAAGAGATTAAGAAATTATGAAGGCAAGCCGATGAGAGATCGGCCGATAGGAGGAAGGAAGCTCGAATAACTTAAAAAATGTTTAATGGTTCATAAATCAATGTTATATATGTTAGTTGCTAAAAGGTTCAATTCTGATTTTGAGAAAAGGAGCACCTTAGTTACTTAAAAAATGTTTAATGGTTCATAAATCAATGTTTTGGGGCTGATCGAAGTTTGACAGAATACGAGTAAACAAATGGCATTGTTTTTCCAGAAAATTAATATGGAAGTCCAATTTGATAAATGGAAAAGAGGTACTATCATGTGGGTATGTCATTTACAAATTGAAGATTTATGACGTTGTTGGTTTGCTGAAACTAAAGAGGGGTGTGTGTGTACACACACAAAAAAAAGCATATAAATGATGTTTATATACAAGTTGTTTGAACGCTATGGGATTCAATTTTGGAATAAAAAACGGAGAAAAATTTATTGTTCTAAGATAAAGAAATGGGAGAAAATGTCGTAAATCATTTAATCACACATAGATTATGTTTGGTGTAATACCCGCATATTTATTTATCTGAAATATTACATTTTGGTAAATAAATTAGGCTATTTCTGATAAGTGAAATTATTGTTGCAAGACTTGTGTTATTATAGCCTATTTTTCTAGGATGAGTTCTGTAGGAAATTAGAGAATTTAAGGGCCAAAGTGCCAAATGACCAAAATACCCTGGTATGCAAAATGACTTAGGAAAATTGTGAAAAATCCTAAAAGGCAATGAAATAATTATTTGAGTTAGGAGAGTATATTATCTCTAATTGTGATAATTTGATAAATTGTGAGCTTGGGGAAATTGAATAAAAATGCTCAAAAAGCATTGTAATGACCATAATAACCTCTCAAATTCTAGAATAATGCAGAATACATGAAAACAGAAATGTCAGTGCTAGAATTATGAGGTAATGAGGCACTTTAATTAAGAAAATTATCAACTAGTGATAATAAAGTAGTTAAGTAATTTCTGGCTAATTACTTAAGCATAAGTAAAGGAAATTCATAAGTAATTTTGTAAAACCCTAAAATTAGTGGTTTTTGGCTTAAAATTAGTAAGAACATATTTAGTAATTAATTGGAGAATTTTGTAAAAAATAAGTGAGTTTAGGTATTTTTAAGCCTAAATACAAGAATGGACCAATTAGGTAATTTTGAGAACTTTTTGGAAAAATGGAATAAATAATTAATTAATTAAATAAATAAATAATTAAGAAAAAAATAGAAAAAAAAGGGCCTAGCCGAAAATTGGAAGAGAAAAATAGAGAAAGGAATAAATTAAAAAAAAAATCATGATATTTTATTATTATATAATATAATTAAAGTTAGTGAATAGTAAATGAATAAATAGGAAACGGATCCTATCTAGAGAACCAGGAATAGGAATTCCAAAGTCAAGGTAAAATATTGATCAGTGAGTTTTTACCTTCAAGTGACCTCTTAGGAAGTTAATTCCGAGGTCTGGGTAGCGCATTTACCTAATAAGACGAAATAGGGAAAAAATGCAGATAGTCACATTTTGGATCTGAAGAAAATAAATTATAACTCAACATCCGGAGATGAGTTTATGATTATATGGACATATTTGGAATCAGTGAATTTTTGTCCAGAGGTTGATGATTCCGAAAACGATTTTCAGAATCGGACGCGCGGCACGTTTTTCGAGAAAACTTCAATCGGATCTGTTAGAACCCCGTAAGGGACTGGAATCTAAGTTAAATTAGATATTATTGATGAGGAAGAGAAGATCTTCAAAGTTATGAATTCAGAATTTAGAGACTACGCGAAACGGACACCGATCGGGGAAATGCTATCGGACCGGGCATAAAGTAAGCTTAAGTCACCATTCTTGGACCAATGGTTTGATGCCACATCACCCCCCTTGTGTCGACTATGAGCTGCCCATGGTCAAGAATTAACCACCATTTTGTCTTGAATTTACATGGTTATAAGGAAAGGAAAAATTACAAAATTTGGAATGTAGAAATTACCAAAGAGGCACAAATTTTGCCTATATAAAGGCATGAGCACCTCCTTCATTTCTTCACACCTCCTCTTCTCTCTACCTTGGCCGAAACTTAGAGTGAGAAGCTCTGCAAAAGTTTTGCCTTAGCTCCGAGTAAGTTCTTTCGTCCTTAGTTTTTAGTTTCCGTAGTTCTTTCGGTAGTTATAGTAGAACCGTTGTTTTGATCTAGGAAGTTTCGAATTTGTTCCTATGTTTGTTTTTATGCCTCATTGCATTGAAAGATGCCCGACGAGGTAAAAACATAGTGGGGATAATTTTGAAATGGAATACGGTCAAAGTAACGAAGTTCGCGAAATTCCGCCAAATTAGGGGTAGAAGGGCAAAATGGTAATTTTTACCTAAAATGCCGTTTATGATGTCAAATCACTAATGAAAGTGATATTACTCGATAGGGCATCGAAACTCGATTTGCTGCCGTTACGCTGCCCGACGTGCCGCTGTCGAACATTTCACGTTTTTCCGAAAAAAGTACGTTTTTCAGCCAGAAGTACCTAACGTCGTCAACGAAGGTACGGACGCGTACTGTAACACTAATATTGTACTGCTTAAATGCATATATGTGTGATAGATATGTTCGTAGACCGATATACAGACAGTTTTACACGGGTTATAGTCATGATAACGCCGTATGTTTTTCTAGCGCTGAGAACACGAGTGGTATCGTGGCACCGGTGAATAGTGCAAGCCGTTATTGTTGTTTTACATTGTGGGGCTTTACATACTGCGTAATGCTTATGTTTTGTCGGCATAATGATCATGCATCCGTTGTATGCTTATGTAGTGATATACCGTTGTATTGTCTAGAATATCTCGTTATCTCGTATACCGTATTGTTTGGGTTTGAGATTAATCGTTATTCCGAGATTCAATGCGGAGAATTGAATCTCAGCTATAGCATCAGGATCCGGAGGAATACGGATCGAAGATCGAGGCAAGCAGCAGTAGACGTACAACCAAAGACGTACCTATCTTTACCGCTTTCAGTTATTCACTTTCAAACTCTAGGATTAATGTAATCATTACAATGTTACACTGTGGTTGATGTTTGTTATGAATCAGTTACTCTTTCGCTCCAATGCTCTACTCTGATTACTCTGCTTGAAATATTTGGAAACGTTTTTTTTAAAAAAATATTCCGCCGTTTTCAAATGGGATGTTACATTTGGTGCTTCCTTGTGATAAATAAGTGTCTTACCTATAAATAAACCATGGTTAAGACATTTAAATGATGGTTGAATGCTTGATGAACTGAATTTTTAAAGCTTGAAATTGAATTATGAGTTGATGTTTTAAGGTTTCTACATGTTGAATAAATGCCTCAAAGCATCAAAGCCTGATTAAGGATCCCAAGGAGATGATTAAAGTTGATATATATGTTAGTTGCTGTATTTTTCTGATTAAGAACAAGTGCTGTCTAACTTTAAGGATTTTCAAGAAAACTGGAACATTTTGGAGATTAAGAGTGTGTGCTTTTATTGTAATACTTGAAAATTCCTGTTCAACATAAGTATTATATTTTGATGGATAATTAGCAACAATGAAGGTGAATATGTGTCTCAAGTCATTGTAATTTTAGGTAAATTTCATATTGAAATGAATTAACACATGATTAATTATGAGACTGCAATTAGGGAAAATAAAATGTGACATAATTAACACATAAAATAATGGTTAATTTATAGACAAGAGAGGCAAGAAAGCAATATGAAAACACTTAAATAAATTAAAGGAAATTTGCAAAGACTAATGGGCAATAAGACTTTAATTAATTAAGATCATTTGCATAATCCTTCAATTTAATTAGAGATAATTAAATACATAAAAAAGAGGGCTGATTTAAATAAAAAAATTAAGGGCCTATAGAAGACAAGATTAAGCTTGATTAATAAGGCACAAATGACCTTGATTAATTACCAAACAAATTGCACAATGACATGTGGCATTAAGGAATGTTTAAACCCTTAACTATATTATCGAATGACATCACCAAGTCTTCATTTTCACTGGTTTATGGCTGATTTAGAGTCAGAATTTTGCAATGATAGGGTCACATGTTTTAGCTTTGAAAAGTCAATAATATCAACTAACCAATTAGGAGGCTTGAACCATGGGGTATTTTGTTAATTAAAAACATACATTAAATGGCTAAAAGAGTGAGGCATGTCGACCAAAGCATGAAAGGCCAATATTTGGTTTCATAAAGCTTATTTTAATCTAAAGGATCAGAGGAAAGATGAGATTTTGGTTCTCTTGAAAATAATCATTGTACCATTGTAGCTTTCCCAATAAATAGCCATCCACCCTTTCACAAATTCTTCACACCATAAACTCATCTGATCCTTATTTGAGAGGGAGTGTGGCGTGAGATTAGTACTGGGCAAAAAAATTTATATGAAACAAGGAGAAGGAATTCAAGAACTTAAGGTGAGTTCTTGAGCTAATTCTTAGTAAAATTGTAGTTTAATTTAAAAAATTAAGAAATAAACTCCTATACTTTTTTTTAGGCTTCCATTGAACTTAAAATGCTGAATGAGGTAAAAACATGTTAGGAAATAATTTTTGAAATCAATGGAGCAAGATTGTGAAAATTGAGAAAATTCCTAGATTTCAGTTTTTCTAGAGTCAGTCGGATTAAGGGCGTTATTTTATGTGACAAATGAAGTCCTAAAATTATGCAATTTTATGGGGGTAAAGTAGACATGTCGAGCTTTCCATTGATATAAAATTCGTAGTGTTTTGAGTTCTGTACAAGGAGGAAAACTTCTTGAAATTGGGTCACGTTTTTTGTAGATAACCTAAACAAGGGTTGGAAAAATGAAAACTGGTATTGATTCATGGATTTCCAGTTAAAGCCGTTATTTTTCCTTGAAAATAGACTTGTCAAGAGTCATTTTGGCTTTGGAAGCACCTCATTTTGATTTTTGTGGAATTAGTTATGAGTTTTCAAAGTTAACGAAAAATCTGAGCAGAAATGCTGAAATTTGCGTTTTTAAAGAAATGAAGGGGCAAAATGGTAATAGTAAATCCACCTAGGGTAAAAATGTCAATAGTGGCTAAGATATCTCTTAGCATATTATTTATAAAGGAAATAATGCAGTGATAACATTATAGGATATCCAAGGAATTAGGGATCGGTACCGAAAGGAACACGTACCGCCAGCTACGCAGACCACTGTACGGACGCGTACTGTAATTTTAACTCTGATATGTCTTGTATGATTATATGTGTAACATCCCATTTTCAAAAGCAGTATAATTTTTTTTTCATCAGAGTAGAGCATTGGAGCGATTGAGTAACTGATGCATATATTTATAAATGCCGTAAGTCCGGTCGATTTACGTAAACGGTACATTGACCGAGAGTTTTCAAAATGAATAACACCCGAAGAAAGTCTTCAGCCGGGTCTCGTGCGGCTGCCTCGCCTTTCTCCTCGGTTCTCGGTTCTCCCCGAACCCGACGCTATGATAAGAGCCGAGATCCAATTGCAATTTGGATCTCGTGTACGGTTAACCTCATGCTTAAATACGACTACATATACACGACAGTAGCAATCAATACAACAGTCAACAACAGATGTATGATTAAAAATACATAACCACGTATGTAAGATAATAACCACGTATGTAACATAACCACGTATGATACAACAATAATAACCTCGTATGTGACATAACCACGTATGTGACATAACCGTGTATATAACATAACCACGTATGCTACAACAACAAACAGAACACAACAAACATATATAATCATACAATAACCATCGAGTTAGTGTTAAAGACGTGAACGTACCTTTTTGGCGGTACAACGGAACTTTTACTAAAAACGTGAAATTCGACAAATGGGAAAACAATGCGGTATGACGGCGGCACAACAAATGCGGCTCGACAAATGTACGATTATCTCGAGATATCCTATAAGGATAATATTTAACAACTTTTAGCAGCATAACGGGCATTTTAGGTACAAATTACCATTTTGCCCCGAACCCCTAATCGGCGGAATTTCGCCAGAAGCTTCATTTTTTCGCTCTATCTCTCTAGAATTTTGACAGATCTTTTCCCTCATCATATTTTCGAAATATATATCATATTTACCCCTAAATATGATATCTAGACTATCTTGAAAAATTAAAGATAAATCTAGCATTCCTACTATATCTACCGAAAGAACTACCGAAACTAAAGACCAGGGACCGAAGAACTTACCCGAGACTTTGCTCGGACTTTCTCCGAGCTTCTCTCTCTAACTTCTCTCTAAGAGGCAGATTTTTGGTGTGAGAAATGAAGAAGAGGAGCTTGGTATTTATAGAAGAGACGGATGGCGAACGGTAAATAATTCGAACTTCGTCTTGACGAATATGGACCGTAGGATCGCATTTTTGAGGACAAAACACTCTTGGCCCTCCATTTCTTGTGCAGACCTCCCCTCCCCAATAGTCAACAAAATGATGTCATCTTGATGGTGACATCTCGAGCGACGATAAAGTTTCGATCCGGTGTCGAAACGTTGTAATCTTGGAAAATCTCAAAATTCTGAATTCATAACTTTGAAGATCTTCTCTTCCTCATCAATAATATCTAATTTAACTTAGATTTCAGTCCCTTACAGGGTTCCAACAGCCCAGTTGAAGTTTTCTCGAAAAACGTGTCCGAACACGTCCGGTGTCGGAAATCGCTTTCGGAATCATCAATCTCCGGATAATAATTCACGATTCCAAATATGTCCATATAATTATAAACTCATCTCCGGATGTTGACTTATAATTTATTTTCTTCAAATCCAAAATGTGAATATCCGCATTTTTCCCTATTTCGTCTTATTAGGCAAATGCGCTACCGACCTCGGAATTAACTTAGGAAGAGGTCACTTGAAGGTAAAAACTCACTGATCAATATTTTACCTTGACTTTGGAATTCCTATTCCTGGTTCTCTAGATAGGATCCGTTTCCTATTTATTCCATTACTATTCACTATATTATATAATAATACAATTTTACAAAAATATCATGATATTTATTTTTTTTTCTTTTATTATTTATTTATTTTTCTAAGCATAAAATATTTTATTAATATTTTATTTTATTTTTATTTTTTATTTATTTAATAATTTCGAATTTTCCCAATTAAAAATAATTATTTAAATTATTTTTAATTCATTTACTTTATACCTTAATTATCCCATTAATTACCAGATTAGCCACTTACTAATTTTTGATAATTTTCTTAATTAGGATAAATCATTATCTCACAATTATTTTACTTACATTGGTATTTTATATCCCATGTAAAATACTAAAAATCATGGGGTCAATTATGATCCCCAAAATAATATTAAATCTTGCCTCAATATTTTCCAAAGAAATAAATCCCAAAAATTACCTAAATTAGAGACAACATATTCTCCAATTTTTAATAAATATTTCATTTCCTCTTAGGATTTATCATAATATTTTCAGGGTATTTTATGGCCCACAATTGCATTTAGGGATTTTTAACTCTTTATTCACCCTAATTTCAATAGAAATTACCTTAGAAAATAAGATAATTATAACTAATTATTTGAAACCACATGTTCACCTATTTTCAATAGGTATTATCTATTGAAATATAATATTCCAGATAAATAATTATCCGGGTATTACATTTCTCCCCCCGTTAAACAAAATTTCGCCCTCGAAATTTGCTCTATACCAATTTAGACTCTGTACTAACTACACTTCAGACTTATTCGCTCCTTAGCAACCACGTGCCAAAACTGTCTCCTTAGCAACCACGTGCCGTGACGACAAAAGATACCTCGGTAGCTAGTTTTACGCACCGCATCTCTCGCGCATGCAACCAGCTCCACGACTTATTCGCTCCAGAACTTTTCTCTATATGTCGGCCGCTCCACTTGATGATCGAGAATTTGCTTAGGTTTGACCGTCAAGATCTTGTCATTTTGTACTTTGATATTTAGTATTTTCCGTGGCACCCATATACCCTGGTCAATACCAGATATCAAAATGTCTCCATGACGCCCATACATCATGGTAACACAAGATACCTTAAATGTTTCCATGACGCCCATACACCATGACAACACAAGATACCTCCTACTCAATGACACGATCGCAGATCGATCGTAGTAACTAAGAAATATGCATTGGAAACTAAAATTTTCGCGACAAGTAAGATAACTATTTATCAAACCATAGGGAAATCCTTACTATACATGTATCTTAACGATTTCTTTCACCCCGTACTCGGGTGTAGTTTTCGAACACAGGACTTTTCGTCCATTAAAACACAGGACTTATTGTCCTTTCCCGAGTTTCTTTCAACTCAAAAGGTACTTCAAACACTTGTGTTAGCAGTACAATTCTATACAATAATCACTAACTCTAGGTCTTACATCAATTAGTTCAACTTGAGAGGCTTCAATAGGCGAGAGGCGTAAGTCATCACGATGTCCTGCTGCAGCAAGACATATCTCGATCCATATCTAATGGCACCACGACCAAATCTATAACATCTACTTGGATCCGGATAACCAACTCTTGGTCTTGTGACCAACTTCGTTCTCAGTCTATGCAAGCTCATCTCACAGTCTGTGTTTTATGCAAAGATTTAAGTCTTACTCTTCAAGCTTTATCAACGATTATGAAAAATTTCGGCATGAATCTACGGTACTATCCCGCTAGATCCAGAAACTAAATATCTATGTTATTATTTCTATTTTTGATGTACAACTAAATGGTGTTCCGAGCATTCGTCAACTCTTGCCAAAACGTAGGGATTACAAAACTGAGTAACTCGTAGATCATGGAAAGTGGGTATGTGTTCATGATAGTCATTTTGTCCACCCTGCGATGATTGATACAAAGTCACAAACTCTCGTGCTTTGTTCGGTAGCATTTGATATGGTGTTTTAGATGTTGATCCAATGTTAGGCATCAACTTCATAGTGAATTTTGACTTTTCTTTTTTCGAAGGAATATTTGTCGAGAGATTTTATTTGTGTCTCGGGTTGTTTTTAGAATAAGGACTCAATCCCCTCGTCATCGTTTGATCATTTTATTGATCACGCTAGTCCTGATTTTGAGAATGTCATCGATGTTTGTGAGACGTAAATTTTGAACGAGATATATATTCGACTTAGAATTTAGACATGCTTTATTAAGCAAAATAGTTCACACCCAATGGTGTAACTACTACTAGATTGTAAGGTATGTATGTATCCCAAAATGATTCGCCTATTTATCGACATCGAGTGATTAGCACCCGTGTTGTATAATATCTAAAGTAGATTCCTATTGAGAGATAGTTATGCGGATCCTCTCGGAGATTATTCGTGGTCGTCTTCCTCTACCTCGCGCTCGCCTCGGCTCCGGGAGCTCCGGCTCCTCTTAAATTTGTCATGTCTCGTTCTTTCTCCTTTATTAGGGAAAACGTTAGATTTAAAAAGACAATGATTAGTCTATCGCAGACTTTATCACACTAATACTACAAACAAACGGACACTCGTACTATTTCCCTTTGTTCAGGATTTCGTTGAGTTGGTCTACTCAGAAACGGGTACGGAATTTCGTATCGGGAGTTCCTCTACATGAGTCAAATACTACATGTACTTATCCTTGTTGGTCTCGGAGTTTCATCCGGCGTGGCCTAGCTCCACATATAATCTCTGCGCTAGGACAGAATAGTCGTCCCAAGACAAACCGACGATTATCGTAATTATCGAGTTATCGAGACCGATATCGAGTTATCGGAATTATCGAGTTATCGGGATTACCGGAGACCGATATCGAGTTATCGAATTATCGTGGTCTCGATTTCAAATATGAATATGGACGATGGATTTATCGATTCGGGTTAGAATGATGCACCGACGAGGTGGTACACCGGTTCGTAATGGTATACCGGTGATCGGTACACCGACTTAGGGCTATATCGTACTCATTTTCAAAACATGCTCTTTAAAAAGGCGTAGAGCCTAACTCCGTTACTCAACCAATTTGGCCGGGTAAGTGTCTATCATGGGAGCCTCACCGTGTTAGGGTGACCGATTGGTCGATCCACATAGACTAGCCTTGCCTTCGGCACCAAAAGGTTTTTAGAATAACTTAGTCGATCTATTCCGGGACAACCGCTCCGATACCAAAACCGTAACATCCCATTTTCAAAAGCAAGTATAATTTTTTTTTCATCGAGTAGAGCATTGGAGCGATTGAGAATCGATGCATATATTTATAAATGCCGTAAGTCCGGCGATTTCGTAAACGGTACATTGACCGAGAGTTTTCAAAATGAATAACACCCGAAGAAAGTCTTCAGTCGGGTCTCTGTGCGGCCTGCTCGCCTTTCTCCTCGGTTCTCGGTTCTCCTGAACCTGACGCTATGATAAGAGCGAGATCCAATTGCAATTTGGATCTCGGGTAACTAACCTCATGCTTAAATACGACTACATATACACGACGGTAGCAATCAATACAACAGTCAACAAAGATGTATGATTAAAAATACATAACCACGTATGTAAGATAATAACCACGTATGTAACATAACCACGTATGATACAACAATAATAACCTCGTATGTGACATAACCACGTATGTGACATAACCGTGTATATAACATAACCACGTATGCTACAACAACAAACAGAACACAACAAACATATATAATCATACAATAACCATCGAGTTAGTGTTACAAAGACGTGAACGTACCTTTTTGGCGGTACAACGGAACTTTTACGGAAAAACGTGAAATTCGACAAATGGGAAAAAAAATGCGGTATGGCGGCGGCACAACGGCGGCTCGACAAAGCGGTACGATTATCTCGATATCCTATAAGGATAATATTTAACAACTTTTAGCAAAGCATACGGGCATTTTAGGTACAAATTACCATTTTGCCCCGAACCCCTAATCGGCGGAATTTCGCGAGCTTATTTGTTTTCGCTCTATCTCTCTAGAATTTTGACAGATCTTTTCCCTCATCATATTTTCGAAATATATATCATATTTACCCCTAAATATGATATCTAGACTATCTTGAAAAATTAAAGATAAATCTAGCATTCCTACTATATCTACCGAAAGAACTACCGAAACTAAAGACCGTGGACCGAAGAACTTACCCGACTTTGCTCGACTTTCTCCGAGCTTCTCTCTCTAACTTCTCTCTAAGAGGCAGATTTTTGGTGTGAGAAATGAAGAAGAGGAGCTTGGTATTTATAGAAGAGACGGATGGCGAACGGTAAATAATTCGAACTTCGTCTTGACGAATATGGACCGTAGGATCGCATTTTTGAGGACAAAACACTCTTGGCCCTCCATTTCTTGTGCAGACCTCCCCTCCCCAATAGTCAACAAAATGATGTCATCTTGATGGTGACATCGAGTCTGAGCATCGATAAAGTTTCGATCGGTGTCCGAAACGCGTAATCTTGGAAAATCTCAAAATTCTGAATTCATAACTTTGAAGATCTTTCTTCCTCATCAATAATATCTAATTTAACTTAGATTTCAGTCCCTTACGGGGTTCCAACGGCCAGTTGAAGTTTTCTCGAAAAACGTGTCCGAACACGTCCGGTGTCGGAAATCGCTTTCGGAATCATCAATCTCTCGGATAATAATTCACTGATTCCAAATATGTCCATATAATTATAAACTCATCTCCGGATGTTGACTTATAATTTATTTTCTTCAAATCCAAAATGTGAATATCTCGCATTTTTCCCTATTTCGTCTTATTAGGCAAATGCGCTACCGACCTCGGAATTAACTTAGGAAGAGGTCACTTGAAGGTAAAAACTCACTGATCAATATTTTACCTTGACTTTGGAATTCCTATTCCTGGTTCTCTAGATAGGATCCGTTTCCTATTTATTCCATTACTATTCACTATATTATATAATAATACAATTTTACAAAAATATCATGATATTTATTTTTTTTCTTTTATTATTTATTTATTTTTCTAAGCATAAAATATTTTATTAATATTTTATTTTATTTTTATTTTTTATTTATTTAATAATTTCGAATTTTCCCAATTAAAAATAATTATTTAAATTATTTTTAATTCATTTACTTTATACCTTAATTATCCCATTAATTACCAGATTAGCCACTTACTAATTTTTGATAATTTTCTTAATTAGGATAAATCATTATCTCACAATTATTTTACTTACATTGGTATTTTATATCCCATGTAAAATACTAAAAATCATGGGGTCAATTATGATCCCCAAAATAATATTAAATCTTGCCTCAATATTTTCCAAAGAAATAAATCCCAAAAATTACCTAAATTAGAGACAACATATTCTCCAATTTTTAATAAATATTTCATTTCCTCTTAGGATTTATCATAATATTTTCGGGGTATTTTATGGCCCACAATTGCATTTAGGGATTTTTAACTCTTTATTCACCCTAATTTCAATAGAAATTACCTTAGAAAATAAGATAATTATAACTAATTATTTGAAACCACATGTTCACCTATTTTCAATAGGTATTATCTATTGAAATATAATATTCCAGATAAATAATTATCCGGGTATTACAATATGTGATAGGATGATTCATAGGGTCATCGACAAGACTAGGTCTTGAGTCATGTACCGTGGCTAAGACTCAGTTTTAGGTCACCGGTTTATATACATTCAGCTTTATGCGGGTTATAGTCTTGATAATTCCGTAGGGTTGTTTTCCTAGCGCTGAGGACATGAGGAGTTGTCATGGCACTGGTTAGTGCAAACGTTGTTTACATTACATGTGATGTGTGCTATGTATTGTTATGTTGTTAACATTACATTTGTTGTATGCTATGTATTTTGTAACCTTACATCTACTGTGTGCTATGTATGATTGATGCTAAAATGTAATGAATATCTATCATATATACTGTTATTACTTGAGCATGATTACCTGAGACTTAATGGGTATTGAATCTCATAATTGACCCTAGTTTTAGGGGTGTTACATTTATATGTGAGGTAATGAAGTTAAGGAAGACAAAAATCTTATTGTTCTTGTGGTGGTATATATTACTTTACATGCTGGAAATTTAAATAGGTAAATACAAGTTAAGACTTGTACCCTATAATGTATTCACATGAGTTATTGTGGCGGGCTGTCATTGTTCAATTTTTGAGGCAAAACAATTGATTAGAAGTCTATTGCTGAATGCCTCTATATATTGAACAATTATTCTAGGTGGTTAAGCCTTACTTAGAGGCATTTAAATGTTGATTTAGTCTATGTCTTAAATCTGGAAAATTTCCAAAATATAACATTAAGTGGTTTAGCATATGTAACATCCCAAATTTTGGACCTAAAAACTTGAGAATTAGCCTATTTTTGGGAGACTACTAGGCCCTATTTTTGAAAGTGACAAAATTGGAATAAGTATTTTATGGGTTATGAATAGTATTCACTATTCAAAAATATGTATTTACCATTCACATATTTTAATCTCCCATGCATTCCATGCATCAAGCAAGGCAAGCAAGGGAAGCATGTAATTTTATATCTTGAAAATCTTGAAATTTTCCCTATAAATAGAGAGCAATTACCTCTTCATTCTTCACACCAAACTCGACCAAATATGTGAGTTTTAGAGAAGCAAGAGTAGAAAGAAAATCATAGAGGGAAGCAAGAAGGAGAAAGAAGTTCTTCAAGGGTAAGTTTTCTAGTTCTTGAGTTTTAAGCTTTAAGTTCTTATGAGTTTTAGTAGAAATGTTAGTTTGATCTTTAATCTTCCAATATAGTTTTGTTTTCATGTTTTTATGATTAAAAATGTCTTTATTTCGAAAATATGATGAAAAATATTATGGAGCAAAATTATTGGAAGTTGAAGATCAAAGTAACGAAGTTCTGGCGAAATTTTCAGTAAATTTTCTGGACAAACAGCGAAAGAAATGCTAATCTTTTATGTTGAAAATGAAGGCCATAATACACAAGACTTTCCAGAAATAAAGTAGATATGTAGGGCTTTCCGAATATATATAATATGTAGCGTTTCGATTCCTGTACAAAGAGATACAACCAGTTGAAGTTAGGCTACGTTTTCTGGACGAAAATCTGGGCAGTGTTGAAGAACATTAAACTGGGAATGATTCTCAGATTCTGGGTAAAATAAAGTATTTTTCCTCAACACTAGACATCTTAAGGATTCCGGGGAATTTTACGGATCCTCGTTTCGAGTTTTCTAGAATTAAATATGATTTTTCAAAGTTAGAGGCAAATCTGGCCATAATGCTGAAAGTAGCGTTTCTTTCAAAATAATATGTAATGGCAAAATGGTAATAACAAAATCACCAAGGGTAGAAAGGTAAATTAAACCTTTAGGATATTACTCTAAGTGATATGGTAATTTGTTAGGATATCCAAGGATTCCGGAGTCAGATTTGAAGGACGGGCATATTACTATTCATAAATAGTGCCGTATTTATGAATAGTACCGTATATATGAATATTAAATTACTATTCACATGGAAGGAAGGTACGTTCGCGTACTGTAACACTAACTCTGATGCTTATTGTATGCTTATATATATGATTGCTGTGTTCCTGTACTGAGACTCTGTCTCATTTGAAATTGATGAAATCATGAATATACGGGTTATGGTATTGTTAACGCCGTTGAGAGTTTTCCTAGCGCTATGGACACGACTGTACATCGTGGCACCAGAGAGTGTGCAGACTGGGATAACAAACATACTGCAGGGGCTGTGTATTGTTATTTCCTTACATACATATATGTGTTTCCTACATCTGTTATGGGCTTTTGTAGTGATTTTTGTGAAAATGTCATGAATACTTGTCATACATATATTGTTTACATAAGCATGAGGTTATCTGTTACCTAAGATTCAATTTGTTTTGAATCTTAGACTTGACTAGAGGTTCAGGAAAGGAACCAGGATTTATGAAGACGTTGTGAATGGAGCCATGAGAAGGAGCATTAATGGACGAAGCCGTAAGGAGGCACCGGTCAAAGGAAATGCGGGAAGAAAGTCAACAGAACCTACCTTATGGCATGAATCTAATAAAGTTACTTCACATCATTTGGTGCTTAAACTAGAAAGGGTCGTCTATGTGGTTCAGTCAATCAGTCACCCTAGCACGGTGAGACTCCCACTAGACCTACCCAGCCTGGCCAAATGAGATGATTTAACTGAGTTAGGTTCTATGTCCCAAGTCTACCTAAGGCTTGGCGGAAAAGGGTATAGTTACATAGAAGAAATGTAATTATAGAGTTTTGTATTATCGTATCACATGAATAATTCCTTCGGGAGATTTTATAATATATATATCAGTATACGTCAGGCATCATCATATGTCTGAGTATTTTTATATCAGTCACTCAATTGTTCAAATTTTTAGTACATGATCTCCGTTTCCGCAAAACGCTAAGCTGTAGCACCTCAAAACTCTGATGAATTTTTATAAAACCACGTGTCACCGGCACGATTTATGCTACGGAATTTGGGGTGTTACAGCATATGAGGAAGGTGCAAAATGATGGTGTTCATATCAAGTTGGACATTATTGAAAGAAAAATTTCAGATGCTACCCGAGATATTTAAAAGCTAAATCAATTCTTAAAAGTAATAATTACATGTTGAATGATAGAGGCTTAACCATGTGGGGTGATTAAATAGGAAATTGGAATATTATAGCATAAGTTTGTGAACTTTATTAATATTCCCTATTGGAATAGCACCATTAAGACGAGAAATAGTTGAACTATGACCTGAATGATACACATGTTAACTATCTTGCATGTAACACCCCAAATTCCGTAACATAAATCGTGCCGGTGACACGTGGTTTTATAAAAATTTATCAGAGTTTTGAGGTGCTACAGCTTAGCGTTTTGCGGAAACGGAGAGCATGTACTAAAAATTTGAACAATTGAGTAGCGATATAAAAATACTCGGACATATCGATGCCCGACGTATCCGATATATTATAAATTTCCGAAGGATTGTTCATGTGATAAGTAATACAAAACTTTATAATTACAATTCTTACATGTAACTATACCCTCTTCACCAAGCCTTGAGTAGACTTGGGGCATAGAACCTAACTCGGTTAAATCATCTCATTTGGCCAGCCGGGTAGGTCTAGTGGAAGTCTCACCGTGCTAGGGTGGTGATTGATCGAACCACATAGACGACCCTTCTAGTTTAAGCACCAAATGATGTGAAGTAACTTTATTAGATTCATCTGTAAGGTAGGTTCGTTGACTTTCTTCCCGCATTTCCTTTGACCGGTGCCTCCTCACGGCTCCGTCCATTAATGCTCCTTCTCATGGCTCCATTCACAACATCTTCATAAATCATGGTTCCTTTCCGAACCTCTAGTCAAGTCTAAGATTCAAAACAAATTGAATCTTAGGTAACGATTAACCTCATATGAAAAGTATAACAAAGTATATGTATGACAGATATTCATTACATTTCAACATTAACCAATACATAGCACACAGCACATGTAAGGTTACAACAATACATAAGCACACAGCAGATGTAATGTCAACACAACAACAGTACATAGCACAAAGCACATGTAAAGTTATCTATACAAATCCATGTATAGTTGAATAGTCTGCACCACCACGTGCCACGATGTACACTCGTGTCCTCGCCGCTAGGAAAACAATCTCACGGCATTATCAAGACTATAACCCGTATCAAATTTGAATGTATATAAACGGTGATTCAAGACGAGTCTTAACCACGGTGCATGACCCAAGACCAAGTCTTGTCCATGACACTATGAAATCATCTATCACATATAAGTATACAAGACATATCAGAGTTAAAGTTACTGTACGCGAACGTACCTTCCTTCCGTGTGAATAGTAATTTACTATTTATGTATACGGTACTATTCATAAATACGACACTATGAATAGTAATATGCCCGTCCTTCAAATCTGACTCCGGAATCTCGGATATCCTAACATATTACCATATTGCTTAGAATAATATCCAAAAGGTTAATTTACCTTTCTACCCTTGGTGGATTTGTTATTACCATTTTGCCATTACATTTTATTTAATAAAAACGCTACTTTCAGCATTATGGCCAGATTTACTTCTAACTTTGAAAATTCATAAGTAATTCTAGAAAACTCAAAACGAGGATCCGTAAAATTCCCCGGAATCCTTAGGATGTCTAATTTTGTGGAAAAATATTGATTCTTGCCCAGATTTTATGAATAGTTCCCAGTTTTCACGTGTTCATCTTCTGCCCAGAAAATTTCCAGAAAACGTAGCCCAACTGTGGACATTTTTATCTTTTAGCACAGAACTCGAACTAATTCACTCTTGGTATATTTGAAAAGGTCTATATGTCTACTTTAACCATGAATTTTCTCAGAATTTTAGAAATTCATCTTCAATATAAAATACTGACGTTTTTACCCCTGACTTCAAAAATTGCTTACCGATAAAATTTCGCGAGTTTCGCTACTTTATGATTAGCTTCCAAAAATTCTGCTATATAACCTTTTCCATCATTTTTTCGAAATAAAACCATTTCTAACCATAAAAACATGAAAATAAAATTACTCTAGCATATTTAAGATCAAAGCAACTTCTATCTATGAATTTAAAACTAGAACTCAAGAACTAGAGAACTTACCCTTGAAGAACCTTGCTACTACTTCTTCCTTGCTCCAAGAACTTCACTCTACTCACTCTCTAATCTTAAAATCAGATGCTTTGAGCTGATTTTGGTGTGAAGAATATGAAGAGAAGAGCCTTCTATTTATAGCAAAAATTCAAGACTATTTCAACTACATTTCTTCCTTAACCAAACACTCAAACCAAACCCTCAAACCAAACACTCAAACCAAACACTCTTACACCAAACACTCACACCAAACACTCTTACACCAAACATTCATACCAACTTATACATATCTACCAATATCCAACTACCATTTAATATTTATTTACAAATATTAAATAAGTATTGGAAAATAAAATCCTTAATTCCATATAAGAATTTTCTTCCATAATTAACTCTCTAGGTCATAAAATATTGGTTCTAAAATTTCTAGACCAAAAAGTATCCTCTAACTATTTTTCCTTGAATTATTGGGAAAATAGGCCTCAAAATCCAGAAAATAGCTTTAAAACTATTTAGGCCAAATTTTCATAATAAATTCCCATAAAATATTTCTTATTTCCAAATCCAAAGATTTGGGATATTACATTCCTTCTTTTGGTTATAAATTAATTACCTTTTTATGTGCTATTTATATCATATTAAATAGCACCAAAATAATGTCTCATAATTAATCATTCGTTAATTAATTCCAAAGTGGAATTTGAATGAAAATATAATCAATAGATTATAATTTCTTGAGACAAATATTCACCTTTGTATTTAATATGTATTATTTATCAAAATATAGTATTTATGATAAATAAGAATTTTTAGGGTATTACATTTCTCCCCTAGTTAAATTAAATTTCGCCCTCGAAATTTGATCGTAAAATCTTGAAAGATTATTTAGACTTCTAGTCTATTCCTTTCTATACATGTTTATTAGCACGTACTCTAATTTCATTCGAATTGCACCCAGGTATAGTATCAAAACACGGGATCTACCGATCCATTCTCTCGGTCTTGGTTATGCGGGCCTCTCGCTCGACTCTTTTAGCCTCTCGACTTAACACAAATTGGCCTTCCGGCTCAATCAATTACCACAACACTTGGAGATTCTAGCTTTATTACCTAGGAAATCATCCTTAGGCCTTAAGCATTTCAACCTTTACATTGTTACAATGAATGTTTTACTAGACTTTAAAGGTCTTGTAGACATAATAGTCTAAAGTCACCATGTTAATCTGCATTTCACACAGTGCTTATCCATTCACGGTCTTATGGCCTAGGGACACCGCCCCGTGCACACTTGCACACCAGGTCTTATTGCCTCGAGCATCGCTCGTCTATTTCATCCGAGTCTTTCTCATTCAAGCTTTCGAGACTACTTTCACTTACTTAGCACCATAGCTAACAACTACTATTTGGCTTAACTAGTTCGGTGTTCTAGACCTTTCTAATAGTTTCGTTCCAAATTTTCCAACTACACCGCTTTTCAACACAATAGCATTGACAAATCGTCGCTACCCAAAAACCATTATGTTGTCTCATTTTCAAATTTTCAAACATTGAAAATTTTCCGTGGTCTCGATACATTTCATAATCTGCACTTTACCAAAAAGTAATAGTGCTATCATTTTCAAACTTAATCGCGCCAACATAAATTTGTGAAAACACATTCACTGCCGGATTATTTTCAAAAACTTTTACTACCGACACATATCTTTGAGGATAAAATTCATTTTATAAAATTTCTTAACATTTGAGAGCTCATGCCACCACTTCAACCACTTGGTACAGCGAGCGCACTATCCCAATCCCCAAATCCGGCCTCCGTATCAACGATGCACCGTCAAACAATGTGGGAGAACCTCCGCCCTCCCATAAGAGACCCAAAGTGTCCACACCGGCACACAAAGTAGCAACCCTCGGGTTACGCTAGACAAAACATACGCCCTTGGCGAAATGTTATGGATTGAGTGCATTCGATCTTTGGTGCGATTTTCATTCTCTCAAGCAAAACTCCTCAAAAACTCTTTGTTCAAAAGATCACTTATCAAAGGCCAGCGATTTCAAACACTTTAAAACATCGGCAAGACCCAGAAACCGTGTATATCTACAACAGCTTCGTACTTCCGGTTACGTACTAATTTTACCACAACACAGTTGAAAACTCGTTTCAAACTCGGGTTTAAACTAACCCTTTTTTATAAGACAACATCATTTCAAAATAACCATCATTTGTGGTATCAAATTTCGTTGGAAATATTTCATTCGAAAACTCAATTTCAAAATTCACTAGTTCGAAAATCACCTCCGAAAATATAGCGGTGTATTGGCAAGTTCAAAAATTCAATTTTTTAAACGTTCTCGGGAACGAGACAACTAACCTTAGAAGGTCATACAACACTAGAGCACCTCTTAGTGATATACTTGATTACGAAAATCTTTTTCTCTAGGGAACCTATTAAATGTGAGACTCATTATAATGTACTTACCTTGAGAATCGATACACTGATAGCTCTACTTTATGGTTCGTTGTCATGGCGGTTGCACCTTACGGCTCGTCATCACGGTGGCTCTCGCTCTACGGCACTTTACTCGGTGCTTCACACGGTCATTTCGATTGGTCGCTTCTCCGGTCAAGCATCCTTTGTAGGTAAAACCTCCTCGATCGAACTCCCCGTAGGTAGCCCTCTCCAATCAAAACGTTCCATAAGTAGCGTTAACTTGAGTTAATAATTTCTCAATTAAAGTATTATTATAACGAGAACTCAAATCTTATCGGTATTTACCCTTGATAGTCTCATATTCCACTATCTTAATTCCCAATGTCACGAGACAAAGTTTACACATTATTTTGTTACCTCAAAGGTAACCATCAATCATACAAAACATTGTAAACAATGTAGTATGAATTACAAGGTTCACACAATTATAGTTTCATGTACTAAATCTATAAGCAATCTTGATCACATTTTGACCTAAACATTATTTCATGTTAGATCATATACAAACCTATCCTCATAAAATTCAACAGTTTTTATGAAGTTCCAATTCTATCCCTTTTGTAGTAATGAAGTACCGACTTGTCATCTTACTAATTTTGAATGAAGACCACTTCCTTTTGAAGTCATGGTCCTTCGCAAAGTATTCTCGATCAATACACGTAAATGCTACATACTTGGTACATGTACTCTACTTATTAATGCACCTGGTGAGATGTCTCGTGAATAGAGAGAATTTGGACACACAATGTTTAAAATGTTAAACACCTCTTTGACATGATTTTGATATAACGTTCTAAACAACACAACTTTTTGAGGAGTTTTCACTTTGATAAGGGACTGAACTATGTTAATATTGTCATTCTTGATCCGTGTCCCTCATCTAAAATTAAAATAGAAGGATCCACATGTAATATCTTTTGGTAAGACGTTGATGCGTGGCCAACTCCAGTAAGTAATCCATTTCGAGATTACTCTCACCCGAATACACTTAACTACAGAGATCCATCAGTATCTCATTAACCAACCTGTCATCACGAATTAGTGGCACACTCTCCAACTCAAATTTCCTGGAGACACGGCCATCAATCAATTACCATACGACGTACAAACGTCCAAACGGTGTAAGACTAGTAGTTACTAGGATGCATTAGGGAGCAACACTAGATTCTTCGCTTAATTAAAAATCCATACAGTTATGAACTGACAATTTGAATTTGAATTTGAATTTGGCGCTACTAAATTTCAAAATTTTCATAGCACTGCTCTCAGTTATAAACTGAGGATGATACAGGTATCATTCTCATGCATTCTCAACCTTTCAAAATACCATTTACTATCTTACATTTTCCTTCGTTCAAATCTTTCTTCTTACTACTTCAAACATGGCAGTCCAAGCAACTACATTCCCGTTTTCGATTCAAATAGCCCTTCGTTTCTCGAAGCTATATTCTCGTGATAATCGGCCTAACATATTAGCGACTTATCTAGTAATGCACCATTTTCATATTCGTCATTACTTTCTTACAATCCCCTAGAGGTGTACGTTCCTCCTTCTACCTCAATGCTTCATGTTCCTACTTCTCTTCCAAAGTAGCTAATGTACTTCATCCATCCCCAAGGGTTCAAGGTTCGACTCCAAACCAAGAAGTATCGAAGTAGATCCATCAAGGCGACCAGTCAAAGATGTCGTAACATGGCCGAACTTATGGAGTCTACTAAACCTTCTTCTCCAAGAAACCCCGCTCCCGATCTAGAAGAAACCACTACCCTTTTTTCCACTCTAGCTAAAATCACTAACCCTTTTTCATGTGGTTGTTGCCATGTTCTACGTGAAATTATTCATACCAATGGTCTTCATCATCGAGGCTTGAAGTTCATGGAAGGATTGGCATGATATGTCATACCGTACATCACCAAAATGTACAAAAAGATTCTTCCAACCTTCAAATGTATGATCTCGTAAGAAGAATACGAGAGGAAATCAAAGATTTTCGACACAATATTGCATAAAACAAAATGCATCGGGGTATGTCTTAGTGCCAGATCCATTATCATCATATTATGAGGCTCTATGTGTTGGTTTAGAATGGGTGAGTCTCATAATGAATTCTTTGGTAGTTCAATCAACGTGGAAGATAAATCTTCTAAAGGAAAAGAACTGCGGTTGAAGATGATTTATATAAACCGGGTGAATTTTATAGGGCAAGACTTGAGCAACACCACGGAAAGCGAAGCATTGACTCGAAAGATTTTTGTAATTTCTTCCATTTGACCCTTGAAGAAACGAGTCACGAGATAAATTTGAGTATAGGTACGATAAAAAGAATATGTCGCAAGGAAGGGTTAATAGATTGGCCTCTGAGAAGGCTTTCAAAACTTATGAGGCGAGTTTGACCGAGAAAGGCATTACCTCATCAAGATCCTAGCTCAAGAGAAATTACGCAAGAAGAAATTTACAAACGTCATCAAGAGATGATTCGTCTTTGTAATGGGGTTGTTCCGATTGTTGCTCTTCTTACTTGAAATCATATAGTCTTTTATTCTTAGTCTTCTTGCTAATGTTTCTATTCTAAGATTCATAGGGATTTTCAAACTTTCCCGCCAAACTTATCTTTATCTATTTAAAGCTGGTTATTCGACTTATTCTTAGAACCTATATTCGATTGAACTTTTAAATTTTTGAGTAGACAATTTTCCAAAATTTCTACTCGATTCCAACATGACACTCAAACATTTTCCAAGTATAAGTTACCATTCATACCGGAAGACTTTTAACCGAGAAGTCACTTGTGTTTTACAAACAAACCTAAACAATAGGTTACTATCTAAGGGAAGACTTAGGTAGTATCGTCAACTAAGTTCAATTATTGCTTTCGTTTCAGGAATTTCATTCAGACTCCGATTTCCATATCAGAAGTCTTAGAGTTTTTCAGAAACTCTAACCATTCCTTAGGGTATTTGTTTTATTGTATCACAAAACCAGTATTATATCAGTACTATTGTTTTTGTTGTTCATACAATGCTCTTGAGACTAGCTGTGAAACTAGCTCTGATACCAAAATTGTAACACCCCAAATTCCGTAACATAAATCGTGCGGTGACACGTGGTTTTATAAAAATTTATCGAGTTTTGAGGTGCTACTGCTTAGCGTTTTGCGGAAACGGAGAGCATGTACTAAAAATTTGAACAATTGAGTAGCTGATATAAAAATACTCAGACATATGCTGATGCCTGACGTATACTGATATATTATAAATTTCCCGAAGGATTGTTCATGTGATACAAAGTAATACAAAACTTTATAATTACAATTCTTACATGTAACTATACCTCTTGACCAAGCCTTGAGTAGACTTGGGGCATAGAACCTAACTCGGTTAAATCATCTCATTTGGCCAGCCGGGTAGGTCTAGTGGAAGTCTCACCGTGCTAGGGTGGACCGATTGATCGAACCACATAGACGACCCTTCTAGTTTAAGCACCAAATGATGTGAAGTAACTTTATTAGATTCATGCTTTGTAAGGTAGGTTTCGTTGACTTTCTTCCCGCATTTCCTTTGACCGGTGCCTCCTCACGGCTCCGTCCATTAATGCTCCTTCTCATGGCTCCATTCACAACATCTTCATAAATCATGGTTCCTTTCCGAACCTCTAGTCAAGTCTAAGATTCAAAACAAATTGAATCTTAGGTAACGATTAACCTCATATGAAAAGTATAACGGTATATGTATGACGAGATATTCATTACATTTCAACATTAACCAATACATAGCACACAAAGACATGTAAGGTTACAACAATACATAAGCACACACGAGATGTAATGTCAACACAACAACAAGACATAGCACACAAAGCACATGTAAAGTTATCTATACAAATCCATGTATAGTTGAATAGTCGCACCACCGTGCCACGATGTACACTCGTGTCCTCGCGCTAGGAAAACAATCTCACGGCATTATCAAGACTATAACCCGTATCAATTTGAATGTATATAAAAGTGATTCAAGACGAGTCTTAACCACGGTGCATGACCCAAGACCAAGTCTTGTCCATGACACTATGAAATCATCTATCACATATAAGTATACAAGACATATCGAGTTAAAGTTCGTACGCGAACGTACCTTCCTTCCGTGTGAATAGTAATTTACTATTTATGTATACGGTACTATTCATAAATACGACACTATGAATAGTAATATGCCCGTCCTTCAAATCGACTCCGGAATCCTCGGATATCCTAACATATTACCATATTGCTTAGAATAATATCCAAAAGGTTAATTTACCTTTCTACCCTTGGTGGATTTGTTATTACCATTTTGCCATTACATTTTATTTAATAAAAACGCTACTTTCAGCATTATGGCCAGATTTACTTCTAACTTTGAAAATTCATAAGTAATTCTAGAAAACTCAAAACGAGGATCCGTAAAATTCCCGGAATCCTTAGGATGTCTAATTTTGTGGAAAAATATTGATTCTTGCCCAGATTTTATGAATAGTTCCCAGTTTTCACGTGTTCATCTTCTGCCCAGAAAATTTCCAGAAAACGTAGCCCAACTGTGGACATTTTTATCTTTTAGCACAGAACTCGAACTAATTCACTCTTGGTATATTTGAAAAGGTCTATATGTCTACTTTAACCATGAATTTTCTCAGAATTTTAGAAATTCATCTTCAATATAAAATACTGACGTTTTTACCCCTGACTTCAAAAATTGCTTACCGATAAAATTTCGCGAGTTTCGCTACTTTATGATTAGCTTCCAAAAATTCTGCTATATAACCTTTTCCATCATTTTTTCGAAATAAAACCATTTCTAACCATAAAAACATGAAAATAAAATTACTCTAGCATATTTAAGATCAAAGCAACTTCTATCTATGAATTTAAAACTAGAACTCAAGAACTAGAGAACTTACCCTTGAAGAACCTTGCTACTACTTCTTCCTTGCTCCAAGAACTTCACTCTACTCACTCTCTAATCTTAAAATCAGATGCTTTGAGCTGATTTTGGTGTGAAGAATATGAAGAGAAGAGCCTTCTATTTATAGCAAAAATTCAAGACTATTTCAACTACATTTCTTCCTTAACCAAACACTCAAACCAAACCCTCAAACCAAACACTCAAACCAAACACTCTTACACCAAACACTCACACCAAACACTCTTACACCAAACATTCATACCAACTTATACATATCTACCAATATCCAACTACCATTTAATATTTATTTACAAATATTAAATAAGTATTGGAAAATAAAATCCTTAATTCCATATAAGAATTTTCTTCCATAATTAACTCTCTAGGTCATAAAATATTGGTTCTAAAATTTCTAGACCAAAAAGTATCCTCTAACTATTTTTCCTTGAATTATTGGGAAAATAGGCCTCAAAATCAGAAAATAGCTTTAAAACTATTTAGGCCAAATTTTCATAATAAATTCCCATAAAATATTTCTTATTTCCAAATCCAAAGATTTGGGATATTACATTCCTTCTTTTGGTTATAAATTAATTACCTTTTTATGTGCTATTTATATCATATTAAATAGCACCAAAATAATGTCTCATAATTAATCATTCGTTAATTAATTCCAAAGTGGAATTTGAATGAAAATATAATCAATAGATTATAATTTCTTGAGACAAATATTCACCTGTGTATTTAATATGTATTATTTATCAAAATATAGTATTTATGATAAATAAGAATTTTTAGGGTATTACATTGCATGTACATACAAATGTTAGGATTTGATTTGTTCCCTAATCCACCAAGAGGTCACCAGGAAAGAAGTGCAAGTGTGAGAGAGCTGATAAAAGTATATTTCATCATTAATTTTGTTTATTATGCGTTGGTTGCATGTTTGTTTGTAAGGTATTGTTCTTTGTGGTTTATTTTATATGCTCAGTTATTTAACATGTATTATATACTGAAATATGATCATTGCTACTAAGATTTTCCAATCTCACCCATGCCTATGTTTTAACCATAGGAACAAGTACATCCTTGGGAAAGGAGAAGCTTATGGAAGCATAGCTACAATGGATGGAAGAAAGCATGGCCATTCTGTATGGTTTAAGGTCTTGATCCTCACTTTATTTGTTATTTCACATAAATGAAATAATAAAAACTATAATTTAATTTTAGAGAAAATATTTAAAAGGAAATGAAAACAGACAAGTAAAGTACATACCTGTAAATGAGTTACCACTCAAATATAATTCTTTCAAAGACGTGCAGTTGCTTATTGACTTTGGAATGCTTCCCTGTAATTGATTATCAGTAAAACCAAAGACTTCAAGCAAAGGGAGTTGATGACACATTTCTTCTGGCAATTCACCCTTTAAAAGATTCATCCCAATCTTAACAAACCTCAAAGAGGGCATCTTCCAAAGGAATGAAGGAATTCCACCTATGAAAAAAATATAGAATATTTGTTTGTTGGTAGTAAGTCTAGGAATTTCCTTAATTCACACACTCATATAAGTAATACATGGAATTTTGTTAATTAGAGGCTTAAAATTAATAGACCATAATTTAACTTTTGTTGGAAATCAATTTATAATATCAACTACCAATTGGACATTAAAACTTTTTTACAAAGATATACTAAAGAGAGATTATGGAATTAATTTCACTTATATAAAAATGAATAACCACGTTATTTATATTTTGCATTAAAGCTATGTATTATTTACAAGGCTCTAACTTTGAAATCTGGCTATGAATTCTTCATAGACTTAAAAGGCTAAAATTGTAGTTTTTATTTAAGGAATTTAAATACTTTCAGTTACACAATCTGGAGGTATATTATAGTATACATAAAAATAAGATTTTTGTTAAAGCATAAAATTAAGAGATGTGTAGATTGAACGTACCAGTAAAAAAATTCCATGATAGAAATAATTCTTCCAACAACGTCTCATTACCAATTGATATTGGAAGACTACCTTCCAATTTGTTCTGCCCTAAATGCACAATTCTTAAGGAAGAAATGGTGAAGAGAGATGATGGAATTTCACCTGTTTCGTTTTACAAAGTGAACCAGATATATCAAAGTAAGCTGACAGTTAAAAGGCTTTGGCATTCATCTTTAACATTACTATGCCACATCAAATATTCACAGGTCATGAAATTCTTTCAGATCGATTTTTTACAAGGCTCCATATCATTTTTAATCACCCAAACTTATTATTTTTCTCTTTTTAAGATTTTTATTTTTATTTTTTACTATGAACGCAATTTAGCAAGCTTCTTATAGTTCTTTAAAATGAATGAAAAAAATGAAAAGAAAAATATCTTTTTAAAATTATTTTTCACTGGATAAATTAAAACAAAAACACACAATGTATAATTAGTTCAATCATATAATTAAAAGCCTTACTGTAATATCCTAAAATTTGGGCCTAGGGACTTGAGAATAAGCTTGTATCAAGCGGATGACTAAACTTAGTTCATAATAAAGAAGGAAAAGGAGAATAATGAATTTATTAAATAATAAGTCAAGAAGCTTGTTTGAAAAGTTATCTTGTGAAGGAAGCTTGGTGAGAGGAAATAAATGTAAGGGCAATTTAGTCATTGCATTGAGAGACACATAAGCATGTATTTATGTCATAAAGATGAGTCATAGGCTTCTTTAATAAGCCTCCAAATTCGTCCAAATAAAATAGTAAGAGAGAAAGTCAACAAAACTTGCAAAATAAGCTAAGTTAAGAGGATATTTTGTAAGGGCACTTTGGTCATTTGATTTAGGGGATTTTTAAGTGTCTTCTTGACGTATTTCAAAACATTTTGCACTCCCTTTTGCATGAGTATTTCGGCCAAAAGAAGGAGAAAAGGAACAAAAGAGTGCTCAAGAAGATAGACAAGAAACTTGTTGAAGAAGCCAACTTTGATTTTTTTAAAAAAAAAATGATGACATCATCAACATGACATCATCATCTCTCCCTGAGTTCTAGAGTGTATGAGAAGACACATTTGGCTTCCCAAACAAGCCAAGATTTTGGCCTTAAGGAAGAAAAGAGAGGAAGGAATAATTGGCTTATGGAAGAAGCCACAAGGTTATCTAGAAGGACATAGAGAAGACTTAGGGAAAATAAGTTATAACTTGGACATAAAAAGGGGACATTTAGACACTTAAATGGATTAAGTTGAAGGCCCAAAATCCTCTCTCCCAAACCCTAAATTTCCAGCCAAGTGAGAGGCAAGAGAGGAAGTGTATGAGTTAAGCCAAGTATTCTAGAAGGTGGTAGAGAATTCAAAGGAATAACTTCTTAAGTAAGCCAAGTTCTTCCTTGGAGATTAAGTAAGCTAAAAGACATGAGACAAGCAAACTTTTGTGCCAAGAAAGGGACACATTTCGACCAGCTTAAAGGAGTCAAGAGAAGTCCAGAAAATCCTAGAGAAAATGAAAGAAAAACAAGTCACAAATGCAACTCAAACCAAGATCCAATAAGAATTAACTTGTAGAGATATTTTGCTTGGTGGTAATTTATTATTTAAGGACCATCTTGCCTTCATTTTTGGCTACCCAAGACGTCACTCCAAGATAGAAGAAGAGACAAGAGAGAGCTCACACGCATAAGGAAGGAGAGAAGGCACCAAACTTGAAGGTTAAGGTAAGTAGGTTCCAAAATTATGTTGGATTAGTCTTCTACCTTCCTAAATAACTTCAAGATTCTTATGAACACTTTTGTATGGTGCCTTTATGTTCAAGGCCGAAACTATAGCAAGGTGCAAGGAGGAAGAGATTCAAGTAAAAACAAGTCACAAGCCAAGTAAGTCATTGGACTAGTTTGTTTATGACTTTGAGCTTCGATCTCTATGTTACTTCTCAAGATAATAGATATTCATGGGATAATGATATTTCTTAAGGGAAGATTCTGCCCTAGTCACTAAAAATTAATTATCAAGTGTTTGAAGTTAAGATAATAGTCCTAAAGAGAAGATTAAGCAAAGAGATGAATAAATATGAAGTTAAAATGGAAATTGTTGTTGTTGCTTTCATGGTGTGATTTGAGGTCAGGGTTGTGTGCATGAGGTTATGATGTAATTTTGGTATTTTTGATTATGTCAAAATGTTTAGAACAAAAATTTGTATGAGAACAAGTAAGAAATTAAACCTGATTTTGAAACTCAAAAGCTAAGTTACAAGAAATTAGAAAATCTGTTAGCTTTGATAATTTCTGGGTAGTCGTACTTAAGGGATGATTTTAAAATAGTTAATGATATTCAATGGCCATAAAATTTTACATGCTTAAAGTAGACATCACAAGCTTTAATTTGTTATAGAATTTGTAATCTTTTGAGATGTTTACTAAGAAATACGAATTTTTGAAAATAGCCAAAAAAAAAAAAACTGAACTTTGTCCCTAACCAGAGGGTAGAATTTTGACACAGTAAAATCGTATGAATTTTTCTGGTGTCTGGAAATATTTTTATTCAAAAGTAGACATGTTAAGGGTCAAATGGCCATTGGAATCACATTAATTGGATTTTGTTATAATTGGTTATGAATTTTTGAAGTTGAAGCATGAGTTCTAGAATTTCTCGGTTATAGTCAAATTTCATGAAATTAAGAAGAGAGTTTGCATAAGTGAATGAAATGGAATGTATCTACTTTGTATTGGGCAGGTGTATATCAGGAGTAACATTCGGGCATCATGAAATTTTATTAATTACTGATCAGCTGTCAGGTAGTAACTGTTTACTTATATACTCTATGTTGCTTTATATGTTTGTTTTCCATGATTGTGGACCCGCGTCTCGTGAGTGGGACATGCCTTTGTGCATTCAGTGTAGTATGGGTTTGAGGCCCAACTATTGTGTTTTCTTAGGGCTATGGATCCGGGGCTTGTCTTGTTAGGCAGTCCCGCATTTATTAGGACTTGGTCCTTCTGCAGTAGACATTTGCATATGTGGTATGCTATTTATGTTACTGCACGTGATGATTGTTTTGAATGCATGTGGTATGTATTGCCATTGTTATTTTCCTAAATCATGGTTGCCTACATGCACTGCATACAAATTGTATATGAGTTTAACAGTTACTCTGGGATTCAATTTTCGATCCCAGATTATCCTAAAGATACAAGGGGTTCTGTTTGAACTGATCAGGAGATAGGAGGTAGGGCATGGAGTTGCATGGTGATGAAATAAGGAATGCCCTATAGACTTATTGTATATTATATTTTGGGATGAATGTATTCTTTACTTTCTGCCCTGCTTTATTTTGGATGACTGTACTTTAACCCTAAGGGAATTATATTTTGATACTTGTCTTTACTTTTACCAGTATTATCTATTGTTCAAACCGATAAAATGTTTTGTTGCGTAACACTCTGATGCATGCTATTAAGCGATAATTAAATAAAATAATATAATAATAAAAGAGAATTCCTCTATCCACCACCCGAGAGGGCGAGGCTGGTAGGGGTGTAACACTTACCTTGAAAATTAATGTTGTCAAGATATGGGACTAAATAAATAAAAAAATAGTTTTCATGTTTTAAATATCACGTGGTACCATCAATTGATAATCATATCTTTCTTTTATTTTGAGATTATAATCACAATCTATATGTAAGTACTACCTTTGGTCCTAATTATAATACCATGTTGACTTTATTTGGAGACATTAAGGAAGCTAAATAAATTACTTAATCATATCATATATTGTGTGTCCTTAGATTATATATTAGTTTAATAGTCAAACTAATTAGTTTGGAAAAAAAATACTCTAAAGTATTTTAATTAGACAAAAATAAAAATACTATAAATAGTTTAATTAGCTTCCTTATTTTTCCAAAAAAGTCAACTTAGTCTTATAACTAGGACCGGAGAGAGTACCATTTATGAATGAATGAAATGAGAAAACTAAAAGAACTAACAAAAACAAAATATCATTTTAGTTTTACCGTGGTGGAGATAATTATATAAAAATATTATACAAAATCATATAATAGCATCGATTCATGACTTTTTGTTGTGTTAGTGATTGTAAATGGCTAGCTTCATTTAACCCCATTGCTAATATGTACAATATTAATGAAAATAAAAAATAAAAACTCATTTTAAAATATTTTTACTATAGAAAAATACTAAAAGAAAAGAAAAGAACGACGAAAAAAAAAATCATGCTTGTAAAGAGGTTGGCACCCAAATACAATTGATTAACGTCAACTACTTGTAAAAAAGCTTAATGGACTTTAAAAGAAAAATAAAATGGGTCATAATATTTGCATAATATGTTTAAAGTACAATTATAATATAAAATTGATAGGTAAAATTAGCTCCAGTTATTTCTAAATGTTGGGTTTTGGGCTCCCTTTCCAATGAGAAGAAAAGCCCATATTTGAATTCCCTAAATTTTATATATGTTATATTCTATGTATTTCCTATTTTATGAAATGAAAAGAAAAGAAACGAAAGGAAAGAAAAAATAGGAAAGAAGTAAAACCATGAGAGAATGAAAACAAAAAACAAAAAAGGAAAATCTCCTGATTGTTCTTTATGAGAAAGAATATTCTCTCAGAGTTTCCTAATTTGATGTTGTGTCTCACTTATTTAAGTGGAGATAGGACATTTAGGTTGTTTGGTAGCGGTACCCCGCTGAGGCCAAACAGGCTAATACTAGAGAGGTCGAAGAGTCTAAAGCCATATGAGGGAAAAACGCAGCTTCACAAGTCAGTATTTGTAAATTGGTGTTTATACATTCGTCGTCCATTGGATCAAGCCGAAATTTGGTTATAAGTTTAGAACATGTGGTTCTTTGTTCTCATTGGTTAGATTGACATTTGGAGGCCTATTGTAAGAGAAAATGTGTTCATGGTCTGAGACTTTTTTTCCGGTATTTTGGTCTGCTTTATTTTCTATTATAAGCTTGTAGCTTTTGTTATTTGTCTATGTGATTTCATGTATTTGTGTGCTTGTTTGTGACTCTTTTGTACCCTATATTGATCATAGTAGATCATATTTTCATTGGTTTAGATGACCTATGGTTTTTACTCTAGACTTGAGGGGTTTTCCACATTAATAATATTAGTGTCTCTTGTGCCATTTGATTTATGCCATATATATTTTGCAAGTGCTAGGAAGATTTAACATCCGCTGTTCTCATTCTTCACACTAAATACTTATGTGTATTATCATATTATATATCACTTTATAAATCATACAAATTAATTTAAGGAAAATCAATAAATATAAATATGTTAAAGTAATTTATTTAGTTTTCTTAATCTCCGTAAATTAGTCATCTGGATCTTCTATTAAAAACTAGAGGGGGTAACTTTTTGTAACTGTACAGACTTTAATGGTCTATTTGGATGGGGAGAAAATAAGGGAGGAAAGAAAAATTGGGGAGGGAAATGAGAGGGAAAATAAGTTTTCCCTTGTTTGGATAGAAGACAAATATGGAAGGAAATAAAAGTGGGGTGGGTCAAAACAGTGGGGTGATAACATTTTCTCTTTTGTCCATTTTCTCTCCTCCCATCTTTTCTTCTCATCAAGGGAAAGAAAAATAAAATAGGTAATATCATTTGCTTATAATTTATAAATATCCACACTAAATAAAAAATTAAACGTATTTTACGACCTAATTCAAAAAACTTGAATATTTTGAACAATTCAAAAAATATTGAATTGTTACAATTTATAAGCATAATAAATACAAAAACAACTCCAAAATTGTTTGTAATTTAATATTATTATAATTATTTTAATAATAAGGGGATAGAGAAAACATAAAATTAAAGTAATTAAAATATAGATAAAATATTTAAAAAAAAAAAAAAACTATTGGCATAACACATATGGCGACCATTCTGTATGGTTTAAGGTTTTGTGTTTTCAAATATCATGAGGTTCCATCTGTTATTGATCTTCACTTTATTTGTTATTTAACATATATAAACAATTTAATTTTACAAAGGAATATTAAAAAAGAAAAGAAATCACACAAGTAAAGTACATACCTGTAAATAAGTTACTATCCATATATAATTCTTTCAAAGATGTGCACTTGCTTATTGATTTTGGAATGCTTCCTTCTAATTGATTATCAACAACGTCAAATACTTCAAGTAAAGGGAGTTGATGACACATTTCTTCTGACAAATTTCCTTTTAAATGATTGCTGCGAACGCTAATAAAGCTCAAAGAAGGCATTGTCCAGAGAAAAGAAGGAAATCCACCTATGCAAAACATACAGAATATTTGTTTGTGCGTAGTAAGTCTAGGAATTTCCTTAATTCACACACAACCATATAAGTAATATATGGGATTTTGTTAATTAGAGGCTCAAAATTAATAGACTATAATTTAACTTTTGTGGGAAATCAATTTAAAAGGGACTATTCCAATATAATATCAATTACCAATTGGACATTAAAACTCTTTTAAGAAAGATATGGTAAAGAGAGATTATGGAATTAATTTCACCTATATTAAATAAACAACCAAGTTATTTATATTTTGCATCAAAGCTATTTATTATTTACAAGACCCTAATTTTGAAATCTGTCTATGAATTCATCATAGACTTAAATAGGTAATATCATTTGCGCGCGTGCGCGCACGCACACTATATATATATATATATATATATATAAAAATAATAACTTGAATATTTATTTTATGCTTATTAATCCTTGCATAAATATTAAAAAGGGAGAAATCAAATATATTCTAACCATCAAATTGCCTAAATTTTGATAATTATATAGCTAATGATATAAGTGTTGTATGTTGTAATTGTTGAATAATTATTTAATAGGATTTTATAAACTTGTTAGATAAGAAAGAAATAACTAAAAATATAAAAAAGCAAAAATTCGTCAGGGAAAGCAAGAGAAAAATATAAAGTTGAAGATAATAAGGGAGCGATATAATTTTCAAATACATGCATTCATACACAGTTAACAAGTGGGCACACTAGACGGCCAAAAAAAAACAAGTGGGAACATTATTTATAGTTGATGTGGAGCTTTCTATTGAACAATGTGTCCAAAAAAAATTTGTTTACAAGTTTTAAATATCATGTGGCCTGGTCCCATGAGCTCACGAACGAACATTATGAATGAATGAAATGGCGAAAAACAAAATTTCAAATTAGAAAATGGCATCTGTAATGATTACATTTAAGAATTTCAAATAAATATTAATTAGAGTGTTTTTGTATTTTATATTTATTTTCAATATTTGAAGCATTTTTCTAAAGTTTGGGAAGCTGAAATAAATGCGCAAACAGATTTAAGAGTATCACATCCGTAAATATAAATAGTTAAATACATATGATCACTCAGATAGATATATCAATGGTAAAAGTCATACTCCACCCTTTTAATCCAATCTGGCTCAAAGTATTGTTGTATGGGGCCCTTTTATCAGGTTAGTTTCCTTCGGGCTCCCTGTTTCTTTAATGATTGAGAAAATATTACCATTTTATTCATATTCACGTTGGGATTAAAAGAAAGCATAACGTTTGTCTTTAAAAGTAATCTAGCAAAATCATTATTCAATAATGTCTTATGAAATAATGGAATAGAAGTTAAGACAATATATATAATTAAAATGTTTACCTTGCAAGTTGCTGTTTGTAAGATATAGCAACTGGAGTTTGGTCAAATTTCCAAGTTCACTTGGTATGTTTCCTCTGTTGAATTTGTTATCACCCAATTGTAACTCCACTAATTCTTTGCATTGATGCCAAATGGAGGGTATTTCGCCAGAGAAATTATTTCCATTGACAGCAAATAATTCCAGTTTTGGAAGCCCAAAACACACATTTTTTGGGAGACTACCAGATAATTGATTTATATCAAGAGAAATCTCTTGTAGCGCTGAATTGTTATATAATGAAGATGGTATAGAACCAGTGAGTTGATTTACTCCAAGATACAATATCTTCAGTTTTGAAAGACCACCAATTTCATTTGGGATGCCTCCTTCAAAAATTAAGGGGGTGAAAAAGAAAATCATGTCAGTAACAATTTGTTACGTGTCACAAGTTTTAGGTGCATGAGATAAATTTACATTCTAAAGAAACACATGTAATAAGACTTGCACATTTTTTTAAGAAAAGACACATATATTAGTAAATAATAAAACGCAATAAAAGGTATAACCCTTTTAATTTGGTGGGCTAATAACCATAGATTAAATCAACTGGTTGTGTTTGGTTGAGAAATTTTGATATGATTAAATCCAACAGACAAATTGAAATCTAATTGGCCCTTCATTGTCATCATTCCCATCAAAACACATGTTTCTTGGGAGACTTCTGGAAAAAGTCTTTTTGTTGACTCTACAAAGTTTTTAAAAATAATAATTACTAACAAATAATGAAATTCAAATATAATATAGATTGTCCAAATCAAAATTAACCCTTCAGGACATGTTGCTTGTAAGGTTTATTCAATATGAAAGAAAACAATACAAGTTTCTTATATCCATTATCTTAAGTCATCCAATCACATATGACTATGTATCATATTTTTAAAATATTATCAATTAACTGTAAATCTACAAGAAATAAATAGGACACATGTCCATGTGTAATTGGAGAACTTGACATAATAGATATAATGAACTTGAGCTAAGTTTTTTTGTTCAATGAAAAACCCTTCAAAAAGTTTTTAATGGAAGAATAATAAACATTTAGTTTCAAAGACTGATGATGAGCCCTTAGATCCACTTGGACTAATTAATATAAAAACAGTAATTATTCTCCCATTTTGTGACTACATAATTTGTTTCAATTTTTTTATGATGGATGTGTTTTCCCTTTGAAAAAGAGTAGAAAAAATATGACGAAATATAAAGAAGAAAATTCATAAAAGTTCAAAAAATTAAAAAACAAAAAACAGTTGAGACAAATTCATATTCCTCGAGGATAAGATCATTATAACCAATTACACTAGTTTAGAACAAAGACAAATGTAAATGTTGAAAATAATCGAAAACATACCTGACAAACTGTTATAAAACAAATTCAATAACTCAAGCGAAGATAAGTTGGAAATGGTTTGGGGAATGAATCCTGAAAGTTTGTTGCCGTGAAGTCCTAAAATCTTCAATCGCTGAAGTTTTCCCATCTCTAACGGAATGGTTCCTTCAATGATATTAAATCTCAAATCTAAAGTCTCCAACCTTGATAGATTGAATAGAGATAGTGGAATAAATCCATTAAGACTATTATTTCCAAAACTCAAGTACTCAAGCATAGATAAATCTCCTATCTCTGCTGGAACTTGCCCATGAAAGTCATTGTAGCTCAAGTTAAATAGTCTCAATCTACGCAATTGAACTAACTCTTTTGGTATTTGACCATAAAAAGTGTTGTCGCTGAGATCAAGTTCATCAAGGAATGAGAGATTCACCAGTTGTGGAGACATGGTGCCCTTAAGACCCATGCCGCCAAGATTCAAGGAATGGACCCTTCCATTATGAGTATTGCATGTGACGCCAGCCCAATTGCATGGGGAAGAGGAGATAGACCAATTAGCTAAGAAATCGTATGGATCTGAAGTGATATAAGATTTAAGGGCAAGAAGTGCAGATTTATCTGTATTGATGTTTGTATCATTCGAAGCTAAGGACACCATGAAGCAATGAAGTAAGAGCAGGAAAACAAAGGAAGAAGGCTTTTCCATGAGGAGCATACAGAGTTATCGAAATTTCAAGTCTTCTGCATTGAGCAATTAACACACGTCGTTTTATACTTCTATGGTTCCCTGTCAAGTCGTACTATCAAAATGCGGAGTTGCAAAAGGACATATTTTGTGATAAGATTGAAGAAATTGAAAACAAACAAACAAACAAAATAGCATGTCGGGCGTAGATATTTTTTTGCTGCATTATTATATTAATGGTCAAGTATGGTGGTGAATGAGAAGAAGCTTCGTCCCTTGATTTGATTACATATTGAACAATTTCACTTCAGCTGGGACCACATTTTCATTTATGATCGGGTCTAGTAGGCCATAAAGAGTAAATAGTACAATGACATTTTTTAAATGAAGCTTGCGTGGATGCATTGTTCCTTCAATTATATATGCATTTCCTTTTTTTTTGGGGGGGGGGGGGGAATAGTTATTCCTTTCTGAATTATTGGATATTTATAGTTTTGTGGATATCAGAATCAGGGTCGAGTCGATCTGGGTCGATGTGCCAATGAGGACGCTGGGCTCTAATGGGGTGAAATGTGAAGTCTCACATTGACTGGGATGGGGAACGAAAGATGTCTTATAAGTGTATAGATATCTCCCCCGCTCGACACATTTTAAAACCGTGAGAGGTGTTGGACCCAAGCGAATAATATTGAGAACGAGCCCCTTATTGGGATGAGGTGCTAGGATCTTACACAATTATTAACTGGACATTTATAATTTTCTGGATATAGAAATTTTACCATCTACAAAATACTTTTCTATAACTTAATTGTATCGAAATCAAATCACCATGCTTGGAATCTAAACAGATGAAAGAAATCTTTGTTTTGTGATATCTCTCATTCTCATTACACGTGGTTAAAATTCACTGGTTTTCAATTTCTTCGGCTATGACTACTTTAAGTTTGAGGACAATATTCTAACTATATCTATCACTTAGCTTCTTAACTTGGGGGTTATGTTTGTAAGGTTAACAACCATACACGGAGCAAACATAAATGGAATTGGCGTAAACGTTTCGATTTTTTTTTTTCCTGGTAAAAAATTGCTTTAATTTTTACATAAATGATCTTGAAGCATTGTTCCTCCGGAAAAATAAAAATGAAAGTCTGAAAATTAAATAAATGTATTTTGAACGTCTCACTATTCATTGTTTAAATTATGAGAAACCTAAAATAATAATAAAAGAAAATGAGGTAGCCAACAAGCTATTAGTTAAAGTGGTAATGTAATATCTTGAATTTCCCTTTTATCATAAACCTTGTATTTTGATAATAGTTGGCAAAATACAAAGGTGAATATGTGTCTTAAAGAATTATAATCAATTGATTATATTTTTATCCAAATTTCATTTTGGAATTAATTAACAAATTGTTAATTAAGAGACTACATTTAGGAGATATAAAATATGACACAAAAGTCACATAAAATAATGGCTTAATCAGCCCCAAAAGTCAAGAATAGTGGCAGAGCATTGTAGGCCAAGTATTTTAGGATATTATCCTAAGTAATTAAGCCTAAATCCTTGGATAATTAAAGCAGCTAATAGGAGACTTAAACCATTGGACCATTGCAATATAAAACTCATCTACGAGCCAAGAATGAGCATGGATGTCGACTAAATTGAGGGAAGGAATAGAAGCTAATTAAACTTTATTAATTAGAGTTGAAAAGTCAACAATTTCAACTAGCCAATTAGGAGCTTGAACCATGGGATGTTTTGGTATAAAAAAAAACACACATTAAATGGCTAAAAAGGGAGGCATGTCGACCAAAGGCATGAGTGGGTAGGATTGGAGTTCATAAAGTAGTTTTAATCCAATGGTGGAAGTTGAAGGAAGAAGTTTTGGAATGCTTGATTAAATTTTTATATAATTACCAGTTTTCAAAAAGTATCCTTAAAATGAACATTTAATTATAAATTAACCAAGGAAAGATAGGATATCAATGGTTGAAGTTTCAACCTTCATAAGGCGTGTTTCAGAATAGGTGCCATTTTCGTATTTCAAGAAGAAATTAAATTATTTGTTTTCTTTTTTACTCATTAAACTTATTAGTGGTTAAACAATATTTAAGAGCACTTGCTTTTTTTTTCAAAAAATAAAAATAAAAATAAAGGAGCACTTGCTATATTGCCACATGACATGTTAGACTTTTAAAACATTAAGTCCTCAAAACAAGTTGATGCAACGAAAGAGAAAGAAAATTACGATAGTGATGAGAAAAAGCTTTGATTTTAACAGTGAGCAATATGTTATCAAATGCACCAAGACCATATATTTGTCATCATTGTATTGTATGGATCATAGAGTTACCCCATAAAGCACGTTAGTAATGAGAAGAATCTTTGTCCCTTTAGAAACTACATTTTCATCTTCGTTGCATTATTTCATTTATGGTCACTCTCGTAGGCCATACATAGAGAGTACTTCCAAAACCACATTATTGGTGGGAAGAAACTTGCATGAATATATATGTTGTCGTTAACATATATTCATTATCATTGTATTGTATGGATCATAGAGTTACCTTATATAGCATGTTAGTAATGAGAAAAATCTTTGTCCTTTTAGGAACTACATTTTCATCTTCATTGCATTATTTCATTTATGGTCACTCTCGTAGGCCAAACATAGCGAGAGTACTTCCAAAACCACGTTACTAGTGGAAAGAAACTTGTATGAATATATATATGTTGTTGTTAACCTTCACATTCATCTCCATAGCATTATTTCATTCAAAGTCTGTAGGTCCACTCACAAGTCAAGCACGTCATGTACCGATAAACAAATTAATTAAAGTTTGAAGACTTTTGATAGATATTTTTCACGCTAGTTGCCGTGAAACAAGTAGTAGTTGGAATAACTTCATTTGAGAATAAAAAACAGGCTGAAGAAGAGTTTATAGCGAAGAATAATTGAATACTCCTTAGATCCTATTTATATTTATAGGACATTTCTAATCTATTTCACTGAAACTAAAAAAATCTTAAACTTTATTAACTTTACCTATAAATTTAACAACTTTCCAACTTTATCCCTATTTAATATATATTATAGTAACCCTACAAGAATAAAGTCTACACAATAATAAATGAAAGGTAAAGTTATACATTCATATGAAAAATGTAACGATGTAACTCATAAGTAAGACTAAAACATATATTCTCTCTATCTTATAAATAGGACTTGATGAGTATATTTTTGGGTCTTATTTATTTTCATGTTAACAAAGAGTATCGACATTTGAATTTTGAATTTTTTGTTTTATTTAGATTTGAATTTTGAATTTAGGATTCAAATTTGAATTGTAATTTTAAATTCAGGATTTAGATTTAAATCTTAAATTGTTATTTTATTATTTAAAGGATCTATAAATAAAGTTCAGGGTTCTCTATTGTAGGCGGTTTTGATTAATTGAATAAGAATTCTTTTTAAAAAAAAAAAAAAAAATCTCTCTCCTCCTCCATTCGTCCAATTCTCCCCTTCTTGCTATCCTCCCTCTTCTGTGTCTCATTTAACAAAAAAATGCTTATTTATAACATTCAATTAGTGACTTTGTCATTATATAATGCTTCCAAAGTCTAGATTATATTAAAGGTTTAAAATTAAAATAAACTTGTTGTATGTATTTTATTTTTATTTTAAAATTTTAAATGACTATATTAATGGATTAAAATAAAAATAAATCTGCTCATATGTATTTGAGAAATGGGAAATTGGGGATAAATACTCATTTGAAAATTTGTTTGAGAAATGGAACGAATCTCAAATAAGTCATGTAAAAGTGTAAGGTACTTAAATATAAATAAGTCATAGGAGAAAGACTAAAATAGCCTTAAAGTTGAAAAGATGAGAAAGAGGGAAGCTATTGGCACATTGTAGGAAGATAATTGCATATGAAGAAAACCAATGCATGTAGGTTATTGCATATGAAAAACGCTAGTTAGTAATTAATTTCATATTATAGGGAATGTATTACTGAAGCTCAATTAAAATTACCTTCCCCCTTTCTCATCTATTAAACTTTTAAGGGTATTTTGGTCTTTCTTCTATTACACTTATTTATTTTCTTGATATTATCTATTACCCTTATTTAGATTGAAGTATAGTGCACCTTTTCATGATATCAAGTCCCATTCCTCATGTATATTTCCATATACGGGTTTATCCCAATATTCCCTCTATAAATAACATAAAAATGATTATATTAAAAATTAAAAAGTAAAAATTATCATATTAATTTTAATTTTAATTTTAAAATGATTATAAATTTGCTTTGTCAGAATTTAGAAATAGTTACTATTTAAATTTGTTGAGTCAGCATTTTCTATTAAATTAAAGTAATAATACTAAAATTGGGATTAAAATGAAACTCGATGTAAATTTAAAGATTAATTGTATACTTTAACTTTTAATTTATATCTTAAAAATTCATTTAGATATAATTCGATTTTTAAAATTTTATTATTATTTCAGTTACGTGCTTAAAGCTCTTGCTAGCTTGCTTTGAACATAAAAGTAATTATAATTATTCGAAAAATAATAATCATAAAGTTGCGGCGAGTAAGAAATTCACTACAAAATTCAGCACTCGAGTATGTTTAATTGGAGGAGAAGAAAAAAGAGGGGTGTGGCCCAAACTGTTAGCTATAGAAATAATTGAGAGAAAAATATACTTTATTCTTTTTGGGAAAATCCACTTGGGGGCCCTTTTTGAGAAAAATCCAAAAAGCACTCAAGATTCGAAAATCCCGAGAAGCCCCGCGCTTTTCGGGATTTTTAGAATCTCGCGTTAGTTGTTAATGGGTCCGATATAGTTGTTAACTGAAATTTGATATTGTTGTTAATGTGACTGATTTAGTTGTTAAAGTATTGTTGTTAATGCGACTGATTTAGTTGTTAACGAGATTCTGAAAAATCCCAGAAAAGGCCTTGGGGCTTTTTTTAAGATTTTCAGAACCTTAGGGTCTTTTTTGGTATTTTTTTTTTCTCCAAAAAAGGGCCTCCAAGTGGATTTTCCCTTCTCTTTTTGCTCTGGAAAAAAAAAACTTTATTCCATATCAATAATATTGTACAAAAATGGATCATAGAGTGGTCCCACATATTTATATTCCTAAAACCTACTCTAAACCTAACAGACCTAAGCACTCTAAACATTGGGCTATACACGGCCCAACTAAACAATCCAGTACACAACACAATATATTTTGGGCCCAATTCTAACACAAACCTCCCCTTCCCTACTCCCATTTATTTGGAGGGAAGCATTATATTAATGTTAATAGAAAATAAAAATAAAATTATCAATCGTTCCAAACACGGAGAGAAAATTAATTTAAAATAAAAATTTCTTTATTATTTTTTCTTCATAATTTTTGTGACATTTTATTAATCCCATGAGAAAAAATAAACCCTTCACTCGTTCCAAACACGAAGGGAAAATTAATAAAAAAATAAAATTTTATTGTCTATTTTTCCCGATAAATGTTGCTGTATAATTTTAGATTTTAAAATATATATTTTTATATTAATTAGAAATTAATAAAAAAAATCATTGTATCAACTTTTTTAGCATATCAACATGTTGAGATGAGAATGAATTTTAATAAATTATGCCATTTGATTTAAGATGAAAATTATTTCATATAGCATAGATAAAAAATATAAAATAATATATAAAGATTGAATGGTAAATTAATTATTATCGCACCTCTCCTCCCTCTAAACGAAACACACCAAGTATTTTTGCCATAACTCATGCATCCAACATATCTAATTAATATACAGAGGATTGTACTAAAGGAGGTGTTTAGCGTCATTGAGCTACATAATCCTAATAAATTCTTTTTGTCTTATGTATTCGTTATATATATATATATATATATATATATATATATATATATATATATATATATATATATCAATTTAACCCTGGTCACATAGAAAAGGGTTTTTTCCGGCATTCACTGTTACTTCGGAAGTTTTCAAATAGTATTAATGTCACTCCAGTTATTATCTAGGTTAATTTTGATGGTTAGTTGATCAAATATGTTGAATTAGCTAGTCCATGTGTCATTCACATCATTTATAATTTGGAATAAGTTGCAAAAAATTTCTAGAATTTTTCACTCAGAAGCACATGGTATTCACATGTTTCCAAATTGTAGTAATTTCACTCTGCTGTTATTTGACCCTTAGTTGACCAAATATGCTGACTTGACAAGATCACATGTCATCTACTTCATTTTTTCCATGTCATAGATATAAATAAGGGGAAAAAATCTTTAAAAAAATGCATCCTACATGAAGGATTGCAAAAAATCAAAGAGATTGAAGCATCTTATGCTGTGAAAAGAAAATCAAATAGGTTGCCGCCTACATCGACATCCCGAGGCGTCAAGGCATAGGGTTTTTAATGGTCTTATTCTCAACAATATGTCTTTCATTTAGTAATTAAATCTTTTTCTTCATTACTCGGGTGAATGTGAGCTCCTCCTCCATCAATGACTTCTCCTTCTTCGCTATTGTTGACTCTTCCATCTTAGTATATTTAGTCAATTAGTAATCAAACTTAACATGTATAGTATAACAACTAGGGTAATGTTGCTACAATTTTGAAACTTATGAGGTAATATTGAACTAAAAAGCTTTTGGAATACATTGCTCCTTAACTAAAGCTTTCTGAGCAAATTTACATATTAACAAAAATGACAGATTATATGTAAACTTGTTTGGTCAACCTATTTAGTCAACGTTAAATTTAACATAAATAACAGTTAAGGTGAAAAAGCTGCAATTTGAAAATTTTTGAAATAATATTGAACCCAAACAAAACTTTTGAGGCAAATTCTAGAGCAAGATTCGGTATATATATTAGGATCACGAACATAACAAGGATATTCCATATATATTAGCATGCCAAACATGACATAGGAATCTTTTCTTTGATTTTCTTTCGAATTCCTGGCCACTACATCTAAGTGGATATATTTTATTCTTTATTTACCTATACATATAGTATACATTGTACATTAATTCAACCTTATCCTCTCATTAACTTTTTCCTATAGTGGGTAACCACCTAACGTCATTTTGCTATACTTCACCAATTAATTAAGTACTTAACCATTCCCTCAAGAACCAGGAAAATAATCAACAAAATCTTGGATTTTAAATTTTAATTTATCTGATTTTGAAACGTTTGTAGTTTTTAATATTTCAGGTTAAAATATATCATATGTAAAATAATAATAATATTTTTTTTAATTAATAACATAAAGGAATACTAATTATAAGTAACAATATTATGTGAAATATAAAGTTAAATAATTAAAATTATGTTTTCATTCTTTAAATCTAATCACTGTATCTTTGAATAAGACAAATTTACATTCTTTTTTCCCTATCTCACATATGCAAGTATGCAACGTACCTAAGGGGGGTAAAACTCACAAACTCGTGATTAAAATTAAAAAAAAAAAAAAAAAAACTTAAGAAAGATGTTTAGTGTCATTGCGTTACAATCCCCTACCAACTTATACAGTTATATTATATGGTTAGTATCACTCCCAAGCGTCTTCTAGTTAATTATATGCTACATATGACGCCTGAGATTTAAAAGTATTTTTATTCTACATCGATTGTGTAATCAAAGTTGAAATTAAATGTGTTAATAGACTTCAGTTATTTAAAACATATGGTCATTCGTATGAATTTTTTCTTACAACTAATGTAATTTACACGTGTCCATACGTGTGTTGTGCGTGTGAAAGACGTCTTCCATGATTTTTCAACACCATCTTAGATCTAACCAATCTTTGTGATTTATCTTTTTCTAATTAAATCTAATTAATTTGGGTGGAACCAGACATTATATATTGTGTTAAAGAGAACAAAATTCTTTCTATACCTAATTCTTTATATAGTATTTACCTTTTACAAAAGTTCAAATTGTTTGTTCCACTTAATTATTTATTCATTTGATCCTTAATATAAGATATATTAATATAATTTGATTAGATTAAGGATTTGTTAAGTTAGTTAATGAGATATGTAATTTCTAAAATACCCTAGTCACCTTCTTTAATTCACTCATTCTCTTTCCTCCATGATTGATTATTTTGAGGGAGTATCGATAGGGGTAAATTAGAAAAAGATTAACCAATATGAAAATTTTATCTTATATTTAGGATCAATATCTACTTTCTAAATATGTAACCGGAGGAATATTTTTTTTAAAAAAAAAAAATTCAACTAGCCATCATCACACTCCTATATAAATCCCACCCAGGATTAAATTATCACATCACCAAGCTAAATCCCATTATACAATCACTGATCTTCTTCAACAATAATATTTCTTAGCATCTTATTCTTGTAAGTTTGCAGAGATCAAAACATGCTGATCACATATGAATCAAGAGAAATCTACACCCTAGTCCCCCAAGAACTTGTCCAGAATCTTAACAAAAATACTCTCTCAGATGGTAAAACTCATCCTCATCATCATCAACATCAAGAAGAACTTAACGTTGTTGCTTCTTCGTCAACCTCAGATGAAGCCAACGAGAAGAAGCAGAGGATAATGATGTCCAACAGAGAGTCAGCTCGAAGGTCGAGGATGAAGAAAAAGAGGCACATGGAGGAGCTGATGTGGCTGGTGATGAGACTCAGAAAAGAGAAACACGACCTTATTCAGAGACTGAAACATGTGATAGAGTCGCATGATAGGGTTCTTGAGGAGAATGCTAAGCTAAAGGAAGAAGCTTCCCATCTTCGCCAAATGCTTGAGACCTCTGTTGCAATCGCCTTCATTGATTTTGATGAGCCTCACTGCAACTTTTGTTGATTCCAACGTCCTTGTCTCTTCTTCGGCTTGTTGCAGTTTAATTTACAGCAGAATTTCCGAAGAAGAGGAAGAAATAAACTACAGAATAGTTTTGTGGACATGATTTGTCTTCAAGTTTTTTTTTTTTGTAAAAAAAAAAAATTAATATCCTATCTAAGTAAACACATTAGTAAGTTATTTTTTGTCTAAGCACACAAATCCTCGTGCTGGAACCAATTCTATGGGTACTACCCCGGCGGGGATTTAACCCTCGGTTTGCTATGTTACGAGGGACTAGTCACTTCCACTAACCCACAATAGTAAGGTCTTCAATTCATTTGAAAATCCAACCTTGTAAAGCTGGACCAGATTTTGTAAGCCCTGGTACGCAGCATCTTCATTAATGTTGTTTTAGGTACTCTGATTCTAAATGTAAGACTTAGATAACTAGTTTGTATAGATTAAGAAAGTTGGTCAAGTTAATCATATATTCAAATAAGAAATTGTGTGTTTGTTTCTTAAAATACATCTTTAATCATTTAGATTGAAAATTACCCTAATGAAAACATTCTTAATAAATGACACTGATAGTGATAATGTGACAAAATGGTTTATAATGATAATTGATAAAGACGCACTTACATATGTTTTTTCCCCTTAAAAAATGTTTCATAGGATCAAAATATGTTATATCAGTTATATCTTTTATTATCATTATTTAAGTGATTATTTTTTGAGTCGGCAAGCGTGGTATATAAATATTAGTCAAATGTTTAAATCTCCTGACATAATAAGAAAAAAGAAAGTATTTTCTATTTTTATATATTCAAAATATAAAAACATTGTAACTTATAAAATCGTTAATTTTTTTTATTTGATTTTGTGTAATGACTCCTAAATCTCTATTTTATTTTAAAAAAAAAAATCTAAAAAATAAATATAAATGGAGAGAAAGATAAACAAGTTGTTTTCTATATGCCAGAGTCATTATAAATCTATATTAAAATAAAGGGCAATGGTGCAATTTTAACAACAAACTTTTCTGACAGAGACATCTAGCACCATTAAGTTTTTTTGGGTGCTAAAACGTACATAAACCAAAATGAGATAATTTTAACAAATCTGTTAAGTGGCTGCAGACGGCTTTAGCTCAGTCAATGCAACACATAGTTTTATATGTAGTCACCTTGTCACACCCAAATTTTTATAAAGCCGGCAGATAAATTCTTAATTAGTTTACTCTAATAAAAAAACAATAATTATTGACCAAATAATTATTAGTGTGTGTGTGTGTGTTCAACAGAAATATATAAATATACAGATAGTTACTATAGTCATCAGTGACTAGTTTGATCTAATAATCAGTTTCTTTCTCACTATTAATTTAGTTTAGTTATATAGCGTTATTAAATCCGCCAAAACAAGTTGGAAGGAAGACTTTGTAGTGAGAAAAATAAAATAAAATACCACTTAGAGTTAATCTCGTGCATTTGAGTGAAGTCCAAAATGAGTTGCTGCATTGTTAATCTTGTGCATTTTAGTTATATAATAGATTTAATTAGCAGCCCTGACCTCGTAGCCGACTAGCTACTTGAGATTAGTTTAAGAAATTATTTACCAAACACCCAAAAAAAAAAAAAAAACTTTTTCTCATATAATTTTTTCTTTCTTCATTAAATCTCCATATTTTATGTGTCAAACACAACCTATCCCAAAAAAATAGTGGACTCCAATTTGTCAATAATTTATGATGAGGGTATATATTATATAGTCTCAAAATCTGAGGGTCAATTTATTAAATAAGTGTGAACAGTTCATATTTTAATAATCTTTTCTGATATGTCTCTCGTCCTAACTTTATTTTTAATGATTATAAAGTCTAATTTCTAATTGGGAAAGCATGCAGCGTGAAGGCCATAAGTGGAGACTCCAAAAACATCGAAGTTGACATGCTTACGCCACTTATTCTTTCTGTGCAAAGAAAATAATTATGACAGTCTTGATTACCAATAAACATGGATTGCCAATTGGAATCTCCATCCTTCTTCTTCTTCTTTTAATAAATTTTTAAATGTTTATTGAGAAAATTGGTGAAAAGTCTGTGTATGAAAATTTTATTAGTTAAAATGACCTGGTCTATTTTGTCCTTCTTAAAATTTAGTCCCTATAGTTTTATAAAGATTGCATGATTAACAATGTTAAATTTAACGATGTAATAATAACACTGTTAAATTTACTTAAGTGAATTGTTAATCGAGCAAGTAGGGAAAACAACTTGCGTGTGTTTTTCCATGCTTTGTTGTTTTTCTAATTGGCTTTTGTAACTACTCTAGCAATCCGATGCCCCAACCCTTTTCCCTTTATTTTTCATTCAGCTTTGCTTGATTGACGATCGACCTGAAACTCCTCCTCTTTCCTTTCCATCTTCTTCTCTCCTTTTTCTTTTTCTAACTATTAGATCAATATTTATGGATGATTCAGATTTAATCTCTCATAAAATCATTATTAAAATGTTAAATTAAAAAAGAAAGATAATCAATTAAATATAGGTTGCTAGATTTTGATATGAATAATTCAATGGTATAATAACAAAATTAAAAATAATATTTTATATAAAACTAAATCTGAGCTATTCAAATGTTGATCTAGTTGTTAGAAACAAAAGAGGTGGGAAAAGAATGGGAAGAGAAGAGAAGGAGTTCACATAAACAAATTTAACAATGTTACTGCTACATCATCAAATTTAACACCGTTGTTTTAACCCCAGCTCTAAGTCCTTACAAAAATATTGGGACTAATGTTTCAGATGGACAAAACTTGAGGGAAAAGATACGAAATTACAGGGACTAAGTCTAAAACACGATGAAATTATAAAGACTAACAGTGATATTAATCCTTAAAAATAATATTTGTATGAGCTAATATTAATTACATGTGAATAGATTGCATTAATATGGTCCATAGCCAGTGATGTGTTTCGAAATCACTCGTTAGTTATCATTAATTCATATTGGTTCCGTATTTGAATTTTGAAAGTATGGTCGCGTCTTAATCTCTTGATTAACTGATTATTATGAAAACATTGTTTTCATTATGGCGATACGTGTCGTTGAGTTGGCCACCCCATTATTTCTTCACAAAGGTCATATATGAGTTTTTTCGATCCAATGGCGTTAAACAGCTTCTTTATTCAACGTAAAAATTTTAATATTATAATATATAAAAACTTGTGGTTCTCAATTTTTTTAGGTTAAATTAATGTATCAGAGAAGAGAAAAAATATTTATGATGAGCGTGCATGTCTCACGTCTATTCGATAAAACTAGTTGAGTAGGTTTAAGTTTGGCACTTTATTAAGGTTTGGTACTATAATTTATAATGTAACATTAACCTACTTAATCACACTTGTCGGTTATCCGACAATAAAGCAATGGGAGGTCGAAGTTTGGGGTCTAATTAATTAATTAATTATTAAAACTTCAAACAATTTTTTATTTATTTTAATCATTAAGAAACTTATGTTATTATTACTTAGAATGGATGAATCATGCATGCTTCGTATATAAAGAAACATTCAAAACTTGCGTGAATCATGACTGTCATACTCTTACGATTATATGGTGTTAGTCCTATTTATAAGTTATTTTTAACATGTTTTGCCAAAAATAAAAAAATAATCTAAAACCTTATTAACTTTGTTTGAAAATTAAACAAATTTCCAATTTCACCCTATTTAATACATATACATACTTTCTAAGAAAATACTAACAACGCTTATAATAATAAATAAAGGGTGAAATAGTTTGTGCATGCTAAAAATTTACTAATGCTACTTATAAATATGACAAAAGAAGACATTATCTCTACCTTAAAAATAGGACCAAAGGTGTAATCATTTAACTTAAAATGTTTCATTTTCTTGTTTTTGAAGCCAAAAAATGAGAATAGTTTTGGAGATCATTTAAATTTAATACACTTACGTACTTAAATGAGTTCTTTTTGCTTTTTAAATAATAAAATATATCAAAGAGACCCTAAAAATCTAGGTACGTACGGGGCCAACAGAATATGACCTTAATGAGCATAGTAAATTACACTATAAACTTTATCCTATATTTAAAATCAGAGTGAGTAAAATAATATTGCGTGTAGAGTTATTCAACCGGGCACCGTGTGACATAACCTATATATAGAATTTGATAATTATTATAATTAAAGCAAGAGGTGACTAATTAACAGTTGCAATTAAATATTGTGAATATTAAATTCATAAAATGTGGGGATTTGTCAAAAGGAAACATTTTATATGGGTAGGTAGGACGTCTCTATGAACATATAGAGCTTATCATGTTTGAGCCAATGACATCAAACATTGGTGAGCTCAGCTGTTTAAGAAAACAATATCAAGAAATTAAATTAATTAATCACAGAGAGAAGAGTCAGGGAAGTTAGGGGTTGCTATATGCACGGTAAGGAATGTAGTGGAGTCAAATTATTAGGCATCAAATGTCATAAATGTCTCACTTAGGCTTTTTTCAGACTATATATATATATATAGTATTATTCTAGTCTTATTTATAAGTCAATTTTAACTAAAAAATTTAGTTCTATTTATAAGTCCCTTTTAGAAAATAAATAAGATTGTGACAATTTTGCCCATATTAGTTGTACCAATATAAAAATAGAGAAAGAAGAAAGAGTTGAAAGATACTCATTCATAAAGAACGGAAAAATTGAAAATTTACCCTATAATCATTAAGTTAATTACATCTCCTTAGTATGTGTGATTTAGTTAAAATAGACTTATAAATAAGACTAGAGTGGTATATAATAGGTGCATGAGTTATGGCAAAAAAGACTGCTATTAAGTATTAAATAGATTAAAATATTATATGCGTAAAATCATAAGATTGTTAATATTTTAAATAATACACACACACACGTTATACTAAATTTTATACTATCATAAAAACAATTTTACATTGGAAGCAATGGATTTTGCTGAGGGATTTATTTTATTGAGTTGGAAGCAACACGGTAACTGAGTCGGGCAGAAAGGATAATCTATGTAATTGAAAGAATCTCTCTCAATATACTCCCTTTGATCCCCTATTATAAGGGACCACTAACTATTTGCTGAAACTAAGTAGATGTGGCTAAATCGTTAACTTTAATTTGTTTGAAAATAGAATAAATTTTCGGTTTTACACATATTTAAATATCAAAAATGTTTACATATGTATTATATTCTCTCATAGTTAATGACTTTAAGTAAGGATAATATGGAGAAACTTAATTAAAAATCTATCAAATTACTTTTAATAAGGACTCTCCATATCCATTTGTTGTCAAACTCGCGAGTTGACTCTCCGAGTTTATCGTGTTTACGTTTCTACCCTACTAAATCGAAAGTTTTAAGAACTCGTGTTATTATAAACTCGGTTAAACTCACGAGTTTACACATCGAATTTACCATTTTTACGTTTCTAGCTAACAAAATTGTGTTACTTTTTTTTTTTCAGTTTTGTCATCCTCAACGGCTTTATATATGAATTTTATAGAATTGTTTTAATTAAATATAATAAATTATGAATGTTGATATATTTAATTTCAATTATTTGAATTTAAAATATATTTAAATCAAATTGTTGTCATTTTTTACATTTTAATTATTTAATTATACCTTGTTAATACCTATTTTATGATAAAAGTAAACTCTTACGACTTTACGATTCGAGTTCACGATACAAGTTTTACGCCATCATTTATCACGAGTTCTTAAACTCGTGAGTTTAATAACCTTTGTCATATCTTCTAAAACATTTATTGTAAAAAAGGTTAGAGGGAATATTTTCTTTTTATAACTCTTAAACTTATAAGTCACTTTCAAGTCACCTCATTGAAATTAAGGAAGAGCAATTACTTCATTAAATTTTCTTTAAATTGAAAAATAAATAACTTTATCCCCCATTAAGCATTAATTATAATGAAAATATTAACAAATAAACTTCAATTACTCTCCAAATGATTCATATTATGGATCAAATTATATATCATTAATTATAATGGTATATTTTGGATAAGAGGGAGCATTTTGAAAACCATTGAAAATAGGTTTTTGTTTTAACTTTCAAGATAAACTATTCTCACATTTCGTAACCACATCACCGACAAAAAGGTTATGGGCTATAATAATCAAATATTATTAATTTTTAAAAAGTATTATAACTCAATCCAATTGGTTGCATTTAGTGCATATTTGGTATACGGAAGCAGGTTTGTGAGATCAGAAGGAATGATTAGAGTGGGAGTCATTATTTGAGTGACGTTTGAATTGATGGACTGTGCAATTAAATGGGAGGGTTGTGCTCTATGATCTCAACCCACCAAATATTATAACCTTTTAATTTGTTAGCCAATTATATATATTGACTTTCTCTTTTGTTTTTTTTTTTGTTTTTGGCCCAATACCAATTATATTAACTTTTTCGATCATTCTATTTACTTCAATTTAATTACTTCTCCTTTGTTCTTATTTATAAGTCAGAAGTAAAAGTTTTTTTTAAATCTTATTTATAAATCATAGTATTAAATTTTCAATATAAATGTACTTTTTTACCTTTCATTTATTGTTGGGTATATTATTATTTTCTAGAAAAGTGAATTTATTAAATAAGGGTATATTCGAAAAGTTATCAGATTTTAAGGCATAATTAATGAATTAAAAAAAAATCTTGATTTCGATGAAATATGTTGGAAGTACTTTATAAATAAGACCAGAAAAGTATTATATGATTTCTAGAGGAATCTCCAATATATTAAACTAGTAATTTTAGTATAAATAATACTATATTATTTAAGTTATTTGACTTATATTAATTTTTTTTTTATAACCTCACTAGTATGATTCATATATGGAGTATGAAAAATGTGTTACAATACTGATGCATAATTTATAAATAGTACTCGCACATCTTGTAACATCCCAATTTTAAAGCGGATTTTTTTTTTTAATCAGAGTAGAGCAGAGTGGAGCTTGAGAGCGAAAAAGAATCGAGAATCGAACCATTAACAAAACGTTAACCATAGTGTAAGAGTAATGATACGTCATCCAAGGTTCGTAAGTAAATACAGAAAAAAGTAAATAAATCTTCATCGGAATCCTACGCCGTCCGCTTGCCCTGTCTCCAACCCTCGGTCCTCCCGACTGGTGCTACCGAGATCCATTTCCCATATGGATCTCGGTAACGTTAACCTTATACTCAAATAAAACAAAATATATGGACAAGATATTCATAACAATACAAAGAAGCATATCAACACATAAGCACGAGCGAGATGTATGAACAAAGAAACGACGTAACATAAGCACAAAGCAATATGTAAAGCCCAACAACATGTCCGCACATACCCAAAGTGCTACGATCACAACACGTGTCCTCGCGCTAGGAAAACCCATACGGTATTATCAATACTATAACCCGTGTAAACCGTAAGTATGATTGACGACTCTAACGAGCCTCGCCTATGAACGTATCTATCACATATATGTATATGAGCAGTACAAGATTAGGGTTACAATACGCGTCCGTACCTTCGTTATGGTACAAGGAACGTTTCGACGCAAAAACGGCGTTTTTGAAAAAGTGGTCCGACGGCGGTAAAAAATGCGGGGTGACGGCAAGACAACAGCGGAGTGAAAAACGGTCCGATTATCAACGATATCCTATCAGGACAATATTCAACAATTTTTAGCAAGATAACGGGCATTTTAGGTAAAACTACCATTTTGCCCCTAGTTGGACCTATCGGCGGAATTTCGCAGAGCTTTCACTGCTTTGACTCTAATCTTCCAAAATTTTGCCATAATTCTTTTCCCATCACATATGTATCATATCTACCCAAAAATATGATATCTATAATATATTGGAAGATTAAAGATAAAAACAAAGATTTCTACTATAGCCTTTTACCGAATAAAACACCGAAGCTTAAGACCAGGGACCGAAAAACTTACCTGTGGCCTGGCTAGCACTTCTATGGCTCTCGCCTTCTCTCTAACTTCTCACTAGAAAGCTCTAGGAATTGTGAGAAATGAGAGGAAGGGAGGTTGCTATTTATAGAGGAAGGGAATGGCGAGTTTCGTAGCCAAATAAATCGAACTTCGGTCGGGTTGTATTTCGACCGTTGGATCTAGGGTTTTGGCCATAATCCATCTTGGCCCTCCATCCATGGGTGCCGACCTCCTTGGCCCAAAAATTCAAAAAAATGATGTCATCCCGATGGTGACATCTCGAGCCGATCGATAAAGTTTCGGTCCGTGTCGAAACGCGTAATCTTGACGAATCGCAAAATGCCGACTGCGAGTTTCGAAGTTTCTTTCTTTCTCATTAGGAATATCTAGTTTAATGAATTTTATGATCCCATTAAGGGTATTCCGTTACTCCGCCGAAGATTTTAGGCCGACACTCCTCGGTTACGGAATTGAATTAGGAAGTGTCGGCGTCTAGGCAAAAATCCACCGGTTTGTAATATGATCGACCTAAGTCACTAGATTCCTAATTCACGGCAACTACTTGTTTCAGTATTGACTCTAAATCCTCTATCTCGCATTTTTCTCTCCTACCCGGTGTCTTAAATACCCCGTTGGTTCCGAACCGACTTCGGAGACAGTCACTTCGAGAAGAATTTTCACTCGGTTTATAAAAAGTCCAGATGACTCAGGCTTTATTCCTATGTTTCGGTGTAGGATTTTATTTCTATCCATTCTCAAATGTCCCGTTGGCATTTCTTTACCAAATATAATATTATTTTAATCAAAATATCTAGATATTATTATTTTTTTCCTTTTTTTTTTTTTTTTTTTTCTAAGCATAAAATATTTTTTATTTTTATTTTTATTTATTTATTTATTTCGAATTTCAGCCTTATTTATTATTTTATTATTATTTTTCTAATTCATTTATTTTAATCCAAACAATTAGCCACTAATTACTTAATTAGCCACTTACTAATTGTTGATAATTTTATTATTTAGGATCAACTATTATCTCACAACTATTTGACTTACATTGGCATTTTATACCCCATGTAAAATATTAAAAATATTGGGGCCAAAAAGCGCTTTTAATATTATTTTATTTATGCATCTTTATTTTCCGGGGAAATAATCTCAAAAATTTCTAAATTTAAAGATAACATACTTCCTAAGTTTTTGTCAGTAACCTTTGTCATATGAGATTTATCATAATATTTTCAGGCCGTTTTCTGCCTTATAAAAATACTTTTGTCAGGGATTTTAGCTCTTTTCTTTTCTAATTTTCACAGTAATCTCCCCTAAGTAACAAGGTAATTTTGCTCAATATTTGAGACCACATTTTCACTTTTAACATTTAAAGGAATATTTATTTATAATTAATGGTCACCCGGGTATTGAATATCTGGGTATTACACATCTTGTTAAAACTTTATATTATAAATATAGTTTTGATGAGCATATAATGTGTTTAATTTTTCGGAAGTCTTGTGTAATATTAGTGCACGCCTACTAGGCTACTTATGTTCAATGTATTTTATGTTATGAATCATTCTGTGATATATATAAATCAATTTTTGAAGTGCTACAATAAAAAAAAGGATTTATATATTTTAAATTAAAGATAGTTAGTTGCTCTATCCATTAAGTGGGATTCTTCTGGATTTAACAATAAACAACTTGGGTTGGGAGGATATGCTCATAATCGAAGCCCCCTTAATTGAATTCTATAAATATTCTATAAATGTTCTTACCACTATGGTAGATATCTTCCAAATTTTACAATTATATAAATCACACAGCATGATGGACATAATAAAAAAGAACATAGTTTTCCAGAAAAAAATATTCCTACACATCAATTGATTGACTTTTTACGTATAATATATAAATGTTCTTCAATAGCACTTCACCATTATCTCCTTTTTATTTTTTAATAAAAATTATATGGTATCTTGAGTTTCACCCTTATCTATTAAGTTTTATGTAGTGGAGATCCCCCAATTTCACATCATGTTATAATAACAAAACTAAAGGGAGCCTTATAAAGGAGATACGTCATTTACTGTAATATATATATATATATGAGAGAGAGAAACTGGCATTTGTAACTTTAAATATTTTTTAAGATTTAGAAGGACAAGCCATTAGCAAAATAGCAATTGTACTAAGCAACTTTCAGGGACAATTGATAATAGTAACAAGAAACCTCCACGTTTGAGTAATTGGTATTTGGTAGTGAACAAGATAGAGATGACAAGCTAGGTATATGTCATAGGCACCTAGAAAGAAAAGGAAAAGGAATCATCATAGAAAAAGGTGAGAAAATTGTTTTACACATTTATTTATTTGTGTTATACCTTAAACTAGTTTCATAGAACAAAAGGCTAGCTATGATTCAGTTCTCATTCATATATACATAGATATAATTAACATATAAATGGGGAAAAACATATTGAAAGAAGTATGATCCTTAATTAGTTATCATCAAAATGGGTTCAAAATACAATCATTATTCAATCTAGTTAGTAGAATACAGAGAAGATAGATATATAAATGTTCTATATATACAACAACAACAAAATTAGTTGTTGCCAATATAAAGAGTTTTCAATTGTAAATTACTCCCTCCCGTACTTTTTATAAGGAGCAACTACCAATATCACATGGTTTAAAGTGTTAGCTAAAACTAATAAGTGCACTAGATATATATTTGTCTTTTCAATTATACCTGCTTGTTTATAAAGAGAGTATATGAGAGCTAATAAGTGAAAATTTATTGCAAAGATAATAATTAGTGGCATTTATTTAAAGACCACCCCTATAAGAGAAATTGATCCTTATAAAAGAATTGGAGGCACCATCACAAAAAAGTGACCTAAACTGTTAAATGTCTTATTTGTACAATTGTACACGAGATTTTTCTCATTATCTGCAATTTTTTGAATCGATATCTATAATTCATTGGGAAAATGACACAAAAAGAACTTTTCAAATAGTAAAACAAAAGTTACGTTTCGAATATTCATATTATCATAGAAGTGTCAGGCCTAATTTATCCTTTTTGAAATTAAAACAAAATAACACAAGTTCCCTCAAAGATATATTTTTTTTTAAAAAAAAAAAAAAAAAAGTAACCCCCACTCCACCCTCGTTGGCCACTGATAATAAAGTAACAAGATTTTTTAAGAAATTCACAAAATTTTATTAGGTTTTAACAGCTTTTATTTATAAAGTAATAAATCTACACTATCAGGTTTTTCACAAGTCTTATTAAGGAATTCACAATATTTCATTAGGTTTTAACAACTTTCTTTTACCAAATAACAAATCTAAACTAGCTATTAGGTTTTTCACAAGTTTTGTTAATGAATTCATGACATTTCATTAGGTTTTAACAACTTTTGTTTATCAAATAACAAATTTCCACTTCAAGTTTTTCATAAATTTTATTATGGAATTCACGATATTTCATTAGGTTTTGACAACTATCATTTGCTAAGTTGCAAATCTAAACAAAATTGTCAAAACCTAATGAAATGTCATGAATTCCTTAATAAACTTGTAAAAAACATGATAGTATAGATTTGTTATTTGGAAAACGAAAGTGATTAAAACTTAATGAAATGTCATGAATTCCTTAATAAATCTTGTTATTTTGCTAATCATTATTCATGCAGAGCTCTGGCGTCGGCAACAAGCCGGTTGGCCACTAAAGCTTTGGCTCCGGCGGCATAGGTATATCGTGTTACTTTAAAAAAAAAATGTGTGAGGGTATTTATGTCATTTTCTTTTGACTTCAAAAGGGACAAATCAGGCCTAACACTTATATGATATTATCAATATTCAAAACACCTTTTTCTCTTTTCCTATTGTTAAAGTTTTTTCCTATCTTTTTTCCTAATTCATTTTTCATCTGAGTTTATCATCAAGACACAAGAGTGTGTGTAAAATGTTCAATAGAATGGATTTTTTTCCCCCTTATGAGCATGTGTATATATGCTCCTATTAAAAGTGATCATGTTTGAAACACTGGTCACGTGCTAAATATGGGCATTCATCTCAACGGATACTCGAGCCCTAGTTTGTCATATTGTGAATAACTAGCTATTTCTATTAAACCCAACTAGTGAATCTAATAGGATGGATTTAGACTTTATGTAATATGTTCCTATTTAGATTGGTGATATAAGCTGTTTTTTCAACATGATTTAAAATATACGAAGTAATTAAGTATATGAAAATAGTTTTATCTCATCTTAATATAAACATACTTTCCATCATCCTAATTCAAGCCGGCCCTGTATATGTAGCACCCTATTCATCTCTTAGTACATTTTAAAAGATTTGTGTGATCTGTTATAAGTTATGGTTGTTGTCGTGCCACATCATTTATTGTACATTTTAAAAATGGCATTGTTTCATTTCCACTAATATTTTATTGAAAACTTATGTAGAGCATTGAATCCTTTCCCGGCGGCCAGTGAAACTTATCCATTTGGGCCCTAACTCTCATCTCGCTCATCTCTCCCACCAAATTATTTTGCTATAATTTAGAAGATAACCTCAACTTTTCATATATCCAAGGATCTTTGGTTACGTCGCCTTTTAGAATTAATCTAAGGGGGAAAAAATTGTTCAAAAGCTTATCATCTCCCAATTCTAATTGGAGTATTGTCGCTTGTTAGGGCTGAATATGAAAGTAACTCTTGTATATTATCATATAGGATTTTGACTTCTTCTTTAATTTTTTTCCCTATGGCCTCCCTTCCCCATTCTTAATATAAAAGTTAGATAACTAATTAATTTATAAAGAGTAAAGAAATTAGTTATTAGTTATCTGAAAAAAAAATTGTGTATATGTTGTTTTTCCTAAAATACTTTTTAAATAATTTATAATACATTTACCCTGTTGTAACAGTTCCACTAAAAATCTTTTGAAAAAAATTACAAATTTTATAGACAAAATAAATCAAGATATTATATTTAGGATTGTTTTTTTTTAAAAAAAAAACAAAAAAAACAAAAAAAAAAACTATGTGGCTAGTTCATAGATATAATAATTATATGCTCTCCGGATCCTGTGTCTTTCTTAAAGCTGGAAGGGCGATTTACTTGCTTTTCACAGAATGAACAAGAAAGAAGAGAGTCGTTTTCAAAATCAGTGTGTGTATAATTGAGCTGCGAAGATATAAAATTATAAATAATAAAAAGGGGCATAGATTTAGGTACAAGATGTTAACAACTAGAACAAAATGATTATGCTTAAATGGTCCCTCTAATTAATTATCCATAATATATTCCATTTAGTATTTAAGTTAGTGGCGCATGACTCATCAGAATTGCAAAATAAAGTATGAAACACATTAAACAAAATTATATATACAACTTTATAATTGTCATAGATTCCCTTTTAAACTTCACTTCATTACGTCATCAGTTACGAGGCATTATGTTTTTTATTTTATTGGTCTCAATAGAGTTTTCATTTATTCAGAATTGCCTTCTGAATTTGGATAGGGTTTTCGCTATCTCATAATGCATCTGCTTCTATTTGCTTCTTCTCTGCAATTATTATATCCTTTCTTTAATTTAATTTCAACTCCACCTTTCTTACCAGCCATAGATGCTATTTACAGCACTATTCATGTAGAAAATTTGGGATACTTAAAAATGCAAGTCAAGCATTAACTAAATGTGTGTGTGTGTAACATTCCATTTGAAAACGGCGGAATTTTTTTTTAAAAAAACGTTTCCAAATATTTCAAGCAGAGTAGTCGAGTAGAAAGATTGGAGCGAGTGAGTAAGAATCGATTCATAACAAACATCAACCATAGTGTAACATTGTAATGATTACGTAATCCTAGAGTTTGAAATTGGATAACCGAAAGCGGTAAAGATAGATAAGTCTCTCGGCGCACGTCTACTGATGCTTGCCTCGATCTTCGATCCGTATTCCTCCGGATCCTAATGCTATAGCTGAGATTCAATTCACCGCATTGAATCTCAGGTAACGGTTAATCTCAAACCCAAACAATACAATATACAGATAACAGATATTCTAGACAATACAACAGTATATCACTACATAAGCATACAGCAGATGCATGATCATTATGCCGACAAAACATAAGCATTACGCAAAGTATGTAAAGCCCCACAATGTAAAACAACAATAACAGCTTTGCACTATTCACCGGTGCCACGATACCACTCGTGTTCTCGCGCTAGAAAAACATACGGCGTTATCATGACTATAACCCGTGTAAAACTGTCTCGTATATCGGTCTACGAACATATCTATCACACATATATGCATTTAAGCAAGACAAGATTAGTGTTACAAAGACGCGTCCGTACCTTTGTTGACGACGTTAGGTACTTTCGCGGAAAAACGTGAAATGTTCGAACGCACGTCGGGGCAACAGAACGCGGCAAAAATCGAGTTTCGATGCCCTATCGTAGTAATATCACTTTCATTAGTGATTTGACATCATAATCGGCATTTTAGGTGAAAATTACCATTTTGCCCTTCTACCCCTAATTTGGCGGAATTTCGCGTAACTTCGTTACTTTGACCGTATTCCATTTCAAAATTATCCCCACTATGTTTTTACCTCGTCAGGCATCTTTCAATGCAATGAGGCATAAAAACAAGCATAGGAACAAATTTCAAACTTCCTAGATCAAAACAACAGTTCTACTATAACTACCGAAAGAACTACGGAAACTAAAAGCTAAGGACGTAAGAACTTACTCGGGGCTAAGGCACAACTTTGCAGAGCTTCTCACTCTAAGTTTCGGCCAAGGTAGAGAGAAGAAAAGGTGTGAAGAATGAAGAAGGGAAGGGTGCTATTTATAGAAAAATTTCGGGACGTAAAGGGAATTTTTCGCTTTGTTTTTGAACCGTTAGATCTAGGGTTTTGGGAGGAGCAATCTTGGCCCTCCATCCATAGGTGCCGACCTCTTTGGCCCAAAAAGTCAAAGAATGAGTTGTCATCTTGCTTTATGGCCTCCGGTCCGATAAAGCTACCCGACGTGTCCGTTTCGCGCGATTTCGCGAAACTCAAAAATCCGGCATGTAACTTTGAAGATCTTTTCATCCTCTTTCATATTATCTATTTTGATCCTCTTTTTGATCATATCCAGGTATTCTCCGGTGCGTCGGAAGATATTCGGACAAACGCGTCCGGTTACGGAAATCGCTTCCGATAGAACCAACTTCTGGACAATAATTCGCCGAATCGTAAACGTCCAGTTGTTGTCTAACTTAATCCCGTGTTTGAAAATACGCAATTGTTTCTATAGGTTCTCACTTTGCCTATCCGACTCTACTCTATCCGATCAACTTTTCGTCTTATTTGAAATTAGGGTTTTCGGTTGCGGAATCGACGTCCGGTAAATGCTTTCTTCGGGTAAAAATTCACTTGTTCTTAATTTGATCAGTCCGAAAAGACTTTTACCCTCGGTTTACCTGTAGAATTTATTTCTAACTTTTCCTGGCCCGCCCATATGTTTCGACTTACCGCATTATATTATTATTTTATTCTAATTACCATTTTAATTATTTAAACAATTCTTTTTAATTAAAAATAACCATAATTTCGACCCCTCTTTTAAAAATTCAGATTTATTTATTTTTCTATAATTTTTTCCATTTTAAAAAATATAATATTTTTTACCAAAAATTCTCGTTTTACCCCCGCCTTCGTTAGGGCTTAATCGACCTAATTTCTTCGTTTAGTGATCTTTTTAGGATCGGTTTCTTCATATATTTATCTTTACTAATTTACAGTATATTGTTATCTTACAAACTTCTATACCGATATTGTCATTTTATATCCCGTGTAAAATATTAAAAATGTTTACCCCATCAAAGTTACTTTATGATTCGAAATGCTTTTTAAACTTTTCTTCAAGTTATTTCCTCTGAAATAATTTATTAAATTCTCATAATTTAGGGATATCACTTCCATATTTTTCTCATAATTTTTCATGATCTTTCGTATTTATCATAATACTTTTAGACTGTTTTTATCACCATTATATCATTTTTAGTCATTCGTTCATCGATTTTCCCGTAACTTTTTCAACAATTTACTCTATAATTATAACAATTTTCTATAACAGTTTTATCTCATGAATTTACTTCATTAAAATATTCAATAATTTTCCCTTATCTCGTAAATTCTAGATTTGCTAAAATCCGGTATTACATTTCTCTCCCTTAAACAAAATTTCGCCTCGAAATTTAATCTATACTCACTAGACTACGGGCCATAAACTCGGGTACTTCTCCTTCATGTCACTCTCGGTTTCCCAAGTTGCCTCATTTGATGACAAACCCTTCCGACCACCTTCACTATCGGTATAGTTTTAGTCCTAAGCCGTTTCTCCCGGTGTTCGAGAATTTGCTCCCGCCGACTACAAAGGTGTTATCATGCCGTACTTCAACATCATCGTACTTTATGACATGATCTCGATCCGGTAGGTATTTCTTCGGTTGTGACACGTGAAAAACATCGTGGAGATTACTCGTGTTCGGGGTAACGCTAGTTGATACGCAACCGGTCCTCGCTCGGCTAACACTTCAATTGGTCCAACGTAACGCGGACTAAGCTTCTTTCTCTTCGTGTTCGCCGACACCGCATCGGAGATAATTTCGTAAACACATGGTCTCCGACTTCAAACTTCAACGGTCTTCTCCTCTTATCTGCATAGCTCTTCTGTCTACTGTGTGCAGCAAGGAGTCTCTTCTTGATCGAGCGATCCGCTCGGAGGTCTCTTTTAGCATATCCGGTCCAAGCAATCGCTTTGACGCATCTCGTCCAAAGATAAAGGCGATTGGCACTTTCGCCCATACAAAGCCTCGAACGGGGCCATTTGTATGCTTGAATGATAACTATAGTTATACGCGAATTCTGCTAGTGAGAGGTGTTTGTCCCAATTTCCTTTGAAATCCAGGGCACATGCTCGCAAAGATATCCTCCGGCGTCCGTATCGTCCTCTCTCGATTGACCGTCGGTTTGAGGGTGATAAGCCGAACCGAACTTCGCCTTGGTACCCATTCCTTCATGTAGTGCTTGCCAAAAGCGGGATTGGAATCGAGTATCCCGATCGAGATAATACTCTTAGGGACTCCGTGCAGTCTCACAATCTCTTTGATGTAGATTGCAGCCAATCGTTTTGGAGAGTAGTGGATGCTAATGGGTATGAAATGTGCCGACTTGGTTAATCGGTCGACGATCACCCAAATGGTATCGTGATGCCTGATTTTAGGTAGACCTACCACAAGATCCATGGTCACATTCTCCCATTTCCACTCCGGCAGTTCTAGTCCTTGCAAAAGACCAGGGGGTCGCCGGTGCTCAATCTTTACTTTCTGGCAAGTTAGACACCCAACTATGTACTGAGTTACGTCTCTTTTCATTCCAGGCCACCAAACTTCGGCCTTCAAGTTCTGGTACATCTTGACCATTCCTAGATGCAGAGTGTACTTACTCTTATGAGCCTCATCCAAGATCTTCCGCTTCGGTTCATCAAGCGGCGGTATGTAAACGCGCCCTTGTGTCGACCAATCCACTCGATGAAAGGTCGTGGTCTTGGGTTTCACCTTGAGAGATCTTCTCCCGCATGGAGATTGCCCAATTATCTTGTTTCGAGCTTCATCAACTTCATCTCTCGTGTCGTACTCCCTTGACTCACAAGAAGATTTGCAAGGTAGGCGTCACTTGGTGCGTTGAAATTCATGCAGATTTGGTTTGAAAGATTCAGTCTCGAAATCTTCAAGTAATTTCTCGCTCTTGTATCATCATGTATGATACTTGCACCTTCTTCCCGCTTAGAGCATCCGCAACGACGTTTGCTTTCCCCGGGTGATACTTGATCTCCAGGTTGTAGTCTTTCAAAGAATTCCATCCAACGACGTTGCCTCATATTCAGTTCCCTTTGATCAAAGAGATACTTCGTGCTCTTGTGGTCGCAGATAGTTCTACGGCCGTACCGTACGATGATAGTGCCTCCATATCTTCAAAGCGAACACGATGGCGCAAGCTCCAAATCGTGTGTAGGATAGTTCGACTCGTGCGGCTTCACCGACGAGAGGCATAAGCCACCACTCGCCCAATTGCATTAGGACACAACCCAATCCTTGCCCATTGGCATCACTGTAGACAACATATGTCTCATCAGGATCTGGGATTATCAATACTGGTGCTGTAGTCAACCTCTCCCTCAGTCTCTAAAAGCTCTCCTCACAGTCATCTCCCCATACAAAGGGTTGATTCTTCCTCGTAAGCTTTGTCAATGGTAGGGCAAGACGCGAGAAATCCTGTATAAATCTGCGGTAATATCCCGCCAGACCTAGAAAACTACGTATCTCCGTCACGTTTTCGGCCTCTTCCACCCGTAACCGCTTCCACCTTGCCCGGGTCAACAAAGCAACTCCGCCGCTAGATATCACATGGCCCGTAAATCTCACTTCCGGCAGCCAAAATTCGCATTTGCTCAACTTTGCGTAGAGCTGCTTCTCCCTTAGTATGTTCAATACTAGGCGCAGATGTTCTTCATGCTCTTTTCTGTTCTTGGAATAGACGAGTATATCGTCAATGAACACCACCACAAACTGGTCTAGATGTTGTCGGAAGATACGGTTCATGTAATCCATGAATACCGCAGTGCATTTGTTAATCCGAAGGGCATCACAAGGAATTCATAATGCCCATATCCGGTTCAAAGCCGTTTTGGAAATATCATCGTCTTTGACTCGCAATCGATGATATCCCGAACGCAAATCAATCTTTGAAAAGACGGTGGAACCAGATAACGATCCAAAAGATCATCAACTGGGAACTGGATATTTGTTTTTGACAAATCACTTTATTTAGTTCACGATAATCGATGCGCAGTCGAAAACTTCCATCTTTCTTTTTCACAAACAAGATCGGGCTCCCAGGTGATACACTCGGGTCGAATGAACCCCTTCTTCGAAGTTCTTCCACTGTTTCTTCAACTCTTGCATTTCATTTGGAGCCATACGATACGGCGCCTTTGATATTGATCATGTACCAGGCATCAATTCAATATTGAACTCCACCTCTCGGATAGGAGGTAACTCAGTGAGATCCTCCGGAAATACATCGGGAAAATCATTCACCACGGGGATATCCCGGAGTGAAAGTTCGGCTTTCGCTTTAACCGAAAAGAATACCATGTAGGCATGGCATCCCCGTTTCACGCATCGATCAACTTCGTAGCGGAGAGAAAGCTCGGGCTCACATCAACCTTGTCTCCGGAAATGATATCTTCTTCTTGCCACAATCGATCATTGCACCGTTGGTCGTTAGCCAATTCGCATCGAAAATGATGTCGATGCCGTGAAGAGGTAGACGGATGAGATCTACCTTTGACACTCGTCCATCCACGTTAACGCACGGTTCATACACGCGTCGGCTAAAGACTTTACACCCGGCGGTGTAGATACTACCGAGATCAAAAGGTAAACTACGTGCATGCATTCCTAAACGACTTGCACAATCATAAGATATAAACGAATGACTCGGCACCCGAATCATACAATGCTTGCAATTTATTCCCATTAAGATAGATGGTACCTTGGACCATTTTCGGAGACTGTCGGCTTCGGTGTTTGTCAACGCAAAGATCCGGCCGGCGCTCCGAGGTCTCGCCTCCGCAGCCTTCACAGGCAATCCCGGCTAATGTGTCCGCACTTCCGGCACTGAAACAGACTTGTTTCCCATCACGCTTGGCTCCCGGACGGTACTTCTTGCATTTTGGACACGTCGGGATCCCTACTGTTTGGGGTAATTCAATTGTCCAGTTTGGTAGGGTCTCTTGTTTCCGCCTCGGTTATCGCTCCAAGGCGCCTTCCTCTTTCGTGAGGAGCCTCCGCGGTTAAACCCATCGCGGGTTGCATTGTTTCCTTCTTGGCCTCGGAATTTGCGCAGTTCTTTCAAATTGCGCTCAGTCAATCTGCAGGATTCCACAGCTCGGGCCATTTTCGGAAATTGTTGCGATACTAGCCTCGCCCTTATGTCATATTTTACAACAAGTTACAACCCCTCTTTATTCAAACATATTTTACAATCTCCCAAGGGTGCTTGGAGATACAAACTAAAATTTGGACTATACGCTCCGAAACTTTACTCTATCCGTCAGCCGCTCCTCTTGGTAATCGAGAATTCGCTCTGGTTTGACCACAAAGATCTTGTCATGTCGTACTTTGATATATAGTGTTTCCCGTGGCACCCATATACCGCAGTCAACACTAGATATCAAAATGTCTCCATGGCGCTCATACACCATGGTAACACAAGATACCTTAAATGTTTCCATGGCGCCCATACACCATGACAACACAAGATACCTCCTACTTAATGACACGGTCGCGGTCCGGTTGTAGTAACCAAGAGATATGCATCGGAAACTAAAATTTTTGCGGCAAGTAAGATAACTATTTATCAAACCATAGGGGAAAACGTTAGATTTAGGAAGACAATGATTAGTCTATCGCAGACTTTATCACACTAATACTACAAACGAACGGACACTCGTACTATTTCCCCTCGTTCAGGATTTTGTTGATTCGGTCTACATAGAAACGGGTACGGAATTTCGTATCGAGAGTTCCTCTACATGAGTCAAATACTGCATGTATCTATCCTTGTTGGTCTCGGAGTTTCATCCGGCGTGGCCTAACTCCACATATAAGCTCTACGCTAGGACAGAATAGTCGTCCCGTACAAACCGACGATTATCGAATTATAAGAAACCGATATCAAATATGAATATGGACGATGGATTTACCGATTCTCGGGGTTAGAATGATGCACCGACGAGAGGGTGGTACACCGGTTCGTAATGGTATACCGCCCGTCATCGGTACACCAACTTAGGGCTATCTCGCACTCATTTTCAAAAATGTGCTCACAATTTAAAAGGCTTTTTGAACATAACTCCGTTATCCGAACAGAATGGCTAGATAAGTGTCTATCATGGGGACCTCACCAACTCTATGGCGATTGATTGGCCACACCCACATAGACTAGCCTTAACTGTCCTACCATACTATCCGTAATAACATAGTCATATCAATGCCAGGACTACTGCTTTGATACCATAAATGTAACATCCCATTTGAAAACGGCGGAATTTTTTTTAAAAAAAACGTTTCCAAATATTTCAAGCAGAGTAGTCAGAGTAGAGCATTGGAGCGAGTGAGTAACTGATTCATAACAAACATCAACCATAGTGTAACATTGTAATGATTACGTAATCCTAGAGTTTGAAATTGATAACCGAAAGCGGTAAAGATAGATAAGTCTCCGGCCGCACGTCTATCGATGCTTGCCTCGATCTTCGATCCGTATTCCTCCGATCCTAATGTTATAGCCGAGATTCAATTCACCGCATTGAATCTCGTGTAACGGTTAATCTCAAACCCAAACAATACAATATACGATAATGATATTCTAGACAATACAACAAGATATCACTACATAAGCATACAAAAGATGCATGATCATTATGCCGACAAAACATAAGCATTACGCAAAGATGTAAATCCCCACAATGTAAAACAACAATAACAGCTTGCACTATTCACCAAAGTGCCACGATACCACTCGTGTTCTCGCCGCTAGAAAAACATACGGCGTTATCATGACTATAACCCGTGTAAAACTGTCTCGTATATCGGTCTACGAACATATCTATCACACATATATGCATTTAAGCAAGTACAAGATTAGTGTTACAAAGACGCGTCCGTACCTTTGTTGACGACGTTAGGTACTTCGCTTTTTTAAAAACGTGAAATGTTCGACAAGCCGCACGTCGGGCGGCTGGAACGGCAGCAAATCGAGTTTCGATGCCCTATCGAGTAATATCACTTTCATTAGTGATTTGACATCATAATCGGCATTTTAGGTGAAAATTACCATTTTGCCCTTCTACCCCTAATTTGGCGGAATTTCGCGTAACTTCGTTACTTTGACCGTATTCCATTTCAAAATTATCCCCACTATGTTTTTACCTCGTCGGCATCTTTCAATGCAATGAGGCATAAAAACAAGCATAGGAACAAATTCTCGAAACTTCCTAGATCAAAACAAAGTTCTACTATAACTACCGAAAGAACTACTAAACTAAAAGCTAAGGACAAGAACTTACTCGGGGCTAAGGCACAACTTTGGCAGAGCTTCTCACTCTAAGTTTCGGCCAAGGTAGAGAGAAGAAAAGGTGTGAAGAATGAAGAAGGGAAGGGTGCTATTTATAGAAAAATTTCAGGACGTAAAGGGAATTTTCTGCTTTGTTTTTGAACCGTTAGATCTAGGGTTTTGGGAGGAGCAATCTTGGCCCTCCATCCATAGGTGCCGACCTCTTTGGCCCAAAAAGTCAAAGAATGAGTTGTCATCTTGCTTTATGGCCTCCGGTCCGATAAAGCTACCCGACGTGTCCGTTTCGCGCGATTTCGTAAACTCAAAAATCCGGCATGTAACTTTGAAGATCTTTTCATCCTCTTTCATATTATCTATTTTGATCCTCTTTTTGATCATATCCAGGTATTCTCCGGTGCGTCGGAAGATATTCGGACAAACGCGTCCGGTTACTTTAAATCGCTTCCGATAGAACCAACTTCGGACAATAATTCGCCGAATCGTAAACGTCCTTGTTGTCTAACTTAATCCCGTGTTTGAAAATACGCAATTGTTTCTATAGGTTCTCACTTTGCCTATCGACTCTACTCTATCCGATCAACTTTTCGTCTTATTTGAAATTAGGGTTTTTGGTTGGAATCGACGCCTGGTAAATTCTTTCTTCGGGTAAAAATTCACTTGTTCTTAATTTGATCAGTCCGAAAAGACTTTTACCTCTCGGTTTACCTGTAGAATTTATTTCTAACTTTTCCCTGGCCTCCCCTATAAGTTCGACTTACCGCATTATATTATTATTTTATTCTAATTACCATTTTAATTATTTAAACAATTCTTTTTAATTAAAAATAACCATAATTTCGACCCCATCTTTTAAAAATTCAGATTTATTTATTTTTCTATAATTTTTTCCATTTTAAAAAATATAATATTTTTTACCAAAAATTCTCGTTTTACCCCTGCCTTCGTTAGGGCTTAATCTGACATAATTTCTTCGTTTAGTGATCTTTTTAGGATCAGGTTTCTTCATATATTTATCTTTACTAATTTACAGTATATTGTTATCTTACAAACTTCTATACCGATATTGTCATTTTATATCCCGTGTAAAATATTAAAAATGTTTACCCCATCAGTTACTTTATGATTCGAAATGCTTTTTAAACTTTTCTTCAAGTTATTTCCTCCGAAATAATTTATTAAATTCTCATAATTTAGGGATATCACTTCCATATTTTTCTCATAATTTTTCATGATCTTTCGTATTTATCATAATACTTTTAGATCGTTTTTATCACCATTATATCATTTTTAGTCATTCTCGTTTCATCGATTTTCCCGTAACTTTTTCAACAATTTACTCTATAATTATAACAATTTTCTATAACAGTTTTATCTCATGAATTTACTTCATTAAAATATTCAATAATTTTCCCTTATCTCAGAAATTCTAGATTTGCTAAAATCCGGGTATTACAGTGTGTGTGTGTGTGTTTTTTTTCAAAAAAAGAAAATTGAAGTCTATATATATATTAGAGATATTAAGATTTGAGAGATAATTAAAGGTAATTTTAGAAGGCTTAGATAATTTTGAGTGATATATACACTTTTTTTACGAATTGAAGAGATATATATACTAATTAGATCAATATTTACTTGGCTGTATTGTTTGCATATATTTCTATAATTAATTAAAATAGAGTATAATCAAGGGAAAATACTTTTAAGGTTCTAAAGGACCAAGAAAATGTCTAAAAAGTCTCACAGAAAATTCTGATGTCAAAAAGATCTCAAAGATTTGTTAAAACCTACAGATAAAAATTGTTAATCACCCATTGAAGGAGTTGTTAATGAGACTTTTTTTAACATTAGAATTTCTTGTGAGACTTTTTTGACATTTTCCTGGTCCCTTGGGACCTTAAAGGGATTTTCCCTATAATCAAACCATGAATAAAAAAGTAAAAGGGTTAAAGGAATATTTTGCCCTAGAAGTTGTCACGGTTGTCCCGGAGAGGCAATTTTGCCTCAGAAGTGTCAAATCTAGAGTAATTTGCTCTGGCCGTTATCCTAATTAAGTTTGATCTCGTTAGTTGACCAAATATGTTAAACTAACATTCCACGTGTCATTCATGTCATTTTTGTTTTAGGTTAATGTTCAAATTAGCTCAAAAATTTTGCAATTAAGAGTAATGTTGTCTTAAAAGTTTTTAAATCATAACAATTTCACCCTCACTGTTATTTAGGTTAAGTTTACCCGTTAGTTGACCAAATATGCTTGTTTGGCAAGTTCATGTGTCATTATTCAAATCATTTTTTTCAAAGTTAGATTTAAAAATGTGTAATTTTTTTTTTAAAAAAGATATGCATTACATCCAAAGGATTAGAGACAATCAAAAAGGTGAAAACATCTTGTGTTGTAAAGAGAAAATCAAAGAAATAATTGCCCAACTTGGTGTCATTGGTGAAAGTGGAGCTAAATCACCAAGAGGGGGGTGAATTGGGGATTTTAAAAACTTTTTCAGCTTACTGTTTTTGTACACTAAAAAACAGAGATGAACTAAGTAGAGGGTAGAAGAGCAAGACACAAGGATTTATACCGGTTCGGTCCAATCCCTTGACCTACGTCCAAAGTCCCGCACTCTCCGGGATTTTCACTATCTCAATTGATTACACACTCGTACTCAAGAGTAATTCTCTCACTAGAACTTACTCCCCTTACAAGTTGCAATCAATGAACCCAATCACCAAGTCCCCTGACTTGTGATTCCTTTACAATAAATGATCTACAATCAATAAACTCTCTCTAAGAGTAGATAATGATAAACACTGAAGCTTAATGTATCAACAGATACTTTATACAAGAAAACTCAAGAGTAGTTGGAAACTTGAATGATTTTCATTTTCTATAGTCTTGTTGTTGTAGAGGAATTGAATGCTCTTCTATTTATACTTAGAAGGCATTAAATGACCGTTGTAATTCCTTATATAACCGTTGGTGACATTAACCAAGGTTCTCGGGTTCGCTTTGGTCTTCCTCTCTCTAATCTTCACTTAATCCAGTGGGCGAAGTTCGAGTTGACTTCTAGTAAATAAATCCGTTGGAGTAGCAAATTGCTTGGATGTGGTAGGTAGACATTAATCCTTTGTAAGCGTGTGCGAAGGATTTCCCAAAAGTATGCAACTTTCGGGTTTAGCATTTAATGTTCGATAGCTTTTTGCTTTTGGTATTAAATCTTCATTTAATCTCCTCTTAAGCAAAAGTGAAACTTACTAACAAAGTGGTTAAACATAGCTGGGAATATATAAGAATGATAATAGAAAGAATTAAGATCAAACACGAAGAAATCACAAATTCGTATGATTTGAATTTTGAATACTTGCGCCCAATACTTGAATGAGCTCTTCAATACTTGAGTATTGCATCTTGTATGCACTAATGTGAATACTTGAGTATTCAGATGAATACTTGAGTATTCGTCTTCCGAGAAGAGAAGGCACAACATGATTTGAGCGTTTGGACAATTTCGAGTAGGACCAATACTCGAGTATTGAAACCAATACGGAGTATTGAACTTTTTATGTGAAAATAAGTTTAAGTCCAAAACTTCAATACTTGAGTATTCAAATCAATACTTGAGTTTTCAAAACAATTGAAAAAGAGCCAAGCTCTCTCAGTATGCCCAATACTCAAGTATTCAACTCAATACTTGAGTATTGCACGTTTGAAAACTTTGTGAAATCTTTCCAAGTCAATACTTGAGTATTCACCTCAATACTTGAGTATTCAAATCACTTGGAAATAGCGAAACTTTCTGTCTGGCCAATACTCGAGTATTCAAACCAATACTTGAGTATTGAACTATTTGAAAACTTTGTGAAAACTTTTCCAAGTCAATACTTGAGTATTCACCTCAATACTTGAGTATTCAAATCACTTGGAAATAGCGAAACTTTCTGTTTGGCCAATACTCGAGTATTCAAACCAATACTTGAGTATTGAACTGTTTTCAACATTTGTGAAGTTTCTGTCATCTCAATACTTGAGTATTCATTTCAATACTTGAGTATTGATAAACATGTGAAAAACTTTGTAAACTTTCGTTTGCCCAATACTCGAGTATTCAAACCAATACTCGAGTATTCACATGTTGAATACTTAAATGATTTTTCATGTATGACCAATACTTGAGTATTCATATGAATACTTGAGTATTGACATTTTTGCCTTTTAGCGAAAGAGTTTCTGTAAGATCAATACTTGAGTATTGGAACCAATACTTGAGTATTGACTTATAGTGAAAAACTTGAAATGCTCTCTGTAAGTTCAATACTTGAGTATTGAAACCAATACTTGAGTATTGACTTATAGTGAAAAACTTAGAAGGCTCTCTGTGACTCCAATACTTGAGTATTGAGACCAATACTTGAGTATTGTGTGACTTTGTGGAAACAAACCATTCTCTGTCGACTCAATACTTGAGTATTGAGCATTTTGCGAAAAATGCACCATTCACTTTCAACTTTCGAGGGTCATATCTCCCTGGTCTGAACTCCGTTTTGGTTCGTTCAACTCTTCATGGAAAGCTCTGTGAGTCTACTTTCATATGCCACCGATTTCAGCTCAATCAGATTTGTATTTTGTGAGTTACACTCAAAACATTGAAGCTTGGTTTGCTGTGTGGCGTGAATTTATATTTCAACTTCCATAATCCATAGCTCTCTCATATGAATTCCTTTTGGCTTGAATTTTATATCAAATTGACGCATTGGGAGTCTAGTTTCATATGCCACTGATTTCACTTCAATCCGATTTCTGGTTGAAGAGATATCATCAAATTACCAGACGTCGCCCAAGCTGAACGTGAAACAAAGTTGATCAACGTTGAATACTCGAGTATTGAACTTACATACTCGAGTATTGACAGTCCAGAGAGCCCAGAGATGCTGAAAACACTGGATACTCGAGTATTGACTTGGATACTCGAGTATTGACATTCCAGAGACGCCAGAGAAGCTAAAGATACTCCAATACTCGAGTATTGATGAACATACTCAAGTTTTGACTCCTAAAGCTGATTTTTCCTTGTTTTAACTCTAAATTGAGTCATTTCAACTTCCATATGATCTTGGAGGCTTCTAGCATCAATACAAGAACTTGAATAAAGATATCTTCATTCCATTTAACAAGTTCTTCCTTTTTCAATCTCCCAACTTGATCATTCATCATCATTTAACTTGGGCTCATTATTCTCTGCAGCTTCTACCTTCTTCCCACTTCTTCTTGATTAAGTTCTTGGTTCCTTTGACATTATGATATTCCAATTATATTTTGTGCAAGAACTTCTTTCTTCAATCCCTTATTTCCTTCTTGGTTATTCCCCATGATTGAACACTTTCTTTCTTCTCTTCTCTTGATCATTGCCAAAATACGTGTAACTTCTTTGCTTCCTTGGCATTCTCTCCCATTCAACTTCGAGTAACATCTTGCTTCCTTGACAACCTCTCGCAAGTTCTTCTTTCTTTAATACCTTTCTTGATCAATCTCCATTATTAAACTTTGCATCTACATTCAATATAAGAATTAGTCAAAGTATAATGTAAATGTAGTGTGCAACCTTTTTGCTCTTAACAATGGCATCTATATAAGACATCATCAAAACTAATCATATCTAACAATTGGGGCACGAGAGCAAAGAGTTTTTGGTAGCCTTATTTTCAACAATTTTTCTTAGTGTATTAAGTATCTAGTGTTTGAATCTTTTTATTTATTACTCTTTAGCGAATATGAGCTCCTCTTTTTTATATATAACTTCTTTTTCAATGTTATTCACGCCGCTAACTCAACATATTTTATCAACTCATGGTCAAACTTGACCTAGATAAATGTCAAGGAGACATTGCTACGATTTGAAAACTTATGGAGCAACATTACTTTTAAGTGAAAACTTTTAGGGTAAATTTGCACTTTAACAAAAATGACGTGGATAATATGTGAATGGCACGTGGACTGCCAACTGAGCATATTTTGTCAACTAACTGTCAAACTTAACCGGTATAACAGTCAGGGCAAATTGGTCCATATTTAACACTTTCGAGGAAAAGTTGCCCCTTGAAAAACCTCTATGACAAAATTATCCCACCGTGACAATATTTGGGACAAAACAACCCCTAAACCGAAAGTAAAATCATATAATTCATTTACTCATAAACCAATACATGGTTAATGAGTAGAAGAAACTTGATTCCTGAAATGAGTAATTAAATCAGGCTTAAAGAAGAAAAAATTAGAAGTTTTTGCTCAGAAGTAATATTGTCTTAAAAGGTTTTTTTGGATGTTCAATATCACTCTAAAATTTTTAAAACATAGTAATATTATCTCAAACGTTAGAAAACTAACATTGACTCTTAAAAAGTTGACATCAACCGTTGGCATTTTTATCGATACGGGTAAGATTGCTCCTTTTCAACATTTCAATGGTAAACATTGAACCTAAAAAAAAATTGAGGCAATATTGCTCTTGAGCAAAAAAATTTGAGAAACTTACACCTTAACTTATTAAAATTATGGATGGGGAAAAATGTTTTGGTCGGAAAAAAATTAACATTGAAACAATTACTACGTTACTTGAATTTATTTTTGGGTTAAGGTGCAAATTTGCCAACGAACTATTACCTGAGGAGCATCTGGCACAAAAAACAATTGAGGGTACCAAAATTACCAATCAACAATTAAAAAGTGAAAAAAAAAATACCAAATAACTATTTAAAAAAACAACTATCACAATTACGTTAAAATCTGAGGCACTGGCGTAGGACAGTGGCGGAGACGCTAGAAAAAAGAGCGGTTAAGCCTTTTTGTTGGATAAGGCAAACACCAACAGAAATGAGACCCAGCGAGTAGGCACTGTAGCAGTAGCGGCTGTTGCTGGTGGCATTGGTGGGATAGAACCAAGGTGCAAGGAGTGTGCTTGGCCAAAAGTCATGGATCATTGGATTTGGTTTCGGTGCGTGATTCTTGCCTTGAAGCTGCATACTTATAATGGAAGCTTTGGAGACGCCGACGTCGCCAACACTGTGACAGTCGATGGAAGACAGAGACACCAAGACAATGACGGGGTAATAGTTCGTTGGTCAATTTGCACCTTAATTGTTGATTGGTAATTTTGGTACCCTCAATTGTTGTTTATGCCAGATGCTCCTCAGGTAATAGTTCGTTGGCAAATCTACACCTTAACCCTTTATTTGTTTTCCTCACACTACTTGGATTTGATCGTTTGGTATCCAACGCTATATAGTTTTATTTAATGGGAAAGAAAAATAAGATAAATCCCTATTTTAAACTTTTAGGAAAAATCTCAAGAAAATACTACTTGAACTTAAAAATCTCAAAGAAGTAATTTCCGAACAAAACGAGTTGTCAATTACTTTACTGTTATTGTTAACATCATTTTATTGTTATCAATACGATTTTGAAGTTTAAATGGTATTTTTCCTGTCATTTTCCCAAGATTTTATTAGACAAAAGGATATAATATATTAGCAATGATAATAATATATTACTCCCTCATGTTCTTAATTTAAGATATATTTGAAGAATTAATTTTAGTCCTAAATATACGATATAATTTTTAAATTTTTCAGTCTTTACCTAATTTACCCCCATTGATGTTACTTCAATAAGAATCAAGGAGGAGAGGGAATAAAAGAATTGAGGAAGATGACTAAGGTGTTTTAGTTAATATGCATATCATATTAACTAATTTTTTTTAATCTAATTAAATTAAGTAAAGATGTCTTATATTAAGAACAGTAGAAAATACTGATTTTCAAAAAGCATCTAAACTCTCGTGAACATTTCCACCTTTTAGCCATTAACCTCCTATAAATTCCACCCCCTCCTCGCAACATCATATCCCATTATTTCGTGAGGCTTCTCATAGATCAAATCATATCCACAAACACAAATCACTCTTTGTCTTCAACAATCACAATCTTCCTGTAAATCTGTAGCCATGAGTCCTAGAGATGATATCAGAGGGAACAACCCATTCCTCATAATCCCACAAAACATCAACACCTTTCTTCCCGACACAAACCTTTTCACAAACCTCGACATAACCAACGACCACCTTGTGACAATCCATCCTCCTCATCTTCTTCTTCTTCACAGAAACCTTCATAATAATAATGGTGTTCTTTCTTCTTCAACCTCTGATGAAGCTGAAGATCAGAAGCAGACAATCATGATCGACGAGAGGAGACAGAGACGAATGATATCGAACAGAGAGTCAGCTCGAAGGTCAAGGATGAGGAAGCAGAGACACATGGACGAGTTGTGGTCGCAGGTTCTTAGGCTCAGAACAGAGAATAACAACCTTATTCATAGGCTTAACCATGTATCAGAGTCCCATGATAGGGTTGTTCAGGAGAATGCTAACCTCATTGAAGAAGCCTCTGATCTACGCAAAATGGTCGCTGATTTGCAGATTGGGTCTCCTTTTGCCAACGCCCTCACGGATTTTAATGACTTCTGAGATCTGTTTAAACATTATTAACATGACCACCATACAGACAAAAACATACAACAAAGTTTCGTATTTTTTGTTTGTGTCGTATGTATGATGCTCTGTTTCTTAACTTTTTATGAGCTGAATGAGTTTTAAAAACAGGGTTCCAATAACAGCTCTGTGTGTTCTGTTTTTATCCTTTTTGTTTCTGGGTTTCTCAATGATACCATCAAATTTTGGTTATGTTCCCCCCCCCCCCCCCCCCTAATGATATGTTCCCTAATAAAATGGTTTCGTCATAAATATAATATCACAATCTATTCCCTTATTTATCATTCTTTTATAAATTATTCTTATTAATTGCACATGTTAAAGGAGCTTATATCCAGAGATAGTTTTTATGTAAATATATTTTACAAAAAATAAAATATTTTTTAACAAGTAACTAATTTTTTTAATCTATCCAATTAATCAACTGTTCACCGAAGCCGTCACCTCCATTGGTTTCTTTACGGTTCAAGACACAATTCACTGTTTGCAAGCAGGGGACATATAATAGGCGCCATATTCCAGTCTGGACAATCGATTAAAAAATCACAAAAAATTAATGGCAGGATGAAACAGATCCACGCCTCCTAATCAAGCTGGTTCCTTCACTTTTATCTGACATGCTGAGCTTGCATTCAAATTCTCAAATGACTTTTGTAGGGCAGAATATAAGGAGCATTGTCAAACCCAAATTCATTTTTTTCTCATTCCAACATTGCATTTTTCATTCGTCTGCTCTGTTGTTCCCTGCTTCCATAACCTTACTCTTCATCTTCTTATGAAGAAAGGGCTTTGGATTTCAGATGTGGCTCACTCATGCCTTCTACTTTTCTGGTATAGATTTTGTTTGTTGAAACCTGATTCCCTTGTTTCATTTTTTTTCTCTCTCTTTTGCTGGTTTAATTTGAGTTGGGTTTTATTTCCTTTGCCAGTTACGATTTAGTTCAAAGAGTAGACCAAGCAATTTCTTAATAGACTTTGCTTTTCAAGGTGTCAAGTTTCTTGCTTTTCTGCGATGATTTTGTTAGAACCCCATCTTTTAAGTCTCTGAATCTTTTTACTTATTTGTTTGCAGAACAATTCAAACGGACTTTCTGAGGAGATCCTGAGCGAGGAAGAAAGAGTATGTGGCTGAGATGGAGAGACAAGCAAAAAATATATTGCAGGTGAAAAATTCTTCTTCCAACTTTTTGGGGTTTACAGACAAAAGTTGGTTGTTTGATTCTTTTTAATAAACATCTATTGAAGAATATATCTTTTTCCTCATTCATGATTTAGCATGTGAATACTTTGAGCTCCTATATGAAGGGGGAATTATTTCTTTGTATTCAATTGTTTGCCCAAGTGCAGAAATCAAGCATCTGATATGATGAAGAGCTGCAAACTTCTTGCACTGATAGAAGTGTATCATCCTCACCTTGGAATAGATTCATTGCGAGGCATATCTCTACTCTAATGTCAATGAAAGTATGGAAGTAGTACGGAAAATAATAATGTATTATTGTGTAAGCATCTCGCCGCATATGATTTACGTTAGTGTGTGGCTTTGATGTATGATTTTCACAGTGCTCCAACTTTTGGCAGTGATGAAATCCCAGAATGGAAATAGAACACTACAACATAAAAAAGGAATATTATATCTTTATAGGAAGTAACAACTAACAAGTTGAGGTAGATAATTGTTTGACACTACATAGAAGGTGATGTGATATTTGAAGTTATATTTAAACAATTTCGGATTTGTCTTGTTGTGTCATTATTTTACGACAGTGAGAAATGAGGAATGCAAGTGGAATGGGAAAACAAGCCATAGCCCATAGGAAATTCAAGAGTTAATAGGGAAAAATGGTGGTGTTGGCGTTGTTACCAAGTTATTAAAATCGGAGTGGGTTAGGCTGAAGTCAATATGGAGCTCATCAGAGGTCAAACTGATGAGAAAGTAAAAATTTTAGCGTTATTAATATAAAATCTGTATACACTAAGTTATTTCTTCTATTCTGCATATTTTCTTACCTTTATCTGAGTTTAACAACTAGTTTCAATATTCTTAACGAATTTTGGTTTTAATCTATATTTTTAAATTAACTTATTATAAAATTATAGAAACCAAAACCAAATATTTAAACCACATATATCAAAACCATAATTTCATCAAATTTTAAGCACCAACAATGATGTGAACCCATTTGTTTATTGCAAAGAAACGATATCATTTTAAGGTGTGTACGGAAACTTGTTGATCTTGGTCCAAAACAACGTGAAAGTAGCTTTACCTTTTTTTTTGGGGGACCTATTTCCAACATGTTTTGAAACATAATCTTACATTAATTATCAAAAGCAGCAAGTTCTTCTTCCCAATTTAAATTGTCTAGTGCTCCCTCTATTCCTTTTAATAAGAACATTTAACCAAATCTCGTGATTTAAAATGTTGATTAAAAACAATAAATGTATCAAAATTGCAACCCTTTTAGACTAAAATACTCTTATTTATGAACATGGGGAATAAGAGAGAGAATAAATGAACTATTAAAATAAAAAGAATTGTAGAAAAGTGACAATAATAAAATAAATATGGTAAAAGTAATAGGCCTTTTGGGGGAACTGAAAATTTATTATATTGACATTAAATAGGGAAATTAAATAAAGGCAAAATGAGAAAGTAACAAGTAAAAAATAAGACATTCTCTGAATGTTTCTTATAAAAAAGAACAAGGTATGTATGACAGTTGTTTCTTATAAATAGAAACAGAAGGAGTAATTCAGAAACATGGAGGGGAGGCATCTGCAGAAAGGATTTGGTTGTGTTGAAATATGGCAGCAAAACATGGATCAGACAAGAGACAGATAAGGGTTGATCATGTAGGGGAGGAAAGGAAGGTGAGTGAGAAGCATCATGATTGTATTGCTGACAAAAACATATGATATCTTTAAATTGAGAGAAATTTATCAAATTGGATTACAATACCTGCCAAACTTTTGACAAAAAGGTCAAAACCCCATAAGGCATCACCTTCCAGGAAGTTTCTGTTGATGCATCATGTTTCCATGAATTGGAAGAATACATTTTCTTTTTTTTAGAAGATCAGTGTATAAAGTGCGAGTAACTGGGATAAAGATGTTAAGGTGGTTGTGTAGTCACATAAGATAAAATTCATGATCGATGCACATATACGCGGAAGAGTTGGAGCAATATATATTGAAAAGAAAATGGTAAAAAAAGTGGTTTGCAATAATTCAAATACGTACAAAGAAGGCCATCGGATGCATCAAGAAGAGAGTAAATCAAGCAGTATGGAGAGTTCTCTTAAAAAGGGTAGAGGAAGAATAAAGCACAAGCTCACTGAAGTTATTGAGCAAGGACTTTTTTTAACAATTTTTCTAAAGATTTTATTGTTAATAAAACATAATGCCGTCGTGCAATCCATTTAGCTGACCCTACTTAATAGATAAGGCTTGTGGTAGTTGAAAGATCAATGAATATCTTGATAGAATCCTCCAACTTTAAACTAAACGTTTAACATGCCAATGTACCACAAATAAATTATTAATTCTTTTTCCTCGTAGTTTCTCTCTATGTCAACAGAAGTATGAAAAATTTGGAGAGTTCGATCTAAAGCATAAAATAATGCAAGATTTTTAAGAATTTGAGCTTATATTGATATTACAGTCTGAACTTCCAAAAGGTCAAAGAAGCTGAACTGCAAGTAAATCTGTTTCTGCATAGGCTTAATGAATTCACCAAGGGTTATCTGCAAAATAAAGTCAATCATTTCCAATAGATAGTGAATATGTACTGTGGAAATACAGAAAATTTTGTGACCAAATTGAATTGAAATTGGGGCTCATAGGACAAGGAACTTAAAGAAAGCTAATGCTAAACTATAGTGACAACTTGAAACCTCATCAATTCTTTTTCTATGGGGTGAATTACCGTTTTCTGAGGCAAATGAAATGTAAGAAAGCAACAAAAACTGTACAAACTCAAATTACTCTTATCAAATGGTGTTATTGGAAGAACTGTACATGACATCAAAATCTCATAAAAAAGTTTGTGAAATTGTTTTCCCCTGTTCATATGTCTGTTTTAACCAGAGCTTGCTGATGAATCTTCTTTGGATATTCTTGCATTGTGCTTATATGTAATTTTCTTAGTTGAATCAAATGGAACCCAAAGTTTACTTTTCTGCTATTTTCAGCAAAACAATTGAATGAAGCTCAAGTAATATAAAATATAACCACAATGATCACATTTCATTTTAACTTTTGAGGATTCATGAATGAGTCAACCCTGATAGAGATAGAGAGATGAATGCATTTTTATTTTTATTTTGTTCCCTTATGATTAGGTTGTTTCACTTCTTAACTCCTGGGGGATTTCTAACAAAAACATATTTTTTTAATGCATCTTTTCTTTTATCTTTAACAAAGAAAAAGAAGTGAAAAAGTCTTTATATTGGGGTTTATATTGCTACGGTGGATAGCATTCAGAAGGTCATGTAAAGGTATGACCATGCCATGCCATAGCATCATAGTTGCGAGATGATGTCTTTTTTATTGATTTGCCATAATGCCTTCACTTTGGGGGTAATGAATTGGTTGAGGTTACAATTTGATTTTGCCTATCCTATTATCAAACTTCTCAAAAGCTAGAATTTTCTATTTTATACGCTCACCTTGCTGACTTGTTGAATTTCTAATCTCTCTTTATGAAAAATAGACAATTTATAATTAGTGCACAGGTAAGCAGTAACGGAAATTTATAAGTGCTACCTTTGATTGTGCTCCATCATATCTTAAATCACTAACTTGATTTACAGAAAGAAGTGGCAGAATCTGATACTCACAATCAAGGTGGGACATTGCACAGTAACAAACCACTTGGTGCAAAGTGGGCTCACCCTATTCCAATACCTGAGACTGGCTCTGTACTTGTTGCCACAGAAAAGCTTGATGGTATTCGCACATTTGAAAGAAGTGTTGTGCTCCTTCTCAGATTTGGAACTAGGCACCCATAAGAAGGGCCTTTTGGAGTTATCATCAATCGCCCGCTTCACAAAAGGATTAAGAACATGAATCCTACTAATCTTGATCTAGCAACCACTTTCTCTGACTGTCCCTTGCATTTTGGGGGACCTCTTGAGGCAAGCATGTTTTTTCTAAGAACAGGGGAGAAGTTGAAGCTACCAGGATTCGAAGAGGTGATTCCCGGCCTATGCTTTGGAGCTCGAAACAGTTTGGTTGAAGCAGCAGTGCTGGTGAAGAAGGGAATACTGAAGCCGCAGGATTTCAGATTCTTTGTCGGCTATTCAGGATGGCAGCTGGATCAGTTGAGAGAGGAGATTGAGTCAGATTATTTGTATGTGGCTACTTGTAGCTCAAGTTTGCTTTGTGGAGCTTCCACAGATTCCTCAGAAAATTTGTGGGGTGAGATTCTGCAACTAATGGGTGGCCATTACTCCGAATTGAGCTGCAAGCCAAAGCAAGGTATTTAGTTGCTAAAATTTAGCAATGCTTCATGAATTGAAGCCTCTTGACAGATAATGAAGCATGCTTTGTAATCAGGATGTTGTGAAGTGCAAAATGTACACAAGCGATCTTTTATGCAAAAGACTTGGATATGTTTACCCTCTAGCCTTCATTGTTATTCATCTCAATAGGAATTTAACTCTATAGGAGTTTTGTAAGTATGCTTGTTCTATATATGAGATCAGGTTTTTTTAATCAGAGTAAAAATAACATGGTGCCACCCAAATGTATGTATGTATGTAACAATTTTTCATGGTTTTTAGCCAACTTAGCTCTAATATTTTTTCAAACTTAATAATTATGAACTTATCACCTTTATGTCTGTTTCTTTTTCCCGACTTAATGCCCTGTATGTTCTCGCCATCTAAGCTCATCAAACCACCTCTCTCATATTGGACAGTTTCGATTCCTAGGCATTATGTTTGGATTTTAGAATCCCTTTGTACTTATAAACCTGTCTTTTTAACAAACATATGGGTGCAACAATCTGTTCAAGGTAATGAAACAAATTAAATAAAAGAAATCATTAACAATATGTCGGTGTTTCATAATATTTGGCTAAAACATTCTTGTTTTAACTTTTAATCGTTTCCTTATTAGAGTCCTATTCAAAAAAAGTTAACACTAAATAATTGATAATTCCAGGAACACTAAATAGGAGAATCCCTTAGCTAAGTCTATTCATATTAAATTAAAATATTATTTATTAATAAGTATTGCAGTATTATGTGTGTTGTTAAACAGATAGACCGTTTCTTTTCTTATGGGGAATGGGAGACTTGGACTTTTCCACGGACTCCATAGCCCTCTTCGCAGTACCTCAGCGTCTCAGTTGTCTTCCTTCTCCACCCACTTTCAAATGAAAATCTGACTTTGAGCTTTTTAAGATCCCATTTCAGCCAAATCACTTCTCTTTTTTTCCACAATTAAGGATGAGTTCCTAGTGACTATGTTTTAATAACTTAACTACTGAGGACTAAGTCATAATAAGTTAAAAGTAGGGTTATTATTTCCGGATTGGAAACCGGCCATCAACTCTGGTCACTTTAAAAAACATCAATTTTTTTTGAAAATTTTTCATTATCTCATATTAATAACCCTTAAATCTTTAATTCTTCACCGGTTTGGCCTGAGTTACTCCGGGTTTGATCGCGACCGACCTCTGTCTCATGGCCAGCACTTGACTTGTTGGTTCGATTATCGGTCCAAATTTAATAACATTGGTTAAAAGTATAAAGACAAAGTCATAACAAGTTATATTTGAGAGATTGAGTTGCGATTGAGTTAAATGAGATGAACTGAATATTTAACTATCTTTAATTCATATGATATTAGAGTTTAATATAGTTAATAAGGATAATATTGTAAATCACTTAATTTTATAATATAATGTTCTTAACTATTTTTATCTGTATATGTGAATTAATTAGAAGTAAATTATAATTACTACATGAGAGACTAACAAATAAGCACAAGATAAAATTATGGAATCACACTTTAGAGTATGTTTGGTATGGAGGGTTTGAAGGGAATGGGACGGGAAGCAAAATTGTTCTGAGTGAGATTTTAAGAAAATGGAGAAGTTGGGTTAAAAGGTTTTAATAATTTTTTTTTTCACTCTTTTATTTTATATTTTCTCTTAATTAACATTTTACAACCCCACTCTCCAATTTTTAAAATTCACCTCACAAAAATTTTATCTCCTCTCCCCTACTCTCCAAATTCCTCGTACCAAATAGCCCCTTAGGCATTGATCTGTAACTAGTTAAACTATTGTAATTGAGTTGGATTTAAGATACTGCGTCCGATTCTAAATATAAGATAAAGTTTATAGTACAAATTGCACTATAAACTTTGTCATATATATTTAGGACTAGAGGGAGTACTAAATATCTATTTTTCACACACTATACACATAGATTAAATTACTACCCAATCTTATTTATAAGCAACGTTTTCTCTCATATATATCTGGTATTGTATATAAGCAACAATTTGACTTTGCTAATAATTTAATTTTTTTTTCATTTGTACCCCTTATTAATTGCTTGTGTCTCTCATCTATTTTTTGCACTCATTCTTTCTCATCTATTTTTCAACTCATTCTCTCACTCACTCATCATATTCATAAATACTTGTATATTAAAATAATTTGTTTCTCTTATATATTTATTATTTTTAATACTTTACACGTACGTGAGGTCAGACTTACCTCTAATATGTGTAAAGTATCCTTTCCTGATTGATAACATACAAAAGAAGCTATGTGGATGGAAGAAACAGAAGCTGTCATTAGCATGAAGGCTTATTCTTGTTCAGGCTGTGACAAACCAAATGGCTATTTTAAAGAGAATAAACAGAATTAGGCAACTGTTTTCGGGGTAGCATGTTGGTATTTGTGGCAATAGAGGAACAGGTGCTTGTTTGAAGTGGACTTTCGATTGCCAGAAATGTCGATTCAGGTAATTACTAAATATGTGAAGGAGATTTTACTAGTGCAGAGGAAGATGAGTGGATGTGAAGCTGGAAGAACAGAAAGCTATATTGGCTGGAGGATGGACTTAATGTAGATGGGGCTACTAAAGCCAATCCGGGTCTGGCGGGTTGTGGTGATTTGCTAAGGAATAGTGATGGAAGGTGGATAAGAGGATTTGCAACCACTTTCCTACCTAAACCACCTTTGAATATTTGCAGACAATCCCAATTTCAGCATCCCCACTATCTGCATGGTATGCCCCATCCACATTAATTTTTATAGTACCTCTTGGTGGTTTAGCCCATGGTTCTCCCTTAAAAACATAGTTACATCGTGCTTTCCAAATCCACCGGCAGAAAGAAGACGTGACAGCCTTCTGAAAATTATTAAGCTCCTTATTTTCCACCAACATTTCCACAAGCCATTTATCAACTCTTGAGATTCGCATTCTATCTATTTGTATTCCCAAATTACAGTCAAACCAACATCTCTTAGTCCAGGGACAGAAGAATAGCATATGTTCTATTGTTTCGCTTGCAGATCCACATATCAGGCATGTTGAGTCTTTTGAGCAATGCCTCTTATGTAGAACTTCTTTAGTAGCAATTGCCCCACCAAGAGCTCTCCATACAAAATGTTGTACTTTGGGTGGGACTGCCAATTTCCAAACATCCAGATCGCCTTTGGCACTTGATAGGATATGTTAGGGTCCTTCTTAGGTTGAATTATTCTGTTTTCCTCAGCTGCATAATAACCATACTAAACACAATATTCGTCATTCATATTTTTCGTCTGTTCATCAACATTCCTACCCTCTAATTTCCTATTACCAAGATCTGGAATTCACTTCTCCTCCCATGCATTAATCAACCTGCCATTCCCCACTTGCCAACAAAGCTTTTGGGTTTATAGTTCCCTACCTTCCAGCAGACTGATCCAACCCCAAGAAGGTCTTCCCCCCTTCTTAGCTTTTATTAAATCATCATTAGGAAAGTAAATTCCTTTTAAGACTTTACACCATAGATCTTGCTGGTTCTGAATCAGCCTCCAAGCAGTTTTAGCTCTATTAAAACATAGCAAATCTCTGAACCCCATTCCTCCTGCTTTTGAACTAGCTTGCGAGTGTATGCTTCCTTTCCCCTCTGCATCTCCCCACCAGAAATTGGCCACCAATCTGTCAATCTCCATACACGACTTCTTAGGAAAAAGAAAACATGTCATTAGGTACAGTGGAGTTCAATTTGCATATGCTTTAATTAACACTTCCTTCCCTGCAAAGGTCAAAAGTTTTTGCTTCCAGCCTTGAAGCTTCAAACCCACCTTATCCCTTATAAAGGCAAGAGCAGCCGCTTTTGACCTTCCCCATAAAATTGGTAGTCCCAAATACTTTCCTGGCTGATCCACTTGCTTGATTTCCAAAGTTGCAGAAATCTCATCTCTCACTTCCTTCAGTGTATTAGTTGAGAAAAACAGACAAGATTTATCAAAATTCACCTTTTGTCCAGATGCTTTACAATACAACTGAAAAATATCTTTTTCAATATCAAGCAATTATTGGATCAGCCCTCACAAAGAACAAGGCGTCATCCGCAAAAAAAAAGTGAGAAATAACTGGGCAACTGTTTGACAACTTAATACCTCTTAGCTCCTTTCTATTAACATGAAACTGGACCATTAGTGATTATACTTCAATCATCAATATAAAAAGGTAAGGTGAAGTTGGATCACCTTGTCTTACCCCTCCTTGTGGCTTAAAATTAGCAACACTCTTCCTTGAAACTTACAAGTCAAAATCCACAGAAGAAACACAATTTATGATCCAGTTTAGCCATAAATCACAAAAACCCATTTTTCTCATCACTCCCTCCAAAAAATCTCATTTCACCCTATCATATGCCTTGTTCATATCAATTTTCAGAGCCGCCTCCCATTTTTCCCCCTTATTTTTATTCTTCAAATAATGGAAGGCTTCGTGAGTTACAATGATATTATCTTGAATCATTCTACCAGCCACGAAGGCCCTTTGATTTGGGAAATAATTCTATTCATCAACCTCCTTAATCTCAAAGCCAAAATTTTAGCTATGATTTCATAGGCTGCATTACATAAACCAATGTGCCGAAAATGACTAACCATTTCTGGTTTTTCAATCTTTGGGATCGATACTATGCTGGTTTTATTAATATCATCTAAGTCTGAATTGCTCTGGAAAAAACTCCATTACCATCTGACATACCTCAACCTTTATTTCCTCTCATGAAGATTGATAAAACATGACTGAAAATGTTGATGGACCTTGATTTGAATACTAAATAATGTGCATAAAATAGTAAGAATCAACGCAATTACCCCTAACAAGATGCAAAGCTCTATCTGAACTAAAGAGACGAAAAAATGTAACAGGTCACCAAGATAATAATAGACAAGTGTATTTCATCAAACTGTAATATTGTGATATCTTTTTACACTTGAAAGTATTTTCCCGCTTTTGGAAATGTAGTCAAAACTAAGCGAAATACTCCTCTATAGTCCTATTTATTGTGCAGAGTGAGAAAAAAAAAATTATCCGATTTATAGGGTAGAAATAGAAATTTTTTAGATAAATGTACAATTTTATCGTTCATTTATTATTGTATTAATTTTGTTCTCATAGGGTATAATGTATATTAGGTAGAGATAAAGTTGGAAAGTCATTGAATTTTATAGAAGAGTTAATGAAATTTAAGATTTTTCTTGGTATGTATGAAATATTGTGAAAGTGTCTTATAAATAGGATAAGAGGAGTATGCAGTCCTGCAGTGTGTTTGAATCAAAGGTATATGTGGGTTTGGAGGTATTAACTCATCCATCAGTCCCAATATGGCTGATAGCCAGAAAACTTCCAAGATAAATATGCCATGATCCTAAACGTTTTACACCGGATGAACATTTTTGGACATGAGCTAAAGCTGTAGATCAAGTTAGAAGATTGTTTTTATTATAAAAAAAAAAAAATTGATCATTTGGGGTAGAATAGACAAAGGCATGGCTATCCGTAACCACACACAGATAAAGGAAAAATGTCATTTAAATACCAGATAAAATTCTAAAATTCCAAAATGTCTCAAAAAATTAAAAGGACACAAAGGTAATGAGGAGGAATTTGAGATTTTGAAATTTAATTGTTTTTACTAAAATACCCCTCATCTCTCTCCTCTCTCTTTCTTCATTTTCACTCTCACCTACGCATTTCTTTCCTCGCCGGCGACAGCTTCCACCTTCACCGTCACCGGCGAGTTCCACCATAACCACAAAAAACGCCGGAACTGTGAGTTTGGAGTCTCAAGCTGGGAGCCATGACTGTAGGTTTATTTCTGATTTGAGTTTCTGAAATTTTAATTGTTTAGATGTGGTGGTTGTTGGAGCTGAACTTCATGGTTGGAAGGGGAAGGAAGGAGAGACAAAGAAGAAGAAGAAGGTGAATAATAAAACGAGCTTAGGAGGCTGAAAAATCCAGTAATGAACAGTAAATAAGTTTGAGAAAAAAGAATGTGAATAGTAAATGTGGACTTACTAAAATCTGTAAGTAAAGATTATTGAAATCTGTAACATCCAATTAATTAATCCCATACCAAAAGAAATATTCTTGGGAAAATTCTATTTAAATATCATTTGAATTTGTAAAACCCTCAGAAGTTTCCCGAATTTGTAAAAAGACTTAGAGGTACCAATAATCTATGAGGAATATGCAAATTCGGGTGAAATTACAATTTTGCCCTTAGTGTTAAATAAATAAATAAAAAAATTTACCCTCACCGATGGCCGCCGCCGGTCCACCGGTGAGGAGGTCGAGGTTTTTAAATAAATAAATGACGTTATTGAATTTATAAATACCGTTGATTTTTTTTTACTCAGAGGTATTAAAGAAGAAAAAAATGTAAATTTGAAAAAAAGTTGTAAATGGCGTTATTGAATTTAATAAATATTATTCAAGCCGAGAAAAAAAAAGGCGTCAGTTTGGTTTGGTTTCATATTTTCAAGACAACTTTTTTAAAAAAAAATTATAAATGTGTTTTTATTATGTGTTCTTAAAAACATTTAAAAAAAATCTGCAAACAAAAGATATCAGAATGTTTTTATTACCGTTTGTTTTGTAAAAAAATAATAATAATAATAATAATAATAATAATAATAATAAAGGCCAAAAAAACAAGTGCCCTCCTGAGTCCTGACGCCGTTTGGCGCAAAGACGCAGTGAACGGTAAGAAGGTAAGCAAGACCGCATGTTTTGGGGGGGAGGAGATAAATGAAAGGGAAGAGGTTACTTTCGATGGTAATGATGTTGGAAATTGGAATGATATATAGCACTACATCAAGTAACTGTTGTAGTCACCGAATAATAAGGTCCTTTCTCTTTTTATGCTAGCTAGCTACTTTCCTTGTTATCCATTATATCCTTACATAAAGTTAGGCGTGTTCATGGATCAGACCAGACTGGGTTGGGGTCAACCTGAGGTCTGGTCCAGGAGGGACCTCGGGCTGGACAATCCAGGCCGAGGTCTGGTCTGGTCCAGCTCGGGCTGGACCAAACCGGTCCAAGGGGACTGCCTAGACCAGTCCAGGACCAGTTTTTTTTTTTTAATTATTTTTTCCTCACTTCTAGAACAATAATTAAATCAATGAAACACCTGCGGGACAATAAATAAACATACAAACATTTTAAATCCAATCCTAAACCCATAATAATATCCAACAACATGTCATTGAACACGAATACAATATAAAATAGAGGTATGTTTTTATAAAGCCAAGTAAATTTTATAAGCTAAACCACAGATCAATACTGGAGATGAAAGGGAGTGAAATCGCAAATTTGGCTAAGGTGCCCAATGAGAGATTGATGCAGTGACTTTTTTTTTTTTTTAAAAAAAAAAAACACTTTCGGACCAGACCGGACTAGTCCATAGGATCTGAACCCCTGGACCGAAGTCCGTCGGCCCGACTGCACCGGCCCTGTCCGGGTCGCATGAATGGTCTCGACCGAGTCGGACCACTGTGTTTTTTGGACATCCCTACCTAAAGCTATGTATTGCAATTAGGTGAAGTGATATTATGTTTTCCTGTTCCTTTCACCTTTTTCTCCTCTCAATTAAGTTATCGCTTTCTCCCTTTACTTAATTCGTTTTCTTATTCCCATTTCCCATGCCACACCTACACTTTCCTCTTCTTCTTTTTTTTTTTTTTTAAAAAAAAAAACACTTTCGGACTGCACCGGACTAGTCCATAGGATTCGAACCCCGGACCGAAGTCCGGCGCCCGGCCCGACTGCACTGGGCCTGGGTCGGTCTCGCATGAATGGTCTCAGACCGAGTCGGACCACCAGGTTTTTTGGACATCCCTACCTAAAGCTATGTATTGCAATTAGGTGAAGTGATATTATGTTTTCCTGTTCCTTTCACCTTTTTCTCCTCTCAATTAAGTTATCGCTTTCTCCCTTTACTTAATTCGTTTTCTTATTCCCATTTCCCATGCCACACCTACACTTTCCTCTTCTTTTTTTCTTTTTCTTTTGAACTCCACACTCTTGTCGTTCTCACTTTACTTGTGCTATCAACAACTAAATACATCAACATTCATCATTTATCATATTTAATAAAAAAAATTTCATAAAATTTATATGTAAAGCCACTGTATATGATCAAATTTAAAAAGTTAATACGAATTTAAGAGTAAGTTAACACGGTTTTGTAAGCTAAAAACGTAAAAATGGTAAAACCGGTGTATAAACTTGTGAATTTAACTAAGTTTACAACTTACTCAAGTTTATCAGTGACTTAACTCATTTTTGTAAGTTAGAAACGTAAAAACGATAAACTCGGAAAATCAGCTCATAAGTTTGCCAGAATACCCTACATATAAATATAATTACCACCGTCATTATATATACTTTGTGCACCGACACTAACTCCAGTGGCAAGGGGAAGATCTGATTTTTTTTTTTTTATTTAAAAACATGGATTTTAAAAATGAAGGCTCTTTGATTAATTATCGAATATTTTAATTAATTGTCATTTAGAATTTTGATGAAGTCAAAGGTGAGCATGTTCTCTATGTTTGCCTTCGTCATGTGAACAGGGAAATACGGAGATTTCTTTTTGAGAAAATCTCTCTCAAGGTCCAAGTAACCAAAATATTGTTAAAAAAGACTAAAAGAAAAGTCAAATGTCAAAAAAACCCTAAGGCATTTTCTGGTATTATTTCAGAAACGTTAACGTACAACTATATTAGTACAACATTAACAACTAAATCAATATACATTAACAACTATATTCTAACAACTAATTCAGTATACGCTAACAACTAAATCAATATATGTTAACAACTATATCAGTACAATATTTTCTAAAATAATACCAGAAAGAGCCTTTTTCTGACATTTGACTTTTCGTTAAACTTTTTTAACAATATTTTGGTAACTTCCACATGAGGGGATTTTCTCTTTCTTTTTTATCCAACACAAATAGAAGAATTGGTATATTGATACCTTAAAACACCCCCCCCCCCTCTCTATATAGAGCATTATATAAGGTCGAGATCTTCTATGCATATTTATATCTCAAGTACCTACATCCAATTAAGTTCACATGAGTGAATATAAAAGAACGGCAATTTGGGTAAATTGTTGCCTTTTAATTTTCTAAATGGCCTTTTAATTTTTTTTATTTTCAATTAGTAATGTACATAAATTTCCACTAACAAAGAAAATTACACTTTATATATTTAAAAAATAATACTGACTTCTTTTATAAAATATAAATCATGACAAATATTTATTACTTCACTGTTTAGCATTCTTATTTTGAATTGAAAATTATAAAATGATTTTTTTATAATTTGTTAAAAAATATTTGATATTGATTAAACAATTAAATAGTTGTTTATAAAATATATTTATTTTAATAATTGTTTGTGTGTAATCAAAAGTAAGATTTTTTGTGGAAATAGAGGATTAATTGTGTTGTGAAATATTATGAAAGTCAAGGATTATATAATGTTTATGGGAAAATCATTTCTTCATCTAATGCAGATAAATATATTTGCAGTGAGCCAAAACGACACCGTTTTCGTCCTTTTTGTTTTATTAATTAACGCTCATGAAATCTAAAACGGACATAGGAACCGGCGAGTCGTATTCAAGCTTAGGTGTCGGCAGCTTATTACCGGAGGAGCGTATGGTTCGATGATGAGGAAGTATTATAACATCCAAATTTTTAATTCTAAAACTAAGTAATATTTTAGGAGAGATTAATTTATGGTAATTAAAAAAGTTCCATATAGTTACTCAGTATGAGAATATTTTCTTAAATAAATATTAAAGAAAATATTGTAAGTTATATTTTTAGAAAATATTATAACTTATTAAGTATTAAATAAATTTTATTTGGATTGAAAACATAAACTTTGATCCAATTGGTGTTTAAAAAAAAAGGAAAAAAAAGAAGAAGAAGAAGAAAGAAAAGATAATTTGTAATATATATAGAGAGAGAGAGTGTGTGTGTATGGATAGCACCTAAAAGTGCTGCCCACCACAAATATATTGAAAAGACCCTTCCACACAAATCATTAATTAACCATAATGATTTCACAAAACCGGATTAACAAGTGATTAAGCAAAACCCTTTCCTTACATAAAATTAACACATTGGAGTCCAGGGCACAAATTTCGCCCACAAAATCACTACAGAAAATTCTCAACTCTGGGCACAATTATCAAATAGAAGAATACACAGCCCACGAGTTAAAACAACACCAAATAACCTACACCAAAACATTTCCATACAAGTTATGATTGTGGATCCACCAATATATTATAGCGTATAAAATAAAACCTTTGGTTCAACAGTAAATAGACAGTCCTCCCAAAACAGTTTAAATAGTATTTCCCGAACATGTGGGCCCTAAAATGGCAATATATAAACTCATACAACACCAGCACTCAAAAAGAGGCTTACTGAAAGTACACAACTATCATGCCTCCGGTTGCTTCCCTTGACTTTGACTTTTAGTAAAACTAGAGGTCTCGCCTCGAAAAATATTGATATTGACGGGGTGAGACATAAAGTCGCAAAGAACCAAAATTAATTTACCAAATATGCAGTAAGGATTGCAAGTCGTAGAGCGGGTTTACTAACATATTTATAAAATCAACAACAATTAAATAATTAATCCATATTAATGAACAATAAGTAGAACCATCCCCACTCATCCATCCTACTCCTCCTTATATCGTCGGACGTGACGTGGTACATGACCCTATCGGTCTTTAGTATATCCGGCCAAGGTTAGCTAGTCACTTCAAGAATATTGTCCCCTCCCATGTCACCACCAATATACCGTAACAGGGAGGTGTCCGCCCTAAAACACTCTACTCAAATTCCGGGCCAGGAATGAGAGAGCCGATGGGCACAATTTCACCCTAAATCTCTTCCACACAACCCAACATATTCCATAACAGATAAACAATACGATACTGCAATTACCTAAAAACATCGTACAATATATTATTCCATATACAACATCTCATAACAAACACCATAATGTAAATATTTACAAACTTTATTGTTCCATATACAACAACCCACCACAAACATTATAGCAATCACCACAATAACAATCTCATATATACATACAGAATGAAAAATACTCTGCTTCACTGAAATAACTTTATATTCAGATATACGCTTAATTTTTAAAAAAAAACACATGTCAATAGTATATATAAAAGTAAGGTTTAGAAAACACCCTACAATCCAAAACAAGCATATAAAATAAATTAACCCTTACCTCAATTCCAAACTAATCCTTATCTCTGGGAGTAAAACGCGAACAATCACCTAGGTCACAAATAAATTCTACATCATCACAATTATAATTTCATATACCTTAAATTACACAAATTTAAATAAATATATATTACCATAATAAAAACTAAAAATAACAGTTTAATCCTTCAAATTTCAAAACTAACCGATTAAAATCTCGTAATTTCTCTATTAACTCGTAACAAAATTTATACAACTTTTAATCGTAAAAATATCTCGGTACGATATAAATCTTGAATTTCTTGAGTAAAAACAATGAATTTAAATTCCTACAATAACCAATCAAAAATTATAAACCGATTAAAACTAGCTATTAATCGTTCTAAATATATATATATAATCATCTATTATAAAAACTCAAAACTTTTCTAAAATCATAACTTCAAAATTTTCACTATCCAACATGATATTGCCTTTATTTGAAAGAGAAAAATATTTAGAACAACTTTCATGAAGGAAGTTTATTGAAAATGAGTTAATTTAACTACCAAAATGATCTTATAAGATAAATAACATACCACAAAACACCCAAAAATACTCAAGCTCTTCTTCTTCCTTCTCTCCTCACTCGGTCACTGCGCTCACTCTCTGTTTTTCTCTCAATCTCACCGCACAGCACATACACACGCTCCACACATTCACATATATATAGAAACAAATGAGTCACCGCCTCAATTAATGAGGCGGTTATCATTAATTTTTTTTAAAATTATTATATTTTCCTTTTCTTTTTCTTCCACACCACGCATCATCTCTCTTTTTTTTTTTTTGAAATGGGCAAAATTACCTTAAGAGGCCCAACTTTCTTATAATATTAATTTATTATTATTTTTTTAAAATTACTTACAATAAAATTATTTCATAATTACAATTAAATCCTAAAAATAAAATTAGGATGTTACAACTCTCCCCACCTAAATAGAATTTTGTCCCCAAAATTCTCAACAAGTCATAAAGAAAACAATCCACAGCACACGATTTCAAGATTTCAACACAATAACGTCATAGTCAAAACAATATTACCAAGATGCAAAGGCATGCTAACATGTCAGAACAAAAATTACTAACACAACCAGATTAGAATTTTGATGAAGTCAAAGGTGAGCATGTTCTTTGTGTTTGCCTTCGTCATGTGAACAGGGATAAACGCAGTTTTTTTTTTTGGAGAAGCCTTGTCACGTCACCACTCCACGTCTTCTTCTCTTCATCTTACTGCAAGGAAGGATGCTGGGTTCTCTTGGAGTTTCTCGTGCCTTGTGGATTCTCCCTCTCTTCTTGCGGGTCTGGCTGTATGAATAGGATTGGCCTCTCTGCGACTCCGACCTCCCCTAGGGTTGACTTGCTGTTTCCTTATATAGTCAGGCTTTCTTGCGGCGAAAGTTCCAGCGAACTGGGCCTTCCTAATCTGTAAGGTCCGATCATATCTATCTTTCAATTTGTGATAGATTGATTCTGCTGATCTTGCGGGATTCTTCAAATCTTTTACTTCCGATCCTTCGCATCTTCTATTTCAATACTTCATAAATCTACCCGCTATCCTCAACCTTCACTAAATTTCCTGAAATATACTTAACAAAAGATCAGAACATATGCCGCATAGCATTGCGTCCTTTACTTTACTATAGCTTCAGAGATGCCTTGTATTGCACTTCGATAAGCTGTCATGATGCTATAGTATAGTATCAGCTTTGCTATACGCTCTTCTCATAAAACCTCGTAACTGGTTCTTTTCTTAGCACATGTTTGGGATGTAAATGGTTTTTACCATTCAGTTTCCAATGTCATGAATTAATGCCTTTTTGCTTAGATTGATTGCAGTTAAGCTTGTATTTACCATACAATTCAGTCATAAAACACAGGGAAAACATGGCATAATTAGTGCTCATCAATAGGTAGAGAGATATAGAGACAGAGATAAACATATTTGTGTGTGTGTGTGTGTGTGTTTAGGAAAATAATTATCGTTAGAATCATTTCTAGAAATATTTCAATCCGCATTTCAGCCTAATGATGATAAACTTCACACGAACAAAAATATATATGTTTAGGCGAATCATTTCTAGAAATAGTTCAGTCCACATTTCAGTCTGATGATGATTAAATTTTATTTGCTTTATTGATCTCCTCATTTTCATTATTAAATCTGATTTAATAATTTATTATCATTAAAGAATATGCTAACATTGCCTTGTTAAAAGGGGCTCTATCTCTTGATATATGTAATTGTAAGTAATATTAAGGAGTAAAGTGGCTCTCTTGTTTCCTTTGTTCAGAAGAATCCTTGTTGGACTTTGACTTGAATTATACTTCACTGCCAATGTTGCCATCGAAAGAGCACACTTGTGAGACCTTTAGAAACCAAGGTATGTTCATAAAATTGTAATTATCCACCAATCTACCCCCAACAATATGCAAATCTCTATCTAAATTGAAACAAAAACTATGTGACTAATAGGTAATAGCATTGAAGATGACGAGTGCCTATCGTTACCTCCTAGTTGGGAAATACCCTTTTATGATGAGTCAGCCAATCACCAAGGTTCCAAGAGACATGTGGATTTCATGAAAGTGTATATAATATTTTAAACAAATTAAAATCTTAATTGTGGTCTTTGGATTGCAGAACTTCAACAACAAAAATATGGAACATTCACCAATGTTGAACAAGTTCCAAAAAGTATTGAAGATGACGAGTGGGCATACTTACATCCTTGTTGGGAAACACTCTTTTATGATGAGTCAGCCAATAACCAAGGTAATAAGAGACGTGGATTTCATGAAAGTGTATATAAGATTTTAAACAAATTAAAATATTATTTGGTGTTTGGATTGCAGAACTTTAGCAACAAAAAGATGTAACATCCACCAATGTTGAACGAGTTCCAAAAAGCTTTGAAAAGACTAGAAAAGCCAAAGGAAAGGAGATAGCATTCTATGATGACGCCATAAATAAGTAATGACATGGCAATGTGTATTCGTGCAGCTCTGTGGTAACAACATTCCACCAATGTGTAGTAGGTATTTGTAATTAATGATAAGAATACCTACTACACATTGCCTGACTATATAAGGAAACAGCAAGTCAACCCTAGGGGAGGTCGGAGTCGCAGAGAGTCCAATCCTATTCATACAGCCAGACCCGCAAGAAGAGAGGGAGAATTCACAAGGCACGAGAAACTCCAAGAGAACCTAGCATCCTTCCTTGCAGTAAGATGAAGAGAAGAAGACGTGGAGTGGTGACATGACAAGGCTTCTTCCACGCCGTCGGAACTTCGTCAAGCTTTCTGTTTTCTTTCATTTTAATCTTTTTATCATGGGTCATTCTGTTGTTATATGTTTTGCGTTTCCCTCGTCAGTCATGAACTAAATTTCCTATGGCTGAGCGAGGATGATTTCTTAAGTTTGGAATAAACCCAGTTGCTAGTTCTTAATTTAATAAATTCAGTTTGTTTATCATTGAATTAATTACCTTGTCGATTAGCGGAAGCTAAAGGATAGATTAGTGGCCTCGACTTACTGGAAAGGAGTCGGGGTTAGACCTCTGAGAAACAGTGATTCCTAGGTAGGCTGGTGCAAGGCTTGACCTATTATTGTAGGCTTCAGGAATGGGTCTACCGCTCATAACCATAACACCTTGCTTTGTAACGTAGATCTAACTAGAAAATTGCCATAGGCATATGGAAGGAGTAAAGTTAGTATTTACATGTATCGGACGCGGAAGCTTCAATAGACTATAATGGTGGGTTAACTGAATAGCGTTGTAACTAGTAGCTATGTTGTAGCATTGCGGAAGCTGTGCAATATAGATGCTATAGCAATGTGCAAAGCAACTGGGGGATTGATATGCTTAAGGATGATTCCGAGCTCATCCTATTTCCCTACTGATATCTTCTTACGACTACGACACTTTGTTTATTTTCTTGTTTATTAGCATTAGCCATAAAAACCCTCAACCAATTCAAGTTTATTCTCTTTTCAAACACAACTGTTCTGCGATTCGATGTCATCATTTGGTATCCAGTCTCTGTGGGACGATACTCTACTTACTCTTTATTACTTGTTCGACTGGTTCACTTGCCATCAAGGAAATCGACCAACACCTATCAGTGTGTTTGTGTGTGTTTGTCTTTGTCTCCCTGTCTTTATCTCTTTGCTTGTGTCTCTTTGTCTCTGTGTGTGTATGTGTCTGTCTGTCTGTCTCTGTGTGTTTGTGTGTCTGTCTGTCTCTATCTGTGTGTGTGTGTGTGTGTGTGTGTGTCTGTCTCTATCTCTATGTGTGTGTGTGAAGTTTATCATCATTAGGCTAAAATGCGAACTGAAATATTTCTAGAAATGATTCTAACGGTAATTATTTGCCTAAACATATATATCTATGTGTGTGTGTAAAGTTTATCATCATCATATTGAAATATTTCTAGAAATGATTCTAAGGGAAATTATTTGCCTAAACACATACATACATATATATATATTTGTCTGTCTTTGTCTCTCTGTCTGTGTGTGTGTGTCTGTCTCTGTCTCTGTGTGTGTGTGTGTGTCTATCTGTCTATGTTTGTCTCTATCTGTGTGTGCGCGCGCACGCGTTTTTTGTTGGTGGTAAATTGGTGGATTATATTCAAATCAAGGATGCTCCTAAACAAGGGTACTAAAAGAGCCACTTTACTCATTATTAATATTATTTACAATTTACAATTACATATATCAATTTAATAGAGCTTTGAAGTGTGTGTGTGTGTGTGTTTTGTTGGGGGTAAATTGGTGGATTATATTCAAATCAAGGATGCTCCTGAAGGGTATCAATAGAGCCACCTTACTCATTATTAATATTATTTACAATTACATATATCAATTTAATATAGCTTTGAAATTAACTTGTTTGTCAAGTAATTAATGTGATTATTATTATATCACACTATCACTTAATTACCACTCTTCTCCTTATTATAAGTCTGGTTTGTTATATATATATATATATATATATATATATATATATATATATATATATATATATTCCTAAATATAAGTCATTAAATTGTTTTCCAAATTTAACCAATTGAAAATTTAGGGGGGGTGGGGGAGCGAGAGAGTGTATAACATCTCCTTTTTTTCAGTACTTATTATTAAATAGGGGTAAATTTTGAAAACTGAATCAATTTAACATATATATTAAAGGTTTTAATTTTTGTTTCTAATTATGTGAGATTGATCAAATTGGACATATAATAAGGACTAGAGTGGTATCTTGGTGTTATTATATTTACCCTGAAAGTGAAGCTAGGTCATCTCTCTTGAGCTATTTCAGTTTCTTTTATCAAATAAAAGGAATACTTTATTTGATAAAGGAAGAGCGTATAGGCTTACCTTGGTTACTCCAAGTGGAATCCAATGTTTGACGATAAGGATTTGTAAAACTGATATCTCCCATCTCACAAAGTTGTTTGATTACATACATCCCCCTCTCTTCTATAACCATGCCTTTATCACCGATTATTAAACAAACCTGTGCATGATACCACCGATGTTCTAGACGAAGTCTTCTCTTAAAATGACGTGTATCATCCCATTTTAGAATGTACACAACTAAATGATCATCATTCAAATTTCTTGACTCAAGTGATAAAGGCAGAAATTCTTGATAAAATGCTGGTTCCTCATTGATGTCCACCCGCACAAGAAAGTCACCGAAGTCTGAATGAGCTTCCGCTTGTTTAAGAAGATGACAGAGGCATAGAGTTGGGAAGGAGTTACGAAACCAAAAGGAAATAGAAGCTCCTTTGCTTGTGTGATCAAACCACTTCGGTATGCTTCTACTCGGCACACAAAAAAACCACTCTTCTTCTTCCCCTGAATTATCAGGAGCCCCATGTAATTCCTGTGGATCAAAACAAGTGTTGAGCAAAATACATTAACTCAATACATATATTTTGTGAATAGAGTAAGGACTAACGATCAAAGAGAGAAATGGATGACCTCACTCAATATTATGCTTTTGGACTCTAAACTCAATGACAAGCAGTTTCTTGCTTCTAAACGTCTTATGCGTGGTGGAATCCCTTCAACTTCTCTCAGATTTTTGCACTCATTTAACACTAGTGTCTCCAAAAAATGACATTCTTTCATCCATGCCGGCAAAATTGTGAAATCATTACCCTGTAACTCCAAATACTCCAAGTTCATAAATCGACTAAGATCAATTCTAAGGATATCATCTGATATTTTACAATATGGGAGAACAAACACAACTTTGTTGGGACATTTCTTGGGCCAAATTGACATTTCTTTGGCTTCCTTTGAATTGCATGATATCACCTCCCCATAACCACTATTCACTTCGATCTCTTGTATTTCCGGCAATAGAAAAATGCTATTCGGGATCTTAATGACTTGCTCATTCCCATCAATCGATAACTTCCTAAGCTCAGAAAGATTGCAAATCGACCAAGGCAATTTTTCTATTCCTGTGTTCTCTAAAGATAGCTCTCTTATTTTCCCTTTTTCAAGTATTTCAGGAAAGTACTTCAGACTTGAGCAGCCAGTAAGAATGAGTTGTCTAAGAGAGGGTAACTTGATGGCACGTGGGAAGGTCTCCAGCTGGGAACAAGCTTCTACATCCAAGACCTCAAGTTTTGGTAAATAGCCAATTGAATCATGAATTCCAATCAAATTATAGCAATACCGAAGGATTAATTCCTTCAAATTTCTGAGATTCGACAGATCAGGTATCTCTTTAACATTTTTACAAAATGTGAGATTCAAAATGCCCAAATTGTCTGAAGTCTGCAATAACCAAATCATCTAAACAGTTTAATTAAAAAAAAGAATGAAATTATTAAGTGCAAGATAGCTAACTAGAAATGCTTATAAGATTGAGATCTTACCTTAATTATTGTTTCCAACGAATTCAAACAACTCAACCTAATGTCAAGCTCAAGAAGCTCCTTTGGATTAAAATTAGGAGGCAAACATGAAGAAGGATACCAATGCCACTTCAGCACTTTTAAGCTCTCAGGAAGATATTTGCGATCCTTTGAAAATTTCATATTCACTAAAATGAGAAATTTTAACTCTTTCATATTCTTGAAGGCTTCTCCATCACAGTTTACTTTTATGCATTCCCACCGATTTTCTTCCACTATCATCCTAACTTTATTTGTGCCCTTTCAAGTAAACAACAAATTAAAGTCATGTTGAAAATATTAGAAATTTGAAGCATATGCAATAATACGAAGGGAAAAAAAATTCCACAAATTTGAAATAGTGACATACTTCGATATAAAAATCCCACAACCCAATAAATGGACCTAAAATATCTTCAACTCAGCCTCAACGTATATGCATGTAAACCTCTTAAGAATCAAACCTTGACTTCAGACATTGAGTTAATGGCTTTGGCTATTAAAAATATCTTAAATTATCTAAAAAGGGTATAATCATTAATTGCCGCCAATCAGAATAATGATTTGACTGTCGTACTTCAGGAATCTATTAAGAGCAATCTGAGTTGACTGAATCAAGATAAATTGGTTGTCTACTTCTCAACTTGATTTTACTCTTTTGACCATCTATTTTTACACAAACACACACTCTCAAACTTGTTTCCTTACTTATACATAAAGTTTATTCATTTACTAAATATTTAGGAGGTTCTTCGATGAGAATTCAACAATAGCACAAATATAAATGTATTGTTTATTAGTTATTTATAAATAATCTTAATTATTCTATGTTATTATATAATGAATTCAAACATTCATTTATTTTGTATAAAATTTGAAGTGACTGTATTTTTTAGGATTATATCTAGAAAAATCAAATTAAATCTAATTGAAAATATAAACTATCATCGTTTATCACATAATTGAAAATTGAATTTTATATGTTTTTTCTAAAAAAATGAATTTTTTCTGACTATTAATTTACTGATATATTTATTTTTGAGTGATGTGAAATCTTTCAAAGATTTTTATATAACTTTATATGATTTTTTAAAAGGAAATTCTTGTATAATACAAAACTCTTTATTTTTAAAAAATATGATAAAAATAAAAGTTTGACACTTAAAATGATACATACATGTGTGTGTACACACATATATATTAATTTTTTTGACGCGCGCACACGTGTCTATATATTTGAATGGGAAAAAAATTCACCCTAAATCTATTAAATCAGTTCAAAAAATCCAACAGTTCATGCACCATTAAAAATAAGTTCTAAGAATTTCACCTTATGAAAAACTAATTCAACCCATTCATTCATTAAATAAATTCCATGCATTTAATTTATGAGTGAGACAAAAGGACTTAACAACTATGCATAAAAAATGAGTTAATAACTTCATATAACAAGGAAAATAAACATAAATCACATAGATAAGGATATGCCAACTAAGATATTGTGAAAATAACAATAAAATTACAATGCAAAAAAGTCAGATAAATAAATCACCCCAACTAGTGTTACTTACCGTATTGCGTTCCAAAACATTAACAATATCTCGATGGAACCATAATCTGCTCCGTTCTCCTGGATTGTTTGGTGATTCTTCATTCACGATTTTTCTCCCCATATCTCGTATCAAATCATGCATTTGAATATGATTGGATGACTTTTCAATCTTTATAAGGCATTTATCAACCAACACTCCAATAAAATAACTTAAAATTATTAAATTCATAAGCTGCTTCAACCATATATTTGACATATTCCAATTCTTTTCCTTCAAAGAAACAAGCAATATCAAGGAATATTTCTTTTTCAACTTCTTCTAGGTCCTTATAACTTACCCTCAATACTTGTTCAATGTCTTTATGGAGAATTTTTTCATATACGTCAAGCGCAGATTCCCATTCATTTACAGTCTTTCCGTACAATTTAGAGCCTATTATATTGAGGGCAAGTGGAAGGCCTTGTGCATAAGTTCTTGCACGATTCAAAACATCCTTGTAACATGGGTCTACTTGGCGATTTCTAAAAGCATTCCAACTTAACAATTCAAGAGATTCTTTCGGATTGAAAACCTCCATGTCATATATACTTTCAACCCCATGCCTCTCAAGTAAATGTCTGTTCCTTGTGGTTATAATGATCCTACTACCACCACTAAACCAACTGCAATCACCAGCTAATTTTTTCAATTGCTCATGATTATCAATATTATCCAGAATCAAAAGAATTTTCTTTTGTTTGAATCTCTTTTTTATTACTTGAACTCCGTCATTAACATCTTGTATTTTCATGCCCACTCCTAAGATATTTGAAAGTATTATCTCTTGAATTTTTTCTAGGCCAAGTTTCTCTGATTTTTCATTGACATCATGGAGAAAGCACAAACCTTCAAAATTATCAGCAATTGAATTATACAGAGCACGTGCTATTGTTGTTTTACCCAGTCCCCCCATTCCACAAATTCCTACCATGATGACCTTGTCATTTGGCTCAATCTGTAATAGAGAGGTTATTTTTTTCACTCGAGACTCTAGCCCAACAGGATATTCAGAAACATCTAAAGGAGCCCTATCAATTTTACTAGAGATTTCTTTCACGATCCTTTCAAAAAATTGATATTCATAACCATTTTTCCTGAAAGGTTGCAAAAAAATATATCAATTCAAATTACATTTATCCTGGCAAAGAAATTTAAGTTTATTTACTTATAAACTAATTTGAAGCTAGGAAACGAGGAAAACCAGAGTAAAAAACAAGATGAAAGTTGTGAATTACCCGGGAATAAATTGATATTCATCACCTTGCCTGAAAAGTTGCAATATATATAGGAAATTTAAATTTATTTACCAGAAAAACCATAGCTGAAAAAAAAAACACAAGATGAAAGTTTCGAATTACCGTGGATTACGATGGTAACCAGAAATATTAGACACTTCTTGCAATGCAAGCTTCCAACTGTTTATCGTTTCCTCATCAGCCCTTAGGTTTTTTATATGCTCAGATAATGCCTGTCCATAGCAACCTTTTTGATGTCGCACTTCTGTAGGCTCCAAATCATAAAAAATGGGCAATACCAACCGACCCTTTCCATTAATGCACTCATTAATTTTCACAAGTTCCTTGAGACAAAATGTGGAAGAAGCATAGTTCTTCGAAAATACGGTAATGGCCATTCTAGAATTTTCAATTGCTTTGAGAAGTTCTGGTGTAATTTTATCCCCTCTTCTTAGTTCCTCATCATCAAGGAAGGTGCGAACTCCCGCATTCTTTAAAGCATTATACAAATTTCCTATAAAACCATGACGAGTATCTTCGCCACGAAAATTGATAAAGACATCGTAAGTCTATTGGTAATTGAAAGAAGAAGAGGATGGTGTTAACCCGGTCATGATGGCTCCCCACTGATAAAGATTAAGGAAATAATGTTAATTTAACTTACAAAAATTGTGGAGTGTGTGTGTATGGAAATGATCATGAAGAAATGAATGAATTGATTTTTTTTAATAGCTTTTTGGGCCACCCGATGTCTGATGCTTTTTTTGGATTTTATTATTAAGTATCTGAGTAACTGACCAATCCGAATCAAGGTTTGTAATCAAGATGCCTCTTCCTAAAGGTCTTTTTGAATAAGATGGGATTCGAACTTAGTTTGCCTAATTTATAGTTTATCTGATCCACTACTAGACCAAGCAATTTTAGATATCAGATTATTACTTACCACAAAACTGAAATTGTTGATGACGAAGTAGTTGTGGGGCACACACAATAAAGCAATGGGGACTAACAAAATGAAAGAACGAGGCTTCAATTGCCTTTCTTAAACAGATTATTTTAAAATATACTACCTCTTGCATATTAAGAATATATTAAAAAACTTCTTTTTTTATTATCATCCATATCACTATTATTTTTAAATTGTGATCTCAATGTAAATTAAAATTTAAACCTGTTTTATTTTAGCATTTATTACCTTGTGCATATAAATAACCTATTATTTTATTTCGATTTCAAAAATAAAAAATAAAAGGGTTTATTTTTCTTAATGAGTTATAGGGACTAATATTTTAAACGAGCACAAATTTGAGGGACCAAAACCTATAGTTTAAAACTTAAATGACTAAAATCAAAATGAGGGTAAATTTGAGGGACCAAAACCTATAGTTTAAAACTTAAATGACTAAAATCAAAATGAGGGTAAATTTGAGGGACCAATGGTTATATTAACTCTTTATTTTATTGAGCAAAAGCATACCAGATTACCTTTCCTGATTGAGGAGAAATTTTCATATTTGATGGTCCACCTTAGGCCAGTACGCAAACACATGATAAATTATTAAAAATAATTCATAATACATAGGGTTTACGAAGAAATAAATTATAAAATAAAATATATTGAGAAACATAATGTTGAACTTTCTAAAATACGTACATGGTACCAAAAAATATAATGTTGGACTTTTTAAAAAACATAGGCCACATTTGGCACATTGGACTAAATTTTAAGTGACTGAGAATGAGATTAAAATTGGGTTGTGATTGAGCTTGAGATTAGAAGTAAGTTTTTAAACCTTGTTTAGTATGTCGTCAAAATTGGAAAAATAAAAAAGCCACGAAGTAAAACTCAACTAAACAAAAGAAAAATTGGATAAAGTTTTATTGAAAATTTTATCAGTGTTAAAAATTTTAGGGAAAATTCTTTAAAAGTCATTTGAAATACCCAAATTCTTATTTAGATTACTAAACTTGTCAAATCATTAAGCAGAAGCAGGTGAGATGTCTTAAATTTGGATATTAAAATATCGTCAATTTATCTCAAGAACACTCAGAAAGAGAGAAGGCAGAACCATACATATTCTTTTTAAAGCAGTTCCTAATCTGCGGAATTTTTTTGGTGTTTATGGAGCCTGTGTGCGATGTTCTGATGCAAATTTGCAAACTTGAAGGCAAGAACAAGTGAGGTCCGATGAAGCATGTCGATTATATAAATTGAGGTAAAGTCATAAAATTTCAACATCCTTATTTGAGACATATGACTTGATCATCCTTTTAATAAGCTTCGCAACCTAAATAAGAAGTTGGGTATTTCAGACGATTTTTAAAGGAATTTTCCCAAAATTTGATTTGTGAGAATGATTTAAATCAGCGTCTTTACAAAAATTTATCAACTCCTACCCACTAACAGAATTTCTTTTCCTAAATCCTAATTGAGAGAAAACACCCTATTATTCCCTTCTTCTTCCCAAGCTCAAACAAATATGGAGAACACAAATGGAATATTCATACAGAAACACGCCATAAAATATTCAGATCAAGCAAATATGAAAATTACAGGTTCAAGCTCACCAGATCTGGACCAAGGAGGGAGAACGTTCTTTGACGATCTACTGAAGACGGAGATGATGGAGGGAGACGCCGCCTTAAGTGGCTTCGCACGGCAGAGAGATGATGGAGACTATGACTACTTGAGAGAGAGAGGGGAGTGATAGGTAAGGACTCAGGCGGAGATTGAAGCAGTAGACTCATAAAAATGGGTCTCCTATATATATATTAAAAAACAAATGACTTTTGCCCTCTTTCTCTTTCTTTTGCATTTTCTTGTGAAATTACATATACCGTAGCTTAGGAGAATTTTCCAGGAACGAGTTTCCTGCTCGTTAAAAGGGCGCGCTCCTCCTTAATATCATTAAGCATCTCATCTTTTTAGTACCAGTCATTATTTTGAAATACTTTTTTAAGATTCCAAAATAATTTTTTAAGATTATGAAGAATTTTTCAATACCAATCAATACTATAGAGTATCTTTTTAATAAGAGTCGGTATCTGAAATATATTTTTAGGATTTTAAAAAAATATTTCAGGTATATATAGGATTTAGGGAAAATTATAATAAAAGACGTAAAAAAATAATATTTATTAAGAAGGACCATAAAAGTAGTAATTATTTTGAAGGACCAACAATTAAAACATTAAAATAGAAAGTCTAAATTGTTCTTAGCCATATTTCCTATATTTTCTCTAACTAAATTAGAATCTAGAGTAATTGATAGATAATAATAAATATAGACCAATTTAAATAATCTCATTCTTTTTCAATTGCATAAACAATGGAGAACAAATGAAGACCCTCCGCAAAGCTAGTGAGTTTTAATTGATTTGTTTCTCATTCTTACACCGTGTCTTCCTCTGATGTCTCCGTTTCTCCTTCATCTAATTCCGTTTCTCCGATGTCTTTGTTTCTCCTCAGTCACTCCCTCCTACTCCCTTCCTGATTTTTTAAGCAAGTTTCAAGCATATGTCTATTTCTTTTCCAATCTCTATCTTCTCTTCGGCAAGGCTAAAAAGTAAAGTCGGCATGAAACTCACTTATTGATCTCAAAAAAAAAAAGGATGGTTATGGCTGTTGTAATTTTTTAGGGAAATAAAATTCAAATTACTTTTGAAATAGGATGTAGGAGAGAATGTAGGGAGTTTAATCAATGGTAATTTAGTATTTTAAAATTTATATTTGAGTTATTGGTCCTCTTAAATAATTACAACTTTTATGGTCATTCTCAATAAATATTATTTATCATTGGTCCTTGATTCTAATTTTCCCTAGGATTTATCTCAAGCTATAATTCTTCTTGGGTCATGTGTAGCCTATCTTTAATGAGTTAATTTAGTCCTGATGAATTAATTGTAAGTGAGCTTTTTTTTTAATAATAAAAAATACATCAGTCTAAATTGTCAAGTTTTTTTTTGAAGAAATCAGTGTAAATTAGTATTATAGCAGTCCATGGGATCAATGTATCCAGTGGCGGATCCAGAAATTAATCAAGGGGTACTAGTGGTAGGGGTGCGGGGGCAGCGCTCTCAAATATATATATATATATAAAGAAAGTTTTAAATGTATTAAAAAACAAAAGAATATAAATAAGAAATGAAAATAATATCAAAAAAATAATCATGAAATCAAGTGAATCTTGATGATGTAATGTTATATAATTATTTTACAAACCCGTCATTTAGAAAACCAATGCTAAGTGCGGTTAGAAATGCATTTACATAAATTACAATGAAGGGTGAATGGACACTCAATAAGTTCAAGTACATATATTTTAATAATAAAAGTATATTACAATAAAAATAATTATAATGTCATCCTTCTATACCTTATTTTTTGGAATTTCATCATAATTGGCTTATTATCAATGCTATCAAATACATCTTTTTCAATATAAAGCACTAAACAATCATTCATCCCCATTCAATTACGAAGTACAGTTTTAATGTAGTAAAGGTGGACACTTAATTTAATAGTGGACAATTATTCAAACATATATTAATTTTTTTTTTAAAAAAATCCCCACGGGGCACTTGCCCCCTTCTCTTACATAGGTCCGCAATGTATCTCTCTAAAGTTTATTCAATTCAATGTGAACGTGAGACCAGTATTTCAATTTCAATTATTAGCATAGTACATTACATTACTTTATTAAAGTCCATGAATAAATAAAGCAATTGAAGAAAAATGAGGTTTGCTAAAATCTTTTATCATTCCGCAATGAAGTCGAATATTTGGCCAAATTAAAAACACAAAAAAAAAAAAAAACTTTAATAATAAAGAATATTCCTTTTGGTATGGGAATAATTAATTGGATGTTACAGATTTCAATAATCTTTACTTACACCACATTTACTGTTCACATTCTTTTTTCTCAAACTCATTTATTGTTTATTACTGGATTTTTCAGTCTCCTAAGCTCATTTTATTATTCACCTTCTTCTTCTTCCTTCCCCTTCCAATCATGAAGTCCAGCTCCAACAACCACAACATTCAAACGATTAAAATTTTAGAAACTCAAATCAGAAACAAACCTACAGTCGTGGCTCCAAGCTTGAGACTCCAAACTCACGATCCACGGCTCCAAGCTTGGGTCTCCAAACTCACGATCACGGCGTTTTTGTGGTTATTGTGGAACTTGCCGGTGACGGTGAAGGTGGAAGCTGTCGCTGGCGAGGAAAGAAAGGCATAGGTGAGAGTGAAAATGAAGAGAGGGAGACGAGAGAGAAAGAGAGTGGCTAGGAAGAGGAAGAGATGAAGATGAGAGAGATGAAGGGTATTTTAGTAAAAACACTTAAATTTCAAAATCTCAAATTCCTCATCATTACCTTTGTGTCCTTTTAATTTTTTAACAGATATTTTGAAATTTTAGAATTTCATCTGGTATTTAAATGACATTTTTCCTATATATGTGTGTGGGGTTACGGATATGGGGTTAAGGATAGCCTTGCCTTTGTCTATTCTGCCCCAAAAGATTTTTTTTTTTTTTCAATAAAAATAATCTTCTAACTTGATGTACAGCTGTAGCTCATCTCCAAAAATGTTCATCCGGTGTAAAACGTTTAGGATCATGGCATATTTATGGCTATCAGCCATATTGGGACTGATGGATGAGTTAATCTCCAAACCCACATATACTTTGATTCAAAAGGAGTGCATACTCCTCTTATCCTATTTATAAGACACTTTCACAATATTTCATACATACCAAGAAAAATCTTAAATTTCATTAACTATTCTATACAATTCAATGACTTTTCAACTTTATTCCTACTTAATATACATTATACCCTACGAGAGCAAAATTAATACAATAATAAATGAATGATAAAATTGTACATTTATCTAAATATTTTCTATTTCTACCCTATAAATAGGATAAAAAAAAAATCTCACTCTGCACTATAAATAGGACTACAGAGGAGTATTTCGCTTAGTTTTGACTACTTTTCCAAAAGCGGGAAAATACTTTCAAGTGTAAAAAGATATCACAATATTACAGTTTGATGAAATATACTTGTCTATTATTATCTTGGTGACCTGTTACATTTTTCGTCTCTTTAGATCAGATAGAGCTTTGTATCTTGTTAGGGGTAATTGCGTTGATTCTTACTATTTTATGCACATAATTTAGTATTCAAATCAAGGTCCATCAACATTTTCAGTCATGTTCTATCCGTCTTCATGGGAGGAAATAAAGGGTGAGGTATGTCAGATGGTAATGGATTTTTTTTTCAGAGCAATTCAGACTTAGATGATATTACTAAAACCAGCATAGTATCGATCCCAAAGATTGAAAAACCAGAAATGGTTATTCATTTTCGACGCATTGGTTTATGTAATGCAGCCTATGAAATCATAGCTAAAATTTTGGCTTTGAGATTAAGGAGGTTGATGAATAAAATTATTTCCCAAATCAAAGGGCCTTCATGGCTGGTAGAATGATTCAAAATAATATCATTGTAACTCACGAAGCCTTCCATTATTTGAAGAATAAAAAGAAGGGAAAAAATGGGAGGCGGCTCTGAAAATTGATATGAACAAGGCATATGATAGGGTGAAATGAGATTTTTTTGGAGGGAGTGATGATAAAAATGGGTTTTTGTGATTTATGGGTAAACTGGATCATACATTGTGTTTCTTCTGTGGATTTTGACTTGCAAGTTTCAAGGAAGAGTGTTGCTAATTTTAAGCCACAAGGAGGGGTAAGACCACTACTAGAAAATAAAAAATTTGCAGCGGCATAAATTCCCTCGCAAAAATGACCTTTTTGCGAGGGAAACAAAGCTCTCTCGCAAAAAAGGTCAATTTTGTGAGGGAACTAAAGTTCATTCGTAAAATGGCGGCCATTAAGGTACTTTTACAAGGGAAATAAAGGTTCTCTCACAAAATAGGGCATTTTTGCGAAAGAATACTAGTTTCCTCACAAAATGAAGGCCATTTGGCCACTATAAAGTTAATGTTTGCGAGGGAACTAGGGTTCCCCGCAAAAATGACCATTTTTGCGAGGAAATGGAAAGACACATACTTTTTGTGAGGGAAAATTCACCTTTTTGTGAGGGAAGTATTGTTCCCTTGCAAAAATGGCAGCCAAAGCACCTTGTTTTTGCGAGGAAACATTATTTCCCTCACAAAAAGATGATTTTTGCGAAGGAAACTTTGCCCCTCTCAAAATTACTTATTTTTGTGAGGGACAAGATTTTTCCCTGGCAAAAAGAGGGCTTTATCTTGTATATCTCCAAATATCTCAATCGGCTCCCGGCTCCTTCCCTCAAATCCCTAACTTTCATTCGATCCTCAAATCCCATTCGATCAGAGCAATTTCTCACAGCCTACCTCACCGTCACATCCCACCCCTCCGTTCACCGTCGCCCTTTTCCCTACCACCACCGTCGGCCTCTCTCTGCAGTTCCTCCGTCGATCTCCCTCTGCAACGCCTCCACTGTCCCGGTCTTCAATGAGGGAGTTTTCTGTTTTGATTTTGAGCTAGGGCTATCAAATGCTGTTAGGAGTATTGAATAACTGATTCTTGTAAGACTTGATTGAGATTGCTTCCTTTGATTTATTTGTTGTTATGAATTAAGGAAATTAACTTATAGGTTTATCTTCTTTAGTCAATTCGAGATACTCTATGACAACTGTAGTTGTGATTGATGCAAAGAAGAATTGATCTATTATTGCTCTTCTGATCCAAATATTCTCATGCTTATTGTTAGCTAAATCATTAATTTGGTTAATGAGCTCCTAAATCATTAGTGGATAGTGAAGGCAAAGCAAAATTCCTAGAAGAACACTCATTCAATATTCATTTCCTATCATCTATGATCTATCTCACATCACTTCACCTTGATTAAAAAAAAATACAAACAGCAGGACTAGCTTTAAACCAGAAAAATAAATCTGAAATCGTGTCCTTCTTTGCTGTGATTATTTTGTTTATTTGTGGTCTGGTAGATTAGCTTGGAAATTTAACATCCATTAGGCTCCTTGGAGACTAGACCTATTTTAGATTACCATTTTACTATATTTAGTTTAGTTTTCTTTGATTAACCCTCACGACAGGTTAAATCTAGTGGCGTAGTTGGCGAGGAGCCTTACTTGTTAAGGTTCCCTAACAATCCATTGGGAGAGAGAAAAAAAAAAAAAATCATATAAAATTACCAGATAGGAATTTTCTGATTGGAAGTGACTTTAGTGAGCTTGTTTGGTTGTTGAGACTGATTCTTGAATTTGGTAATGTGGTAACCATTGTTCTCTGTTGGGTGTTAATTGGGAGGTGATTCTTCTAAATTTGGCTTTGGAAAGCTTATTACTGTTCAACCAAGTCAATGTGTAGAAATTGATTTTTCACTCTGACTTTGATTTACCTAATGACCCATTGAGGAAGCTACTTGCATCTGCTATAAGTAAGAGCAATTGCAGGGATTCAGTTTTGAATTTTGGTAGATGTAAAGATTGAAGTTTCTATAACTTTTTGCGGTCCTGAATCCCTTTTGATGTATGGTATTCCTGCGCTCAACTTGCGGTATTACTAATGTGAACACTTTATTATGCTATCTGAATTAAATTGTGCAGTTGAGATATTACTTCATGCATTGTGGTAACGTAGCAATTGATTTTGTTATGTGTGTGGATTTTGATATGTGTTTAGGCATCTCATTGCATTCATGTTACTTGGTGTTAACTTTGGATGTAATATTGCGGAGGCATAATTATGGATGTTTCTTACAACTTGTGCCATCACCAATATTGTCGGAATTAGTACTTGGGAGCAAGCACATTTTGGAAATTAAAATACTCTGAATCATTACTTGCTGCATGCATGGATTCCTAAAATCATTTTGAAAGATAAGTAAGCTATTAGCATTTTGTTAAATTTGTGTACGAATTTCAATTTTCTTGGAGTTGAATTTGTTCCTTGGTGATTTTAAGAATCTGGACATACTTTGTTGAATGTGACAGTGTCAATCTAATAATTGACTACTATTTGGTGCTTTGGAGCTTGAATGGTGACAACTAATTTATAAAGATTTTGGACAAAGCAGTTTTTTTTTTTTTTGGCATCAATTGTGGTAATAAGTTGGAATTAGAACATTGTTATTGAATCATGAAGCTTTGTTGCTATCAAATATGGCTATTGCTGCAGTCTATTATGCTAAAAAGTGGTCCACTGTGTTGAAAAATGTCTTGCTATGATTGATGTCAAAAACTGGAATTCTGTGGAAATTTAAACTTTTAATTTGTGCTGCTAAATTTTAGAATGTCATAAGTTGCTTCTGCTGCCTCATTTTAGCTATCTCTTGTGGGCTCAGTCATTTAAATTAATTTTTGGAAATCGGAGATTATTTGGAGATTTTTGGCTCATCTAATTTGGTTTTGGTTATTTCAGTTGCAAATATAAGTATAATTGCTTGGGTAGAAGTTATTGCATAATAATGTTTGTATAACTAGGATTAAAGATGTTCGTATGAGCATGATATAATGAATATAATCTTTTCTTGATGCATGATTGCACGTGTTGTTGCTATTTTAACTTCAAAAGCAAAACAAAAATTGTCACAAGTAAGTGTTCCATATTTTCTTAAAACTTGTGTTTGTGTTGATGCGAGTGCTTGACTCTTGTCTTGAGTTTTAAGAAAAATACTTGGCATTAGTTTTTTTTTTCCCACGTGTTGATGCGAGTGCTCAACATGTGTGTTTCCATACTTGATATATATCAAAGCTTTCATATATGGTTATGATTGATTCCTAGATACAGAATGCTTGGAATTCTGCATTAATTTCCTATGGTGTGCATAATTGTATTAGCTAACTATAAATTACATAGCTTCCTCCAAATAACCATAGTGCTTCCTATTCAACATTCATTAAACATGATACTCTCTAAACTTATTCCCTCTGTATTATTTGTTTGTGACTTGTATCAAATCTTTCTTAATTAGCTTCTCTTTGATATATTAAAACTGAAATAAAATTTGGAATGCAGCTCAATATTTTCCTGATAGATCAGAAGTGCAATGTCTGCACAGATGGCAGAAGGTTCTTAATCCTGAACTTGTTAAAGGCCCTTGGACTCCTGAAATTGAACCTTGTCCTGTTTCTAGTTGGTTAGATCATTAAATTTATATATATATAAAAAAGTGACTTCCTAATGTTGGTTTTGGAGATGATAAGAGGGTAAAGGCGTTAGAACAGACGATGAGGGAGCAAGGAGCGATGATTTATGAGATACGGGCACTTCTCCAGTCCATATTAAAGGACAAGGGTACGAGGTTGCCTCCTGGTGGTCATGACGATACTGGTGATGATGATGATGACCAGATTGCTGCTGTTTAGACCTTTTTTTAGTTCATTTTGGACACAACATTATCATTTGTAATATGTTGTTTTTACTATGTGAACTCTTAAGATTGTTAGAACTTATTTTTATGATATATACAAGTCTTTTTATTTTTAAATTTTTAATATTTTTTTGTAATTATTTTATTTTATTTTTCTGATTTTTAATATTTTTTTAAAAATAAATTAGAATTTGCGAGGGAAAAGGTTTTCCCTCACAAATCCCGGATTTTGCAAGGGAAAACGTTTCCCTCACAACATCATGCAACTTGCGAGGGAAAATTTTTTCCCTCGCAAAATTTTGAATTTTAATTTGCGAGGGAAAAAGTTTCCCTTGCAAATTTCATTATTTTACAAGAGAAACTTTTTCCCTCGCAAAATCCAAAGTATTTGCAAGGGAAATTCATAATTTACGAGGGAAAATGGCATTTTTCCGTCGCAAAAATGATTTGCGAGGGCCATTTTTGCGACGGACCTTGATCCGCCGCAAAACTAGTTTTGCGACGGAAAATAACTTTTTTTGCGAGGGAATTTTTCAGCCGCAAAAACCAGTTTTTTTGTAGTGAAATTCAATAACGCTATTTTACAAATTCGGGAGACTTACGGGGTTTTACAAATTCAAATGGTATTTAAATGAAATTTTCCTAATTTTTATTCAGTTTATAAAAGACCTATTTAGGACATGTTTAATTGGAATTTGTGATTTCCATTGCATGATTTATCACATGGTTAACATTTAAAAAAGAAATGGAGAAGCCATGCACTTTACTGGTTCGCTTCGACAAGGGCACATTGCATGATTTGATTGCCTTGTTTGTATATAATACCCTAATGTATCTTATATATTGCTTGCCCAAGCAATATAAGATACATTAATATATATATTGTACGAAGAGATATGAAACCATAGCTAGAGGAGAATGTCGATTACAGTTATATGTTACTGCATGCCACCGCCACGTACGTCCAAGAAGCAAAAAAAAAATTATATGAAAATATGTACAAGAGAGAAGAAACAGTGAAATTATGGATGCATTATATCATCAATATAAACTTAATAACAATAACATTTTAAGCCGTGCAGTGTTTCTTATCTGTTATGAGTCTTGTGTTACTATTTATTTCAACAGTAACGGCTTCACCTCCAAGCCATTCATTTGTCTTTTGGCTTCGTGCCACTCAGAGATTTCTCACTCTATATTTTCTCCATTCCTCGCGCAAATTTGAATTTGAATTTGAATCCATCACTTCAGCCCGTCATTTGGCTTGTTGTGCCGCTCAAAAATTTCTCACTCTATATATTCTCTATTCCCTGCACAAATTAGAATTGGAATTGGAATTTGAATTTGAATCCATCACTTCAACCATGGTTTCGAATTCAATCTCTACCGCTCCAATTCCTTCAGCTGCGAACACAAAAAAATTGGGCAAGAAGAAGAGGGTGAGATATTGATTGCTTATTATTTTGACATTATTGTGATGCCTATCCTAGGCATTCCATTCTGTCCCCCATTCTAATTTATTGAAAAAATTCAGACAATCAGCTAAATTGAAGCAGTGCAAGATTGATGCCCAGCGAGAGCAATGGCTTTCTCAAGGTATGTGTTGTCTCCGTAATCCGTATGCCTTTTTTCTATACGTTTCTGTTTTTCTCGGGTTAATTTTGCTCTTGCATATCGATTGATGGGTTTCAGGTGTGGTTAAGAATAAAGGATGCAAAGACGCGGGGGACAATCATCAATGCACATAATCATCTCATTTTGGAGTTTAAGTCTTCTGTCCAAGTTAAACATTGTGTTGGGTGAGAAAGGCCAAAAGAGCTTCATGGGAACATGCATCCAAGAATTTCTGGGAACAATGTTTTGCTTGGTTTGAGATGGAAATTTTTCTTCTGAGGAACATAAAAATGAAAAACAATCCACAAAATATTACATGTGTCTTGAAAAGTTCACGGATTCAAACTACTTGAAATTGTTTTACTCCGGTATTAAAGTTCCTTGGTGGTGTAGATTGTTTGAACATTTTTTCATTTTTTTGACACTAGATATCAAAGAAAAGCGGCAAAGTTGACCCAAGATTTCACAGCTAGTGCTATTGAAGTGGGCCATATATTATTTGCTTTGTCAAATTAAATGCAGTTTGTTGGTTGTGCTAAAATTTATAATTATTTCTTTTTGGCAAAGAGTCTTGGTATATTCAACAATTATTTTGTTGACAAGATTAGTAGAATGTTGTTATTAGAGAATCATCAAGTTGGAGGCACTTTGCTGGGTTGGCATTGGTTAGCTGCAAGTAATATGATAATACTTAGATCATTTCAAAATCATTAAATTAACATATGAAATGAAGGACAGTTTTATCAGAGGCGTTGTAGAAGTAAAAAAGATCTATGAACAGGTATGCATATCCTTACATTTGAGAGGAATTATATTCCTTAATGATTCTTATAAAGCAAAATAATGAAGGGGACACCAGTGACGGAGCTAGGATTTTTTGTTTGTGTCTGCACAATTAGTGGGGGGATTCAGGGGCCCCAATTTTTTTAAAAGGAAATTTTAAATGTATTAAAAAACAAAAGAATATAAACAAGAAAAGAAAAGAACATCAAAAAAATATTCATGAAATCAAGTGAATACTGATGATGTAATAAGAGAGGCAATTATTTTACAAACCTATCATTTAGAAAAGCAAAGCTAAGTGATGTTAGAAATGCAACTACATAAATTACAATGAAGGGTGGACACTTAATAAGTTCAAGTACATATATTTTAATAACAAAAGTATATTACAATAAAAATAAGGAGAAAACCCACTATGGAAGGATTTATTTGAGCCTGTTTGTTTCTAGTCTAGTGTGAATGTCAGCTAATCCATAATTGATCTTTGATTTGTCTTAATTCTTTGATAAGCTGGCTAGTGTCTGAGCAAATAGTTCGTAAGATAAAGGCATTCGTGCCACACCCCTCATTCCAATACACAAGCCATAGAACACAAACATCCATATTGCTACCCCTTTGAGCTTAATTGAATATGCTATAGCAGAATTTGTTAGATAGGCGAATGTTAAAGAAAACGAAGAAATTCTACAGCAGTGTGCCTCCGCTTATTAGAGAGAGAGAGAGAGAGAGAGAGAGAGAGGAGAGGAGAGGAAAAGAAAAGAAATAGGCTTGGAATAAAGGGCAACAAGGTAAAACAAAGCTCAATAAAGGCACTCGGCTGAGGTAAAGAAACCCTGTCTAACACCCTTCTATAGCATCAACCTTCGTTTTTCATCTCCACACATACACAGCCATCCATGACATTACAACCCAAAAGTCCTTTTGACAAATGAAGCTCAGATACTAGAAAGTAATCTCAGAATTTTGACAAGGCTATAGAACGACTAGGTTAGCGTGACAAGAGAGAAACATAAATCCCCAATGAGAGAGAGCGTACACACTAAGTCTGAGAGTCTCTTGACACTTCCTTATCTAAGCGATATCTTACACCACAAGTCATTAGTGCTGGGCAATGAGATTGCCTGGACGGGGAGGAGACCTAAAAGCATTAGTGCAAGCATAGTTATGTGGATAGGCGTGCTGCTGCTATTAGTTGATGTTTGCTATGTTATCTTTTATTTTGCCCAGGAGTGCAAAAAGCTAAGTGTGGGGGTATTTGATGAGCATGATTTATGGCATGTTTTCCTTGTATTTTATGATTGAATTGTATGGTGAATATGATCTTAATTGCATGTAATTTGAGCAAAAAGGCATTTATTCATTGTACAGGGAAATTAAGGGTGAATTCTGTTTACATCCTAAATATGTGCTAAGAAAGAAGCAACTTTTGAGGTTTTATGAGAAAGTCGCATAACATAGCCGATCTTTGTGCTATAGCATCGAGATGACCTTATCGAAGTGCAATACAATGCATCCCTGAAGCTATAGCATAGTAAGTGACGCAGTGCTATGCGGCATATATTTTGATCTTTTGTCAAGGTTGTTTCGGAAGTATAGTGCAGGTCGAGGATAACGGGTAGATTGCTGATGTATTGAAATAGAAGATGCGGAGGATCGGAACTAAAATATTTGAAGAATCCCGCAGGATCAGCAGAATCAATCTATCACGAATTAGAAGATAGATACGATCGGACCTCGACAGATTAGGAAGGCCCGACTCGCTGGAACTTACGCCGCAAGAAAGCCTGATTATATAAGGAAACAGCAAGCCAACCCTAAAAGAGGTCGAGTCGCTGAGAGCCTAATCTGATTCATATACGGCTAGACTCAGAAGAAGAAAGAGAGAGGTCACAAGGCACGAGAACCTCAAGAGAACCCAACATCCTTCCTTGCAGTAAGACGGGGAGAAGAAGACGTGGAGTGGTGACGTGACAGGGCTTCTTCCACGCCGTCGGAAACTTCGTCAAGCTTTCTGTTTTCTTTCATTTTAATCTTTTGATCATGGGTCATTTTGTTGTTATCTGTTTTGTGTTTCCCTCATCAGTCATGAACTAAATTTCCTATGGCTGAATGAGGATGATTTCTTAAGTTTGGAATGAACCCAGTTGCTAGTTCTTAATTAAATAAATTCAGTTTGCTTATCAGTGAATTAAATTCTTATCGATTAGTGGAAGCTAAGGGCTAGATTAGTGGCCTCGACTTACTGGAAGGGAGTTGGGGTTAGACCTCGAGAAACTTGATGATTTCTAGGCAAAATTTGGTGCAAGGCTTGACCTATTATTGTAGGCTTCGTAATGGGTCTCGCTCATAACCATAACACCTTGCTTTGTACTGTTAATCTAACTAGAAAATTGCTATAGGCATATGGGAGAAGTAAAGTTAGTATTACATGTATCGGACGCGGAAGCTTCGATAGACTATAGTAGTGGGTTAGCTGAATAGCAGTGTAAATAGCACCTATGTTGTAGCATTGCGGAAGCTGTGCAGTATAAGTGCTATAGCAATGTGTGAACCAACTGGGGGATTGATATGCTTAAGAATGATTCCGAGCTCAGCCTATTTTTTCTACTGATTTCTTCTTACGACTACGACACTCTGTTTACTTTCCTGTTAATTAGCGTAATCCCAAAAGCCTCCAAACCAATCAGATTTTACTTTATGTTCACACAACTATTATAGCAGTTGAGTGTCACTTCTTGGTATCTCAGTCTCTGTGGGACGATACTCTACTTACACTTTATTACTTGTTCGACTGGTTCACTTGCCATCAAGGAAATAGACCAACAGGAGACAATGGGGAATAGATTCGTCAAATCTCAGCAGAACACGTTCTTGAAAAGTATGAAATGACAATGAAGGAGTGGTAAGAGACTAAGGCTTGATTGTGGGGAGGGCATAAGTCAGTTGTAGATAGTATATTACATGTTGATGGGGGTAGGAAAAGTGAAAATAGAGTCGAAGGAAATGATAAAAAGACAATCCAGGAAATGGAAAAAGTCAATGACGAAAAAAATGTAAGGGGAAATGTGGAGGGTGTGATTGAGGAAATGGGATGGGCTGATGACTATAGTGATATTGAGTTTCTGGCCTTTGACAAGAATGTTGAGAGGGATGAGGGAGAAAGTGATGTTAGTCATAAAGAGTGTAATAGGTTTGATGATGATAATAGTGATGATGGCAGTTATATGGGGCAAAGTTGTAGTTCATATACTGAAGAAAGTCTGTATGACGACTTTGAAGTTGGGGAGATGGTTATGGGAGAGGGGAGTGATACTGATGGCGATGGCGATGGCTGGGCCGTAATAGTGAAGATCCTCTGCAACAGCTGATAGTCCTGTAAGAGGCTGAGGCCATGGCTAGTAGGCCTTCTTTTGTTGTTGGCATGACATTTAAAGACAAAAAAAAAAAAGCTTAAGAGGGCTATAGATAAGTATGCTATCACCCGTGGAGTTAACCTAAAAATTGTCCGAAGTGATAAGAAGACTTTCAAGGTGGTGTGTAAAGAGGGATGCCCCTTTACACTATATGCATATACATTTGGGTTAAGCGTGGGGTGGCAAGTGAAGTCACTAGGTTACGAACATATGTGTGCACGTGTATAGAAAATCCTAGAGCTTCTACAACCTAGTTGGCCGAGTATTTCAAGGACAAGGTCCAAGAAAACCCTCAATTGAAGACAAAAGAGATGAAGAAAGAGGTGCAGAGGGATCTTAAGGTAAGTGTGAGTATCCATAAATGAAAGAAGGAGAAGAAGATAATAGAAGAAATGTAAGGTAGTTTCAAGGATGAATTTGGAAAATTAGAGGCATATTGCAATGAGTTGAAACTTTCAAACCCTGGTTCAGATGTGTGTGTCGAGGTCAGCATAGAGGCATTGAAACACGAAATAAGAATATTCAAGAGGATGAACCTAAGCTTTAATGCTTCAAAGGTATAATTAGTCTCATTATTTTTCATGTTTTACTGCCTCAAATTGATTAAATTAAAGCATATATTAAAAGCCATACCTATTGGTTTTTATGCATATTGTTAATTGACTTTTTTCTTTGCTCTCGATTATATACTGTGATGTTTACTGTACTTTGATTTTGATGTGGTTTCTGGATTCAATTGGTTTAATTAGTTTCTGCAATTGGTTTTATGCATACTGGTATGAAAAGCCATGCCTATTAGTTTCTCCAATTGGTTTTGATACATGTTCAATAACTTCACTGCATTCTGTGTTTATGCAAATTGGTTTCTGCATACTGTGATATGTATATAGTAGATGCATCAATGTTCAGATACATACAGACAAGTTGTTTGTTTTCGAAATGGAAATGTAAATTAAAATTAAATAACAAGTCATTTGAGACTAGTTAAATTCATAGATGCAACCTAATTCGATTTCACTAGCACCATTGATATTTAACTAATTTATAATAAGAAATTAACAATGTTGCAGCAAACTACTTCATCTACTAAAAGCATTCATTTAGCATAATGTACCCAACAAAACATACAAACTTAGGAAATGAACTTAATGAGTTTAATTGATTCATCTCTCTAATCATCGTTAACAATCAAGTAGTTAGACTATAACCCAACTTTATTTTTGAACCAAATTTTTTTATCTACGACTCTTGCATAAATAGATGCATTCATTTTATGCTTATTATTCTGGAGTAAGCTAGCTATCATCATAACAAGGTTTCCATGCTGACCTTGACCTGACCTAGATTTGTGATCATTGAGAAGCAACCAACTCTCATGTTGATTTATACTGTATGTTTCTACATACTGTTCAAATTAATTACTATGCTTTTCAACATGCTGTTATTGTTCACTGTATGACATTTTCTATTATAGGTTGTGTGGAAAGAAGGATGTAGGCCATTGATTGGAAAATCTAAAGGAATATTGTTGACAGCCGTGGGTGTTGATGCTAATGACTCATTGTTTCCTTTGGCATTTGCATTGCTTGAGAAGGAAACAACACTTAACTGGTCGTGGTTCCTACAATGGCTCCGTAACTCTCCACACTTAGGTAATGGTGAGACCGTTACAATCAGTTAAAAATTGATTATCTATACTTTTATGGTGAATTGATTATCTATACTTTTTTTATGGTGAATTTTTTATGCCAATAGCCAAAAATTGATTTTATAGGTTCTTTAGTATGTAATGATGGGCACAACTGATTAATGGTCTATAATCTATAATATAGAGTATAGTTTAAGAAAAATTTATATAAGATTGAAGAGAATTAACATATGTTTGTCATGGGCTTGCCAGCATCAGACTTGGAGTATGATTACTTGGGAAATAAATAAAGTTAAGGTTAGATTATTCATGTAGGATATGGTCCAAGTCTGATCAAGTTAGATTGTTAATTTCTAGTTTTACCAATGGTTGTACCTGATTAAATTTTCCCCCACTATATCTTGAAGGTTCCTAATGTAACCAGAATAAATTATGTCAACTTATTGTAGATGACTAAACGTATACATCATGTATAAATGTGTCATAAACCATCGTAATGTGATGCCTTGCACTCCTATATTCAAAATTGTCATCTTGCTACATAGTTAAACCTGAACTAATTAAGCTTTTGAAGGCCGTTACAATTTATAGACTTAGTCAATGTAATTTTATTCTTGCGTATTTGAAAAATTTTATTATTCCTTTTGAATGGACTAGCAAATGCTATTGGTAAGGTGCTTCCTTAGGTTGAGCACAGATTCTGTGTGCGCCGCATTTATGCAAATTGGAGCAAGAAGTGGAGAGGGAACAAGTTCAAAAAAAAATTCTTCACTTGTGCATGGAGTACATTTGTAGAAGAATTCAAAGACAATCTCACATGTCTGGGTTTGCTCAACCAAGAGGCAGCTGAAGATGTCGTGTTTACAAATGTAAATTCGTGGGCAAGAGCTTATTTTACTGCAAGGTGTAAGTCTTGGGTGGTCGATAATAACATGAGTGAGTCATTTAATGCGTGGATATACGAGTATAAGTTCTTACTTGTTATTAGAATGATTGATAGAATTAGACTGAAAGTGATGGCTAAATGGGCAGAAAGAGAATCAAATGTGTGTGGTTGGAATACTGATTTCAGCCCTAAATGTATGGATCTGTTTGAGTTTAATAGGTTCTTGGCTGTTGATTGTAGAGTATTCTTTAATGGGGATGACAGATATGAGGTTGTAGAGGGACAAGATAGGCACTTAGTTTATCTATGTAGACAAATGTGTACATGTAGAGCTTGAAATTTAACGGGAATACCTTTCCAACATACCATTTGCGCAATGTATCATGTTAAGATAGATCCCAAGTTCCAAATATCACACTATTATCATAAGGACACCTATATTAGAGTCTATAGAACAAAACTACAGCCGGTTAGGGGGAAGAAATTTTGGGACATTGACAAATTCCTAACAATGCACCCTCCCACTGTTTGTAAATTGCCTGGGAGACCTCAAAAGAAAAGAACCAGAACGGATGAAGCAGGGAGAATGAGGAAAAAATCTACCTCCAAACATGAACCCACTGATTTAGCTGCTTCTCAACGTGAAGAACAAGTTACCATTGAAAGATTAACAAGGCGTGGAAAGATCCACAAGTGCACCCGCTGCAAGAAACCAAGACACAACAAGAATTCATGTAAAGATTTAAGTTTTGTGAAATTTCATGGTTATTGTGAATGTATAAGAATAATTTGAGTTAAAGTCTACTTTTTATATTGTAGTTAGAACAAAAATAAACCCTTTGTATCATGCTTGGTACCTTGTCTATTAAAGTCTACTTTGTATATTGCATTGAGTTGTGACTGGGATTTGAAGTTCCTTTTTTTGGCAATAACACCATGAGATCCTTTTATCATCATGTTATGTTGGTTTAGGTAGTTCTTAGATATCTTATTGTTACCTTGTCTGTTAAAAAACATCTAGATACTAATATGGACGTTGCAAGCATGATTGCTTTTGACATTTCATGGTTAGTGCCATATATAATGTAAATTTTGTTTAAAATGTTGATAAAATATTGGTGTTTATTTTTACAATTCTAAGATGACAAAACAGAGAAGGCGTTGACCTGAACCTTTAATTCTAAATTGCTGCCTTTTGAACTTACTCTTTTGTATTCTGAATTTTACAATGTGAACAGCTACCTGAACCAACCCAACCCACACAAGAAAGCACCTACGCAGACACAAAGTTCCCATCCAAGACCCTCAAATACCCAAGCCTTAAATACATCATACAATAGAGCAACAAGATACTATACCAGGCAGGCAAGAGATGCATGTAGTTTTGGGATAAGATTTGACAAAACCACAGGATCTAGTGTTTACAATAGTAGTATATAGCCATCTCCAGTACCCTCAAATACCCAAGCCTCAAGTACATCATACCACTTATTCGATCATGCTTATGTCTGTGGGTATGGTCAATCAAAAGTTTGACTTACTTTTTCCTTTTCTGCTTATGTTGCAGCCTGGACTTACTTCTAAGCTGGTTTTTGAAGAGGGCACTGGACATGGATTTATGGGCAACGATGCTGATCCACAGACGAGGTTTCCCATCCCAAATGAAAGGGAGTTGAGATCATCCCGGGGTTGTACCTCAAGCAATCCAACAAGTTTACGATGCATTAAGTTTCATCCCGACCAAATCAATGTTGCTCCACCTTCTCACCTTTCGTTTTATCCTTGAGGTCTGCAATGAAGAGGACAACCATGTGTTACAACGTCACAACTCTTGGCACAGAGTCGGAGTGAAATCCAGAGGAAAAAGGCAAAGCAAAGAAGCATACTTATTAGTTTAGTAGCTTAATTATATGTATATGGCCTGGGGTTGTCTACTTATTTTGGTTCAAAAACTATATAGGTCGAACTCATTTCAATGAACCCTGTTTTTGGTTAGTAATTTCACTGTAAAAAAGCTTGGTAGCCTACTGATCCGCACTTGTAATTATTTTGGCAACATCCTTGGCACTGTAAATATCCTTGGTAGTCTACATGTATCTTGAAGGGAATTGACACATAGTTATAAATGTGTCAACCCTGAACGATTTTTTTGAGTATATCATGCAGGCTTTTTGGTTTATGATCATCGTTTGTCATCTCAACTCTGGTTTATCACTGTCATAATGCAGACTTTTATGTTTATGGTAATCCTTTATGGAATTGACACAGTTGTAAATGCTTTATGAGTATCTTAAATAACAGAGATTTGTCCAATTTAGTTTTCAGCCACTTTCTTTCTTTAAACATAAGATTATTCCTTTTGGTCAAACTCTGTTTTCTTTTCTTTTTAGATAAGTGTAAATTGAAATGTTCCATTTTCCTTACTTAATTAACCATTTCATAAAGACACCATTTTTCTGTTCTATGGTGTTAAGGCCACAAAAAGTGAGTATAATGCACCCACCATCAATAACATGAACACTAATTCACCATTTTCACAAAACACAAATATTACACATGATTAACCATTGTCTAATCCCTCAAAATAACAACAAAAGTACACTAACCCATTAATAATCCATTACCACCACCAGCACCAAGCAAGGTCAGTAATAATGTCTAATCACCAACAAATACATTACAGCTCATAAGAACAACAAAATTACACATAAGCCCTTCTTCACTTCACTTTGTCTAATCTCTTACAAATATCTTACTAATAACAACGCCCAGGTCAGTAACAATGTTGCTAATGCAAGTTTCAACTTTAATTCCCCCATCTTCACATCACTTTCTCTCACTATATGTTTAAATTTTAGGTTCATCACCTCACCTTCCAGTGCAACAAACTCTTCGTACAAATTCCCACACACATTCCCTCTTCGAAGCTGCTTGTTCTCCTCATATAACTTATCTATGTCATTCAGTAAATCTTTGATAACTTCATTTTCCCTTTCCCCAAACCCACCATCGTGCCATTCGAAATATCCACATCCACCATTCTAACAAGTTTCATCGACAACCACTACAAATTAATAACCGGTCTTTTGCCACTACCAAAAAAATCAGTTTTTGCGACGGAAAAAATCTGTCTTAAAAAAGGGTTTTTCTGTTGCAAATTTAGTTTGCGACGGATTACGTCCGTCGCAAAGACCCTCGTCGCAATTACGACGGAATTTACTGATTCAGGGTTGGCAGAACACTGAGGGTAGGGGTGCTCTCCGCTACAGTACACACAAGCTACCTGAGATGGTTGTGGTGATGTGTTGCTCGACGGAAGGATCAGTCCTTTCACCATGTTGGTTAGATATGATACCTGAGCTGTGAGAGCAGTCATAGCATCCAATTCATGTATCCCAACAACAGTCCTAGAGGGTGTAGCTCTGTCTGCTTGCCACTGATGGCTGTTCATAGCCATGCGCTCTAATAATTCATGAGCCTCGTCATAAGACTTCATCAAGATGGACCCGCCGGAGGAAGCGTCCACAATTGACCGTGTTTGTCCATCGAGACCTCTGTAGAAAGTTTCTAACTGGACCCATTCACACAGCCCGTGTTGTGGGCACTTTCTGAGGAGGTCCTTAAATCACTCCCAAGCTTCATATGTGGATTCACCAGACTTTTGTTGGAAATTGGTGATGTCCCCTCTAAGTTGGGCGTTCTTAGTAGGTGGAAAAAATTTGAGCAGAAATTTACTCCCTAGATCATTCTAAAAGGTGATTGAATTAGCTGGTAAGTTGTTAAGCCATGTTCAAGCCTTATCCCGAAGAGAGAATGGGAATAATTTAATCCGAACGGCGTCGGGTGTGACTCCTGGAATGACGAATGAGTCACACACCTCTATGAAAGCCTTTAGGTGTAAATGAGGGTCTTTAGACGTGAGTCCTCCAAATTGTCCGGCTGCATTCAGCATTTGAATCATGACACCTTTAATCTCAAAGTGCCCTGCGTTTAAGGTCGGGGGTGTGATAGCCGAATTCAACTTGTTTAAGTCAAGAATCCCGAATTCCATGATAGCTTTGTTCAGATATGGATTTGGAGATGGAGGGACCTGATTGTCTCTATTTATTGCTTGTGGCTCCCTTTGATCCTAAACGTGATTGACAGGCATATCCGCCATGTCTGCGAAGTCAAAAAGTTGACTTATTCGCTTCTGCTTCCTGCACCTTTGCTTGTAAGTGCGTTCCATTTCAGGATTGTAAGGCTCTAGGTTGCCTAAAGGCGAGTTAGCATACACTGCAGAATGTACCTAAAAATCAAGAAAAGGGAAAGAGTGAGCTTTATTGGGTAAATCATAACTATTCAGCAGTAAGTGCATCGTCACTAAGGGCATCTACAGTCCCCGACAACAGCGCCAAAAACTTGTTGGTCGAATTCCTTGATGGCAAGTGAACTAGTCGAACAAGTAATAAAGAGTAAGTAGAGTATCGTTCCACAGAGACTGAGATGCCGAATGATAACGCCAAATTGCAAAATTAGTTGTGCTTAACAAGAAAATAAAATCAGATTGGTTTGGGAGTTTTTATAGTTATGCTACTAAACAGAAAAATAACCAAATGATCGTAGTTGTGAAAAGATATCAATAAAACATAGGATGAGCTCAGAATCCTTCCTAAGCATGACACTCCCCCAGTTGCCTATACGCATTTCTATAGCATTCATGCTGCACAGCTCTCGCAAATGCTACAGCATAACACCTTTTACAATGTTATTCAGTTAACCCACCACTCTAATCTACCGAAACTCTCGCGTTCGATACGTATAATCCTAACTTTACTTCTCTCATATGCATATGACTATTTTCTAGTTAGATTATCATTACAAGTCAAGGTGTTATGGTTATAAGCGGTAGACTCATTCCTGAGGCCTACAATAATAGGTCAAGCCTTGCACCAACCTATCTAGCAATCACTGTTTCTCAGATGTCTAACCCTGACTCCCTCTCAGTAAGCCAAGACCACTGATCTAGCCCTTAGCTCTCGCTAATCGACAAGAAATTAAATCACTGAAAAGCAAACTGAATGTATTAGATTAAAAACTAGCAACTGGGTTCATTCAACTTAGGAAATCATCCTCGCGCAACCATAGGAAATTTAGTTCATGACTGACGAGGGAATCACTAAACAGAGCACTGCAGAATAGCCCATGACAAAGAGATTAACTAAAATCAAATAAAGAATAAAAATAGAAAGCTTGATGGAGGTTCCGACAACATGGAAGAAGCCATGTCACATCACGACTCCACGTCTTCTTATCTCCGTCTCACTGCCCGGAAAGATGCTGGGTTATCTAGAGCTCTCGTGTTTCGTACTTCTCTCTCTCTTCTCTCAAGTCTAGCTGTATGGGATTGGTCTTTGACTTGCGATGACTTCGACACCCTTTAGGGCTGGCTATTGTTTCTTTATGTAGTCTGGTCTACTTGCGGCGTACGTCTAGCGAACTGGGCCTTTCCTAATCTGTTGAGGTCCAACCACATCTTTCTTTCCAATCTCGGTAGATTGATTCTGCTGATCCTGCGAGATTCTTCAAATCTTAGTTTTGATCCTCCACATCTTCTATTCCAATAAGTCAGCAATCTAATCGTTGTTCTCGACCTACACTATATTTCCTGAAATAGCCTTGACAAAATATCAAAACATATGCCGCATAGCATTGCGTCGCTTACTATAGCTTCAGGGATGCATTGTATTGCACTTCGATAAAACTGTCTTGATGTTATAGCATAGTATCAGCTATGTTATGCGACTTTCTCATAAACCCTCAAGCTCATTCGCTTCTTAGCATATGTTTTAGGATGTATGTGGAATTTATCCTTCAGTTCCCTATATAATGAATTAATGTCTTTTTGCTCAGATTAAGTATAGTTTAAGCTCATATTCATCATAAATTCAGTCATATAATATAGGGAAAACATGGGATAAATAGTGCTCATCACGTACCCGAAGATTCTGCCTTTGTTGTTAAATCCGCCTGCAGCCTTAATGAATAGACTCTCGTTATCGGACTGAGAGGAAGCAGGGTCGATCTCACTCTGCGAGTCTCTCTCCTGCGTCAGCTTCTAATAGGTTTCCTACAAGCAAAAAAAATACATCACAAATAAGCCATTTGAAATGAAATAAATATGTTGTGTCTGAAACAAAGAATAAATGCAATAAATATCTCACCGCTACTTGTGCGCCTTGGCGTTAATCCAGCGCCTCTTACTCCCTTTAGACTGCTGAGAATGGGTCCGCTTAAAGGCAATCCAATCAACATCTTCTGCAGAAACTTCCCTAGACAGTGCCTGCAAACACAAATGATGACCGTTATTTAATTGTTTCAAAGTACAAAATATTGAATACTTAAATAGAAAATAATGTGTACTCACAATTTTTCGTTTATGCTCACTCATTGGAATGGACCCGCCAGCATATGAAGGTCCTTCCATTTTGGCCCTATTTTGCTTATTTTTCGGACTTCTATTATTAAATCTCTCATCTGCGGCCCATTTTTGAAGTAATTGTTCTGTAGTCTCAGGTTGAATCCAATCTTGCTTGCCTCTACTGTTTCTCAATTTATAAAACCTCTTAGGCAACCACCGGCCTCCCTTGTGGTTATAAGCTTTTTTCAGATCTTGACGATGTTCAAGCAATGTCCTAAACTCACGCTGAAAATCAATAACGAACAATTAGTGTTCCAAATTTTAAAAGTACTTAATTAGTTTGCATTTGGATAAGAAATTAATAACCATAAAACACATAACTTACTAAGAACTCATTAAACCATGCATCCCGATTCCCCTTAGGAATCTCTGTCCAACTGCCCCAAGGCTGATTGAAATTACAGAATATTTTGTTTGAGATGATATAAGACACCTGATTATAAGGGTCAAATCTGAAGACAGAGGACATGATGCAAATATTAGCATACAAACTTAAGGTAGAAAATCGTAACTTTACATGACTTACTTGGTGGTGCCGATAGGACGGATCCAAAGCTTCCCTGTCGCATGATCTACCACTCCCCAGATTGGTGTATCGGAAGAACTACCTTCTTCCCTGACCTGTCTCTGAGGCGACGCAGTGTGCTAAAGGAAGGAATGTGAACTATTGAAGATGTTTGTACATAGATGGTTAAAGAAAACTAAACATATGTAAATCAATCAGAAATGGTAAAGTAAACCTGCTGCACCCCTTGCTGTGGATCAGTGGAAGTTCCTGGCACACGTGTACCACCCATAAAAGAGTCGGTAGTAGACGGTGACGATGACATATAAAGCGACGGTGAAGATGACAAATAAACCGATGGTGAAGATGACATCTCAAATGACGGCACCTCTGGGGAACCGCTGAGCCATCTACCTACAGAGGGAGCAGATGGCGTCACCCTACCCCCTCTAATAGGACGGGGTCGAGCTCGACTACTACTACGTCCACTACCTAAACTTCCTCTTAGATGCTCCATCTCTGAACACTTATAAACATTATGTCAAAATATATATAAAAATAAGAAATTTACTTAATATGACAGTAGCGAAGTAACGAAGTATGTAGTATAACATATCGTCATAAACAAAGAACTAACACAAATCAACCGGACGATTCCTGTTCTTTGACATCTGCTTGCACGCCTTCCTCTGGAGTCTCCTAGTTGTCAAACTCAGATTCACTATTAGAGTAAATCACTTCTGCCTCGTCGTCTGATTCCTTATCGTCAATTTGGATAGGAATCAACTCTAACTTCGCAGCAGAATCAAACAAATTGCTTGGTACATCGTCGTTGGCAATGTTTATGGGCAGTACATGTTCCACATCAGCTTGGAACGGTTCAATCATATCGTCATTTGTTTCCGACTCCTTCGACTTAGTTATAATATTCCGTGCTTTGGTTTTGATAACCCCCCCCACCCTTGGCGGGATGTGGGGTGTAATGTATAGTAAACTTGTTCCGCCTGTTGAGCAAGGATGATGTGGGGTGTAATGTTTATTTTGCTTATTTTTCGGACTTCTATTATTAAATCTCTCAACATTTCCATATTTGTCCACTTTTGTCCCACGTCGATTGTTATCAAACCACTTACATTTAAAAAGGGTCACTACCTTGTCCCATGGGTAACTCAACTGAATTATGTCAATTAACTTCCCGTAGTAGTCGCCCTCCACCCCGTCAACTTGGCCACTTCGACAACATACACTGTAATTGCAACATAGTGTATTTGTGTTCGCTTCAACAGTTGAAAACCGATACCCGTTGATTACATATTTTTTGCACCGGGTAACACTAATTGCAGCTCCATAAGATAAACTCCACACAACTTCATTGAGATCTGATGGATTTTGCACGAAGTAGGATCGAAACCATTTTGGAAACTCAAAGTTCGTGAATTGATCAACTTCGGAATCCGACATTGAAGGATTTGTCGATTGGACCCAATTAGAGAAGTAACTGTAACAAAAAAAATGAAGTTAATACTTTAATACTTACCGTAACAGAAAAAAGAAAGAAAGAAATCTTACTTTAAGTACTGGGCGGCCTCTTCACAGTTGTTTAGAATGTACCACTCTGCCAAGGTTCTGAAAACCAGACCGGTCAGTGAACCGGTGAGGGTACTGGGTTAAGGGTCGTGGGTCAAACCGGAGTTAAACCGGTATTAATTAAAAAATATAATATAATTAAAATAAATAAAAATATTTTGTAATCAAAATATGTGATGATGTGATGTGAATTTGGAATATGTTATATTGATTTTCACTAATTTTTTTAATTATTTTTTTATCTTTATACATGGGAAGCAACGCACATATAAGATATTATTAATATTTGGATGAATATCTTGAATCGAGATTTGGCCTTTGGGGAACCTAAAAAGCTAATGGGCTTTGAGAAGACAGCATAGGGCAGGGAGCGATGGGAAGAGAGAAAAGAGAATTGCGTATCGGTGGGGGGAAAGAGGCGATTAGAACAAAATGAGAGAGAGAGAGAGAGAGAGAGAGAGAGAGAGAGAGAGATCGTCGTCTTCGTTATTCTACTGAGAACAGAGGTGGCGACCATATCAGTTGGTGAAGCAAGGAAAACACACCATTGGTCAGCTTCTCTCTCTTTGATTACCTCTTCATCTTCTCCTTCTCCTCCTTGATCTGTCGCATACAGCCTCCTTCGAGCCCCTGTCATCACCGTCGTCACACAAATCTAGCTAAAGATCGAACCTAGATCTTCTTCTACTTCTCAAATCTCCGGATCTTCTTCTACTTCTCATATCTGTGTTTTTTTTTTCTGATTCTCCATTTTTTTAAAAAAATTGACTCGGTGGCTCCTCAACTCGGCCGGTTTAAACTGAGTTGGTCGAGTTGACTCGGAGTCACTAAGTCAAACCGGTTTTCGCTTAACTCGGACCGGTGTTCTGGCCGGTTCGCCGGTTTTCGGTCCAAACCAGCCGGTCCGGGTTCCTAAACCATGCACTCCGCTACTCGCTTATCTCTTCCTTCCAGAGTTGACCTCCAATATTTTCCCACGACTCGGCCTGGGAAATTAAATATTGATTTTTGATCGCTCGTATCACTGCCATCATCGTTGCGAGGTACCCCTCTCCATCTTGATATCATTTCAGGGGGATAATAGTATGATGCAAATTTTGTGGCCTCTTCGACTAGATACGCTTCAGCGATAGATTCCTCAACGTACCTTGGATTTTTTATCTTGTACTTAAGTGTGTGTAAAAATCTACAATGGACAATTAGAGGATATTTATAAACTAAAGTACCATGTCCGTCAATTAATAACTGTGCGAAAGAAATATATATTACCTCTCAAATAAATACATCCACTTATATTGTTGCGGACCTCTTACCTTTGCTTCGTAGGCCAAGTGAACAGGCAAATATTCCATTGAGTCAAACATGCTAGGAGGAAACACCATCTCTAACTTGCATAGAGTTATTGGCATGCTCGCCTCCAGGTGCCGTAACTTTTCAACATTAAGCTCAGAAGCACAAATTTCTCTAAAGAACATGGAAAATTCCGTCAGAATAGACCATATATGCTTCGGAAGGGCTTTGAAGGCCCACGACAACAATCTCTGGAAAAAACATGACAATCATGACTCTTCATCCCGAATAACTTTGCCTCGTGCATTTCGACACATCTTTTCAAGTTTGACGCATAACCGTCCGGGAGTTTCAGATCTTTAACCCATTGCAACAATCTAAATTCTGCTGTTTGTTGAATGTGTACGGCGCTCTAGGTTTGAAAGTCCATCTCGTGGCATTCTCCACCAAATGCAAATCAGGCCTTCTGTAAATCGCTTCTATGTCCCGTCTTGCGTTGACTGTGTCCTTCGTCTTGCCCTTGGTGTCTTTCACGGTGTACAGAATATTACAAAACACATTCCTCTCAATATGTATGACATCGAGGTTGTGTCTTAACAATTGATCTTTCCAATATGGTAGTTCCCAGAAGATGCTGCGTTTGTTCTAATGATGATCAACATCGTATCCCTCAGGTTCGCTGGAAGCAGCCCCTTCTTCAATACTTTGAATGTACTTGACCCTGTCCCATATTTCTTGGCCACTTAAACGACGAGGTTGATCTGCTCGTTCGACCACATTCTGCATGAAGTCTTTTTTATTTTTCCTAAATGGATGCTCGGGGGGCAGGAATCGCCGGTGCCTGTCAAACCAATAGACCTTGCGACTGTAATCCAAGCTAAAACCCATGTTTTGTTCAAGACATACCTGGCATGCAAGTTTCCCCGACATTTGCCAGCCACTCAACATCCCATATGTAGGAAAATCATTTATCGTCCACATTAAGACAGCCCGCATGGTGAAATTCTGGCTCAATGATACATCATATGTAGGAACATCTTCAAATCATCTATCAAAGGCCTGAGGTACACATCTATCTTCTTTTTTGGGTTGGATGGCCCAGTGATTAACGCGTTAAGAAACAAAAACTCTCTTCTCATGCACATACAAGGTGGGAGGTTGTACGGAGTCACAATGACAGGCCAACAGGAACAATTCCTGCCCGTATTGTTGAAAGGAGCGAACCCATCCGAACATAGACTAAGACGGACATTACGGGGATCCATAGCAAACAAAGGATTCACCTCATCAAATTTACACCAAGCTTCAGCATCAGATGGATGCGTCACAAAGTTTTCATCCCTGCGATGCTCCCGGTGCCATCTCATGTGAGCAGCTGTTTGTTCTGATGAATACAATCTCTGACGTCTGGGCACCAGAGGAAAGTACCACATCTTTCTTAATGCTTGACGAGTCATTTCCTTCCATTCCTCACAACTTTGTATCTGTCATGTCCACAGAATTTACAATTGGTCAGCTCAGCATCATCCTTATAATACAACATACATCCTCTGAGACAACAATGGATTTTTTCACATCTAAGCCCAAGCTCTTTCACCTTTTTTTTTCTTGGTAAAAATCCTTCGGCAAATTATTGTCTTTGGGAACAACCTTACTCATGATCTGCATCATTTAGTTGTAATTCCTCTCACTCATATGGTGATCAGTCTTCAAGCTTAGTGTTGTTAGGGTAGCCGATAACGATGAATATTCACTATTTTCAAAGTGTTCGCAACCTTCCCATAACGAACATTGCGCTTCTTGAAGCATTTTATAGAACCTATTGGCTTCCGGATGAGGATCATCTCCCATGTATGATGGTTGAATATGTGTATCAGTCTCCTATCCCATGTATGACGGTTCAACATGAGTAAAGGGATCAAAATATTGGCCAATCGACGGTCCCGTGGCATCCATAACCAACTGCTCATATTGATTAAGGATGTCTCGATGACTACTGTCCCCGTAATAATCACTCGGTGTCTGTCGGACTTCGCCATGACATTCCCAACATTCATAATCCTTCATGAATCCCTTTTTACACAAATGGATTCTGACCGTGCCGGGATCTTTAAATCTTAAACACCTACATTTGACATACGGACAACTGATCCAGGTACTTGAATTAGTTGAATGTGTCAAAGCAAATTGGATGAACTCTTCCAAACCCACCAAGAATGCTTGAGTTAGTTGTCTTCTATTAGTTAGACGATTGAACATCCAATTTCTATCATGATTGCCTTCCATACTTCCTAGCTAGTTCAGTTACTAACCTAATTAACATCTCAACATGCCACAAATATATATAAGTGGCCAATACAACTGGCCACTTATGCCAACCAAATGCCACTTAATCAAGAAAGAGAAACAAACACATGCATTGAACAAAGAACAGATCCCAGCAAGCAACCAGAGAATAAGGATAGCACACCAGAACATAGGGACATGCATGTGGAGGGGGCAAACAAAGAATAGGACACTATAAGTATTTTGGAGTTTATAACATATATGGGCTAAATCAAAGAGATTATTTAAGACAATAATATATAAGACTTAATAAAATTTATATAATATGCAAAATCAACTTTATCTTTTGTATTTATAATTACCTATTTATCTCAACAATATTTATAATTTATTTTAAAAAAAATTATCCATCTTTATTGTATAACTTGTTAAAGTTAGATTCAAATCAAAAATTTAAATGAGATATTTTTTAAAAAAATAAACATTAATTTTTATAAGAGACTAACTCAACTAGCTAATTTAACTAATTTTTATAATACATACAAATTTCATTATTCCCTAAACTCACATCTTCTTTCTACTTTACGTTAATTAATTAATTCTCTTATCCCTCAATATCACTTTTAACAAATTATTTTTCTCATTTCAATGCTATCCTATTTATAGATTTATGTATCATTATCAACTAATACAAATCATAACTATTATTGTAAGATCCAACAAACTAAACATTAGAGTAAATACCCTTTTGGGTCCCTGGAAAAAAACACGGACCCCATTTTCATCCCTAGGGACTAAAATGAGACTTTTTTATGGACTAAAAAGGGCTTTTTGGAAATTTGCGAGAGACCAAAATGTTCACCAATTGACCCTTATTCGTCCTTTTCAGGGACTAAAAGGGCATTTCTTTGTGTGAGGGACCAAAATGGGGTCCGTGTTTTTTTCCAGGGACCCAAAAGGGTATTTACTCTAAACATTATCTTAAAAAGTAATCTTACTATCAACATCAAGCACCTTCTAATCTACATACACTAATAAATATCCACAACAACTACATCTTAATTCTCTGCTTTATCACCTTAAGCATATGTCAAACTTTGCACTTTCTCTTATATTTTCCAACATCAAATAGTTAACTTCCTAGTTCCTATTATATATGAATAAGATATATTTTTATACTACCAATTTGCATTATACACGCATCATACATATATAACTGTAAAACATTAAAGCCTTCATTGCTAAAAAGAGTATTATTGACACAGTTGGTTCAAAAAATTGTCATGTAAATGGAACCACATCCCAAAAAAGCAATATATATATATATATATATATATATATATATATAAACATACTTGATTGAAGACGGTGAAGAGGCTAGAAAAAAAAACTGGAGGACGAGAGATGGAGCACGGACCTGACACGGGCAGAGGGAGGGAGGTTGGACGTTGAAGGAGCAAGCACCGGCGGCTACGGGCAAGGGGAGGACGTCGGACGGTGAAGGAGGCGGGGCGAGCACCGGCGGCGACGGGGAGGGGGAGGAGGTTGAACCAGAGGGAAAGGGAGAGGGAGAAGAAGAAAATGAAAAACCGCGGAGGGGGGGCTTTAAATAGATTTTGCGAGGGATCCATGAATCTGTCGCAAACAACCCGATTTGTGACAAACCAGGATCCGTCGCAAAATCGTGTATTTGCGACGGATCCGTGGATGCGTCGCAAAATCTTACGACGGACCAAAAGTCCGTCGGAACTTGGTGGACCCAAGGTCCGCCTTTTTGCGATAGACCAAGGTCCGTTGCAACTTGGCGGACCCATGGTCCGCCTTTTTGCGATGGACCCGAGGTCTGTCGTAAATTGGCGGATGCTAGGTCCGCCTTTTTGCGATGGACCCTGTCGCAAATCCCGAAGGGTTTTGTGACGGACATAGTCCCAGTGGGAATTTACTACCGATTATTTATTCGTCGCAAATGGCCCCTGGGCATGGTGTTCCGAGATGTCTTTTTGTGACGGAAATAATTTTCCGTCGCAATTTTTTTTTTGCGACGGATTTTTTTCCGTCGCAAAATGTTTTTTTTTTCAACGGCTTTTTTTTCCGTCACAAATATCGCGACATTTGCGACGGAAAAATTTCCGTCACAAAATCCGTCGCAGATTGACTATTTTCTAGTAGTTTGCAAATCTCATTCAACATCAAACAAATCTTACCTAGTAGTAATTATGACAACCATAAAACCTCCTACCTGGGTTTTCATTTGACTAAGACGTCCACCAGGGAGCCAATAAATTGTGATGGCAATATCGTGTAGGACCTTCGTACTATTCCTTGTGACCGGGCAGTCTCACAAACACCACCTTCCTTCTTCGTTTCTCATTTCCCCCGTGGTTGACATTGATGACGATTCCATAGACCTCCATGCTTGCATCTGTGCTTCGACCAATTCTTCCTTCTCGACGTTGAAGATGGCTCAGAAGTCAGGAGCTTCAACGTTTAACAACTCGTTCCTCCCCAATCGCTTGTCGTTCAGCATTGACAGAACCTTAACGCTCGCATATTTCTCAACCCATCCATTTCTTGTTCTCTAATTCTTTTGTCTTTAGGTTTAAAGGTTCTTGTTTTATTTAAGTTTGTCCCCAATTTCAATTTCAGCATCTCGTCATTCTTCAGCTTTTGTTTTCCACGATTTCTCCTCCTTCGATATTACATTCTATCCTAATCATCCATGGAGATTCCATGTGGCTTCTTCCCCCTCCCCTTCAGAGTGCACGTAAGCAAAAATATTAACTCCTTCCAACTTCACGTTGACCGTCTGGTCAACTAACGTCCAGTGTGACTTTTGCATCCATTTGGTAACCACATAGTCACTGTTGGACTTAAAAAAAAACACTTGTGTTAGGGACTTCTAGGAGTAAAACACGTGCATTTTTGCAAAACTATATATGGGAAATACACTTCTCATGTTGTAGGAGAAGTGTCTTTTCATGTTACACACACATGAAATGGTGGGATCCATATATATAATTAGCATTATATATATATGTGGGTCCCACCATTTCATGTGTATGTAGGAATTTTCTTCTTCTCATGCAACATGAGAAGTTTAAACCCCAACTATATATATACACAAACACACACATTATATAGTTAAACTATTGTTGCTTTATAATATTTGAAAAGGAAACCCTATATTCTTCCCTAAAAAATGTTTGAATCACGCAATCATTCTTTTTATTCCCTTCTTCTAGAGTGCGAACCATGTACGAGTGTGTTGTTTTTGTATAAAATAAATATTTTCATTCTTTAAATTTGAAGTAAATTAGATTTTTTTCATGTAAAATAAATAATATTGAAATAAAATATATGTATTTTAATGAAATAAACCAATATATATGACATCATCGATCAATGACAAACATATAGTAGTCGTGATTAAGAAAATTTCTGTTTATTGGTGTGACAGGACAGAAGACGAATTGATGATTCAATGTGTAATTCAAACATCTGTGTGGAAAATTAAAGGCAGTTTTAATCTAATTTTGATATATATATTTTTTAGGGAAGTAATTAATTTTGAATGTGTCATTAGGGAAAGTCAATGATACTAGTAGACAAAAGCCATTGAATTAGGAAGCAAATGAAGCTAAATAGAAAAACACTAAAGCAAGACACTAAACTGATGGATCGACAATATTCGAGGGGAAAATTACGCCCAGGTTCTAAAGAAGAGAATTTATCACAATAAAGTCCCTTGAAATCATGAAATTACACGAAAGTCCCAAAGGACTTGGTTGTAATTATTTGTGAATGTACAATTACCAATCTGACCTTCCCTCTCATATCTTCCAATCCCACTCTCTCTTTGTTCTCCTTCTTCCTTCTCCTCTCTCCCTTTTTCTTCCCTCTTTTAGAAATGATTCAACCCACAGAAAGACTTAATCCGACCTACTCAAGTCAAGTGGCGAGAAGATAAAATAAGACATTGCCATTGTTATACTCTCTCTATCGGCTATCTAATTAATATATATATATATATATATATATATATATTAAAAAAATTCAAATCGACACCTTCAGTCGATTTTTGATTAATCTATCAGAAGATTATCATATCTTTACGAAGCCGAGAGTGGTCAGATCTGCGATTTTGCCACAGCCCAATGACTTGCGACTTCAGTAAAGCGATTTGCTACATGAGACTTAAGACGAGGTCGAGAAGGCGAATGCTTTTGAATGGTTCAAATACTTCAATCTTTAGGTCGGCCATAATTACAAGGAAAGGAAGCAGCAATAAGCACTTTGTAAATTGTAATGAACAAGTAATATAGCATTTTTTCATTTCTCAAGTCTAAAGGCTATTTACAACAACAAAGCTATATTTACAACAACAAAAACATATATTTACAACAAACTTTCAAAGCAAGATGTTTTTCATTACTCAAGTCCAGATATTAAGTTCAATGAGTAAGTGCAAATAGTCACTTACTCATACAACTTAATATTTTGAAATGATATTCACTTCTTAAGCTAGTCTTATATAGCTATCAAAATTCTCAGAAGATGTTGTGAAAATATGCTTTTTCTGTTGTAAATAACCTTTGGACGTGAGTGATAGGGCAAAACTTTAAGCCTATAAACTCCGCAAGTATACGGGCCGTACCAAGTAATAAAGTGATCAGAAAAGTATCGTTCCCACGAGGACTTGGTATCACAAACTTCGGTTAAGCATTGATCTTACAACTTCGTTTAAGTTGAGCAAACCAGATTAAATTTAATTAAGAGAAAACTAAAATAAAATCAAAACAAACAAACTACCACAATAATAAAATGAGCAACCCAGAGTCACTAATCCCTTATTAGTTTCATAAACTTTGTTTTCACTAAATTAATTAGCCTTAATATCAATTTTGTTAATCTCGAGTATAAATAGTTATAAGTGCCTGTCGGTCCACTTAAAACCCTCTCTTGAGTAAAATTAGTTATGTCTACCATAATTACTCAAGAGGTAATAAATCTCGAACACACTCCTCAACAATTATATGGGGCCATTAGGTATATGTCTATCCTAATCGCAAATTAAATCATAATTTAATCCCATATTACTTAATCTAAGAGCATAATTAAAATCCCCTTCGTCAAGGTAAATTCTAATTCTCAAATTCATATTCAGTGATAATCAGACACTAATAGATAAATCTGAACAACATTAAGTAACCAAAATTAATATCAATTATAACTAAATAATAAAAACAAAGTCTAATCCACACCTATAAGATCATAGCTACTCTAGGTTGCAAAGAGGAATTAGCCAAACATGGCTTTAACACAAATCAAGAACATCACATAAAATTCCAAAGTCAAATTCAAATTTAAAAGGCAAACCGAACAAAAGGACCAAGGAACAAATCTGCCTGATGAAGTTGGATTGTGGCCGTGAAGACGAAGCTTCGCCGGCGACCGTGGTGGAGAAGGAAGCCGCCGGCGAGAGAGGAAGAAGAAGGTCCAAGGTCTGAACCCGCGGTCGCTCTGTTCTTTCCGTCAAGTCGTGCCCCCAATTCGTAGCTCTCCTCTGTGCGTCTTTTGCGAGAGTGAATATTCAATGTGCCGCCTCTGCTCTCTTCTATTGTTTAATTCATAATCTCCAATTTCAGCTTTTAGGTTTTCATTCCCTTTTCATAAAAACGCTGCGTCTCTGTTCTGTGCATTTTTCGCTCAGGTCCGCCCTCTGCCCAGCATCTTTTTTTTTTTCAATTAGGTCACCCAATTTCAATTCAAATCGTGGGCCCAACTTTTAATTGCCATTCAAACCTTCAATTCCATATCCAATTCTTTATTCAATTCTTTCTCCTGGTCCACGTCCGTCTACGAAAAAGAAATTAAATAATAATAATAATAATAAAACTAATTTTTTATTTCTTTTTTTCTTTTCTTTTCTCTAGAAAACTTCCTATTACTATTATTTATTTCCTAAACTCAAAAACTTTTATTCTAAATTGAAATCCCCCAAATGATGCATCCAAATTGATATCTCTTAAAATCACAATAAAATCTATTAAAATTAGTAATAAAGACTTCTCATATATATCAAAATATATCTCAAATCTGTTAAAAATGAGAAGTCATCAGTGAGAAATGAAAAAAATACAGGTTTTCAAAGGTTATTGTTAATCTATGTTTTTCTGTTGTAAATATAACATTTGTTGTTGTAAATAGCCTTTGGACGTGAGAAATGAAAAAAAAATCCACGTTTTCAAAGGTTGTTGTAAAAATATGTTTTTTCTGTTGTAAATATAGCATTTGTTGTTGTAAATAGCCTCTGGACGTGAGAAATAAAAAGAATTCTAGTTTTCAATGATTGTTGTTAATATATGTTTTTTCTGTTATAAATATAGCATTTGTTGTTGTAAATAGCCCCTGGACGTGAGAAATAAAAAAATCCAATGTTAGTGACGGTTTATCCCCGATACTTTCACTTTTAATTTATTAATTAATCTGGTAAACTGTGTATCTTTCAAGATTTGTTTTCCTCGATTAATAATGTTAGTGCTTTTTTAAAAACAAAATTAAAACAATAGTTCATTTTTCGGATAGAATTCTTACTAACTTTACTTAAAACCATCGAATTTTGAGTTTGATTAGTGTGAGCGTTGATCATGAAATAAAATTAAAGAAGGAAAAATTGGATCGGTCATTGAACCGATCAAAATAGTGGGTCAAAGATCAATGGGTCGATCAAGGTCAACCCGAGATTAGACAAGGATGATTTAAAAATATATAATATATTCATATTTGACTACAAAAAATGATTTAAATAAAATTCATTAATTAATAATAAGCGAAGTTATAAAAAAATTATTAGATATATTGATAAATCTCACACACACCCATATATTAATCTAATCATTTTAGTGATGAATTGTGCTTACTAGTTAAACTTAACTAAATTAAACTATATTTTATTTTATTAACTATTTTGTATTTAATATTAGTTAGTAATAGTCAAACTTAATTGTCATACACCTACTTTCCCTCTTCTTCTTTCCCTATACGCCATCACCATCCCAAAAACGAGAACTCTACAATGGAAAAGCATAACTCGGGTAAATCGGGGTTTGGATTGAGTCACATCAGTTTGAACCGAGTAACACCGGTTCACTTTTTCCCCGATTTAAGAAGCAAATTAAATCAAACCGGATATATGGTTGGTTTACCAGTTTTCGATTTGAACCGGTGGGTCCTAAGACGATCAATGAATGAAGAGAAAATCACTTTCAGAGCCCTTTTTGGAGAAAAAACCCCCAAAAAATGCCATCAGATTCTGACAATCCCAGGTCTTTTCTGGGATTTTCAGAATCTTGCGTGAGTTGTTAACGGGGCTGATATAGTTGTTAACAGGTAGGTCTTTAACAACTAAATCAGTACTATTAACAACAATTTTCTAACAACTAAATCAGTCCCGTTAACAACTATATCAGTACCTCGTTAACAACTATATCAGCCCCGTTAACAACTCCCTAAGATTTTGACAATCCCAGAAAAGGCCCCAGGGCCTTTTTGTTTAATTTTCTGGGATTGTCAGAATCTGAGGGCATTTTTTGAAGTTTTTTCTCCAAAAAGGGCCCTGAAAGTGATTCTCCCTTGAATAAAATTTGTGACCCTCAGTCCCCATTAAGTGCTTAAAGAGCCCGGGGCCGTGCCCTGGCCTTGGTGGGGGACTGATGCCGAACCCCTCCAAAACTTTTATGAAACAGAAATTTGTGACCCTCACTAATCTTTTTCCTTCCTCTTTTTTGAGAACCAACATTAATTATACTGCGACGCAACTTTGCACCCATAGGCGGACCCAGGTGTTGCATTAGGGGGGCAAGTGCCCCCCCTTGAATTTGGGTGTTCTTTTATTTTAAAAAAAATATATATATTAATACTCCCTCCGGTCCTAATTATAGGAACACTTTTGTAGTATAAATGGTGTAAATGATTGTCCATCCTTAAATTAAATGTCTACCCTTAATACATCAAGACTACCCTTCATAATCGGATGGGGATGAATGATTGTTCAGTGCCTTATATTGAAAAAGATGTATTTGCATAGTATTGATAATAAGACAATTATGATGAAATTTCAAAAAATAAGGCCTAGAAGGATGACATTGTAATTATTTTTATTGTAATATACTACTTTTGTTATTAAAATATATGTACTTAAGCTTATTGAGTTTCCACCCTTCATTGTAATCTATGTAGCTGCATTTCTAACAGCACTCAGCCTTACTTTTCTAAATGATAGGTTTGTAAAATAATTATATCTCTTATTACACCATCAGTATTCACTTGATTTTATGATTATTTTTTGATATTCTTTTTGTTTTTTTGTTTATATTCTTTTGTTTTTTAATGCATTTAAAACTTTCCTTTTAAAAAAAAAAATCGGGGGCGCTGCCCCCAAACCCCCAATTCCTTCCGCTATTAGTGCCCCCCTTCCATATTTTTCTGGGTCCGCCCCTGTTTGCACATAACCATATTTTTGTTTTTCCCTTTGAGCGTTTACAAAGTCACGATTTAGATAGTGTTTCAAAGTAATAAACAATGCTTAGTTAGTTAATTTCTTCGTATGAAATAAATACTTGTAGACACATGAGAATATAACACACACACACACACATATATATATATATATATATATATATAAACATTGGGCTTAACATTTCTCCAGTGTGTGCGTAAAAATAAATCTGCAAGTAAGGGTAAAACGCTGCCGTTTCTTCCTCTTTTCTATAAAACTTAGACATTAAAAAACTCTCCGCCCCGTAACCTTCACCACACTTCTCTCTCTTCCCCTCTCACTCCATTTCTCACTCTCTCTCTTCCTCTTATAGCCCAAAACATATCCTCTCCCATGGCTTTTCTGTCCAGAATCCTTCCATTTGCATCCACAATCTTCGCATCTTCAACATTATCTACTCCCGAACCATACTTGTAACATCCTCCATTTTAAAGGACAATTTATTATTTATTAACTTGATTAAATCATTTATTAAAATGTTTTATTGCACACAGTTAAATTTTGGATTTTACTAGGCCCCTATTTTAAAACTAAATATTGCTTTAGAATTTGTCAGAGTATCCAAAATATTCTAAAATATGCCAAGTGAGACCTAATGACGTGGCAATATACAATTATTCAACATGTACCAAAAAAGGTGGAAGCTCTACCGTTAGCAAAAGTAACTTAAGTTTCCGAAGCCTTCCCTGATTGACCCACACGAGAACTATCACCTGAAAAATATTTGTAACCATCAATCCAACTCATTTTAAATGCTAAGACGTGCTCGTGAGGTGCCAAGTGGAATATTTTAAATAACGAGTACTAGATATCAAATTTACAAAATTATCCGAGCTCAATTTTTGTTATAAAATTTCTATATCAAATTTCATATCATGAATCACATATATAACATGTCAAGCAACAGATCGTTACCCTGACAATCCTTGTCACCCCCACCCTTATTTCCGTTGACAGAACCCATGGGCTGTAACGTAATAGATTTAGTCTCTATGACAAGACTGCACCAAGCTCTCTAATAATGAGGTATAGCCCAGCCAAAAGCTATAAAAACTCATATTGGACTATGGGTTCCCTTTCCTTTGAATATGGAAAAGGGTGATACCAAGGGCCCTGAAAATGTCAAGTCATCCACTGTGCACCGAGTAGTAGCATACCACATGGTATTATATACACAATAACTCTCATCATCACTCCACAACCATCACAGCTCCACATCATCATAATCTTGACATGTTTATATAAGATTCCAAACATGATTTATAAAATAATACATCGTCTCAATAATCATTAAGATAACAATACTATTTTAACTCACAAATTCATAACAAAAGTGCATTATCCAAAACATGTAATATCATAATTTTTTGTCTCAATAACCATTTCAAAGTATTCATTGATATATTAAATCAATAATACAATCTCACAAGTCACATTTTTTAAATAAAATTCCACAAGGCAACTTCATTAACAACATAGTTCTCATATTAAAAATCACTCACAAGCATCATACAAGCAAGTACAATGAGTGGAAAGTGGTTGTCTCAAATTCTTGACATAAGAGCTAAACTTGTTTGAGATCTAGTCCACTATAAAAATAAATATATAGTTATACGTTAATAGAATTAACAAAAATACAATAATAAATAATTAATTGAACTATAATTCTCTCATTTAATTTTCTTAAAAGATTTGATAATTTTATTTATTCCTCAAATCATGGTTACAATTTCATTTCCTTCTTTCATAAATCATTTCTCACTAATTATGATCATCAAAATATCACCACATCATTATTTTAACCAAAATACCCAATTCCCTACAATATAATTTTCACCTAAATATTCATATTCATTATAAACCTCAAATTCAATCCATCTAATCCTCAGTATAATCTCCAATAAATTGTAAATTCGGATATAAAAGACCTAATATTACATATCTCAATTTTTGAACCTAATACTAACTTATATAAGCATAACCCGATTTATTTAATAAAATCTTCAAACCTCCACATAACCAAAATCATATCAAACTCTAATTTAAATTCCAAATCCCAACTTATAATTTTATACCGTTCAAGATTTAGCAAAACTAAACCGATTAAGATTACTTATTAACAACGCTCTTGATATATACAGTTAGCTATTATCAAAACTCAAAACTTTATCATAATTCTAATCCCAAAATTTTCACTATTCAATACAATATTACTTTCATTAGAAAAATAAAAATAGGTAGAATAACTTTCATAAAGAAAATTTGTTGAAAAGAAATTAATTTAACTATATAAAAGATCTTATAAAATAAATAATGTACCTTAAAATATCTTCTAGACTCCTCTTTTCTTCCTCACTTCTGTCTTTCTCACCGTCTCACTCTGCCCCATCTCGTCCCAGCCTCCCCTCTCACGCTCACAATTCACACGCACACACACAAATCACTACACACACCATTACACATATATATAAATATGTTAACGTGGTGGGAGGTTATAATTAGGGAAAATTTCATATAGGTCCCAAGGAACGAAAAAAATTATAAAAAAGTCCATTGAAATCATCAAATTACGCTCAGGTCCCAAGGGACTTCTGTGTAATTTTTTGTATGGAGGTTTTTAAATGTTGTTGTTAATACATGCATTTCCGTTGTTAATACATGCATTTTCTCGTTGTAAATAGCCAGGGACGTGTAATTATTTGTATGGAAATAAAATCCAGGTTTTTAAAAGTTGTTGTAAATACATGCATTTTCGTTGTTAATATATGCATTTCCGTTGTAAATGGTCGTATTTAAAAGTTGTTGTTAATCTATGCTTTTCCGTTGTAAATCCAGGTGTTTAAATGTTGTTGTAAATATATGCATTTCGTTGTTAATATATGCATTTCTGTTGTAAATGGTCGGGTATTTAAAAGTTGTTGTTAATCTATGCATTTCCGTTGTTAATATATGCATTTCTGTTGTTAATACAAATAATTACACAGAAGTCCCTTGGGACCGAGCGTAATTTGATGATTTCAAGGGACTTTATTGTAATTAATTCCCTTCCTTGGGACCTGAGCGTAATTTTCCCATATAATTACTCCCTCCCACCGTCATATATTTGTGGTGGGCAGTACTTTTAGGTGCTGCCCATACACATTATAATATATATATATATATATATATTACAATTATCTTTTCTTTCTTCTTCTTCTTCTTTTTTCCTTCTCTTCTTTTTTTTTTTAAACACCAATTGGATCAAAGTTTATGTTTTCAATCCAAATAAAATTTATTTAATATTTAATAAGTTATAGTATTTTCTAAAAATTTAACTTACAATATTTTCTTTAATATTTACTTAAGAAAATATTCTCATAATCGAGTAACTATATGGTAAATTTTTAATTACCATAAATTAATCTCTCCTAAAATATTACTTAGTTTTAGAATTTAAAATTTGTATGTTATAATACTTCCTCATCATCGAACCGTACGCTCCTCCGGTAATATGTCTGCCGACACCTAAGCTTGAATACGAGACTACTGGGAAGCTGTGGACTGAGCTCTTCTCAGAAATCCGGTAATACATCTCGCCAATCGTCGACGTTGAAACTAACTAACTGTACCAAGTCTCGAACCTGCAACACCATAGAACGTCGATAAAGAGCGTCCCACAAAGCTACAAGTGAAACTGGTCCTGTCATTCTGTTCTTTTCTAGGTACCAAAATTAGCCTAAAGCTATCAGGAAAAAAAAAAGAAAAAAAAGAAAGGCTAAGCTCACAATGTGTCGTCGGTGGAAGAAAGAAACTTTTTTTATATATATAAAGAACAGGCAAGCCAAGGCTTGAGAAAGAGAAAGGGACAAGACAATGAAACTCTAGCCCTTAATACAAAGGAAAAGCCAAAAAACTAGGAATGGCAGACCGATTGGTCCTTTAAATACATTTGAAGACATCCGGAAGGAACAGTTGGTATTAAAATCACATCCGCCTCAGATTGGTTATCATGACTTGTGCTTTTCTAAAAGACACAATTATTTCATGGTGGGTCCCCTGTCCTCTTTTTCTTTTTCTTTTTTTCAACCGGTTCCTATGTCCGTTTCAGATTTCATGAGCGTTAATTAATAAAACAAAAAGAACAAAAACGGTGTCATTTTGGCTCACTGCAGATATATTTATCTGCATCAGATGAAGAAATGATTTTCCCATAAACATTATATAATCCTTGACTTTCATAATATTTCACAACTCAATTAATCCTCTATTTCCACAAAAAATCTTACTTTTGATTACACACAAACAATTATTAAAATAAATATATTTTATAAACAACTATTTAATTGTTTAATCAATATCAAATATTTTTAAAAAAATTATAAAAAAATTATTTTATAATTTTCAATTCAAAATAAGAATGCTAAACAGTGAAGTAATAAATATTTGTCATGATTTATATTTTATAAAAGAAGTCAGTATTATTTTTTAAATATATATAAAGTGTAAAATTCTTTATTAGTGAAAATTTATGTACATTACTAATTGAAAATAAAAAAATTAAAAGGCCATTTAAAAAATTAAAAGGCAACAATTTACCCAAATTGCCGTTCTTTTATATTCACTCATGTGAACTTAATTGGATGTAGGTACTTGAAATATAAATATGCATAGAAGATCTCGACCTTATATAATACTCTATAGAGAGAGAGAGAGAGAGGGGGGTTTAAGGTATCAATATACCAATTCTTCTATTTGTGTTGGATAAAAAAGAAAGAGAAAATCCCCTCAGTCGAAGTTACCAAAATATTGTTAAAACAGTTTAAAGAAAAGTCAAATGTCGAAAAAGGATCTTTCGGTATTATTTTAGAAAACATTGTACTGATATAGTTGTTAACATATATTGATTTAGTTGTTAGCGTGTACTGAATTAGTTGTTAGGATATAGTTGTTAATGTATATTGATTTAGTTGTTAATGTTGTACTGATATAGTTGTTAACGTTTCTGAAATAATATCAGAAAAGACCTTAGGTTTTTTTTGACATGTGACTTTTCTTTTAGTCTTTTTTAACAATATTTTGGTTACTTGGACCTTGAGAGAGATTTTCTCAAAAAGAAATTTCCGTATACCCTGTTCACATGACGAAGGCAAACACAAAGAACATGCTCACCTTTGACTTCATCAAAATTCTAAATGACAATTAATTAAAATATTCGATAATTAATCAAAGAGCCTTCATTTTTAAAATCAATGTTTTTTTTTAAAAAAAAAAACAAAATCAGATCTTCCCCTTGCCACTGGAGTTAGTGTCGGTGCACAAAATATATATAATGACGGTGGTAATTATATTTATATGCAGGGTATTCTGGCAAACTCATGAGTTGATTATCCGAGTTTATCGTTTTTACGTTTTTAATTTACAAAAATAAGTTAAGTCACTGATAAACTTGAGTAAGTTGTAAACTTAGTTAAATTCACAAGTTTATATACCGGTTTTACCATTTTTACGTTTTTAGCTTACAAAACCGTGTTAACTTACTCTTAAATTCGTATTAACTTTTTAAATTTGATCATATACAGTGGCTTTACATATAAATTTTATGAAAATTTCTTTATTAAATATGATAAATGATGAATGTTGATGTATTTAGTTGTTGATAGCACAAGTAAAGTGAGAACGACAAGAGTGTGGAGTTCAAAAGAAAAAGAAAAAAAAGAAGAGGAAAGTGTAGGTGTGGCATGGGAAATGGGAATAAGAAAACGAATTAAGTAAAGGGAGAAAGCGATAACTTAATTGAGAGGAGAAAAAGGTGAAAGGAACAGGAAAACATAATATCACTTCACCTAATAGCAATACATAGCTTTAGGTAAGCATATAATAGATAACAAGGACAAGTAGCTAGCTAGCTCAAAAAGAGAAAGGACCTTATTATTCGGTGACTACAACAGTTAATTTCTGCATATGCCTTAACTCACAAATTTTAATTCTGTTATGAATATATTTATTATGTGGATGTCCATTGCATAGTAACCCTTGAAGGTCTATAAATAGAGGTTTTCTGTAAACATTTAGAACACACTTGAAATGAGAATTCTTCCATCTCTCTAGAATTTCTCTCTAACTTCTCTCTACTTTTCTTCAGTTTTATAACACGTTATCAGCACGAGGCTCTAATCAACTGAGCCTCATTCCTGCGTTGATCATCACTATCAGTTAGATCTGGAAATTTTTAGATCTGGAAATTTTCCAGAACAAGTCTGGGTTTATGTTCTCCATCAAACGTAAAAACCACCAGTCTCTTATATTTTTCGATCTCAACCCGCGGTATTCTCTCATTATAGCGTTCTGCATCGCATCTTCCTTCTACCTTCCTCTCACCGGGCCTTAACCCCATTCGACCTCAGCTCTCCAGATCTCAACCCTCACAGCAAACCTCCATCGTCGGCCTTCCTCAGGTTCTGTCTTCTCCGACGGCCTCTTCTCCTTTCAAACACGCCGATGAAGATGATGGAACGGGGGAAGTCGGCGTCTTCACTGTTCAGCGACGAAGGGAGGAAGACGATGAACAGTGTTTTTAGGTGGCTGCCTCGTCTTCGTTTCAAATCGACAAGTCCGCCTCCTCCCACTTGAAGTTTGAACAGCGGCTTCACTGTTTTTATTCATGTGCTCCACTGTTTCTTCGCTCAAGTCGTGCTCTTCTGCTAGCACAAACTCAGTGTGTACCCTTCTTCAAAACAATCAAAATGAGATAACTATTCTTGAAAGTTCGATGGCTTTCAACAAGACATCGAAAGGGTGACGTTCTTGGTTTGATGGTGAAGGATTAATGGAGCTTGAGGATGAAGAAGGAGAAAAGAGGATTACCGCAGAAGAATTATTCCAATCGAAAGTGATGAAGTAGCAGGTACTCTATTTTTCTTTTGTGTGGCCGACAAGGTTGACTGATTAATTTCAAGTTTAATCGGTTAATTTTTTTTTTAAAAAAAAAAAATGGAATGATTAAAGAGGTAGAAAACACGTAAGGGGATAGAAGTGTTGAAATTAATATGCATATGGTCCCTACATGTTTTATATTATATTAATAGATTGGATTCATTATTAGATTGCTTGTGTGTGAATGTTGGCATGGATGATTTTCTCGAGGTGATATATTGATTAATTCGTTTGCCATGTTATTTAATTAGTATTTAAGTGATGGGGTAGGTATATGATTTACATATGAATTTATTGTGTTTGCCGAATTATTGTTGCCCACACTTACGCATGCTTGAACGAATATGAGAGAGATGAGTCTTTATATAATAAAATAACGTTTGGATTATTTGAGTGGAGTAGGTGTTTGATTCACATGGTCCTTGTCTTTGTATGCTTAAGTTGAAATTTAATATCTGTGGGTCCTATATTTAAATATTTATGTAAAAAAAATTGATTATTGTTAATGCACATATGCACCGAAAATTTTGGGGTCCTATGAAGAAATTTTGAAAAAGACAAAAGGTGATTTAATAGCCTTGTAGATTCACACAATTAATGTAACAGACATGAACAAAAACCACTGGACCCACACCTTTGAATTAATACACTTTTGTATCTTGAAATTTTTAGCAATAGTGACAACTTATTCGGTGCAATGTTTGAATTTGTTTTCGAGCTCCATATGTTTTGCATTGAGTCATCCAAAATAAATTTTGGGTATCTCCAAAGAAAATAAAAATATGGGTCCAATTAATAATTCTTTTGTGACCATGTTGAAAACGGAACAAGAAGTCATGAAGGTAGTATCATATACCTGTTATTTGTGCCTTACTTTTTGATTTAAATTTTATTTATCTTATAATGACTAGAAACTATTGTTTGTCTGGAAGACATGAGAATTGAGAATTGAATGGCCAGAAGCCACGAGCACGAGATACAAATTTGCCTGAAGCAAAGTTATAAATTGGCTTGAAGCCATGAGACAAATTTGAGTGGAACCAGATCCATGATTTTTTGTATGACACCATTATTTGGCATTAAAAAGACTCCCTTGATTAAATTAAAGGGATGCTATAACCACCAGAAGATAGTTGTTCTTCTAAAAAGTTATTATAAATTGGTGTATCTAATTTGCTCCTGCAGTAGCAATTTTGAAAAAAAAAATGCATGTGGGTCCCACGTATAAATATTATATTATTATTACTATTACGGGCACTATAGTGTTGTATGATACTATTCTTAAATACGGTATTTTTATGAATACTTTTTATCCGTGCTAGGTGCTTCAAAATCAAAACTTTCGTGGCAAAATTTGTATTTATTAATATTAAGGCCTTGAAGGCTTATGTTTCAAATATTGTATGATATATATTTTAATAGTTTTGGAAAAGTATTGTTCAGAAGACAATAAATTGCAGAGATTTATGTTATAATATGTATAAAGGCTTACAGTCCTGGAGACTAATTATCATATTTTGAGAAACTACTGTTTAGTCTATATATCTATATGGCAATATAAATTTCACAGAAGATTCGGAGGAGTTAATATTTTGTTACTCGAAGGATCAAAATTATGTATTAATTACTCTACCAAGTATTAAAGAAATTTATTGAATTTCATAGATATCTACGAAATAGATATAGAAAATACATGCTTTTGTAAACCGAAGTTTACATATAATATTACAAACAGAAGTTTGTTAATGAGAACCAAAAGCCAATGTAAACTAAAAGTTTACTAACAATGAGATATCAAAGAAGCAATGATTTTGTAGAGAAATATGACCATATTTATTTTGAAGTCAAGGCTCAAGATAAAGATTAAACCCAAAAGGTATGTTATCAGTATGATTCCAAGTTAATTTGATTATGAATATTTTCATATGTGGTGGACTGTGTATATTTTGCATATATATAAGTCAATTAAAGTATATTAGTCATGAATAATCTGATTATTTAGTGATGCAATATTATATGTTTATTCCTGAAGAATTAACATAAATTCTTCCTTTCAAAGTTTAAAGAATTTGAAAGTGATTTTGAGATATAAATATAAAGAAAGTATGTTTATATAACTCACACTTGAGGGAGAGATTGTCAGAAAAACAAGTGTGAGCTAATATTTGAAAAGTTATATAGTTCTCACATAATGTTTGACCTCCCAAAATGCATGTCGGATTTTGATCAATATGTTATTGAAATTGAAAAATTTATGATTGTTCGAGATATATGTTATAGTAAACCAGAAGTTTACTGATCCAAATAATTTTATTGTTGGCATGACTTGTTTGATCATCCGAGTCATTCAAGAACCAGAAGATTCTTCATAAATAACCAACATATTGTTCAAGAATAATTATGTGATGCTTGTTCTCAAATAAAAATGACTATGTGAATTTCATAGGTCATGATTGGTAATGGATCTCTGGAAATATATCAAACAGATCTATATGGGCCCATTGCAAACCAGAAGTTTGTAAGAACGCAACCTGAAGTTGCAATAATGTTTGAATAAATTAAGCGCGCTATTTCCAGATTATACGATCCAGAAATCATGAATTAAAGCATCCATAAAAAAAATGGATTAATGCTTATGAGAACATAATAGTATGTTGATATATTTGATATATATATTGCAGCATTTATATAAGCCAACAAAATTCTCCATGTAAATTGGTTTTTGGTCAGAAACCAGACAATTCCATCTGGAAAGTTTTTGAATGTGCAATGTTTATAAATCCACCATAATACACATAGATGGATATGGAAAGAAAGTTGGGATAAATGTTATGTAAGGACCTCCTTCTTCTTGTTTGTCTCTAAATGGAACAGAATGATGTTTCTAATGGTAACAAATGGATTTAGGAGACTTACACTGCATGATTTGTCAATTGTGATTTAACCTTGTTTTCCCAACATGAGGGGGAGAAAATAGGCAGTTGGGAAAAGAAATTAGCTGGAATGAATTATTATTAGCTCATTTTGATCCTCGTACAAAATAATGCGAACTGGAAGTTCAAAAGATAATTCATTTACAGAGTTTAGCTAATAAAATGCCAGAAGCATTTACTGACCCAAAGAAAGTGACAAAGTCACACGTCCCAGCTGTTAATGCTCCTATTCGAATTAATGTCCCTGAAGGATAACCTATTATGAATGAATATATAGCACGCCTGAAGCGTGAAAGGTCCATCGGTTCCAAAGATAAAAAATCCTCGAAAAAGAAAAGGAGCTAAGAATATAGATGATCAAGTTGAGAATAATTAAGGAAAATTAGTAGCTCCGGAAGAGCCATCTCCCGAAGAGATATTATCTCCAAGTAGAGATATCTCCAGAAGAGAATGTTGTAGTCCCAGAAGAGATCCAGGTACACGAAATATGTGAAAATTATGAGATCTCAATAAATTGTTATGAATAGAATCCGATGGGACCGAAATGAAGTCAACGTTGACATCTTTGCTTATAATATAGCATATGATGTAATGAATGATATGAGGATCCTGAGCCACAATCCATTAGTGAGTGCCAACAGTGAAAGTATTGGCCCCTATGGAAAGATGTCATTATTGCGAGAATTAAAATATTGGCAAAACGAAAAGTATTTGGACTGCGAGTCCATACAACCGATGATGAAAGGCCGGTGATGCAAAACCAGTTGGATACAAATAAGTTTTTGTACGAGAAGGTATGAAAAGGGTGAAATCACAAGATATAAGGTACGTCATGTAGTTCAAGGTTTTAAACAAAGACTCGACATTGATTTTTGAAGAAACATATGTGGATGCAAATACTTTTGTTATTTGATAAAGCGTAGCGATAAATGAAGGGCTTGGTCTCGCATCTAGAGGATATTATAACTACATGTTTACATGATTCACTTAATAGTGATATTGATATGAAAAGTCCCGAAGGACTCAAGGTGCGAAGCACATATCCCGAAGGACTCAAGGTACCGAAGCACATGTCCCCAAAAAGACTTAATGTGCTAGAAGTACAAATCCCGAAGGATTCAAGATGTTAGAAGCATTTAATACAAGTTCTCTAGAACAATATTTAATTAAGTTATATAAGTCCCTTAGCTTGAAGCTATTAGGCGCATGTGGTATAATCGTCTCAAAGAATATTTGATGAAAAGAAGGGTACAAAAATAACCCAATATACCCATGCATCTCGCTTGAAAATATCCAGAAATGAATTTGCACTAATTGCCGTTTATGTTGATAATATCAACATCACGTAACTCCGAAGAGCTTCAAAAGACAAATAATTGTTGAAGAACTAATTGGTCCGAAGTACCATATCTTAGTGCTATTTGAGTACTATTGCATAATGCTTATTAGCAAGATATAGTTTTTCTTCAACACAAAGACATTGGAAGCAATTTTGGCATTAGAAGAAGCAATATTGATACTTGTCGTCATCGGGAGGAATCATCGGGAGGAATAAAACGATGTCATCAAGAGGGGAGTCCATACTCTCTGTACTTTGCTGTACTCTTTTTCCCTTATCTAGGTTTTTGTCCCACTGGGTTTTTCTAGAAAGGTTTTTAATGAGGCAGCATCTGAAAATCTTATGTAATTAAGAGGGGGAGCTTCGATACACGTTGTACTCTTTTTCCCTTATCTAGGTTTTTGTCCCACTGGGTTTTCCTAGAAAGGTTTTTAACGAGGCAACATAAGAAAGTGTATTGACGGATGATGTACTCTTTTCTTTAGCTAGGTTTTATCCCACTGGGTTTTCCTAGTTAAAGTTTTTAATGAGGCACATTCATAATGGACATCCAAGGGGGAGTGTTATGAATATATTTATTATGTGGATGTCCATTGCATAGTAACCCTTGAAGGTCTATAAATAGAGGTTTTCTGTAAACATTTAGAACACACTTGAAATGAGAATTCTTCCATCTCTCTAGAATTTCTCTCTAACTTCTCTCTACTTTTCTTCAGTTTTATAACAAATTCTTCATATTTTAATTCTTCATATGCCTTAACTTTTATGTGTTGACCTTATTATTCATTTCATTTCTTTTAATTCTTCATATATATGGGGTTAATATTTCTGCTTTTGCTGCAGAAATAATTTTTCTGTCACATTCACATAAAAGTGAGTGGTTTAGAAATTATTCTGCATCAAACCTAGGTTTTGAAAAACAATTCCAAACACCTTCTAAGCATCAAAACCTAGGTTTTGTCATAACCTTACCAAACACCTAGATTCTTCGCCAAAACCTAGGTTTTGTGAAAAGCTTTTTTTCCCAGCTTTTTCTCTCTCCTCTGCCAAAATCAGTATTTTTTCAAGATCGGTCAAGTATCCTTAAGATATTTTTTCAGCACCTTTCTATACCCTTGAAATATTTTTTCAAGATTAGTCATTACCCTGATTTTTTTTTTTCAATATCCTAAATTTTGTGCCGAGCGACTTGGATTGAGAGAAGCAAAAGCAAGCATGTTGACAATAGATGGACAAATTTAATTTGTAATTACTTGAAAAGGCAGTTTTTTTGTCATTCATTTTAATTAAAGTACTTTATTATGTTCATTCCACCAAAAGGATACTTTCAATGTTTGTTTAAGTAGTGGCGCTAGCTAGAAAAAATTATCGATAAAGAGCATTGAATAAATTTGAAATTGTGGAATTATTCATTTCTTGGAAGAGTTTCAAATTATTTGGTCTAATGAATATTATTTGAAAATGAAATAACTTCTTAAAAATGCAAAAATTGAATGCCATGGCTATTATTTGAAGGTTGTGATTTTATTTCAAAATTACAATTTAAACTTGCGGAACAGAGCATGCTATTATGTTACCAAGGATTTTATGTGGAAAACTGTTGCTTGTGGAATAGCCATAATAATATCCCTCTTCCAAAATCACTAACCTTGCTAGGTCGGAGCTCCAGCAAAGGCAAACAGTAAGGAACTCAAGTTTAAGTCTGTGGTTGATGATGTGATGCTGTGACTTTTGTCATATAATGATGAAACGTATTGAATTACATGCAATTATGTTGTTTGCTTTGTTTTACAAGCAGATATATGTAAAGTTCAAGTCTGCGTGCTTTAAGTACAGAGTTGACAATAGATGAATAATTAGGCTCTAGTAGTCTAATATTTCTTTAAATCAGTTCTCGAACAAAGAATACAAGTTCACACGTTGGGATAATCAAGTTAATGACATGTCAAATGTACATGTCCAGAATTTTTCCCTGCAGAGTTCATTATATTAACACAAACGCTCGATAATGTGATAAAGAAAGAGAACGTAACAGACTAGACAACAAAGTTCATTAACTTATGAATTATATTGGAACTGAGAGTTAACATGTTATGAAGAAGGAGCCTCTACATAACCATCACTAGAGCCGGGAAATGGGCCAGGCCCATCGGGCCGGCCCATTTAAGCCCTGGCCCTGTAGGGCTCGGGCTTAAAAATTAGGTCAGAAATTTGAAATTGGCCCTGTAGGGCCGGCCTTGCAGGGCCACGGGCTGGCCCTGCAGGGCTTAGGGCCGGCCCGTTAGGCCCTGTTACTGTAGCATTTTTTATTTTTTTGCTAGACTTATATTTTAATTTAGATTATGCATTTTCAGGCCAAAAGTAAAAACTAAATTATACATTTACCATGCTGTTCTTTTTTTCTTTTCTTTTTTTCCAACTCCATTACTCTTTCTTCTTTCTAACCTAAAGCTGGTATCACCGACCTCAGACTTCACCCTCACCGCCTCACGTCGCCGACCTCGTTGCTCTCTGCCTCTCTCAGACGGAAATCTAAAGCTCGCCGTTGCTTTCTCACTCGCTCAATTCCAATTTCCCCCAAATCTCTCGCTTGGGCCATTCTCATTGACCACAATTTGCTGCCTCCGTTGCGTTCAACCCTCAGGGCAATTTCGACATCTCTGTGTTTGAAGGTGGTAACCGCTTAACTTTTTTCTCTATCACTTTTTGTCTCTTCAACTATTTCTACCCTAATTGTTGTTGCATTGTGTATCTTTCAATTGGGATTTTCTTGATTACTTATTTACTGCTCGGAGCTGTGCTGCAATTTGTCTATCTATGCACTGATATGAAAATAGAATTATTTTAGTTTTGATTGAAGTTTTTCCATTAGAACTTGGTTTCTGAAATAGACTTAGGGAGTAGAATCAGAGAGTGCAGGAAACTTGATGATACCATTTAGGGCCTGAAATGAAATTTTGGTCTTAGAGCTATGTATGAAATGTTGAATTGAGAATCATAATGTGCACCACATGATACAATTTGTTGAAGTTCCATAAGTTTGAGGGGTTTCAATACTAAACCGAAGTGTAGTGAGAAGAATCCTGCTGGGCACTACAAGTTTAGATGAGGCATATGAAGAGCGCATGCACACACATGCAAATCATTATCTGCAAGTTCCAATTACTACAGTAGCCAGTGAGTCCGCTTTCAGTATTGGTTCACGTGTTTTAACAAAGTATAGAAGTTCCATTCTTCCATGTAATGTTCAAGCTCTTATTTGTACTCGCAATTGGATGCATGGATTCACTTTTGATGGTAATTTAATAATTTGTATGTATTTTATATGTTATAGAGTTATTTATCCATTTAACTATACTCGATTTTATGATTTGGTATATTATTTGTTGCGAGATAAAGATTATGGATGTGTTCATGATGCGGGAGAAGAAATTCATGACATTTTTACTCCTGAAGCACAACATTCTGCTCAAAGTGGAGCACAATCAAATATCTATGAAATTGATGATAGTGATGAATAGTGGCAAGCTTTTATATTTTGAGTTATCTAATGTTGCTTAGTTTAATGCTTCTTACGTTTTATGTGAGTCAATTGTAGACACTGGTTTGTTTTTTATTACGAATTAATGAATGTGTTTATTTGTTGGATAATTTGTATTGTTTAGATATTAATGTTGATAACATTTATTTGATAGATTAGAACTTTAATGGTTACAATTTACTAATTATATTTCTTTGAAAAAAAAAACCAGAAGAAAATAGTTAAAATTTGGAATAGTAATTTTAACCCCAAGCCCTGTAGGGCCAAGCCCTGTCGGGCCGGGCCGGCCCTGATTCCCAGCTCTACAGTATTATGTGTGTTGTTAAACAGATAAACCGTTTCTTTTATTATGGGGAATGGGAGACTTGGACTTTTCCACGGACTCCATAGCCCTCTTCGCGTACCTCAGCGTCTCAGTTGTCTTCCTTCTCCACCCACGTTCAAATGAAAATATGACTTTGAGCTTTTTAAGATCCCATTTCAGCCAAATCACTTCTCTTTTTTGCCATAATTAAGGATGAGTTCCTAGTGACTATGTTTTAACAACTTAACTACTGAGGACTAAGTCATAATAAGTTAAAAGCAGGGATATTAAACTCGGATTGGAAACCGGCCATCAGCTCGGGTCACTTTAAAAAAACATCAATTTTTTTAAAAAATTTGTTCATTATCTCATATTAATAACCCTTAAATTTTTAATTCTTCACCGGTTTGGCCCTAAGTTACTCTGGTTTGACTGCGACCTGACCTACTGTCTCTTGGCTCAGTACCTTGACCAGTTCAGTGCTCGGTCCAAATTTAATAACATTGGTTAAAAGTATAAAGACGAAGTCATAACAAGTTATATTTGAGAGATTGAGTTGCGATCAAGTTAAATGAGATGAACTAAATATTTAACTTTCTTTAATTCATATGATATTAGAGTTTGTTCTGGTATAGAACACAAATGTCTAGCTTTAGGTTAGCTAGTAAGTCAATATAGGATCTTTTAATTTTCTCTCAGATATCTATGGGGGAGATATCCGGATAGATAGGAGATCACAGAGCTTAAACACAAGGGTTTTCACCCAGAGGTGTGGGGTGTGTGCTCTGTGTATGCGATATGGTAAATAGATTCAGAGATTGTGTGTACCGTGCACCTGTTGGATCCTTCCTATTTATAGAAGAAGGGTCCTCACCATCAGTTGGCAGCTTTACTCGGCATGTCCTCCCCCCCATCATTCATGATGATGGGGATGGTGGGATCCGAGATCATGGGATCGTGGGATCGTGGGTCCTGTCCCTGTAGGAGCACGTTGATGGGCCTCACCTTCCGAGGCCCATTTATCTCGGTCCATAACAGTTGCCCCCAAGCTAGGTCGTTCAGGTTTCTGATCGGCCGAGTTGATTTTATTGTGGACGAATTTGCTACGCCCGACTTTTGAAATCGAGTAATCTTCGTACCTCCCGACATAGAGTGCCCGACTTTATACTTGGATATTTACTTGTTCTCTCATATCCCCCTCTCGTGTAGATTTAGGACGAGTTGCACATCTTTACTCCCGCCCTGGTGATTGGCTATTTTGACTAGGCGCCCTTTCATTTACCCGTGTAGCAGCGGATAACCTCTATTCTGACGCCTGCAGCCTCGCGTCCCCAAACGCCGCCTTCGGTTATCGTGCCCATTAATGGCCCCTGTCGTTTCACGCGTCTTTTGGCCCGTCAGTCATGATTGCTCAGTGGTTTTCGCCTCGTAATCGTCGCGGCTATTGGCGCTTTGGGGTTCCTAGGCGCTTCCTCCCGTATATATTCTAACCCTTTTATCTCATTTTTCACTTTCGCACTCACTGAGACTTCTGAAGCGATCGAAGAAGCCTCCCTTTGCAGAGCATTACTTTGCGGTTCATTTCTTTGCTGTTCATTCCTTTGCTGTTCTTTCTCAGAAGGTAATCCCTTCTCATCCCTTTCCTGTATTATGCTTGATCTCAACATTATTGCTTACTAAATGCGTGTATGATTTTCAATTGAACAGTATAACTCCTCTTCTATCGCATTTCCCCTTTTGGTAATTTCTCTGTTCATGTGTTCTTGAGTATTCTGGGTGTTCTGGGTATGAATAGATTTTGCATTCGTAGGAGCTCCTTTTGAATCCATAATTTTCAAGCCATTCTGGGCAATCTGAGTTTAGCGCTGATAGGGTTGTTTGTGCCTATATCTTCTCGTCATTGACAAAATGGATCCCGATCCCGAGATGCTAGTAGACATGTACGGTAGACCTATCCCGGAGGAAGATCAGGAAATTCTTAAAAATACCCCGGGTACGGCCAAACAGTGGCTATGGTCCCTTCTTCCTACTGAAGAAGAACGGATGGCAAGATTACTTGGCCCCATTCGGGGTGGCTCTTCTCGGGGAGGTGGTTCATCTCGGAGAGGTGGATGAATTAGAGATACCCGAGGTTTCCTGCCGCCGATTTTGTCTGCCGCAAGTGCTCCAGCTTCGTCTTTGGCAACGTCTTCTTCGACACCCGTGGTTGATAATCCGCCAACCGTATTCCGAGGTTGCAATCCTTGCGAAAACTGCCATACTGAGCCGATAGAGCTAGTCCGTCATGGCCGAGAGAGAGACGCTGATTTATTAATGGACAGATGTCGCTGTCTCCTCACACCTTAGACGACTTTGGCTGTTGCTTCTCAGATTCCTCCCGTTCCTTTGTTTTACGATACTGGTCTCCACAATCCTGTTACGTCAGGTATACTTCATGATTCTGACCCTTCCCTTTGTTTTTTTGTTTATTATAGGTATTAGATGTCTTCTCCCTCTCACCCGTCTCATCAGTCCGAGACCGGAGAATCTGCCCCTTCTGGGTCTTCTCGGATGACGTCGGCTAAGGAATGTGTAACATCCTGAATTTTTTAGGAAGAAATTAATTTATGATAATTAAAATTTATCATTTAAGATTATTTTTATAGTAATATCTCAAATTTTGGAATAAGAGAGTTTAGGAATAAGACCGAGATAAGAAAGTTACTAGGCTTTTGATAATCGGTATTTTTCATTGCAATCGGGTAAAAATCATATATTAATTTGAATGGTAGATGATTATGTAGTAGATAAGCATGTGAAATTTGATCGGTAGATAAGTATTTGGTAGATGGACATATGTATGGTAGTTAGATGGTAGATGGAGATGTGAATGGTAGTGACACGGTAGATGGACATAAGAGTGGTAGTTAGATGATAGATGGAGATGTGAATGATAGTTACACGGTAGATGGACATAAGAGTGGTAGATAAATGGTAGATTGAAGTAGTTGGGTAGTAGATAGACATGTGATTTTTGAAAAATGGTTGAGACCCAAAACTCTATAAATACCTCACTCCTTCTCTTCTTTCACAACACACAAACACTCAAGACTCACAAAAATGTAGAGAAAGAGAGAGAAGAGAGAGAGAGTGAAGGAAGCCTTGCGGTAATTTTGGGAACTATAGAGTAACAGGTAACTCTGAATATTCTTCCTTATACTTGTGAATTGTGTATGATTATAAATTATGTTAGATTTTTATATAGACTAAATTATATGTATTACGATATTATTATAATGCAAACTGAATATTACGGTTTTGCCCCCGATTTTCGGAAATGATAGTTTGGTCCCGAATTTCAAAATGACAGTTTGGTACGATAAGGTTTTACGAGATGTTTGGGTTTACCATGAAATGATATTTTATATAAATGGAAGTTTGTTTTAGTAAATTTTATTTTTATTGAATATAATTATCATGGCGGCTGTATTTGTGATGAGTTGGAGTAAGGAGGAATTTGAATGATAAGATTTCTTTATGCCACCACTCGGTGCACAGTGGATGGTACTTTTCAGGGCCCCTTCTTCCATGTTTTCCTCTGGCCGGGATTGCATTGGAGCTGTGGGACATGTGACACCTCCTTAGTTGTTATTTTTAAGGAGGGGAGCCATAGTCCAAATTTAAGCTCTATACCTTTGGCCGGGTGTATCTTAAGTTTCGGTGAGCTTGAAACCATCCAGTCAAATGAATGAGTTTCTATTGGACTATGTGTTAGCCTATGGCTCCAGTCAACTGTACAAGGGCGGATGGTGATATAAGGGAGGCTGCATATTGCATATTGTATAATTGTATAATTTCACAATTCGACATAATGATGATTACTTTTGCAAAAGAATTTTGTATGAGAAATTATGGTATATATAAATATATTTGAGATCAGCCCTATTTTTTTGTCGTATGTAATTTGCTTGTGTACGGTAGAAACTTTCGCAGTTACCGAGACGTGGAATCTCATCCCATATTAACATTTTTCGGTGAATATCCTAGTATGGAGCAAGGGAAGGCACCTATGGAGTGAGCTTTGAATGCTCTTTTATACTCCTATAGTTTATGTTATGTTATTTTATTTGCCATGAACCTAAGACTTCCGCTTTGTATTAAACTCTGAAACATTTTCGGAAACTTATTTTGAATATGTATTATGAACTTTATTTTAAATGGTCATGTAATTTAATGATTTGGGTATTGATTATCCCTGTTGGAGGTATTTCAAATATTTTGACCAAGTTTTCAGGAGTTGAATTTGAGGTGTTACAGAATGTGTCATCAGCAGCGCGGTAACTGGAGTACGAAATAAAATGTCCGCGAAAGAGCTTGACCGAATCATCCGAGGTGGCCCGGGATACAATGTAGTTTTGCCTACGTGAACGAATCGGTGGCTTCGGTCGGTTATCGATAAAGGCGGCCATTTCTTTTATTTCTATCGGGATGTGATTACCCGACTTGGCCTTTCGTTCCCATTTTCCGACTTTCAAATGTGCCTACTGCGCCACCTGCACTTGGCTCCTTCGCATCTACATCCAAATGGATGGGCCTTTGCCTTGGCTTTTGAAAGATATTGTATGAAGAAGAAACTCAAATGTTCCGTACATGTGTTCTGTAGCTTCTTTTCACCTTTAGAGACCAATATGACGGTGGAAGAGGAGAAGATGTGGTATGGTTGGACGTCTCTTCGCGCTTGTCACGGACGTAAATTTTTAAAGCCTTTCACTGATTCGTGGAAAGGGTTTAAAACTTCCTCTTTTAAAGTAGTGGCCAAAGCCGGGGAGATACCTTGGTTTCTTCAGAGGAGCCCGTCCGGGAACATTGAAAAGCGCTTTCCTCTATACTGGGGTGAAAGTCATCATAAGTTTCATTCCAAGGATTTCCTACCCGCCCCTTCGCAGCGTTCTGACTCCGAGGATGAAGCCATTGTTACCTTAACCGCTCTTGCCAGTAAAAAGGGGCCTTTGGTGGACTCGGCCGAATATATTATTTGTAATAAATCAAAACCCGTTTTGGGTATGATATTTCTCATAGTTGAAGTTTTGTTGTCTTTGTTCAGATCCGTGATGCGTTTTGCTCTTCTTTTCAGGTGGGCAAATGGGGAAAAGGCCTGAGTACCTTGATGTGACTTGCTGTCGGGAGATGGTCCATACACCCGCGGGCGGAAAACGTACACTCCCGAGCGGAGAGCCTAGACAGTCGCTAAGAAGGCAAAAACTTCCAAGAAGAAGAAAGCTATTGTCCCATCTTCTTCAGTTCCCGAGCCTGAGACTCAGGGAAGGGTGCCCTCTGGTTCTGGTCCCGCGGTCCGACTTCCCGCTTCTTTCCTTTGGGGCGGTCGTTTTCCTCCTGGACTTCGCAAAGCTCTGCGCCCTCCCGCAAACTTTTTTGATGGGAAGAGGCTAGCCGACTCTGAGAAGGACGAGCTTATGGAGCTGGCAAGCGTCAATTTAAAGAATGCTGGGCTGTGTGAGCTTTCTGCCCATTTGAAGGAAAAGGTCGGTCTCCATGAAGAAGATTTGGACTCGCTTGAGGAGGAGAAGAAGAATGCCGAGGAACGGTTAGCCCAAGCGCTTGAGGACTTGGAGTTGGAAAAGGTCCAGAAGAAGAGCCTGGATGAGGAGCTTGGACGCACCCGTGATAGCCTTAACAAGGCTGAATCCGAGAATACCCGGAGGCTGCAGATTCACAAAGAGGACTTGGAGGTCATGAGCCGTCAAAAAGCTAGGATTTCGACCCTAGAGTCTGAGTTGGCGTCCTGCCAGAGCGCGGCGTCCTCCGAGGTGAATTTATACAAGGATGCCCTCTCTGCCTCTGAAGCCGATGTTGCCAAGCTGAAGAATGGTATCTCGGACGCTTTTGCAAACGCCCTAGAGCAGGTTCAATTCTTGAACCCAACGGTGACATTGAATCTGGAAGGGGTGCATATGAACGCCTATGTTGATGACGGGAAATTTTTCCCTGCTCCTCCTCCCTCCTGTTGGCTCACCCGCTTTCCGAGCTCCGTGGTGGTTCCGGAAGCTCACGAGGAAGATCAATCTCATGGGGAAGATCAATCTCTTCCTCCGAACTGATTGTACTTTATTTCTTTGCCCGTTTGGGCCTTTTGTAACAGACTGATCTATCAAACATTCGAATTGACTCCTTTTCTTCTTTGCATTGACTGCTTTTTATTTCATGTTAATAGGAGTTAGGATTCGACGTGATCAGTGTCGGGAAACCTTTCTCGATCGATACACTCTAGTCATTTTAGACTCAGGGTACGTTTTTTCTTTGGCGGCCTTGCCGCTACGACAAATTTTGCATAATCGGGTTTTACCCTGAGTCGCTCATGCCTTGTATTTATACTTGCCTTGCCTGTTTGGACTCGGGGTATATTATTTCTTTGGCGGCCTTGCCGCTATGACAAATTTTGCGTAATCGGGCTTTTTACCCTGAGTCGCTCATGCCTTATATTTATACTTGCCTTGCCTGTTTGGACTCGGGGTATATTATTTCTTTGGCGGCCTTGCCGCTATGACAAATTTTGCGTAATCGGGCTTTTTACCCTGAGTCGCTCATGTCTCGTATGAATGAGTTAAAACTCGGTCTCTCACACCACATGATTTATGAAGGAGTTTCGAACCTCTATTCATACATGTTTAGTGTTCTTATATTCACTCGCAGGTTGCCAAATACGGGCTCCATGACCCTATATTCTTTATTTCTTCAGTCCACGAAGTTACATCAAATTTGATTCACATGGGAATTTACATGTACTTGCGACCGATTTTCCTGAAAATAAAGTTAAGCGAAATAGCAAAAAGCAGAAAACAAACCCAATTGGAAACTAAACTCCCCGACTTTAACTATAGTAAGCCTTAATTTTGTCCGCGTTCCAGGTCCGTTTGATTGGTTTGCCTGTCAGAGATTCCAGCATATAGGCCCCTTTTCTGAGTTCATCAGTAATACGGTAAGGTCCTTCCCAATTTGCGGCGAGTTTGCCATCTCGTGCGTTTTTATTGCCAATGTCGGCCCTCCGGAGTACAAGGTCGCCCTTCACGAAGGAGCATGGGATTACCTTCCTATTGTATCTCGAGGCGATGAGTTGCTTGGCGGCTAAATCCCGAAGGTGAGCTGTGGCTCTGACCTCGTCTATGAGATCCATTTCCAACGCCAACTCTTGTTCATTCCGCCCCGGTGCATGGTGTAGCCTTCTCCATGAGGGTTCCCCGACTTCGACTGGGATCATTGCTTCGCATCCATATGTGAGCCGAAACGGGGTCTCGCCCGTTGAAGTTTGAGAAGTAGTCCGATGTCCCCATAACACTGAGTGTAAATATTCAACCCAACTACCCTCAGCATCTTCCATCCGCTTCTTCAGTCCATCCACTATGACCTTGTTGGTCGCTTCGCCGGCCCGCCCATTGATTTGTGGGTGTTCAACCGAGGCAAAATGATGTTTAATATGAAAGTCGGCTACTAATTTTTGAAAGTTTTTATCCATAAATTGGGTTCCATTGTCGGTCACCAACTCTTGGTATTCCAAAACGCGAAATAATGCTTCTCTTGAGGAATTTCTGCACATTTGCCGAGGTGATGGTCGCCAAAGGTTCGGCTTCAATCCATTTGGTGAAGTAATCCACCGCAACAATGAGCCACTTCAATTGTCCTTGTGCCGCCTTGAATGGTCCCAACAGATCCATGCCCCACTTGTAAAACGGCCAAGGGGCTGAGATCTGTGTCAGCTCGGATGGAGGGGTCCATATTATTCTGCCGTGTTTCTGGCAGCTTTCACATTTCTGGACATGATCCTTGGCATCTTGGGCCATGGTAGGCCAATAGTATCCAGCTCGTATAGCTTTTCGAGCCAACGCCTTTGCTCCCATGTGCTGTCCGTTTATTCCTTCATGGATTTCTGCAAGTACGTACTGGGCTTCAAGTTGGTCGAGACATTTGGCCATCGGGGAATGTAAGCCCCTTCGATACAACTGATCATCCATCATTGAGTACGCGGCTGCTGTTCTGACTAGTCTCTTTGATTCCGCCGTGTCTTCTGGAACTATCCCCCTTTCTAGATAGTCGGCGATTGGCTTTCTCCAATCGCGATAATCTGAAATAAGCATGATGCAACTCGGTTCTAAGAGATTCTCGTGTATGTCGGTCGAAGATTACCCGGACTTTTAGTGCTAGCGAGTTTAGACAAGACATCGACTCTAACGTTTTCAGTCCGAGGGATGTGCTCAATTTCCACTTTATCGAACTCAGCAATAATATCCTTCACTTTTCGCAAGTATTTTGCCAACAACGGGCCTTTGGCTTGGTAGGTTCCTTGTATCTGGGAAGCCACCAATTGAGAATCGGTTGCTAAATGTACCTGTTGAGCACCATTCTCCTTAGCCTGTACTAAGCCTGCGATGAGTGCCTCATACTCGGCCTGATTATTTGATGTCGGGAAATCCAGCCGAAGTGATAATTCCATTGCAACTCCTTCGGGGCTCTCCACAATGACTCCCGCGCCGCTTCCCTTAACATTTGATGAGCCGTCTACGAACACCTTCCACGGCTCATTTTGCATTTCCTCCATTGGAGTTGACGGGGTTAACTCCATTACGAAATTAGCCAATGCCTGAGATTTGATTGATTGCCGGGCTTCATAGCTGATGTCGAACTCAAACAATTGGATTGCCCAGCTTGTCATTCTTCCGGCTAAATCTGGTTTATGCAGTACCTGGCGAATGGGTTGATTGGTCCTGACGACAATAGAATGCCCGTGAAAGTAATGGCTATCGCCTTGCCGCAGGGAGCAAAGTGCAAATGCCATTTTCTCCAACTTCGATATCTCATTTCGTAACCTTGTAAAACCCTGCTAACGAAGTACACGGGTTTTTGCCCCTCCTCCAGTTCTCGGACGAGAACGGCACTGACCGCTTCTTCTCCAACTGATAAATATAGGATCAGTGTTTCTCCGGGTTCAGGTTTGGAAAGCACTGGCGGAGATGCCAGACATGACTTTATCTTTGCAAATGCCTCTTCGCAATCCGAGTTCCATGCTCCAAGTGCCTCTTTTTTTAGAAGTTTGAAAAACGGAAGTGACTTTTCAGCCGATTTAGGCAAAAACCTTGTCAGGGCTGCCAATCGACCTGTTAATTGTTGGACTTCTTTTTTGTTGACTGGAGCCTTCATTTCCAACACTGCTTTGCATTTTTCAGGATTTGCTTCTATTCCCCGGTGGGTCAGTAAAAAGCCCAAGAATTTGCCCGATGGTACTCCAAAGGCACATTTTTCGGGTTGATCGATTCGATGCTTTCGATTTTTTTCAAATGTCTGTCGCAGATCCTCGACATGGTTTTTCTCATCCTTCGATTTGACTATCATGTCGTCGATATATACTTCCACATTCTTCCCCATTTGACTAGCAAAGACCTTAGTCATCATTCTTTGATAAGTAGCTCCAAAGATTCTTCGTGCCAAAAGGCATCACGTTGTAGAAAGATAATTAGCGTTATTCGTGATGAAGGCCGTCTTTTCTTGATTATCGAGATGCATGGCTATCTGATTGTACCCCGAGTATGCGTCCATGAATGATAGGAGTTGAAAACCCGAGGATTTATCCACCAGCTGGTCTATGTTAGGCATTGGAAATGCGTCTTTTGGGCATACCTTATTGAGATATTTGTAATCCGTACAAACACGCCATTTCCCATTTGGTTTCTTGACCATAACCACGTTGGAGAGCCATGTTGTGTATTGTATTTCCCGGATAAACCCGGCTTCGAGTAATTCCTTCACATGTGCTTCCAAGGCCGTAGAGCGATCGGAGCCTTGCTTTCTCTTCTTTTGCGCCACGGGTGCTAAGCCAGGGTGGATTGCCAAACTATGGCAGCAGAACTCAAGATCCATGCCCGGGATTTCAGCGGCCTTCCATGCAAAAACATCTTCATTTTCCCTCAAGAATTTTTCAATGTCTTTACGGATCTCGGGATCCAACCACTTCCCGACTTTAGTGATTTTCTCTGGGGTGTCTCCCAAGACGTAGTCCTCGAGTTCATCATTTGGTTCTGCTCTTTGGACCTTGTCCTCCTCCCTCAAATCCAACTCCACAACATGGATCGACTTGGCTTCTTTCTCTGGTTCGCCTCTCTTTGAATCTTTATTCCCTTTGACTGTGTCAAAGTAGCATTGTCGAGAGTCTTTTTGGTCGCCTCTTACGGTAACCACTTGGTTTCCCTTGTTGATGAACTTGAGTTTCTGGTGATTTGAAGACACCAACATATTCCAGTCATGAATGGCGGGTCGTCCCAGGATGATATTGTATGTGGAGGGGAAGTCGGCCACTATAAACCGAACCATTTCTGTCTTAAAAGCTTCCTTGGTGCCCAGAGTGAGTTTGAGATCGATAAATCCCTTTGGACGGGTATCTTGACCGTTAAAACCAGTTAACACGGTCTTACAGGGTTTCAGCTCCTCAGAATCAAACCTCATGCGTTTGAACGCATCCCAAAGGATGATATTAACGGCGCTGCCATTATCAAGATAGATTTTCCTTACTCGGCAATTCACCAACGTCCCCGTGATGACCTGGTATTACCTCATCCAGTTCTTCATCTGTGAAACCGAGTACTGGGGCAGGGGTTTTTAAAGCTTCTCCCTTGAACTCGGGACGACTTCTCACAGAGAGGATCTCTTTCAAATATTTTTTTCTTTGACTAACTGAATCTCCTCCTCCGCCAAAACCTCCGACTATGACATTACAGTCATATTTTGACTCGGGAAATTCGTCATCCTGGCCTTGCCCCGGTTTTCTCTGTTCTCTTCTCTTTTGCTCAGGTGTCGGGCTCCTACTTCTACCTTCTCGACGTTTGTTTTGCCGTCCTTGTGTTTGTATAACATAACGGCGCAATTTTCCTTCTCGAATGAATTTTTCAATGGTGTCCCGCAAGTCCCAACACATGTCCGTCGTGTGGCCGTGCTGATCATGGAACTCGCAATATCGAGATTTATCCAGAGTGGTTTCATTGCGCATTGGTCGTGGTCGTTCCACCTTTTTCATCTCCGTTAAGGAGACTTCCTTCCGGATTTGCGCTTGCGGTATCCTTAACGGGGCATATCGATCATATCTTCCTTCAGCCTTGTCTCTTCTTGATTTGCTCTCCCTCACATGCGTCCGAGTATCCCTCTGACTCAGTCTGAATTGTTGTTTCTCTCTGGGAGTCGGGCTTTTCTCCTTATTTCGAGGCGCATGGGTCATGATGTCCATCTGCTCTAGCTCTATGTATTGTTTTGAGCGGTCACGGAAATCTGACAGAGTTTTGGGCCGACGCTTCATCACGGATTTTTTCAAGCGAGAATCCTTGTCTAAGCCTGAAATGACACAGTGCAAGTGTACCTCATCCTTTAACCATGGGACATGTAAGGCTACGTCCTTGAAACGCTCTAGATATCTTTGCACTGTCTCTCCTGGCGACTGCTTAACCTGGTCGAGTTGAAACTCAGTTTTTTGTTGTTTCCGACTTGTCGCGAAGTTCTGCAAGAATTTCTTTTCGAAATCCTTCATGTCAGTGATTGACTTCATTGGTAGAGAGCTGAACCATATTTGAGCCGGACCTCGGAACGTTCCGGCAAATAATCGTGGGATCACCGGTCCAGTAAACCCCTTCACCATTATGTCTATTTTAAAGTGACCGATGTGCAATTGTGGATCTTGACTCCCGTCATATTTAGGAAAGTCTTTGGTATCCAAGCGCTTTGGATAGGGGGCGGCCATTATCTTATCCACGAAAGGACTCTGGATATTGTCATCATAGGCATCTGACTCAGATGAGGTCGGCGTCGTATCTTTCTTTGAGTGCTTGCGGGCCTGTGGTGGTTCCTTTGCTTTTTCACCGATTAACTTCTCTGCCTCTGCCTGACTTCGTCCTTCTTTGCCAATGTTTGCCCGAGAATTTGCTTCTTGTTCGCGCTCAATGGGGTTCCCTCCGAGCTGTTTCAGGAATTCGATTTGTTCCTGCAAAGCTTGTATCTTCCACGACCGCTCCTCGATGAGTTGCTCTTGATCTTCCCCGAGCATGGGTTCTTCTCTCAGTTGTGCCCGTGAAGTTCCCGCCTTTTTTGATATGGAAACCTCATCTATGCTGTGACCGACAACATTTTTACCCGGGGATCCGAGTATGATTTTCTTCCTGTCGGAATTGCCATTCGAACATTCGCTTCCACTCTTCGTTTTGACTGTTCAATTCCTTCCTGAATGCTCGGGTATCCTCCTCGCGCAGTAGGCGATTCCTGGTTTCCATTGCCTCCATCCGATTATACATGGAGCCGAGTGCGGTTTGCAGAATGCGAATGTCGGGCTCCATATTTTGGAACTCTAATGGTTGTTGCTGCGGTGGAATCTGTGGATTGATTTGCTGGATGACAACATTCCCGGGAGTAGGGGAATTCGCCGTATCCGATGTCTCATGCTCGGCTTCTACCATCACATTTTCTGCTTCTGGGTTGGTAGAACCTTCCTGGCGTGATGTCGACTCCTGGAGATTTTGCCCCGCTCCTTCTGGCAGTTGATCCTGCCGAGTTTCTATGTTTTTTCTTCTGGTGTTCGCCATGCTCCTGGTTGAACTTGCAGCTTGCGGTATGGGATTCGAAGTTTATCGTCCCCACGGTCGGCGCCAATGTTCTGGTATAGAACACAAATGTCTAGCTTTAGGTTAACTAGTAAGTCAATATAGGATCTTTTAATCTTCTCTTAGATATCTATGGGGGAGATATCCGAATAGATAGGAGATCACAGAGCTTAAACACAAGGGTTTTCACCCAGAGGTGTGGGGTGTGTGCTCTGTGTATGCGATATGGTAAATAGATTCAGAGAATGTGTGTACCGTGCACCTGTTGGATCTTTCCTATTTATAGAAGAAGGGTCCTCACCATCAGTTGGCAGCTTTACTCGGCATGTCCTCCCCCCATCATTCATGATGATGGGGATCGTGGGATCCGAGATCATGGGATCATGGGATCGTGGGTCCTGTCCCTGTAGGAGCACGTTGATGGGCCTCACCTTCCGAGGCCCATTTATCTCGGTCCATAACAGAGTTTAATATAGTTAAGAAGGATAATATTGTAAATCACTTAAATTTTTAATGTTCTTAACTATTTTTATCTGTATATGTGAATTAATTAGAAGTAAATTATAATCACTACGTGAGAGACTAACAAATAAGCACAAGATAAAATTATGGAATCACACTTTAGAGTATGTTTGGTATGGACTATGGAGGGTTTGAAGGGAATGGGAGGGGAAGCATAATTTTTCTGAGTGAGATTTTAAGAAAATGGAGAAGTTGGGTTAAAAGATTTTAATAATTTTTTTTCACTCTTTTATTTTATATTTTCTCTTAATTAACATTTTACAACCCCACTTTCCAATTTTTAAAATTCACCTCACAAAAATTTTATCTCATGTTCCCTACCCTCCAAATTCCTCGTACCAAAGGCATTGATCTCGTAACTAGTTAAACTATTGTACTTGGGTTGGATTTAAGATACTACGTCTGATCCTAAATATAAAACAAAGTTTATTGTACAAATTGTACTATAAACTTTGTCATATATATTTAGGACTAGAGGGAGTACTAAATATCTATTTTTCACGATTAAATTACTACCCAATCGTATTTATAAGCAACGTTTTCTCTCATATATATCTGGTATTGTATATAAGCAACAATTTGACTTTGCTAATAATTTAATGTTTTTTTCCATTTTTACCCCTTATTGATTGCTTGTGTCTCTCATCTATTTTTTGCACTCATTCTTTCTCTTCTATTTTTCTACTCATTCTCTCACTCACTCATCATATTCATAAATATTTGTACATTAAAATAATTTGTTTCTCTTATATATTTATTACTTTTAATACTTTACACGTATGTGAGGTCGACCGCTCTAATACATTTAAAGTATCATTTCCTGATTGATAAAATACAAAATAAGCTATGTGGATGTGATCAAACCATATTTTTATATGAATTTACATAATTAAATTGGGATTCTTAATGCATTTTGTCATAGTTGTTGAGCTTTAAATGTGTTTCTTATGATAAATTGAGATTTAAAGTGAATACATTAAATTAGGGCTAAAAAAGGTAAAATTGTCAAAAAAAATGTAATTTCTTTTAATTGTTGATTTTTCTGAGAATATTTTATGTTGGATTAATTATTTTAAATTGTAGGTGCTTGAAGAAATTGGACCAAATCTAAAAATAGAAGTTTGGGCTCAAGTTGTGAAAAGATTCAATTTGGTCCCTACAGCAAAACTTTTTAAAAGTTTCGCTTAGGTCCCTGCAGCAACAAAACTCATCGTTTTGACAGAGTTTAATTAGGTCAGGAGCTGGGGGGAATTGAAATGAAGGGACCCGACATATTAATGGAGCACCAGACCCGACAGATTTATTATCGATTAAACACCTTCACGCCGCACACGCACAGAGGGAAAGATCGCAGAATCATCATCATCGGACCATCATCGCCATTCACGACCTTCTCCTTCCTTCTTCCACCTCTGTCGCCGGCGACCTCTCTTTCTCCTCCGTCGCCGGCGACCTCACGCCTACAGAGTCGGACCTGGTTTAACTCCATCGCCTTCATCATCACCTACCTCCATCTTCCTTCATTCTCAATCTCACCAACACCCACAGTCGCACTTCATCTTCTTCCTTGGACCAGCTTCATCCCAGCTTCGACCTTCCCTCTTCATCATCGACCACCATCCTACCTCCGTCGCCCCTCTTCACAGTCAGCGCTGAGAATCTGAAAAGGGAAGACAATATCCAGCGCCGCGAAAATCAGAGACTTTCATGCTTGGACAATCAACTGGGGAGTTTTGAAAGTTTGAAACAAAAAAAAAAAAAAAAAAAAAAACCTTCGATCATCATCTTCATCTCTTTTCCATTCTCACACACCATCATCGCCTAAACACTTCTGTCTGATTTTCCAATTGACTTGCCTTGTTCATTCCATTTAAACACACTATTCCTTCATCATCTTGGCAGAAGCTTCACAAATGGGCACTAATATTATTGATTTTATTCAAATGATCTGTGTTGGCTTCATGACAATGTGTGGTTGATCTCTCAACTCTTGGAGATGGATTTGTGCTTGAGTTCCAAAGCTTAAATAGGGGAGTATTTTGTTCAATTTATTTTCTCTAATTACATTTTAATTTCCTAGGTTTAGGAATATTTTTGTATTTGTGAGACTTAGTTTATCCGTTTGGAAAATTTTGTGGATTGAACCTATGTGATTGGATTGAATTTTGTGGTTTGTGAATTTATAAATTTGTATTTCCCTATTTGATTCAATGATGTTATGCTTTCTACGTGGTATTGTTAGATAGTATAATTGAATTGAATTAATTGAGTGGCGTGGTAACGCATTCTTGTCAAGAAGGAGCAAGCTACATTAATTTAATCCTAATCACACACTAAGTGGTTTTTAACAATATCTCATGAGGTAGTAGTTAGCTACGGTAGTAGGAGCTATTATTAATGGGAATATGGACCAAGTGGTATCTTGGGGTTCTTCATCTAGACTTAGTGAAAATTTACTCCCACATTTAATTGAACTAGGATAGTCACTATTCCACGCCTAAGAAAGATCCATACTCATTTTCATACTCCACTCCATTTTATTAAAAATACAAAAAAATAATAGTTTAGATTTAATTTAATTGCATTCTTATTTTCCTTTATTAATTTGAAAATCTAAAACCTATTTTCCCCTTGTTTAAATTGCTTTGCATGCCTTTTAGATTACTTGGATTCAATAAAAGCGCTCCTCGAGAGAGAGAAGAACGATTCAGGTTTCTTTTTATACGCAATCCTTGATTTATTTTTGATTGTGACCGAAGCGCTTAAAGAAAGAGACAAAAATCCATTAATCACTCTAGCTCACTAATTCTATTCTTTTTAGGATTTTTAGAAAATAATGAAGAATGATTTGGATTAAAAAAAGATTTAATGATTAATCTTCTTGGTAATGAAGAAAATAATTATCCCATTTCAAAAGAAATATGAGAGTCAAAGCCTTCATTAAGTGCCGATCGAAGAAAAACCTCAAGATACCACTTGAAATTCAATATTCCCAATTAATAAGTATTCCTACTACCGTAGCCTAACTACTATCTATCGGTGAGAAATGTTAAAAACCACTTAATCGCGCAATTGAAATTGGAATAACGCGATATGAGCTTTCTTAAATTTGAGTCTTTAACCAAATTTCGCAAGACAAATCAACTACATGAATTGCATAATACCATTAATCAACATAGTTTTCGTTGCAACCACAAAGAAATTCAAACATATATAATCCTCAAACCACAATTTCCAATTTCAACTACAATTATCAAACTAACAGAGATAATTACCATTATCATTCCAGAATAATATATAAGAATTTAGAAATTCAAATACATAATTCTAATTCTAGACTAGTAGATTGAAAAATAAACTCCCCTATGTAATGTGTAATGCCTTGAGCTCAAGCAAAATTCCTCATCACCAAGAAACAAAGATTCAGCCACTCATTAATTTAAGCTCAGCTTTAGCTTCATCCAGACAGTAATAATCCATGGAACCTGAGTGTATGAAAAAAAATCTGGAAGAAGAGGAAAAATGGTGCTGTGCAGGGTTCAAAAGAAGGAGGAAGGAGATGGAAGAAGGAGAAGGGGAAGGTCCGATGATGATGATTCTGCGATGATGCTCGATGAAAATTTTCCCAGTCTGACAGCGTGAAAAACCCAGTCCCCCCGACAAAGACGATGCAGATGGTGGTTGATGGAGTGAGTGAGAGAGATCGAAGATGAAGGTGTTGGAGAGGAAGAAGAACGATAAAGCTCTGCGTGTGTGTGCGGCCTATTTATTATTTTTTTTCTCCCAGCTCTCTCTGCATATCGCGTCTGTTCCGTCTTTTTCAGTGTGAACGCCCTCAGCTTCTCTCTTTCCCTCAGCTCCTCTCTTTCCCTCAGCTCTCTGTTCACTCCCTCCAGCGTCTTTTTCAGCTCTGTCCGAATGCGCCTCCCAGCTCTTGCGATCAATTCCTCCCGCCATTCAATCTGTCCCGATGTCCTCTTTCTTTTTTTCTGTGTTATGCGGCGCTGCTTCATTCCAATCCCTCAGCTCCTCCTTTTAACCTAATTAATTCCCTTTGGTCAAAACTTGCGTTTTGACCAAGGGACTTAAATGAGAAGAATAAAAGTTTTAATGAGGGACTGTAATGAAATGTTTTGAAATGTCTCTGGGTCAGAATGTAAATCATAATAACTCTGGGGATTTTTCTGTAATTTGTCTCTGACCCTTTTCTTCCTTGATTTCCAATTTTCAGAAATTGCTGGGGCCTTTCTTGTAATTTTCCCTAGTCCTCAAGACATTAATTTTGACCCTCAAAAATCTCCAAATTTCTTCCAAAATTCCTACAATACAAAATTAACCATAAGGTAGCATCAAGCATCCAAAAATCACTTGCATGAATAATTACAAAATATGACCATTTTACCCCTATTTACACTTAATTCAATACAAATGTCTTTGACTCAAATTAGTGCTTAATTATGCAATAATGTTTCAGAAAATGCATTAAGAATCCCAATTTAAATATGAAAAATCACATAAAAATATGGTTCGATCAATTCCCCCACACTTAGACCTTTTTGTACTCCGAACAAAGGCAATTGAAGTACAAGATTCCAATTCCAAATCACTAATGCATTTGAAAGATGAGCAATTTCAAAATTAAAGAGCAATGGATCAATTAATCAAATTCGTCAAGCCAACACCAGTGATAATCAAGCGATGCAAAGAAATTAGCTGACTACACAACTCAAAATATTAGAGGAACAGGTGCTTGTTTGAAGTGGACTTTCGATTGCCAGAAATGTCGATTCAGGTGATTACTAAATATGTGAAGGAGATTTTACTAGTGCAGAGGAAGAGGAGTGGATGTGAAACTGGAAGAACAGAAAGCTAAATTGGCTAGAGGATGGACTTAATGTAGATGGGGCTACTAAAGGCAATTCGGGGCTGGCGGGTTGTGGTGATTTTCTAAGGAATAGTGATGGAAGGTGGATAAGAGGATTTGCAACCACTTTCCTACCTAAACCACCTTTGAATCTCTACAGACAATCCCAATTACAGAATCCCCACTATCTGCATGGTATGCCCCATCCACATTAATTTTTATAGTACCTCTCGGTGGTTTAGCCCATGGTCACATCGTGCTTTCCAAATCCACCAGCACAAAGAAGCCGAGACAGCCTTCTGAAAATTATCAAGCTCCTTATTTTCCACCAACATTTCCACAAGCCATTTATCAACTCTTGAGATTCGCATTCTATCTATCTGTATTCCCAAATTACAGTCAAACCAACATCTCAGTCCAGGGACAGAAAAATAGCATATGTTCTATTGTTTCGCTTGCAGATCCACATATCAGGCATGTTGAGTCTTTTGAGCAATGCCTCTTATGTAGAACTTCTTTAGTAGCAATTGCCCCACCAAGAGCTCTCCATACAAAATGTTGTCCTTTGGGTGGGACTGCCAATTTCCAAACATCATTCCAGATCTTCTTTGGCACTTGATAGGATATGTTAGGGTACTTCTTAGGTTGAATTATTCTGTTTTCCTTAGCTGCATAATAACCAGACTCAACACAATATTCGCCATTCCTATTTTTCGTCTGTTCATCAACATTCCTACCCTCCAATTTCCTATTACCAAGATCTGGAATTCACTTCTTCTCCCAAACATTAATCAACCTGCCATTCCCCCCTTGCCAACAAAGCTTTTGGCTTAATAGTTCCCTACCTTCCAGCAGACTGATCCAACCCCAAGAAGGTTTTCCCCCCTTCCTAGCTTTCATTAAATCATCTTTAGAAAAGTAAATTCCTTTTAAGACTTCACACCATAGATCTTGCTGGTTCTGAATCAGCCTCCAAGCAGTTTTAGCTAGTAAAGCTATATTAAAACATAGCAAATCTCTGAACCCCATTCCTCCTGCTTTTGAACTAGCTTCCCAGTGTATGCTTCCTTTCCCCTCTGCATCTCCCTACCAGAAATTGGCCATCATTCTGTCAATCTCCATACATGACTTCTTAGGAAAAAGAAAACATGTAATTGGGTACACTGGAGTTGAATTTGCATCTGCTTTAATTAACACTTCCTTCCCTGCAAAGGTCACAAGTTTTTGCTTCCAGCCTTGAAGCTTCAAACCCACCTTATCCCTTATAAAGGCAAGAGCAACCGCTTTTGACCTTCCCCATAAAATTGGTAGTCCCAAATACTTTCCTGGCTGATCCACTTGCTTGATTTCCAAAGCTGCAGAAATCTCATCTCTCACTTCCTTCGGTGTATTAGTTGAGAAAAACAGACAAAATTTATCAAAATTCACCTCTTGTCCAGACGCTTTACAATACACCTGAAATATCTTTTTCAATATCAAGCAATTAGTGGATCAGCCCTCACAAAGAACAAGGCATCATCCGCCAAAAAAAAGAAGTGAGAAATAACTGGGCAACTGTTTGACAATTTAATACCTCTTAGCTCCTTTCTATTAACATGAAACTGGACCATTAGTGATAATACTTCAATCATCAATATAAAAAGGTAAGGTGAAGTTGGATCACCTTGTCTTACCCCTCTTTGTGGCTTAAAATTAGCAACACTCTTCCTTGAAACTTCCAAGTCAAAATCCACAGAAGAAACACAATTTATGATCCAGTTTACCCATAAATCAGAAAAACCCATTTTCTCATCATTCCCTCCAAAAAATCTCATTCCACCCTATCATATGCCTTGTTCATATCAATTTTCAGAGCTACCTCCCATTTTTTCCCCTTCTTTTTATTCTTCAAGTAATGGAAGTCTTCGTGAGTTACAATGATATTATCTTGAATCATTCTACCAGCATGAAGGCTCTTTGATTTGGGAAATAATTATATTCATCAACCTCCTTAATCTCAAAGCCAAAATTTTAGCTATGATTTTACAGGCTGCATTACATAAACCTATGTGCCGAAAATGACTAACCATTTCTGGTTTGTCAATCTTTAGGATCAATACTATGCTGGTTTTATTAATATCATCTAAGTTTGAATTGCTCTGAAAAAAATCCATTACCAGCTGACATACCTCAACCTTTATTTCCTCCCATGAAGACTGATAGAACATGACTGAAAATCTTGATGGACCTTGATTTGAATACTAAATTATGTGCATAAAATAGAAAGAATCAACGCAATTACCCCTAACAAGATGCAAAGCTCTATCTAAAGAGGAAAAAAAAATTGTAACAGGTCACCAATTGTATTTCATCAAACTGTAATATTGTGATGTCTTTTTACACTTGCAAGTATTTTCCCCCTTTTGGAAAAGTAGTCAAAACTAAGCGAAATACTCCTCTATAGTCCTATTTATAGTGCAGAGTGAGATTTTTTTTATCCTATTTATAGGATAGAAATAGAAATTTCTTAGATACATGTACAATTTTATCGTTCATTTATTATTATATTAATTTTGTTCTCATAGGGTATAATGTATATTAAATTGGGATAAAGTTGAAAAGTTATTGAATTTTATGGAAGAGTTAATGAAATTTAAGATTTTTCTTGGTATGTATGAAACATTGTGAAAGTGTCTTATAAATAGGATAAGAGGAGTATGGAAGAATATCCTCTCATTATCTTTGTTTCTTATTATCTCTCATGAGTCCATCTGAACCGTTGATTGGGAAAAGAAGAGAAAAGTATTGTGACATTCCAGACTGATTAGACAAATATGATTTAGAAATTATGAGGAATGATGAGAAAAGGATGATGAGAGAAACCTAACCCGAGGAGTATGCAATCCTACAGTATGTTTGAATCCAAGGTATATGTGGGTTTGGAGGTATTAACTCATCCATCAGTCCCAATATCCAAGATAAATATGCCATGATCCTAAACGTTTTACACCGGAGGAACATTTTTGGAGATGAGCTAAAGCTGTAGATCAAGTTAGAAGATTAGTTTTTTTTTTTTCTTTTTCTTTTTTTTTTAAAAAAAGATCTTTTGGGGCAGAATAGACAAAGGCATGGCTATCCGTAACCACACACATATAGGAAAAATGTCATTTAAATACTAGATGAAAAACTAAAACCCCAAAACGTTTGTTAAAAAATTAAAAGGACACAAAAGTGATGAGGAGGAATATGAGATTTTGAAATTTAAGTGTTTTTTCCAAGGTAATTAAACCCGGACAGATTCCGCTGAACCGTCGGGTACTAGGTTAAGGGTCATGGGTCGAGACGGAAATAAGGAGGGACTGCATCGACCAAACCGGTGAGGAATAAAAAAAATGAGAAATAATTTAATTTCTTATCACATAATCCATAATTCCAAATATTATATATTATTTCAAGACTTTAAATCACTAGCCAAATAATTATATACTTGTCAAATATTTTTTACAATTTTCTTTACAAATTGATATCAAAGCGTCATATACAACCCAATGACACCTGAATTTGTAATGGAATCACAAACATTCAGCATAACAAAATATCAAAAACCAAGTACTTGCTTCTTGCCGTTACCTGCCTACATAGTCAACAAATAGGAAATTCCAAATGTCATGTGAACATATTTCTTTGATCAACAAAGTGAAACTCAAGCTTGACGTTCACACCTTCCTCATTTAATTGCAAACACTAGATAAATATTGGAAATAAATCCTTTATACCATATAAGGATTTTTCGTTTTCAATTAGCTATTGACTCTAAAATTTCTAGACCAATATTTATTCTCCAGCTATTTTTTCCTTGAATAACTGGAAAATAGGGCCTAAATTTCAAATAACAACTTTCAACTACTTATGCCAAATTTTCGTAATTAATCCCCTTATAATATTTCTAATTTTTTTAATCTCAAAATTTGGGATGTTAGAGGCAAAATTTTCCACACAAGACAAGTAAAAAGATTATTTTTGAAAGGTGGTCCTTTAGCCTAAATAATTTTATTTTGAATATACATGTGATATACAATTCAATGAAATTTGATAAAAATATGAAGTAAGTCTTTCATGAAAGAAATAAATTGTTCAATTTTTGAATGAATGTGACATAATATTAAACTTTATTTGATTGAACCATTCAATATGGTACTAGAACCGCAAAAATATCAATAGCCTCAGTGTCACTTTTTAATTTCTTTGTCCATTAACTCTTAATTTATGGGGAAACTTTTCCACAGAAGAAAAGTAAAAAAGAAGACTTGCAAAAGGTGAAGACTTTAGAATATTCAAAAAAGATGAGTTATAATAATAACGATAAAAGAAATTATCTTATTTGAAGTAAACCTTACGATATGGAATCTTGTACTTTTATTATGTGGAAATATTTGCTAATGAAGTGAAAATGCACTTGGCAGGAAAGAGAGAAGGATGAAGAAGACAATTCCATGATTCTTATTCCCTTGACGAATTAGTCAGTCATATAATAAAGTAGAGGAGAAAGTTCCCATATAATTCCATGACTGGCATGCTTCACATTTATGCTATTTTTAATTTGCCTTAACTTTACACATTTATTTTTGAGAAGAGTGAGATTCTTGCTAATCTTAATAGTAATACATCCATAATTCAAAACTAATTTTATAACCAACCCCCACCCCCCATCCTCCTCGCGGGGGGTTTTACTGATGAGGAAATTGAAGGAGGCAAAGGGGAAGAGTATCGAATGATACAGTAAAGATTATTGAAATCTGTAACATCCAATTAATTAATCCCATACTAAAAGGAATATTCTTTATTATTAAAGTTTTTTTTTTTTTTTAAATTTGGCCAAATATTCAACTTCATTGCGGAATGATAAAACATTTTAGCAAACCTCATTTTTCTTCAATTGCTTTATTTATTCATGGGACTTTAATAAAGTAATGTAGTATGGTAATAATTGAAATTGAAATAATGGTCTCACGTTCACATTGAATTGAAATAAACATTAGAGAGATACATTCATACGCGGACCCACATATAAGAGAAGGGGTAAGTGCCCCCTTGAATTGGGGATTTTTTTTTTTTTAAAAAAAAAATTAATACATGTTTGAATGATTGTCCACCCTTAAATTAAGTGTCCACATTTAATACATTAAGACTGCATTTCGTAATCGGATAGGAGATGAAAGATTGAATGATTGTTTAGTGCCTTATATTGAAAAAGATGTATTTGATAGCATTGATAATAAGACAATTATGATGAAATTCCAAAAAATAAAGCCTAGAAGAATGACATTGTAATTATTTTTATTGTAATATACTTTTGTTATTAAAATATATGTCTTGAACTTATTAGTGTCACCTTTCATTGTAATTTATGTAATTGATTTCAAACAAAGACTAAATTTCGCTTTTTAAACGATGCAGGTTTGTAAAATAATTACCTCTCTTATTACATGATCAGTATTCACTTGATTTCATGAATATTTTTTTGATATTATTTTCTTTTTTGTTTATATTCTTTTATTTTTTAATACATTTAAAACTTTTTTTAAAAAAAAAAATTGAGGGCGCCGCCCGAACCCCCACCATTGGTACCCCGATTAATTTTTGAATCCGTCATTGGATGCATTGATCCCATGGATTGCTATAATACTAATTTACACTGATTTCTTCAAAAAACTTGACAATTTAGACTGATGTCTTTTTTTATTATTTTTTAAAAAAGCTCACTTACAATTAATTGATCAGGACTAAATTAACTCATTAAAGATAGGCTACACATGACCCAAGAATAATTACAACTTGAGATAAATCCTCTATATAGCTGGGATATTTTTTAAAAATCCTAAAAATACATTCCAGGTACTAACCCTTATTAAAAAGATACTCTATAGTATTGATTGTCTTGAAAAATTATTCATAATCTTAAAAAAATATTTTAAAATAATGATCGATACTAAAAATATACTTTAAAATACTTTGAATGATATTAAAAAAAATTATATATATTTATATATATATATATAAAAAGTTAGACCATCCAAATCTTATCTAAAAATCTGAACGGCTAAACGGTCATCCCAAAAGGAGGAGCGCGCCCTTTTAACGAGCAGGAAACTCGTTCCTGGAAAATTCTCCGAAGCTACGGTATTGTAATTTCACAAGAAAATGCAAAAGAAAGAGAAAGAGGGCAAAAGTCATTTGTTTTTTAATATATATATATATATATATATATATAGGAGACCCATTTTTATGAGTCTACGCATTGCTTCAATCTCTGCCTGAATCCTTACCTATCACTCCCCTCTCTCTCAAGTAGTCATCATCATCTCTCTGCCGTGCGAAGCCACTTAAGGCGGCGTCTGCCTCCATCACCTCCGTCTTCAGTAGATCGTCAAAGAACGTCCTCCCTCCTTGGTCCAGATCTGGTGAGCTTGAACCTGTAATTTTCATATTTGCTTGATCTGAATATTTTATGGCGTGTTTCTGTATGAATATTCCATTTGTGTTCTCCATGATTTGTTTGAGCTTGGGAAGAAGAAGGGAATAATAGGGTCTTTTCTCTCAATTAGGATTTAGGAAAAGAAATTCTGTTAGTGGGTAGGAGTTGATAAATTTTTGTGAAGACGCTGATTTAAATCATTCTCACAAATAAAATTTTGGGGAAATTACTTTAAAAATCGTCTGAAATACCCAAATTCTTATTTAGGTTGCGAAGCTTATTAAATGGATAATCAAGTCATATGTCTCAAATAAGGATGTTGAAATTTTATGACTTTACCTCAATTTATATAATCGACATGCTTCATCGGACCTCACTTGTTCTTGCCTTCAAGTTTGCAAATTTGCATCAGAACATCGCACACAGGCTCCATAAACACCAAAGAAATTCTGCAGATTAGGAACTGCTTTAAAAAGAATATGTATGGTTCTCACCAAATACGCAGGAGGAGGGGGCTTGGTGCTGTGGATCATCAAAGCTCCTCCTTCTGCCTTCTCTCTTTCTCTTTTGTTTAGTTGAGTTTTACTTCGTGGCTTTTTTATTTTTCCAATTTTGACGACATACTAAACAAGGTTTCAAAACTTACTTCTAATCTCAAACTCAATCACAACCCAATTTTAATCTCATTCTCAGTCACTTAAAATTTAGTCTAATGTGCCAAATGTGGCCTATGTTTTTTAAAAAGTCCAACATTATATTTTTTGGCACCATGTACATATTTTGGAAAGTTCAACATTATGTTTCTCATTATATTATATTTTATAATTTATTTCTTCGTAAACCCTATGTATTATGAATTATTTTTAGTAATTTATCATGTATTTGCATACTGGCCTAAGGTGGACCATCAAATATGAAAATTTCTCCTCAATCAGGAAAGGTAATCTGGTATGCTTTTGCTCAATAAAATAAAGGGTTAATATAATTATTTGTCCCTCCGGTTTACCTCATTTTGATTTTAGTCATTAAGTTTAAAATTATAGGTTTTAATCCCTTAAATTTGTGCTCGTTTAAAATATTAGTCTCTATAACTCAATAAAAATTTGGACCATTTTACTTCTAGAGAGACTAAAACTAATGGTTTAAAATTTAAGGGACCAAATATAGTATTAATCCAAAAATAAAATATCATCGCCTTATGTAGATAATTTGCATGCACTACTATTCCTGTTCCTGTGGTTTAGTCATCTTTTCAATTCTATACATAATTGTCCTATGACTTTTTTTTCCTTCTGTTTTTTAAGTTCATGTACTATACAATTTGTAACATCGTTTTTATTGATGATATAAAAAATTGCATATTAAGAAAAATAAATCCTTTATTTTTGAAATCTAAATAAAATAATAGGTTATTTATATGCACAAGGTAATAAATGCTAAAATAAAACAGGTATAAATTTTAATTTACATTGAGATCACAATTTAAAAATAATAGTGATATGGATGATAATAAAAAAAGAAGTTTTTTAATATATTCTTAATATGCAAGAGGTAGTATATTTTAAAATAATCTGTTTAAGAAAGGCAATTGAAGCCTCTTTCTTTCTTTTTGTTAGTCCCCATTGCTTTATTGTGTGTGCCCCACAACTACTTCGTCATCAACAATTTCAGTTTTGTGGTAAGTAATAATCTGATACCTAAAATTGTTTGGTCTTGGATCAGATAGACTATTAGGTGAACTAAGTTTGAATATCATCTTATTCAAAAAGACCTTTAGGGAGAGACATTTTGATCAGAAGCCTTGATTCGGATTGGTCAATTACTCAAATACTTAATAATAAAATCCAAAAAAAGCGTGAGACACATTGGGTTGCTCAAAAAGTTATTAAAAACAATCAATTCATTCATTTCGTCATGATCATTTCCATATATATGTATGTATGTATGTATGCATGCATGCATCTGATATGTATCTAGGTATATACAGGGACAGACCCAGAAATTAAACTCAGGAGGGGCGAAAATTATAAAAAAGAACCCATAGTTTAGGAGAATCACATTTCAGCCTTATAAAAATTTCAATATTTTCATTTTAGTCCCTACAAGAAACCATTAGTGAGGACTAAATTGAAAATGTTAAAATTTTTATAAGGCTTAAATGTGATTTTCTAAAATTTTGGGTTCTTTTCTATAATTTTAGGGGGGCGGGGCCACCCCTAAAAATTTCAATATTTTCATTTTAGTCCCTACAAGAAACCATTAGTGGGGACTAAATTGAAAATGTTAAAATTTTTATAAGGCTTAAATGTGATTTTCTAAAATTTTGGGTTCTTTTCTATAATTTTAGGGGGGCGGGGCCACCCCTAACCCCCTTAATTCCGTCCCTGGGTATATACATATGTAAATATATACATGTATATACACACACATAATACATACATACATATATATGTATGTATGTATTATGTGTGTGTGTGTGTGTATATATCATCATCATCATCATCATTCTCCACAATTTTTGAAAGTTAATTAAAATTATTTCCTTAATCTTTACCAGTAGGAAGCCATCATGACCGGGTTAGCAGCATCCTCTTCCTCTTTCAATTACCAATGGACTTACGATGTCTTTATCAATTTTCGCGGCGAAGATACTCGTTATGGTTTTATAGGAAATCTGTATAATGCTTTAAAGAATGCGGGCGTTCACACCTTCCTTGATGATGAGGAACTAAGAAGAGGGGATAAAATTACAACAGAACTTCTCAAAGCAATTGAAAATTCTAGAATGGCCATCACCGTATTTTCAAAGAACTATGCATATTCCACATTTTGTCTCAAGGAACTTGTTAAAATTCATGAGTGCATTAATGGAAAGGGTCGATTGGTATTGCCCATTTTTTATGATTTGGAGCCTACAGAAGTGCGACGTCAAAAAGGTTGCTATGAACAAGCATTATATGAGCATAGAAACAACCTAAGGGCTGATGAGGACGAGATAAACAGTTGGAAGTTTACATTGCAAGAAGTGTCTACTATTTCTGGTTACCATCTTGATCTACGGTAATTCGAAACTTTCTTCTTGTGTGAGTGTTTTTTTTTTCAAACTCTGGTTTTTCTAGTAAATAAATTTAAATTTCCTTACTACGGTGAATTTAATTAGAATTGATATATATATATATATATATATATATATATATATATATATATTTTCAAGCAAGGTGATGAATATCAATTTATTCCCTGATAATTCACAACCTTCATCTTATTTTTTACTCTGGTTTTCCTCCTTTCCTAGCTTCAAATTAGTTTATGAGTAAAAAAAGTTAAATTGTTTTGCCAGGATAAATGTAATTTGAATTGATTTTTTTTTTTTGGCAACCTTTCAGGACAAATGGTTATGAATATCAATTTATTGAAAGGATCGTGAAAGAAATCTCTAACAAAATTAATAGGGCTCCTTTAGATGTTTCTGAATATTCTGTTGGACTAGAGTCTCGAGTGAAAGAAATAACCTCTCTATTACAAATTGAGTCAAATGACAAGGTCATCATGGTAGGAATTTGTGGAATGGGGGGACTAGGTAAAACAACAACAACACGTGCTTTGTATAATTCAATTGCTTGATAAGTTTGAAAGTTTGTGCTTTCTCCATGACGTCAATAAAAGATCGAGAAACATGGCCTAGAAAAAGTTCAAGAGACAATAATTTCAAATATTTTAGGAATGGACATGAAAATACAAGATGTTAATGATGGAGTTCAAGTAATGAAAAATAGATTCAAAGAAAAGAAAATTCTTTTAATTCTCGATAATATTGACGATAATATTGACAAATATGAGCAATTGAAAAAATTAGCTGGTGATTGCATTTGGTTTGGTGGTGGGAGTAGGATCATTATAACCACAAGGAATAGACATTTACTTGAGAGGCATGGGGTTGAATGTATATACAACATGGAGGTTTTCAATCCTGAAGAATCTCTTGAGTTATTAAGCTGGAATGCTTTTAGAAATCGCCAAGTAGACCCATGCTACAATGATGTTTTGAATCGTGCAAGAACTTATGCACAAGGCCTTCCACTTGCCCTCAATGTAATAGGCTCTAAATTGTATGGAAAGACTGTAAATGAATGGGAATCTGCGCTTGACGTATATGAAAAAAGTCTCCATATAGACATTGAACAAGTATTGAGGCTGAGTTATAAGGACCTAGGAGAAGTTGAAAAAGAAATATTCCTTGATATTGCTTGTTTCTTCGAAGGAAAAGAATTGGAATATGTCAAATATATGGTTGAAGCAGTTTATGACTTTAATAATTTAAGTTATTTTATTGGAGTGTTGGTTGATAAATGCCTTATAAAGATTGAAAAGTCGTCCAATCATATTCAAATGCATGATTTGATACGAGATATGGGGAGAAAAATTGTAAATGAAGAATCACCAAACAATCCAGGAGAACGGAGCAGATTATGGTTCATTCGAGATATTGTTAATGTTTTGGAACGCAATACAGTAAGTAATACTAGTTGGGGTGATTTATTTATCTTCTACTTTTTTGCGTTACAATTTTATTGTTATTTTCACAATATATTAGTTGGCATATCCTTATCTATGTGATTTATGTTTATTTTCCTTGTTATATGAAGTTATTAATTCATTTTTTATGCATAGTTGTTTTGTTAAGTCCTTTTGTCTCACTCATAAAATCAATGCATGGAATTTATTTAATGAATGAATGGGTTGAATTAGTTTTTCATAAGGTGAAATTCTTAGAACTGATTTTTAATGGTGCATGAACTGTTGGATTTTTAGAACTGATTTTATAGATTTAGGGTGAAATTTTTTATCATTCAAATACACACACATATATGTATGTATGCATATATATATGTATACATACATACATATATGTGTGATGTGTCAAAAAAATAATATATATGTGTGTACACTCATGTATGTATTATTTTAAGTGTTAAACTTTTATTTTTATCATATTTTTTTAAAATAAAGAGTTTTGTATTATACACGAATTTCCTTTTAAAAAATCATATAAAGTTATATAAAAATCTCTGAAAGATTTCACATCACTCAAAAATAAATATATAAGCAGTAAATTAATATTCAGAAAAAATTCAATTTTTTTAGAAAAACATATAAAATTCAATTTTCAAATACGTGATAAATGATGATAGTTTATATTTTCTATTTGATTTAATTTGATTTTTCTAGATATAATCCTAAAATATACAGTCACTTCAAATTTTATACAAAATAAATGAATGTTTGAATTCATTATATAATAACATAGAATAATTAAGATTAATATTATTTATAAATAACTAATAAACAAGACATTTATATTTATGCTATTGTTGAATTCTCATCGAAGAACCTCCTAAATATTTAGTAAATGAATAAACTTCATGTATAAGTAAGGAAACAAGTTTGAGAGTGTGTGTTTGTGTAAACATAGATGTTCAAAAGAGTAAAATCGAGTTGAGAAGTAGACAACCAATTTATCTTGATTCAGTCAACTTAGATTGCTCTTAATAGATTCCTGAAGTACGACAGTCAAATCATTATTCTGATTGGCCACAATTAATGATTAAACCCTTTTTAGATAATTTAAGATATTTTTAATAACCAAAGCTATTAACTCAGTGTCTGAAGTCAAGGTTTGATTCTTAAGAGGCTTACATGCATATATGTTGAGGCTGAGTTGAAGATATTTTAGGTCTATTTATTGGGTTGTGGGATTTTTATATCGAAGTATATGTCACTATTTCAAATTTGTGGATTTTTTTTTCTTCGTATTATTGCATATGCTTCAGATTTCTAATATTTTTAACATGACTTTCATTTGTTGTTCACTTGAAAGGGCACAAATAAAGTTAGGATGATAGTGCAAGACAATTGGTGGAAATGGATAAAAGTAAATTGCGACGGAGAAGCCTTCAAGAGTATGAAAGAGTTAAAAATTCTCATTTTAGTGAATGTGGAATTTTTAAAGGATCTCAAATATCTTCCTGAGAGCTTAAAAGTGCTGAAGTGGAAACAGCATGGTTCTTCGTGTTTGCCTCCTAATTTTAGTCCAAAGGAGCTTGTTGTGCTCGACATTGAGTATAGTTGTTTGAGTTTGTGGGAAACAATAATTAAGGTAAGATCCCAATCTTATAAGCATTTCTAGCTATCTTGTACTTGATAATTTCATTCCTTTTTTAATTAAACTGTTTAGATGATTTGGTTATTGCAGACTTCGGACAATTTAGGCTTTTTGAATCTCGCATGTTGTATAAATGTTAAAGAGATACCTGATCTGTCGAATCTCAGAAATATGAAGGAATTAATCCTTGCGGATTGCTGGAATTTGATTGGAATTCATGATTCAATTGGCTTTTTACCAAAACTTGAGGTCTTGAATGTAAAAGCTTGTTTCCAGCTGGAGACCTTCCCACGTGCCATCAAGTTACCCTCTCTTAGACAACTCATTCTTACTCGCTGCTCAAGTCTGAAGTACTTTCCGGAAATACTTGAAAAAGTGAAAATAAGAGAGCTATCTTTAGTGAACACAGGAATAGAAAAATTGCCTTGGTCGATTTGCAATCTTTCTGAGCTTAGGGCTTTATGGATTTACAAGAGTAAGCATGTCATTAAGATCTCGAATAGCATTTTTCTATTGCCGAAAATACAAAGGATCGCAGTGGATAGTGGTTATGGGGAGGTGATATCATGCAATTCAAAGGAAGCCAAAGAAATGTCAATTTGGTCCAAGAAATGTCCCAACAGAGTTGTGTTTGTTCTCCCATGTTGTAAAATATCAGATGATATCCTTAGAAATGATCTTAGTCGATTTATGAACGTGAAGTATTTGGACTTACAGGGTAATGATTTCACAATTTTGCCGGCATGGATGAAAGAATGTCATTTTTTGAAGACACTACTGTTAAATGAGTGCTATCATCTGAGAGAAGTTGAAGGGATTCCACCACGCATAAGACATTTAGAAGCAAGAAACTGCTTGTCATTGAGTTTAGAGTCCAAAAGCATAATATTGAGTGAGGTAATCCATTTCTCTCTTTGATCGTTAGTTCTTATTATATTCACAAAGTATATGTATTGAGTTAATGTGTTTTGCTCAACACTTGTTTTGATCCACAGGAATTACATGGGGCTCCTGATAATTCAGGGGGAAAAGAACAGTGGTTTTTTTATGTGCCGAGTAGAAGCATACCGAAGTGGTTTGATCACACAAGCAAAGGAGCTTCTATTTCCTTTTGGTTCCGTAACTCCTTCCCAACTCTATGCCTCTGTCATCTTCTTAAACAAGCGGAAGCTGAATCAGACTATCGTTCCTTTCTTGTGCGGGTGGACATCAATGAGGAACCAGCATTTGATCAAAGATTTCAGCCTTTATCACCTAAGTCAGAAAATTTGGATGATGATCATTTAGTTGTGTACATTCTAAAATGGGATGATACACGTCATTTTAAGAGAAATCAACTTCGTCTAGAACATCGGTGGTATCACGTAGAGGTTTGTTTAATAATCAGTGATAAAGGCATGGTTATAGAAGAGAGCGTGATGTATGTAATCAAACAACTTTGTGAGATGAAAGATATCAGTTTTACAAATCCTTATCACCAAACATTGGATTCCATTTGGGGTAACCAAGGTAAGCCTATCCGCTCTTCCTCTATCACCACTAGTTTGAGTTTTTCAAATTGAAATTGCATTTTTCTCCAAATTACATATTTATGTACATAACACAGATTTCAGATTTCAGATGATGATCAATATCTATTTGAGTTCTCTCCATTATCTACATATTAGTGGAGACAATTGATGTAAAGTATTAGTGGGAAAAAAAAACTCTACAACAAATTAAGTATTCCTTTTGTCAGAATAATAGAAGAAACTGAAATATAGCTCAAGAGAGATGACCTAGCTTCACTCTCAGGGAAAATATAATAACACCAAGATACCACTCTAGTCCTTATTTTTTTTGCTCTGAACCACTCTAGTCCTTATTATATGTCCAGTTTGATCAAATCTCACATAATAAGAAACAAAAATTAAGACCTTTAATATATATGTTAAATTGATTCAGTTTTCGAAATTTACTCTTATTTAATAATGAGTATTGAAAAAAAGGAGATGTTATACACTCTCTCGCTCCCCCCTAAATTTTCAATTGGTTAAAATTGGAAAACAATTTAATGACTTATATTTAGATTTTTTTTAAAAAAAAACCAGACTTATAATAAGGAGAAGAGTGGTAATTAAGTGATAGTGTGATATAATAATAATCACATTAATTACTTGACAAACAGGTTAATTTCAAAGCTCTATTAAATTGATATATGTAATTGTAAATAATATTAATCGGTGTTGTTAAAACGTAGAGTCTACTACTTAAAACGATAAGGGTGAGCAAAAACGTAAAAACTAAAAAAAACGTAAACGAAACGTAAGAGTTTACTACGTACTAAAAAAAAATCGAACATATAAAAAAAATCCAACATATAGATTAATTATTTTTATTGTAGATGCTTGAAAAGATTAGACCAAATTTGAAATGGAAGTTTGAGTTTAAGTTGTAAAATATTCAGTTTAGTCCCTTTTCAAAACTTTTTAAAAGTTTCAATTAGGTCCCTATGTAAAGCTGTGCGTTTTGGCAAAGTAGGTTTGATTTCTTCTTGATTCAACTTATGCATCATTTGGGCAAAAAAAAAAAGACTTATGCATTAGGCGGACCGACACATTGAATAAAAGGAACCAGGGGCGCCGCGAATCTGAACTTTGGACCTTCAGACCTTCTTCGTCTTTCATCCTAGATCATCGCCTTCATCAACCTCGATTCCATCCACCTCTAACCTCGCCGGCGACCTTGGCTTCTTTCACCATTCGTTCCGTCGCCGGCGAGTACCAGCCCCAGCGATGAGCGATCAGAGAAGAAGAGGAAAGCAAAGTCGAGGCAGAGCAATGAAGCACCAGTGGCCAGCTATGGTGGATGAAGAAGAACTGAATAATGGTTTCAGATCGGGATAGGGTTTTTAATTTGGGGCAGGAAAAGGAGGTTTTACGAATCTGACCTTTTTTCAAAAAAAATTCAGAACACTTAACTCGGTCGTTTCTACCGTTTCTACCGAGTCAGAATGGCGTCTCCACCGTTTCAATGCAAAAGCCGTCTCAACCTCCGTTCTGACTCGTTTGTCGCCGGAAAAACGTAAAAATGGACGTTTCAACGTTTTGAAATGCCGTTTTAACAACACTAATATTAATAATGAGTAAAGTGGCTCTCTTGGTACCCTTGTTTAGGAGCTTCCTTGATTTGAATATAATCCACCAATTTACCCCCAACAAAACACACACACACATTTCAAAGCTCTATTAAACTGATATATGTAATTGTAAATAATATTAATAATGAGTAAAGTGGCTCTCTCGGTACCCTTGTTTAGGAGCATCCTTGATTTGAATATAGTCCACCAATTTACCCCCAACAAAAAATACACACGCACAGAGATAGACAGAGACACACACGCGCGCGCATACACACAGAGACAGACACACACATACAAACAAACACACACACACACACACATAGACAGACACACACACACACATAGAGACAGACAGACACACACAGACAGGGAGACAGAGACAAACAAATATATATATGTTTAGGAAAATAATTACCGTTAGAATCATTTGTAGAAATATTTCAATTAGATAATGATAAACTTTACACACACACACACACACACACACACACACACATATATATATGTGTGGGGAAATAATTACCGTTAGAATCATTTCTAGAAATATTTCAATCCACATTTCAGCCTGATGATGATAAACTTCACACACTTACACACAGATAGAGACAGAGAGACACAACAGACAAAGACACACACGCAAAGAGACAAAGATAGACACACACACACACAGGGAGACAGAGACAGACACACACACACAGATATACAGAGAGATATAAAGACAAAGACAAACAGATGCGTGCATGCGTGCGTGCGTGCGTGCGTGCGTGAAAGTGTATGTAAGATTTTAAACAAATTAAAATCTTAATTGGTCTTTGGATTGCGAACTTCAGCAACAAAAAGATGTAATATCCACCAATGTTGAACAAGTTCCAAGAAGCTTTGAAGAGACTAGAAAAGCCAAAGGAAAGGAGAAAGCATTCTATGATGACACCATAAATAAGTAATGACATGGCAATTTGTAGTAGGTATTCTTATCATTAATTACAAAAAGAATGTTGTTACATTTCTCTTTAATTTTTTAATATTTCATTAGTTAATTATGTGTTTTGATAGCAGTTGGGTTCAAAAATATATGTGTACATTAAAGTTTTCTCACTCTTTATTTCTAACTCCAAATTAAGGTTGTGTTTTGTAAAACCATGACCTCATGAAATCAAATTATCATCTCCTGGAATCGATTCCATGCCTTTCTACACCAGGTTAGATATGTTGTCTTTGTTTCTTGTAGCCTTAAAATAAAATGAAATGTAACCGATGTACCATACATAATCGGTTTCACCATTCCATTTTTGCCCTGTTATAGCTATACTTTTATTTGCAAAGTCTGAAAATTATCATGCTTTATGGAAAACATAATTAAAAATATTAAATTTTATTTGTTACTCCTTATGATGGCCATTGAAAATAGGTCGGAACAAAGAAGACATAATAATGCTATGCTTTTCAGTTTCCTTTTTTGTACAAATGGTGTAAGCTGACTTATGCAATCCCCTCAAACATCAACTCAAATTTATAACAATTTATTATTATAGAAAAGCTATTTGTTTCATCTATTCTAGATTCTAAATACATGTCATGATGACTTGCATGCTTCACATTTCTGTTATTTTGCCTGAGCTTTGCACATTCATTTATTTTTGAGAAGAGTGAGATTCATACGAATCTCAATCATAGTAATATAGCACCATTTAAAACTGTAGTTATGGTGTTTGTGTAATGTACATAATTAAGGTGCGAGTTGTTTAGTTTAGGATTCATCTAGACTTGTCATTGTTGGCGTATCTCTGTAATTTTGTTAATCGACATAATGATTTATTTGTTATATACAAGAAGCAATTAACCTTTGCATTAATTGAAGCAATTAATCTAATATTGGACAGTTTCCATTGCTGGGCATTATATATGTCTAGATTTTTATAATACTTGTGTATGTACGTATTAACCTGCGCTTTGGGTCTTGGTCGTTCTCTACTTTCAAATATGTAACCACCCCAATAGCTTGACTTGTATGACTAATTTTCACAAAATATGTTTTATGGTAAATCCCAGAATTTACAATGGTGAAATGAGGTAAATATGGTACAGACATGCAATAAAAAACGTGTCAGAATAAGTATGAGACCTCGAACATAAAACTCAATTTAAGTATCATCTCTCCATAAATCTGTTCTGTTTGAACAAACTTAAGAAGATAAGAACAGAAAGCAGCAGAGGAACGTAGTTGGTTGGAATTTCATGTTCTTTTCTCCATAGTTATGATTGTATTCACATGGATAACATGTTATGCTATCAATTATTGCAACTGAGTTTCATTCTTCATCTATGCTTCTCAATTACCATAGCTATTACTTTATTGTTTGAAGAATATATATGGTTTTATTTCATTACAGTGTACACTAGCGGAACAAAACAGAGCATGCTATTATATGTGTTTATTAAGGTTATATTCTAGCTGTATATTACCATGATTTTGTTGTTGATATGCTGTGACTTGTGTACTTGAAACATCCTCTTAATGTATAAGAATCCAAAGGCTATATATATGACTTTAGGTTATTCCTATAATTGATAAATGTTGAATGCTCTGTTTTATAAAGTTCCAATTCTGTTTGCTTTAAGTTGAGATGACAATGAGGTCAAACTATATTTCCTAAGTTATGAAGCTTTCAGATCCTCTCGACTTTCTGATCTCTTGTTTTCGTGGAGCTCTGTGGTGGCATTTCATGGTAATAATGTTTCAATATAGAATTTGGAGAATAATGCAATTTTATTTGTAAAACTTAGTAGTGATAGTTATGTAGAGGCTCCTTCTTTATAACATGTTAACTCTCAGTTCCAATATAATTCATAAGTTAACTCTGTACATATATCTGTTTGTAAAACAGAGCAAACAACATAATAGCATGTAATTCAATATGTTTCATCATTATATGACAAAAGTCACAGCATCACATCATCAACCACAGACTTAAACTTGAGTTCCTTACTGTTTGCCTTTGCTGGAGCTCCAACCTAGCAAGGTTAATTAGTGATTTTGGAAGAGTGATATTATTATGGCTATTCCACAAGCAACAGTTTTCCACATAATATCATGCTCTGTTCCTCAAGTTTAAATTGTAATTTTGAAATAAAATCACAACCTTCAAATAATAGCCATGGCATTTATTTTTTTTGCATTTTTAGAAAGTTATTTCATTTTAAAAAAATATTCATTAGACCAAATAATTTGAAAGTCTTTCCAAGAAATGAATAATTCCACAATTTCAAATTTATTCATTGCTCTTTATCGATAATTTTTTCTAGCTAGCGCCACTACTTGAACAAACATTGAAAGTATCCTTTTGGTGGAATGAACATAATAAAGTACTTTAATTAAAATAAGGGTAAAGAAAAAATACATATATGTTTTTACCTCGTGAAAGACTCAAAGACCATATGTTTTTTTTAGAAGTAAAAATACACACGAACTTTTAAAAGTGGAGCAAATATACACTTCTCCGTTAATTAGACTGGATGCCTTTATTTTAGGTTTGTGTGGACCCACATGTCATCTTTTTGTCCCTCTCTCTCTGCTCCATGCAAACCACCGACGCAGCCGAACCAGGAAGCCGCTTTCGCCTCTGCCCTGCTGACATCAGCATCGGCTGGGTTTGGGTTCCTACATTGCTCTCGTAGAAGGGCTTGGATCCTACCTTTACTGGAACGAAACCCCCTCCCATGGCTTCCAATTTCTGTGACTCCTGCAAGTCCGCCACCGCCACCCTCTTCTGCCGCGTCGACTCCGCCTTCCTCTTACTCGGCTGTGACTCCAAGGTCCATGCCGCCAACAAGCTCGCTTCCCGCCACGCGCGTGTCTGGGTCTGCGAGGGAGACATTAGCATGCGGACAGGCTTTATGAATCTTGAAGGGAATGGCTCAGTTTTAACTTTTAAGTTGGATTCAGTGGCAAACTCACATCAGTATCTCCAACAATTGCAGAAATTATCGCAGTAATTCCGGGGCTATAGAAGAGCCAAGAGGGTATATCTGGTAGTCATGGATTGAAGGTTGAGTTAAATTTAATTGATATTGTCTTAGGTTTTGAGAAGTTTTAGGGGTGTTGATAATTACTTATTGCCCATACTGCATATTGCCTGTTACACATCTATCATCCTATTGTGCATTTTTGCTATATGAATTAGTTGTACGTTGGTAATTTTTAGTACTCCAGACATTACCAAATAAATCTATTTATGGCAAAATATAAGGTAAAGTTGAGTTTATTGAAATTGTTAGTAACCAACTCTGACACCTGCAGAACTTTTTGACAGGTTTGGGAACAAGCTGTGAAAAGTCCAATGGGTCTGATGATGGGATTTATGCTGCTTGTTGTGTTTGTCATGCCCAAATTAATGGAGAATATGGGTCTGAATTCGTTGTCTTGTGATGTACAATTTCGCATGACTGCTGCTAATGGTTTTATTATATTTTGGTGGCTACAGATCCAGAAGAAATGAGGCGTGCCCAAGAAGAAATGAGAAATCAAGGAGTTCCATCATTGGCAAGCTTGTTACCTGGCGCTGGCGGCAGCAGCAACTAGATAGTGAATGACTCAATGTTTGAAGGATTTTTTTATTTTGACAAAAAGATGCCCAAAGATATATAATTTTATACTCGCGTTGGCGTCCCGTCCAGTGCTGCCATCAAATTCCTCAACGACCGTTACTTCTCCGACAGTGTGTCGTGCATAAGTAGGATGACTATCCCAAATCGAGTTGCTCGGCTCATTGACATAAAGGCCAACATAGTGTCGTGCATAAGTAGGATGACTATCCTTTTTTTTTTTTTTTTGCTCATAAGTAGGATGACTATCCCAAAGCTGCGATTTAGAAATAATAAAATATATTAATCACAAATTATTTAATAAAGGGTTAAGGAGTAAATTGGCCAAAAAACTTTTATCTTAGGAGTGCTCAGCACAATAAACTTTTAAGTGGACTAAAAATACCATTAAACTTTTAAAAATATGAAGACAACGTTAGAAAAAGATAACGTCTGTTATCTAAGGTGCAGAGATTGCCAACTAACTTTTACTTTTGAGCGCCAAAGACAAAAAAAACTTTTACTCATGAGCACCTAGCACAAAATTCTAAATGTCACTAAATTAAATAATTTTTTTCTCAATTGTCATTATTCAAAACTACTTGTATAGATATATATGGACAAAAATTACTCTTTTGCTAAAATAAACAAAATTTTTCATTAAAAACATAATTATATGATTTAAATAAAACTCAAGGTATTTTATAATTTATTATATATGTTAAAAAAATTATATGATTTATTTTTATTTTAGAAGAAATTTATGTGAGTTAAAAAATTCATTTAATGTTAATAAAATTTTAAAAAATTATTATATCCGTAAAGAAATGAAATGTGTTTAATTTTTATTTTTATAAAAAGAGCTTAATAGATATCAACGTTGATACTTAATAATATAAATCGGCAAATTGATGATATATTTGTTTATTAAATGATCTATTAATTATGTGAATATGAGACTTGATAGATTTTTTTTAAAAAAAAAGATAACCTAAAAAAATTAAAAGTTCGTTGGTCAAATTGTTCCTTAACCCATTATTAAATTGTCATTAATCAAACCTCTTAAGTTATCTTTTTTTTTTCAACAAGTCTCATATTCATATAATCAATAGATCATTTAATTAACAAATATATCATCAAGTTGCCAGATTTATATTATTAAATATCAACGTTAATATCCATTAAGCTCTTTTTATAAAAATAAAAATTAAACTCATTTCATTTCTTTTAGGATATAATAGATTTTTTAAATTTTATCAACATTAAATGAATTAATTAAATCACATAAATTTCTTCTAAAATAAAAATAAATCATATACTTTTTTAACATATATAATAAATTATAAAACACCTTGAGTTTTTTTAAATCAAATAATTATATTTTTAATGAAAAGTTTTGTTTATTTTAGCAAATGAGTAATTTTTGTCCATAGATAACTATGCTACTAGTTTTGAATAATGGCAATTGAGAAAAAAAATTATTTAATTTAGTGAAATTTAGAATTTTTGTCTTTGACGCTCCCGAGTAAAAGTTTTTTGTCTTTGGGGCGCTCCTAAAGTAAAATTTCGTTACTAATCTATACCTTAGATAATGACGTTATCTTTTTCTAACAAATAGTTCGATCGCACATTTTTAAAAATTTATTGTGTTGGCTGCACATTTTTAAAAGTTTATTGATATTTTTGGTCCACTTAAAAATTTATCATATTTCCCAAGTAAAAGTTTGTTGGTCAATTTCCTCCTTAACCCTTCAATAAAATACATGCATGCATTTCTATGAAGGCATGAGTTTGCGTACTTTGTGAATGTGAAATCTCATGTACTTATTATGTTTAAAAATATCTTCTTTGAACCTACTGTCAATATAAAAGGATCATGACATATTTATCATGGAATTTTTTTTTTTCCTCCTGAGATCCATCATATTTATTTATCTTGGATGTTTCTCTCATGCTGTTTATAGTTTTAAGGCTGTGTGTGTGGTGTGGTCTGTGGACACAAAGAAACCTACTAAGTGCGAAGTGTTGACACTAAGTTCACATGTGAATTAATGAATAATTGAATATGTCATTGGATATACTGCTAAGCATGCTATAATTAGTTATGTCTGTTTTATTTGCTGTTGAGCTTCGTATGAACCTCACTATTCTCCAAAATAAATGACAAGGAAAATATCAGGAAAAGGGAAAGAGAAAATAATCGAAGTGTTTTTTCCCCCTTGTTTTGATATTTTGGTGTTGTTAATTGTTAATGGAGTCCAAAGATGATGTTGTGTATGCTTTTCACTTCAAGATTACGTTGTACGTGCTCTGTTTTAATAGCTTTTGTTTAATGAGTAATTTGAGTTGTTTGATTTTGGTGAATTTGAGTTGTTTGATTTTGGTGAGAACTTTGCAGGAACATTGTTATGACAAGATATAAAGGAGTAAGTTAAAATCTGTGTGGATGACATAAGTCAGCTTAAACTATTTATACAGAAAATGAAACTGAAAAACAGAGCTGATAAAAGTCTAGCCATAACAGAGTAAGAATGAGATGGTGAAATCGATTTTGTACAGTATATAAGTTACAATTAATTCTATTTTTATTTTACTGCAAACAAAGATAAAACATATCTAATTAAACTGGGGATAGAAAGGCATGGAATTGATTTCAGGAGATGAGAAATTGATTTCATGAGGTTATGGTTTTGCAAAATACAACTTTGGAGTCAGAAATGAACTAAGGAAATTGGTTTCTGAATAGGAGAACAAGACGCTGATAAAGAGTAAGATGGATAATATAGGTCATATATCCCTGAGTTTACAAGGAAAAAAAAAAAAAAAACACAAGTATTTAGATTTCTTCAAGATTGAATGAATTGCTATATTCTTTTCCTTGCTCCGAAAAAAGCTAAAAAACTTGTGTTTTACAAATTATGAATGAATGTGTGTTAGTTTTAAACTAATTTATCATCACTTTTGTAATATCCCAACTTATGGGATTTGAAGTTAGAAATGTTGTATGGGAATTAATTGTGAAAATTTGGTCTGAATAATTATAATATTGATTATTTGAAAAATTAAGGATTTATTTTTAACACTTATCCAATATTTGGAATTAAATGAGTAAAAGACCTAATTGTAAATAAGAGTCTTGTAGATAATCAAATAAGATTAAAATGGTTTGGGACCCACAACACTCACCACACCAATTCTCTAATCTTCACGCCACTTGCACACATATTTTCTGCCAGCATCTTAAGTCCTCATTTTCATTTTCCATGTGCAAGTCATGTGCTCATATATATATTGCTCTCCTCTTGTGAGTCTTCCCCCTTGTGTGAGGGTCTGTTAGTTCGCCGTCTCTATCCTGTGAGTTTCAGAAGTAGGTGAGTATACTGTTTTCCTCTTTTTGTAGCTATGGAGGAAGGGTCTGGTAGTGGGACTAGGAAGCTAAAAGAAGTGGTGTTGAACTTGGGTCAGACAAAAGAGAAGCGTAGGGGGACTTTGGTAGGAAAAATCATCACAGGGAAGAACCTTAATGTTCCTACTGTTATATCGATGATAAAGAAAGGATGGCAGATAAGTGAGGACTTAGAAATTCAGGATCTTGATAGGAAGCAACTTATTTTCCTATTCCGTTTTTATAAGGAGGAAGACTACTACATAATACTTAGAGGCAGACCTTGGTCAATACAAGGCTTTTTGTTACACTTTCAACTATGGGAAGACTATATGGTGCTTTTAGATGTCCATTTTAGTCATGAGCCCTTTTAGCTCCAGTTTCATTGCCTTCCTTTTGAGGCGTTTGAGAACTAGAATGCAAAGTTGACTTGAGTTACAGAGTGTGTAATCATTTGAGTTAGTGAAATCTCGGAGAGTCCTGACGGACGTAGGTCAAGGATTTGGACCGAACCAAGACAAATCCATTGTGTTCAATCTCTCTTACCCTTACTCTGTTCATCTCTGTTTCGCACTATACTAATAGAGCATTTTAGCGAGAAAATTTTATATCCTCAATTCACCCTCTTCTTGGTGATATTCCGTCTTTCAATATTCTTTGAAAGTGGGGGGTGGGGTTCGAACTCCCAACCCCCCACATATACATGGGGCCAAGTGGCCCAGGTTGAGCCACTTGGTTCCTTTAATATATATATATATATATATATATACATTAATAAATATATATATTTTTCTTAACATTTTTTCAACGGTATTTACAAATTCAATAACGTCATTTACAACTTTTTTTCAAGTTTACATTTTCTTCTTCTTTAATACCTCTCGAGTAAAAAAAATAATCAACGGTATTTACAAATTCAATAACGCCATTTACAACTTTTTTTCAAGTTTACATTTTTTTTCCTCTTTAATGCCTCTGAGTAAAAAAAAAAAAAATCAACGGTATTTACAAATTCAATAACGCCATTTAAAAAAGTTGTAAATGACGTTATTGAATTTGTAAATATCGGTGAGGGTATTATTTATTTATTTATTTAAAACTAAGGGCAAAAGGGTCATTTCACCCAAATTTTCATATCCTCATAGGTCCTTGGTACCTTTCAGTCTTTTTACAAATTCAGGAGATTTTTGGGAGTTTTACAAATTCAAATGGTATTTAAATGGAATTTTCTCATAATAGTTCAGTCATTATCCATTTTTTATTGGTGTGCGTGTACTCCAACACCACGCGTAGTGAACCATAGTGTGACTTAGGGCTGTTCATGATGCCACGGTCCTGTACGCCCGTCTGTGCCCATTGAAAAATAGAAAAGCCGCCCAAAGAAAAATGGGCTTAACTGGGCTGGGCATTTTTACGGGTAGGGCTGGGCATCAAGCGGGGTATGCCGCCCGCCTAATAGTATATATTATATATTTTTTATTTTTTTTATAAAATAGTATTATATATTTGTTATAAATCATATAACCTATTTGTGTGTGTGTGTGTGTGTTTAACTTATAATAAAAAAAATATCTTTTTATTTCTTCATCAACTCTTCCCTTTTCTCATTTTTGGATGCCCTCACAAGGAAATGTCTCTCCTCTCTTGATCTCCATTCTCCTCTAGAGCTCGATGATCTACCCGATCGCCTCTCGTAAATGATGTAATAATATGCTTTCTTTTTTGCTTTCTTGTAGGTGATTCCATATGTTTCATCCTTTTGTCATTTTGGGGCTTTGATGCAACCTCTAGGAGTTTTGTATGTCTACAAGGCTTAATTTCTATTTTTTGATGCCTTGTATTTAATGGATTATGAACTATTTTTTTATGCTTTGTTAATGCATATGGTTGTCTTTTTAATTTTAAGACTTAATTTGTAGACTTATATTGAAATATTCAAGTGTAAAATTATGAATGTTATTTAATTTTTTAGTTACTTAAGCTGTTTTTTTCACATAAGGTGTGACAGACTAGCAGGATATTGCCATTTGGGCATGGAATGGCCGCCCTGCCCAGCCCAAAAATGTTGGGGCTTCTATTGGGTAGGGCCGGACACTGAGCTACATTTTACTGTCCGATAATCTTTCAGGCAGGGCATCGGACAAGGGTTTCGCCTTGCCCAAATTTCAGCCCATGAACACCCCTAGTGTGACTATTACAAGAGTAGTTATTCTCCCAATTTTCATTATTCAAGCCGAGAAAAAAAGGCGTCAGTTTGGTTTTATATTTTCAAGACAACTTTTTTAAAAAAATTTAAAAAAAGATTATAAATGTGCTTTTATTATGTGTTCTTAAAAAAATTAAATTTTTTTCTGCAAACAAAAGAAATCAGAATGTTTTTATTACCGTTTGTTTTGCAAAAATAATAATAATAATAAAAAAGTCCAAAAAAACAAGTGCCCTCCTGAGGCCGTTTTGGCGCAAAGACGCAGTGAACGGTAAGAAGGTAAGCAAGACCGTATGTTTTGGGGTGGAGGAGATAAATGAAAGGGAAGAGGTTACTTTCGATGGTAATGATGTTGGAATGATATATAGCACTACATCAAGTAACTGTTGTAGTCACCGAATAATAAGGTCCTTTCTCTTTTTGAGCTAGCTAGCTACTTGTCCTTGTTATCTATTATATGCTTACCTAAAGCTATGTATTGCAATTAGGTGAAGTGATATTATGTTTTCCTGTTCCTTTCACCTTTTTCTCCTCTCAATTAAGTTATCGCTTTCTCCCTTTACTTAATTCGTTTTCTTATTCCCATTTCCCATGCCACACCTACACTTTCCTCTTCTTTTTTTCTTTTTCTTTTGAACTCCACACTCTTGTCGTTCTCACTTTACTTGTGCTATCAACAACTAAATACATCAACATTCATCATTTATCATATTTAATAAAGAAATTTTCATAAAATTTATATGTAAAGCCACCGTATATGATCAAATTTAAAAAGTTAATACGAATTTAAGAGTAAGTTAACACAGTTTTGTAAGCTAAAAACGTAAAAAATGGTAAAACCGGTGTATAAACTTGTGAATTTAACTAAGTTTACAACTTACTCAAGTTTATCGGTGACTTAACTTATTTTTGTAAATTAAAAACGTAAAAACGATAAACTCGAGAATCAACTCATGAGTTTGCCGAATACCCTGCATATAAATATAATTACCACCGTCATTATATATATTTTGTGCACCGACACTAACTCCAGTGGCAAGGGGAAGATCTGATTTTTTTTTATTTTTTTTAAAAACATTGATTTTAAAAATGAAGGCTCTTTGATTAATTATCGAATATTTTAATTAATTGTCATTTAGAATTTTGATGAAGTCAAAGGTGAGCATGTTCTTTGTGTTTGCCTTCGTCATGTGAACAGGGTATACGGAAATTTCTTTTTGAGAAAATCTCTCAAGGTCCAAGTAACCAAAATATTGTTAAAAAAGACTAAAAGAAAAGTCACACGTCAAAAAAAACCAAGCGTCTTTTTCGATATTATTTGTAAACGTTAATAATTATATCAAGACAACATTAACAATTAAATCAATATACATTAACAACTATATCCTAACAACTAATTCAGTACACGCTAACAACTAAATCAATATATGTTAACAACTATATCAGTACAATGTTTTCTAAAATAATACCAGAAAGATCCTTTTTCTGACATTTGACTTTTCTTTAAACTGTTTTAACAATATTTTGGTAACTTCAACCTGAGACCTGAGGGGATTTTCTCTTTCTTTTTTATCCAACACAAATAGAAGAAAATAGAAGAATTGGTATATTGATACCTTAAACACCCCCCCCCGGCCTCTCTATATAGAGCATTATATAAAGTCGAGATCTTCTATGCATATTTATATTTCAAGTATCTACATCCAATTAAGTTCACATGAGTGAATATAAAAGAACGGCAATTTGGGTAAATTGTTGCCTTTTAATTTTCTAAATTTCCTTTTAATTTTTTTATTTTCAATTAGTAATGTACATAAATTTCCACTAATAAAGAAAATTACACTTTATATATTTAAAAAATAATACTGACTTCTTTTATAAAATATAAATCATGACAAATATTTATTACTTCACTGTTTAGCATTCTTATTTTGAATTGAAAATTATAAAATGAATTTTTTATAATTTGTTAAAAAATATTTGATATTTATTAAACAATTAAATAGTTGTTTATAAAATATATTTATTTTAATAATTGTTTGTGTGTAATCAAAAGTAAGATTTTTTGTGGAAATAGAGGATTAATTGAGTTGTGAAATATTATGAAAGTCAAGGATTATATAATGTTTATGGGAAAATCATTTCTTCATTTAATGCAGATAAATATATTTACAAAAGTGAGCCAAAACGACACCGTTTTCGTCCTTTTTGTTTTATTAATTAACGCTCGTGAAATCTAAAACGGACATAGGAACCGCCGAACGTATTCAAGCTTAGGTGTTGGCGGGCGTATTACCAGAGGAGCGTATGGTTCGATGATGAGGAAGTATTATAACATCCAAATTTTTAATTCTAAAACTAAGTAATATTTTAGGAGATATTAATTTATGGTAATTAAAATTTTTCCATATAGTTACTCAGTATGAGAATATTTTCTTAAGTAAATATTAAAGAAAATATTGTAAGTTATATTTTTAGAAAATATTATAACTTGTTAAGTATTAAATAAATTTTATTTGGATTGAAAACATAAATTTTGATCCAATTGGTGTTAAAAAGAAAAAAGAAAAAAAGAAGAAGAAGAAAGAAAAGATAATTTGTAATATATATATATATATATATATATAGGGTTATGATTTATCCTGTGACAGGATACAAGTGCTGGTCCAGTGAAACATACACGACGCCGTTTTACACTTTCCTCTGCGAGAACTATACAGCTTGCTAAAATTTCAGATCGAGCATACAAAAAAATCACCCAAAAAAAAGCACGAACAAACAGGCTGATTCCTCGCTGTCACTGGAAATCACCAAAAGATCCTCCCTGTCACTGGAAAACACACTACTCTGGATGGCCCATTTAAGCCTGTGACTCGCCGTTTCGACCCGTCGCTGCGTCGGGGCAGCGACGACTTGCCCATGACTCATCCAAGGCTCAAGAAGAATGTGACCTCAAATTTCCTGGAACAGATTGCTCTTGCGATTTCTTCACCGACTGCAATGTGGGTTTCCTGGGTTACCGGTATTTATATCTTCAATCCATAATTCTTCCTATTCATTTCTGCTGTGACTGTTGTTCTAAAGGTAAAAGGTCAGAATTGTTGCTGATTTTATTTTTATTGGATCAGGGATGCCCAAATTGGTCTACATGTGACCTCTCTTGATCCTTCATCGGTTGGAAGCGAGGTGTGGTATGGGAAAGAAAGTGGGAAGTACAGTATTGTTCACTGGACAAGTGTTATAGTTATTGGTCAGTTGTATAATTTATATGTGATGGGGAAAATGGATAATTAAAGGGAGGCAGAGCAAGCTATATAGTTCTCGCAGAGGAAAGTGTAAAACGGCACCGTGTAAGCTTCACTGGACCAGCGCTTAGATCCTGTGACAGGATAAATCATAACCCTATATATATATATATATATATATATATATATATATATATAGTGTATGGATAGCACCTAAAAGTGCTGCCCACCACAAATATATTGAAAAGACCTTTCCACATAAATCATTAATTAACCATAATGATTTCACAAAACCGGATTAATAAGTGATTAAGCAAAACGCTTTCCTTACATAAAATTGACACATTGGAGTCCAGGGCACAAATTTCGCCCACAAACTCACTACAGAAAATTCTCAACTCTGGGCACAATTATCAAACAGAAGAATACACAGCCCACGAGTTAAAACAATACCAAATAACCTACACCAAAACATTTCCATACAAGTTCTGATTGTGGATCCACCAATATATTATAGCGTATAAAATAAAACCTTTGGTTCAACAGTAAATAGACTATCCTTCCAAAACAGTTTAAATAGTATTTCCAGAACATGTGGGCCCTAAAATGGCAATATGTAAACTCATACAACACCAGTACCAAAAAGAGGTTTACAGAGTACACAACTATCATGCCTCCGGTTGCTTCCATTGACTTTGACTTTTAGTAAAACTAGAGGTCTCGCCTGAAAAATATTGATATTGACGGGGTGAGACATAAAGTCCCAGTAACCAAAATTAATTTACCAAATATGCAAGTAAGGATTGCAAGTCAGAGAGCAGGTTTACTAACATAGTTATAAAATCAACAACAATTAAATAATTAATCCATATTAATGAACAATAAGTAGAATCATCCCCACTCATCCATCCTACTCCTCCTTATATCGTCTGGATGTGGTACAGCCTATCAATGCTAGTATACCTGGCCAAGGTTAGCTAGTCACTTCAAGAATACTGTCTCCTCCCATGTCACCACCAATATATCGTAACAGGGAGGTGTCCGCCTTAAAACACTCAACTCAAATTCCGGGCCAGGAATGAGAGAGCCGATGGGCACAATTTCACCCTAAATCTCTTCCACACAACCCAACATATTCCATAATGATAAACAATACGATACCGCAATTACCTAAAAACATCGTACAATATATTATTCCATATACAACATCTCATAACAAACACCATAACAGCAATATCTACAAACTTTATTGTTCCATATACAACAACCCACCACAAACATTATAGCAATCACCACAATAACAATCTCATATATACATACAGAATGAAAAATACTCTGCTTCACTGAAATAACTTTATATTCAGATATACGCTTAATTGTTTTTTAAACACATGTCAATAGTATATATAAAAGTAAGGTTTAGAAAACACCTTACAATCCAAAACAAGCATATAAAATAAATTAACCCCGGTTACCTCAACTCCAAGCTAATCCTTATCTCGGGAGTAAAACGCGAACAATCACCGGTCACAAATAAATTCTACATCATCACAATTATAATTTCATATACCTTAAATTACACAAATTTAAATAAATATATATTACCATAATAAAAAATAAAAATAACAGTTTAATCCTACAAATTTCAAAACTAACCGATTAAAATCTCTCGTAATTTCTCTATTAACTTAGAAAAAAATTTATACAACTTTTAATCGGTAAAAATATCCGGTACAATATAAATCTTGAATTTCTTGAGTAAAAAAAATGAATTTAAATTCCTACAATAACCAATCAAAAATTATAAACCGATTAAAACTAGCTATTAATCGTTCTAAACATATATACAGTTATCTATTATAAAAACTCAAAACTTTTCCAAAATTATAACCTCAAAATTTTCACTATCCAACCTGATATTGCCTTTATTTGAAAGAGAAAAATATTTAAAACAACTTTCATGAAGGAAGTTTATTGAAAATGAGTTAATTTAACTACCAAAATAATCTTATAAGATAAATAACATACCTCAAAACACCCAAAAATACTCAAGCTCTTCTTCTTCCTTCCCTCCTCACTCGGTCACTGCGCTCAATCTCTGTTTTTCTCTCAATCTCACCTCACAGCACACACACACGCTCCACACATTCACACATATATATAGAAACAAATGAGTCACCGCCTCAATTAATGAGGCGGTGATCATTAATTTTTCTTTTTTAATTATTATATTTTCCCTTTTCTTTTTCTTCCACACCACGCATCATCTCTCTCTTTTTTTTTTTGGGAAAATCTATCTGGGGCCTTTTTTGGGAAAAAAAAATCCCAAAAAGGGCCCCAAGATTCGGAAAACCGAGAAAGGGCCCTAGGGCTCTTTTTGGGATAAATTCATGAAATTTTTACAACTAAAAAAAGCCATATTTACAACAATATCAGCCCCGTTTACAACTAAAACAGTCACATTTGTAACAATATTTTTACAACTAAAACGAGCCATATTTACAACAATATCGCCCCATTAACAACTAAAACAAGTTAATGAAAAATCTCAAAAAGGGCCCTAGGGCCCTTTCCTGGGGTTTTTCCAAAATCTTGGGGCCCTTTTTGGGATTTTTTTCCCAAAAAGGGCCCCAAGATGGATTTTCCCTTTTTTTTTTGAAATGGGCAAAATTACCTTAAGAGGCCCAACTTTCTTATAATATTAATTTATTATTGATTTTTTTTTTAAATTACTTACAATAAAGTTATTTCATAATTACAATTAAAACCTAAAAATAAAATTAGGATGTTACAACTCTCCCCACCTAAATAGAATTTTGTCCCCAAAATTCTCAACAAGTCATAAAGAAAACAATCCACACCACACGATTTCAACACAATAACGTCATAGTCAAAACAATATTACCAAGATGCAAAGGCATGCTAACACGTCGAACAAAAATTACTAACACAACCAGATTATCATACCACACAAATTCGATCGCAAACAGTACAATCATAGATATTAATGCTACCATAACACACAACATACCTAAGTAAACAAACTAAGAAAAACACGCAAAGATTCGTTCTTCGGTTTCCCAAGTAGCATCACCAGGAGACATATCCTTCCGAGAAATTTTTTAGGTGACGAATTGTTTTATTTCGTAACTATTTGTCCTTTACGTCAAGAATTCTTTCCGCTCGGGTATATAGGTTAAATTCTCTCTCGATTCAACATCTTCAGGCTCAATTACATGGGAAGGATCTGGATGGTATTTCTTAAGTTTTAACACGTGGAACACGTTGTGCACGCTTAAAAAGTGTGGCAAGGCAATCCGATAAGCAATTAGTCCAACGCGCTCCAAAATCTCGTATGGCCCAATGAACCAGGAGTTAACTTCTTAGCTTTAATAGATCTACCAATACCGCCACGGTGAAACTTTAAGGAACACATGGTCCCCTACTTCAAACTCTAATGGTCTTCGTTGCCTATCCGCGTAGCTCTTTTTGTCTACTTTGAGCGGTCAACAACTTTTGACGAATCATCTCAATCTTTTTCGTAGTTTCGTCTACCAAGTATGGTCCAATTATCATTCTCTCACTCAATTCAATCCAACAAAGAGGCGATATACACTTTCTGACATATAATGCCTCGAAAGGAGCCATCTAAATGCTCGAGTGATAACTATTATTGTAGGCAATTTTTGCCAAAGGCAAGTGACGATCCCAACTGCCAGGTAATTCAATGGCACAGGCCCTCAACATATCTTCAAGGGTTTGAATTGTCCTCTCTGTCTGGCCATCGGTCTATGGATGATAAGCCGTACTATACTTTAATCTAGTCCCCATAGCCTCCTGTAATGCCTTCCAAAAGTTGGATGTGAATCTCGGATCACGGTCTGACACAATTTCAATGGGTACACCGTGCAACCTGACAATCCAATCCACATATAACTGAGCCAGTCTCTCTAACCTATATCCGATATGGATTGGAAGGAAATGAGCAGACTTCGTCAATCTATCTACAATGACCCATATGGCATTATGGTGTGCTACAGTATCCGGCAATCTGACAATGAAATCCATGGAAATGCTGTCCCATTTCCACTGGGGAACTTCTAAAGGTTGAAGTAACCCTGGTGGCTTTTGATGCTTAATCTTCACTTTTTGACAAGTCAGACACTTCATTACAAAATTTGTCACATCTTGCTTCATCTTAGGCCACCAATACCCTTGCTTCAGATTTCGATACATCTTAGTGATTCCCGTATGAATAGTATACTTGCTCTGATGAGCCTCCTCAAGAATTATCTTCTTGATTACCTCATTATCCGGAACACAAATCTCTTCTTATATATACCTCAATATACCCGTATCCCCAATATCATAATCAGGTACTTCACCGTTCTCCAACTCTTTTCTGATCTTCAACAACTAGTCATCATTCATCTGGGCCATTTTTAACTCACTATAAAAGTCAAAATTCCCACGTACTGAACACAAAATCACCTCGGATTTTGGTTCAAGATAAACTTATGATAACCTTTCTAGAAGGTTATACTCAGTCACACACATGTGAAACATGTGCATTGGCTTCCGACTCAAGGCATTTGCAACAACATTTGCCTTCTCTAGATGATATTTTAATTCAAAATCATAATCCTTTAAGAATTCCATCCATTTCCTCTGACGGTTATTCAACTCTTTCTGATCCATAAGATACTTCAAGCTCTTATGGTCACTGAAAATCTCGAATTGAGATCCATACAGGTAATGCCTCTAGATTTTCAAAGCGAATACAACCGCTGTAAGCTCCAAGTCATGCGTTGGATAGTTCTCTTCATGAGGTCTTAACTGTCGAGAAACATAAGCCACGATTTCGCCATCTTGCATGAGCACACATCCCAAACCCTTCAATGATGCATCTGTATACACCGTGTACGGTCTACGTGGGTTGGGTATAATAAGAACAAGTGCGGTGGTTAACTGGTTCTTCAATTCTTGAAAAGCCGCCTCACACTTCTCATCCCAAACAAATGGTTGTTCTTTCTTAGTCAATCTGGTAAGTGGCGAGACAATTCGAGAGAACCCCTCTATAAAATGACGGTAATAACCAGCTAACCCAACAAAACTACGCACCTCTGTTACAGACTTAGGTGTTTCCCACAGCGTCAATCTTGCTAGGATCTACTGCTACTCCATCTGTTGAAACCACATGACCCAGAAACTTCACCTCTCTCAGCCAAAACTCACATTTACTCAACTTCGCATACAACCAATTTTCTATCAAAATTTGTAGTGCTATTCGAAGATGCTTCTCGGTGTTCCTCTTCATTCTTCGAATAGATAAGAATATCATCAATGAACACCACTACAAATCGATCCAAATAAGGTCTGAAAATCCGATTCATATAATCCATAAACACCGCTGGCGCATTAGTTAATCCGAAAGGCATAACAAGAAACTCATAATGGCCATATCTAGTACGGAAAGCGGTCTTCGGAATGTCTTCTGCCTTTACCCTCAACGGATGATATCCCGATCTCAGATCAATTTTTGAAAATACCGATGAGTCTACTAACTGATCTAATAAGTCATCTATCCTCGGCAACAGGTACTTATTCTTGATAGTGACTTTATTTAACTGCCGGTAATCAATGCAGAGCCTCAAGCTACCATCTTTCTTCTTTACGAACAGAACTGGTGAACCCCATGGTGATACACTTGGCCGGATAAAACCCTTCTCCAACAAATCCTCAATCTGCTTCTTCAATTCTGCTAACTCTAAAGGTGACATTCGGTAAGGAGCCTTGGTGATCGGCTCTGTCCCCGGTGCTAACTCGATGGTGAACTCAACTTCTCGCTCTCCGGAGGTAGTCCGATCAACTCCTCGTGGAACACATGTCGGAAAGTCTTTAACCACTTCGATCTGCTCAATTTTTTCCTTCTGATTCCACTTGACCCAAGAAGAATACCACAAAGGCTTCACAACCTTTTCTTATACTTCTCTCAACTTGGACTGCTGATAGCATTATCGGATCTTCGGGAGTTTCCTTAATTGTTGTGCAAACATTAAATTGCACAGCTCTCTCTCCTTACATCGCAAGGATACGTCATTGGTTGTTAACCAATCCATACCCACAATCACATCCATACCCCGCGTACGGGGAGACATATCAAATCAATAGTCGTTTCATGACCATCACATACAAACATCAATTTTCTACATACCATAGCGGTTGTACTCGAATACCGGTAGGAGTAGACACAACTTAATCATATAACAGTCACTCATAGTAAGATTTAATCTTTTTGCACGGGGCCATATGAGATGAAAGAATGTGTAGCCAAAGAATCATATATAACACATAAAGAATGACCCGAAGATGAGTGTTACCTCGAATCGATTAGGAGCAACTCTCGCTTTCTCGGATGTTAAAGCAAACACTCGTCTGGGAGCAGATGGCCTAAATGTTTGATCCTCCTTCCTTCCTTTATAGCAATACTTTGCAATATGACCCTTCTCCCTACAAATAAAGCAAGTCCAACACTCACCAGGATGTACTCTCCCATATCAAGGACAAGGAAGGCGTTGCATCATACTAGAGTTGACGCCACCGATTCATGCTAAGAACTCGACTTACTCTAGTGTTGCTTCGCGGCTCGACCTATAGGAAGACATCTCCTCTACTAGGAGTTCCCCGATGAAAAGTCCTCCTATTTCCATATTTACTAAAACTTAAAGGGTAATTCTTTCTATCGATATCTCCCGAGAAAATCTCGGGATGAAAACAATCTAAATGTTTCCATACCGTAAGCATGTCAAGAACAACCCTTCACATTGCTGATTCTTCCGACTTAACTTGGTGGATTCGGAAACGATTCCCTAGAATGAGCACTATTTTCTCCCTTTGTTTCTTCATGAACCTTTTGAGTATGACTCCTACTTCCCCCACTATGCCCTTCATTAACTCTACCTTCCACAAGCCTTCTCAATCGTTCCCTCGTTGAATGAGTCCATCTATAAAGATGTCGCAACATCCTAGCCTCGATCAATTGATCCCGGGGCTCATTAGGTCCCTATTGGTCATTGTTACCGACGTCTGTACGGGTGTTATCACCGATTTCTATATGTTTAGAATTCACCATCTCTCCCCACCTAAGGGCGAAAACCACCAAAGATGGCGAAACCCACCAAAGATGGCAAATAATAAGAACAAGAAAGAAAAGACAACAAAAAAGGGAAGCAAGTGTGTAAAGATCATATATTGCCATATTTCGATGCAATGCACCGCGGTGCCGGAAATTAAAAGCGATACCAAATTGAAAAGACCTCCTTCCACACAAATCATTAATTAACCATAATGATTTCTCAAAACCGGATTAATAAGTGATTAAGGAAAACCCTTTCCTTACATAAAATTGACACATTGGAGTCCAGGGCACAAATTTAGCCCACAAACTCACTACAAAAAATTCTCAACTCTGGGCACAGTTATCAAACAGAAGAATAAACAGCACACGAGTTAAAACAACACCAAATAGCCTACACCAAAACATTTTCATACAAGTTCTGATTGTGGATCCACCAATATATTATAGCGTATAAAATAAAACCTTTGGTTCAACAGTAAATAGATAGTCCTCACAAAACAGTTTAAATAGTATTTCCAGAACATGTGGGCCCTAAAATGGCCATATATAAACTCATACAACACCAGTACCAAAAAGAGGCTTACAGAGTACACAACTATCATGCCTCCGGTTGCTTCCATTGACTTTGACTTTTAGTAAAACTAGAGGTCTCGCCTGAAAAATATTGATATTGACGGGGTGAGACATAAAGTCCTGAGAACCAAAATTAATTTACCAAATATGCAAGTAAGGATTGCAAGTCGAGAGCAGGTTTACTAACATAGTTATAAAATCAAGAACAATTAAATAATTAATCCATATTAATGAACAATAAGTAGAATCATCCCCACTCATCCATCCTACTCCTCCTTATATCGTCTGGACGTGGTACAACCTATCAGTGCTAGTATACCTGGCCAAGGTTAGCTAGTCACTTCAAGAATACTGTCTCCTCCCATGTCACCACCAATATACCGTAACAGGGAGGTGTCCGCCTTAAAACACTCAACTCAAATTCCGGGCCAGGAATGAGAGAGCCGATAGGCACAATTTCACCCTAAATCTCTTCCACACAACCCAACATATTCCATAACAGATAAACAATACGATACCGCAATTACCTAAAAACATCGTACAATATATTATTCCATATACAACATCTCATAACAAACACCATAACAAAGCAATATCTACAAACTTTATTGTTCCATATACAACAACCCACCACAAACATTATAGCAATCACCACAATAACAATCTCATATATACATACGAATGAAAAATACTTTCGCTTCACCTTTGAAATAACTTTATATTCGGATATACGCTTAATTTTTTTTTAAACACATGTCAATAGTATATATAAAAGTAAGGTTTAGAAAACACCTTACAATCCAAAACAAGCATATAAAATAAATTAACCCCCGGTTACCTCAACTCCAAGCTAATCCTTATCTTGGGGAGTAAAACGCGAACAATCACTTTGGTCACAAATAAATTCTACATCATCACAATTATAATTTCATATACCTTAAATTACACAAATTTAAATAAATATATATATTACCATAATAAAAACTAAAAATAATAGTTTAACTCTATAATTTCTCTATTAACTCAGAACAAAATTTATACAACTTTTAATCGGTAAAAATATCCGGTACGATATAAATCTTGAATTTCTTGTGTAAAACAAATGAATTTAAATTCCTACAATAACCAATCAAAAATTATAAACCGATTAAAACTAGCTATTAATCGCTCTAAACATATATACAGTCATCTATTATAAAAACTCAAAATTTTCACTATCCAACATGATATTGCCTTTATTTGAAAGAGAAAAATATTTAGAACAACTTTCATGAAGGAAGTTTATTGAAAATGAGTTAATTTAACTACCAAAATAATCTTATAAGATAAATAACATACTCAAAACACCCAAAAATACTCAAGCTCTTCTTCTTCCTTCTCTCCTCACTCGGTCACTGCGCTCACTCTATGTTTTTCTCTCAATCTCACCGCACAGCACACACACACACTCCACACATTCACATATATATAGAAACAAATGAGTCACCGCCTCGGTAATGAGGCGGTGATCATTAATTTTTTTAATTATTATATTTTCCCTTTTCTTTTTCTTCCACACCACGCATCATCTCTCTCTTTTTAATGGGCAAAATTACCTTTAAGAGGCCCAACTTTCTTATAATATTAATTTATTATTATTATTATTTAAATTACTTACAATAAAATTATTTCATAATTACAATTAAATCCTAAAAATAAAATTAGGATATTATATATATGACGGTGGGAGGGAGTAATTATAACCTCCCACCGCGTTAACATATTTATATATATGTATAATGGTGTGTGTAGTGATTTTTGTGTGTGCGTGTGAATTGTGAGCGTGAGGAGTGGGCCGGGACGAGATGGGCAGAGTGGGACGGTGAGAATGACGTAAGTGAGGAAGAAAAACTGGAGTCTAGAAGATATTTTAAGGTACATTATTTATTTTATAAGATCTTTTAGATAGTTAAATTAATTTCTTTTCAACAAATTTTTTAATGAAAGTTATTCTATTTATTTTTCTTTTTCTAATGAAAGTAATATTGTATTGAATAGTGAAAATTTTGGGATTAGAATTATGATAAAGTTTTGAGTTTTGATAATAGATGACTGTATATATCAAAAGTGTTGTTAATAAGTAATCTTAATCGGTTTAGTTTTGCTAAATCTTGGGCGGTATAAAATTATGAGTTGGGATTTGAAATTTAAATTAGAGTTTGATATGATTTTGGTTATGTGGAGGTTTGAAGATTTTATTAAATAAATCGGGTTATGCTTATATAAGTTAGTATTAGGTTCAGAAATTGAGATATGTAATATTAGGTCTTTTATATACGAATTTACAATTTATTGGAGATTATGCGAGGATTAAATGGATTGAATTTGAGGTTTATAATGAATATGAATATTTAGGTGAAAATTATATTGTAGGAAATTGGGTATTTTGGTTAAAATGATGATGTGGTGATATTTTGATGATCATAATTAGTGAGAAATGATTTATGAAAGAAGGAAATGAAATTGTAACGATGATTTGAGGAATTAATAAAATTATCAAATCTTTTAAGAAAATTAAATGAGAGAATTATAGTTCAATTAATTATTTATTATGGTATTTTTGTTAATTCTATTAACGTATAACTATATATTTATTTTTATAGTGGACTAGATGTACGTCAAATTTAGTTCTTATATCAAGAATTTGAGGTAACCACTTTCCACTCATTGTAGTTGCTTGTATGATGTTTGTGAGTGATTTTTAATGAGAACTATGTTGTTAATGAAGTTGTCTTGTGGAATTTTATTTTAAAAATGTAATGGTGAGATTGTATTATTGATTTAATATATCAATGAATACTTTAAAATGGTTATTGAGACATAAAATTATGATATTACATGTTCGGATAATGCACTTTTGTTATGATTTTGTGAGTTAAAATAGTATTGTTATCTTAATGATGATTGAGACGATGTATTATTTTATAAATCATATTTGGAATCTTATATAAACATGCCAAGATTATGATGATGTGGAGCTGTGATGGTTGTAGAGTGATGATGAGAGTTATTGTGTATATAATACCATGTGGTATGCTACTACTCGATGCACAGTGGATGACTTGACATTTTCAAGGCCCTTGGTATCACCCTTTTCCTTGGGCCGGGTTAAGGGTCGCCCTTGGGACAATGACATCTTTCCATATTCAAAGGAAAGGGAACCCATAGTCCAATACGATTTCTATAGCCTTTGGCTGGGCTATACCTCATTATTGGAGAGCTTGGTGCAGTCTTGTCATAAAGACTAAACCTATTACATAGCCCATGGGTTCTGTCAGCGGAAATAAGGGTGGGGGTGACAAGGATTGTCAAGGTAACGATCTGTTGCTTGGCATGTTATATATGTGATTCATGATATGAAATTTGATATAGAAATTTTATTACAAAAATTGAGCTCGGATAATTTTGTAAATTTGATATCTAGTACTCGTTATTTAAAATGTTCCACTTGGCACCTCACGAGCACGTATTAGCATTTATAATGATTTGGATTGATGGTTACAAATATTTTTCAGGTGATAGTTCTCGTGTGGGTCAATCGGGAGGTTTTGGAAGCTTAAATTACTTTTGCTAACAAGTAGAGCTTCCACCTTTTTTGGTACATGTTGAATAATTGTATATTGCCACGTCATTAGGGCTTACTTGGCATATTTTAAAATATTTTGGATACTACGACAAATTCTAAAACAATATTTAGTTTTAAAATAGGGGCCTAGTAAAATCCAAAATTTAAGCTGTGTGCAATAAAACATTTTAATAAATGGTTTAATCAAGTTAATAAATAATAAATTGTCCTTTAAAATGGAGGATGTTACAAGTATGGTTCGGGAGTTGATAATGTTGAAGATGCGAAGATGGTGTGTATGCAAATGGAAGGATTATATTCGGATAGAAAAGCCATGGGAGAGAAATGTTTTGGGCTATAAAAGGAGGAGGAGCAGGAGGGAGAGAGAGTGAGAAAGGGAGTGACAGAGGAAGAGAGAAGTGTGGTGAAGGTTACGGGGTGGAGAGTTTTTAAGGGTTAAGGAGCGCTCAGCACCACGAAGTTTACCCCAAGGAGCGTCCAAGACCACGAAGTTTTTTGGAGCAAAAGTAGACATAACGTTACGTTTTGGGAGTGCCCAAGTCACGGCCGTTAGTTGGCCGTCAACTTGGATGGACCCACTGCGCGTGACGTGACGTAATCGGCAGGCAAGATGACGTGGGACTTATCGACTAGGAATAAAAAAATAGGAAAAAATGAAAAAATTTAAATAATTAGGAAAAAAATGAAAAAAATTCAAATAAATAGAAAAAAATTCAAAAAAAGTAGGAAAAAAATTGAAAAAAAAATCGAAAAACTTAAAATAATTAGAAAAAAAATTCAAATAATTAGAAAAAAAAATTCAAAAAATTAGGAAACAATTGGCAAAAAATTAGGAAAAAATTAAAGGGAAAATTCCAAATAAATACTATTTGAATTTGTACAAAATTTCCCCAAAAGTACTGTCGAATTTGTAAATACTATTTGAGGGATATGCAAATTCGGGTCAAATTACCCTTTTACCCTTTAGTGTTAAATAAATAAAATAAAATAAATTGTGGCATCCTAAATTTTGAGTTTAGGATATTAAAAATATTATAAGGAATAAATTATAGGAAATTTAGCCGGGGATAAATTAAAAGGTTAATATTTGGAAGTAAAGGGCGCGGCCGGCCAGCGGTGGTGGCAAGCGATGTGGTGGGGGTGTATGGCCTAAAATTATTCCCAACTATTTGTCCTTAATTTTTACGGGAAAATATGCCTTTACTTCCAAATATTAACCTTTTAATTTATCCGGGCTAAATTTCCTATAATTTATTCCTTATAATATTTTTGATATCCTAAACTCAAAATTTAGGATGTCACAATTTATTTTATTTATTTAACACTAAAGGGTAAAAGAGTAATTTGACCCAATTTGCATATCCTCAAATAATATTTACAAATTCGACAGTTTCTCGGGAGCTATACAAATTCAAATAGTATTTATTTGGAATTTTCCCTTTAATTTGTTCCTAATTTTTTGCCAATTTTTTCCTAATTTTTTGAATTTTTTTCTAATTATTTGAATTTTTTTCTAATTATTTTAAGTTTTTTCAAAAAAATTTCAATTTTTTTCCTATTTTTTTTCTAATTATTTGACTTTTTCCTAATTATTTTTTAAATTTTTTATTCCTAGTCGTGACCACGTCGGCGTCCACGTCATCTTGTCGCGTCTCACGTCATCATTCCATCCAAGTTGACGGTCAACTAACGGCCGTGGTACTCTGGGCGCTCCCAAAACGTAACGTTATGTCTACTTTTGCTCCCAAAAACTTCGCATGTCTTTCTCCTTAACCCGTTTTTAATGTCCAAGTTTTATAGAAAAGAGGAAGAAGCGGCAGCGTTTTACCGCTTTGTCAGTAGTTATTTTTACACAAATGCGAGAAATGTTAAGCCCAATGTTTATATATATGTGTGTGTTATATTCTCATGGAATCCACATTAGATGCTAAGAATTATATGCTTCTTAGGTGTTAATACCTCTAATTAGAGGTATTAGAATATTTTTTTTATATTGTATTTATTTATATTTAAATGATATCTTGCTTTTCACGAGATGTTTTTTTACACCTAATATCTCAAATTAATTAATTTTCATAATACCGGTGTTACGAGATAAATGCTTAATTGGAAATTAATTAATTTGAGATATTGGTGTAAAAAAACATCTTTAAAGCGTGTGATATCATTTAAATATAAATAAATACAATATATAAAAAATTAAAAAAATATGCTAATACCTCTAATTAGATGTATTAGCACCTAAGAAGCATATTGTTACGAACGACCTACGGCCCAATAAGGGCGGCCCGGCGAGGCACGCCCGAACCCGGCCCGGCCAGGAACATTCCGAGTAGGGGATGCCGGGAGTATCCCGGTTCCCCTACAATCAGGGCGATCTATCATATCCATAATCCAGGGATATGATAGATTGTGCAATTAAGATATCGTGGAACACCCTATAAATACAAGGGGAAGACACCAAGGTGCACACGTTCTATCTCTAGCTCTTTACATTCTGTACTACACAACACGACCCCCACTGAACACATACCCCCTCCCCCCTGGGCGAAAGGCCTTGTGTCCAGTGATTCACCGCTAACCAGGATATCTCTACCCTTAGATATTCTCGGCATAAGCAATTCAATCCAAGATCAAATCTTGACCACCTGGCTTGGACATCCGGATTCCACACCGGAACATTGGCGCCAACCGTGGGGACCGTAAATTTCGATCCCCGTGACCAACAATGGCTACTACCAGGAGCAGCAGTCGGAACCCTCACTGTGAAAGTCCTTCGCGTGCACAGGCTGAGACAAGTCGGCAACAACGGACTGAAGAACCTCCCCGGCCTGAGGGTACCCCCAACAACAATGGTAGAAAGAAGGAGCGGTGTATCGAGACATAGCCTCGTCCCTCCGCAGCGAGACAAATGCAACGACGTGCCAAACCCGGACCTCCTCCTCCTCCCGGAAGACACGGGAATCAATTCTCGGGAGAATGGAAAGTACGGAGAAAGCGAAACAACCTCCAGCGCCAAGAGGACCGAGGTAATGCAACGAGATCATAGAAGACCACTTCCGGCAAGCTAAAGCGTCGGAACACGAACGAGACACAGGTATGAAGAGAAGGAAAGTAAGGATATCCGGAATACGGAAGCCTTCGGCCGGCCCGAAATCAAGGCGGGGCCGTACGTAGAGAAAACGGCCCTTTCCCGAAACGGAATCCAAGCATGACGACATCCGAAACCATACATCGGCTCGGAAGAAACGTTTTCGGAAAGACCTCGGATGACGAAGACCGAGACGAGAGAGAGGACCGCTCCGACCAAAGGGCTCGCCCGTGAATATCACGTAAAATACATAGCGGGCCTGACAACCGCTTTCTCGGAAGAAATCGAGGATGCTCCATACCCCGGCAAATTTGAGCGGCTCTCTTTACCAAAGTATGATGGTGTGTCGGACCCGGGGCCCGTCTCGCCTTCGAACTACTCATGTTCGTAAGGTAAATCAAAGGCCGGTCATTAGTCGGCTTTTCGCGCCACACCGATCGAACCGGCTCAAATGCGGCTCCGCGCGGCCGCCGAGAAGGTCCGTCCATGATTTTCAAGACCTCGGCGAAAGTTCGAATTGAATTTCGCAACTAGCGGAAACAACCCAAATCCCGGTATACCCCGGGAAGTAAGATAAAGCAACGACGGGGGAGACGCTACAAAAATACTTGGACAGATTTAAGAGGAGGTGGCCCTCCCGGTAAGATCTCTCCCGAAGCGTTCACGTACATTGCCTCGTCGATGGCTTGGATCCTTCTTCCGGCTAGCAAACTCCATCTTCAAGAACCGGGTATACACTCTCACTGAGTTTAACACTCGAGCGAAGCAATATTTGGAAGTAGAGCAGATGGAGATCGCCAATACTAATGGCGACGATAAACAAGGAAGTACACGACCGGAATAAGAATACGCAGTGGTCGTAGGGAAGACTCCGTAGTCGAATCGGGATAGCGGGCCAAAAACCGCCAGAGTCGGAAAAGAAGCCGAGGTATGAGAGATACGCTCCGCTCAATGTTTCGCGAGGCCGGCCTATGGAAAGAAGTGGCCTTCACGAGATGAAAAACGTTGACGAGACCTCGGCCCACACGATCTCGACCCGCCACGGATCGTTCAAAGTTCTATGACTTCCACGACGGGCCGAGGCACACTAAGGATCAATGCTACGAGCTCGGGGACGCAATTGAAAATACATCCGAGAGGGTAAGTTGCGCCCGATACACGATAAAAACACGGGGTTGGAAGAACAACAAAAGGAAACAAGGAGGTCGAAGTCCGGGCCCGACCCCCGCCCGATCGGAAGGTCGATGAAATAGGACGAAAGTCGTCTTCCAATGTGGCGGTTCCGGAAATAGACATGAACCACGGGTGCAATGTAATCGGCGGAGGCATGGGCGGAGGGAGGAGACACCGCAAGTCAAAGGAGAAAATACTTGAGGAGGTACTATCAAGTAAGAACCCCTAAGTTCAAGGATGACCATGGCCGACCTACGCCTCCATCATTGCAGTTCACCTCCGAAGACCTAAAGGACGTTGTGCCGGGACACCAAGACGGATTGGTAATTACCGGGATCCTGGCAAACTGCCTTGTGAAAAGGATCTTCGTAGACTCAGGGAGTTCAGCGGATATCATCATGTGGGATGCCTTTAAAAGGATGAATTTGGATAAGGAAGACCTACGACCATGCAAAACAACACTCGTAGGCTTTAATGGAGGCGATCCGGACCAAGGGATACATCGACCTAAGGCTCACGTTAGGAACAAAAGAAGCATTCAAAGCGGGAGGGTAAGGTTCATTGTGGCCGACTTCCCTCTCCGTACAACATGATTCTAGAGCGGGCCGGCCATCGCGGTTGGGATATGATGGTGTCTACCAAACACCAAAAGCTGAAAATGGTTAGTCCCAAAAACCGGTAGTCACTATATCCGGGTACCAAAAAGAATCCAGGCAATGTTATTATGAGACCATAAGGGGAGAACGAGACCGGGAAGACATCTCCGTCTCGGGTTCAAAGTTCAACTGAGTCCTCGGGCCCAGGGAGAAAGCGACCAGCTAGGGCCGACCCGTTAGTGTGGTAGAATTGGACATACGAGATGAGGAGCCGAAAATCCAAGACCCGGAGACGAAGGGGAGGCTGGAAGAATTAATCAGGGGAGAAGACCGGCCCGGGTCACGAAAATAAGGAGCGCAATGACCCCCGAGCTCAAGCGACGCTAAGCGAGTTCCTAAAAGCAAATCGAGACTTATTTGCTTGGAGGGCCTCGGAAGTACCGGGATAGACCCTGGTTTCTCTGTCACCCGGTTAGCAATCAACCGGGATCGGCCGGTGTCACGAAGAGGCAAGCCGGGGGCCAGAGCGGGCGGCATGGAGAAACATGTGAAGGGTTCTTGGAAGCCGGGTTCATCCGGGAAATACAATACACGACATGGCTGTCCAACACGGTTATGGTTGTAAAACCTAACGAATTGGAGAGTATGTATAGATTACACCAATCTAAACGAGCTTTGTCCTAAAGACTCTTTACCGATGCCGAACATCGACCGGTGATCGACAACTCATCCGGATTTCATTTGTTATCTTTTATGGATGCTTATTCCGGATACAACCAAATAGCGATGCATCCGGACGATCAAGAAAACCGCCTTCTCATAGACCAGGCCAATTATTGCTACAATGTCGTGCCTTCCGGATTGAAAAATGCGGGGCCACCTACCAACGGATGATGAACAAAGTCTTTGAAGACCAACTCGGTCGCAATATAGAAGTGTACATTGACGACATGATTGTCAAGTCGATAGAGCCGAGACCCGTCGAGACCTGAAACGGAACGTTCGACAAGTTGCGAAGGCACGGATAAAACTGAATCTCTGCAAAATGCATTTGGGGTTCCGGCGGAAAGTTCCTCAGTTTCATGCTCACGCACCGAGGAATCGAAGCAAACCCGGACAAGTGTAAAGCGGTGCTGGACATGAAAGCGCCGCAAACAAAAGGAGATACAGCAATTAACCGGGAGATTGGCGGCAATGATAAGATTCTTGCCCAGTCATTTTGAAAACTGCTTCTACTTCTTCAAGGCTTTCTTGAAGAAGGAGACACGAGGCGGATGGAACCCCGAATGTGAATCGCATTTGCCAAAATCAAACGGTGCTTAGCAGCCGCGGTCTATCCAAGCGCCTAGGAGAAACGGTTTTCTGTACTTGTCCGTAGGCGAGGAGGCCATGGCGCGCTCTAGTACGTGAAACCTTAGCCGGTCAATACTTAGATATACTTTGTTAGCAAGGCGTTACGAGGCCTCGGAGCTCCGGTACCCGAAGTTGGAGAAGGTAGCATTTTCCTTATTAATGGTAGCAAGAGCGCCTACGCCGTATTTCCGGGGGCACAAAGTCGTAGTACGGACCCGATCGGCCAATCCGGCGGGTTCTACACAAGCCGGACTTGGCGGACGGATGTGACAAGTTGGGCCATAGAGTTATGCGAATTCGACATTTCCTCTGAAGCCCGGCATGCGATAAAGTCTCAAGCCTTGGCCGACCGTAAGGAACTTACCCCGACCCACCTGCGAGAGGTCGGCCTCAAAGAATGGAGGGTGTACGTCGACGGGTCCTCAAATGCAAAGGGGAGCGGAGGCGAAATAATAATCAAAAATCCGGGAAGGAGTCGCCGTGAACACTCTCTCCGCCTCAAATTTCCGACCTCTAACAACGGGGCGAGTATGGCCCGATGCGCCGGCCTCGAACGGAGCAAAGGAGCACGGGGCACGAAAGTCAAAATCCTAGCAGACTCCCGGCTCGTAGCGGCTCGGATACAAGGCTTTCATGCAAGCAAAAGGCCCACTTGTTGGCAAAGTACTTGAACAAAGCCAAGGACATGATAGCCGAGTTTGAAAGGTAACCGTCCTCACGTCCCCTCGGGAAGAAAATACAAGGGCCGACATACTATCAAAGGTTTGGCTAGCACCAAAGGTCCGGGAAGTTACCCGAGCAGGTCGTCCAACAAAGTCTAGGCGAACCAAGTTGTGTCGTATCCATATCATCGACCTCGGATTTGGAGAAAACCGATCGAGGACTATCTGAAAAGAGGAATTATACCCCGTCGATAAGACGGAAGCTAGAAAAGTTGATCCGACAAGCCGCCATGTACACTATGGTGGATGATCAATTATATAGGAAAGGATTACACTTTCTCCCTTTGATGAGATGCTTGAATGCGGCCGAGGGCTAGGTACGTTCTCGCCGAGATACGCGAAGGCATTAACGGTCGGCGTATGGGGGGAAATCCTTAGCTCGGAAAGCACTTAGGCCCAGGTACTTCTACGACGACTATGGCGGCGACTCCATGGAAACGATAAGAAGGTGTGATAGTTGTCGGGAAACGTACCCCGGCGTCACTTTGGCGTTCCCCGTCGGGTACGAAAAGCATCATGGCCCCTGGCCTTTCTACAAATGGGGGATGGATCTTCTCGGACCATTCAAGGCGGCCCGGAGACGGGTTAAGGTATCTCATTGTCGCCGTCGACTACTTTACCAAATGGATAGAAGCCCGGCCCGGGTTGACCACGATCGCCTCGGCCCGCGTCCAACGGTTCTTTCGGCAAAGCATTGTCTCCCGGTTCGGGATCCGGCCGAGATAATTACGGATAACGGGACTCAATTCGTTGACAAAGGTTTTGAGTATGATGTCGGACCTCGACACCAATCCATCACTTTGCATCGTCCGAACACCCTCGATCGATGGGCGGGCGAGCCATGACAAAGTCATTGTGGACGGATTAAGAAGATGTATGGAGGGGACGCCGGTCTTCCTGGGTCGAGCAACTTTACGGTGTTTTGTGGGGATACGGGACCCGGCGTCCAAGCCTCCGCTCGGGAAACCCATTTCGTTTAACATACGGATGCGAGGCTATGATCAGTCGAGATAGGCCAACCGAACGTGGAGGAAAATGAAAGCTAGCGGGGACGGGAAGACTCGAATAGTGACGCCTTGATGACGAGTTAGACCTCGTGTGAGGCACGGATCGTGGCGCGGCCGAGACCTAGCGCCAAGCAACTCATTGCGAAGTACAACCGAAGGTGAACCCTCGCTCCTTGACCGAGGAAACACTGGTGCTCCGTGACGCAGACATTGGGAACAAAAATGCCAAGAATGGCAAGCTAGCGACAAAGCGGGAGGGTCCTTACCGCATAAAGGAAAAAGCTGGAAAAGAGCGCCTATGTCCTAGAGACCGCAGGGCGGAAGCGGTCAAAAGGACTTGGAATGTGACAAGCGAGAATCTATTACAGTTAGACCTTGGTAGTGCTTTGGCAAAGATAGGACCGACGGCGCATTCGTTTTCATGCTTTTCAATTGATTTAGTATTTTCGGTTTTCGGTTTCATGCTTATTTGAAGAGCGGCACGCATTGTTTCTTTCAAGCATTCTTATTTAAAGACTCCCCAGTGGATGCACCCATTATGCTTTTGGTTAAATAAATTATCACCGAGGCGAAGCCGCGGTCACATACGTTTGATTAAATAGGTTATCAGAGGCATAGAAGGCTGCGGTCGACGAAAATCCCAACGGAGGAATACCGGACGGAAGGGAATACGCCCCGGGCTGCCACGCCGATCGCGAGATGGTAAAAACACTATCTCTATTATAAAGATGCATCGAAAAATGCTCCTAAATATGGAGGTGAGTTGTCACGCAGTCCGTCAGTAGACATGTATAAACGTGTGTTCATACACCCACGATTACGCGTCCCGACATTTTGCCCCTAATGCAGAAAAACATCCTCGGACGGCCATATCCGGATCTCGGTAGCTCGGGTTTACTCCCTATTTTATTCCCAAAGTCAACCTATCGGAGTAACACTTAGCGAGATCTTTAACGCATATAAAGGCCATTTGGCGGCCATAAAAAACATAATGTTAACTTAAAGTTGACAAGACAAACTGATTGGTTGAAATCAAGTTTATATATAATTAAAGTAGCAATTGTTACAAAGCTGCAAGAAATACAACCGGTACAAACCACCGGCACAAAAACATAAAGCTACGATAAATTAAACGGGGGGGGGGGATTTATCCTGCGGCCTTGCGGCCTCGAGAATAGCCACCTCGGCACCCGGAGGCTTGATTTGGGGCTCCCTACTTCGTCGGCTCCTTCGGCGCTTTGACCTTCCCCGTCTAGGTCCTCCTCAATAAAGGAGTGAGAGTCATCCGCGGGCAAGGTAGGGGCGGGATGGAAGAGCAAATCTTCACGTACCTTTGGTAATGATACCGTCCGTCCTAAGTTCTACCTCGGGATTGGTGACGGATCACGAGCGGGGCCGTATCCAAGCAATCGAAGAAATTTGCCTCCTTCCACTGTGTCCTCGCACTCGAGCGGGCTCGCTTCTCCTCACTTAAAGGTATTTATCTTGATATATCCCTAGGATAGATAGGATTCAAATCCATTGGACGGTCCTGAATTAGACCAATTGAATTCTGTCTGTTATAATAATAAATACAAAAAGGTACTTCCGAATTGATCTCATCCCTAATAATTTGAATTTGTTGAGTAATAATTGAACTCTTCAATTCAATAAAATACTCCTTTTAGAATTCTCAATAACCCGTCGTTTTTGATTACGAAAAAAAATTCGACATTAGTTTATGAATTATGACATAAATTGTATTTCCATGAATATGGATATAAGAAAGAATCAAAGGGATCCTCTTTTTTTTTTGTATTCTATTCTTTTGTTTTTTTTTTTCGTTCCTATTCTTCTTTTTTTTATGTGCAAAACAAAAAGGGACTTAAAAAATTAAAGATTATTTCGTTTCTGATAGTTATTTATTTATGAGTGGATAGGAGCATACTCTGGATGGAAAGTACTGCCTGATTTTTTCTACCAACTTAAAGCCCCAATTTGTATTCTTTTTATATTATGCGGAAATGCTCTTTTGGAGAATTTACATAATCTCCATTACTAATCCCTTGTGTATCTTGGTGTTTCTAACCATCCACGCATTTTTTATCAATCTCCCCTTATGGTAATAGATGTATGGTAATTCTTACAAACGATAGTGAAAACTCAATAAGGTTGGTCTTTTGAGCCGCTTCAAAACAGGATGACTAATCAACCAATTTTGGGGTAAACGCTTTCTTCCGTTTATAATTTTTTTTTCACTTAATTCTTATACATAGAAAATGAGACTCAATATTTTTACTGCAGATTCAAATGAAATTCAAATCATAGTATATTAATTCTATATCTATATATTATATTATATCTTAATATATTATATATTAATAATATATATATATATTAATAATATATATATATTAAGATATTAAGAATTTGAAAAATTTTATATTAATATTATATTAAATAGTTTAAATTAAAATAGTTTATTATATTCTTAAATATCAATATTCTATATTCACAAATATATATCTATAAATATATATCTATTTTTTGAATTTTATTACTAAATATATTGATATTGAATTTCTAATTTCATTAAATTAATAATTAAAATTAGAGAATATTATAGAATATTAGAATATTAAATCAATGAATAATGAATAAATGGAAGCTGTTTTTATTTCACTCATATAACTATAGTTTAGTTCATCAATCCGAATTCCGAATAAAAATAATGAAAATCAAAAATCAGGATATCTATTCCATTTTTTCTACCCCTTTCCTATCAATTTCCTATAAAGAAGAAAAGAAATCAAGACGAAAAGAAAGGAGCATGGAAAGTTTTCTGTCTCAACGAATCACACGTAGAGATATTGATAACACACATAGAGTTAATGGTATTTCATAACTAATCGATTGAGCAGCAGCCCGTAGACCACCCAAAGGAATATTTATTATTTGACCCATATCCTGACATAAGAAGTCCAATGGGAGCAATACTCGAAATAGCAATCCATAAAAAAACACCGATATTGAGATCAGCTAAAACAAAGTTATAGCCAAAAGGAATTACTGAATAGCTTACTAGAATTGATATGACTGATATGGATGGTCCAATACTGAATAAGCAGATATCTCCCCTAGATGGAATAGATTCTCTTTGAAAAGTAGTTTTGTTCCATCTGCTAGAGAAGCGAAGAACTCCCAAAAGGACCGGCGTATTCAGGTCCAATACGCTGTTGTATCCCTGCGGATATTTCTCTTTTTCTAACCATACAATCACTAGCACACCTATTGTGATTCCCAATACAAGAGTCAAAATAGGGACAAGTATCCATATAATTCCATACACCTCTTTTAAAGATTCCAATCTGGAAAAGAATTGATATCTTGTACTTCTGTTGTATCAATTATCATTTCAACGATCAACTTCTCCCATAATGATATCTATGCTACCTAGTATTGTCATAATATCAGCCAATTTCATTCTTTTAACTAACTGAGAAATTTGCAAATTGATAAAACCCGGGGACGATTTTTCCATCTCCAAGGAAAACCATTCTGATCCCTATTAGAAAAATTCCTAATTCTCCTTTGGGGCTTCAACTCTCACATAAAGTTCTTGTTTCGGTAATTCAAAAGTCGGAGACGGCTTTTTACTAATGAATCGATATTCAAAATCATTCCATTCTGGATCCTTTTCTCTATCAAAGCAACGGATTTCTAAATTCTCATATGGCCCTCCCGGAATTCCTTCCAGAGCCTGTTGAATAATTTTTATGGATTCTACCATTTCACCAATTCGTACTAAATAACGAGCTAATGAATCTCCTTCTTTTTGCCATTGAACTTCCCAATCAAATTCCTCGTAACATTCATAATGATCAACTTTACGTAGATCCCATTGTATTCCGGAAGCCCGAAGCATTGGTCCTGATAAACCCCAATTTATTACTTCCTCTCCACCAACAATGCCTACTCCCTCAACCCGTTCTAAAAAAATAGGATTTCGCGTAATAAGTTTTTGATATTCAACAACCCTTGTTAAAAAATAATCGCAGAAATCCAAACATTTATCTATCCAGCCATGAGGTAGATCAGCGCTACCCTCCGATACGAAAAAAATTATGCATCATTCTCATACCTGTGGCAGCTTCGAATAGATCATATATTAATTCTCTTTCTCTGAAAATATAGAAGAAAGGGGTTTGTGCACCAATATCTGCCATAAAAGGTCCCAGCCATAGTAGGTGAGAAGCTATACGACTCAACTCCAACATAATTATTCGAATATAGCTGGCTCTTTTAGGTACTTGAATATTCCTAACTGTTCCGGTCCATTTACGGTTATTGCTTCTGTGAACATAGTAGCTAAATAATCCCAACGTGTTACATAAGGCAGATATTGTACAATTGTTCGGTTTTCTGCAATTTTTTTCCATCCCTCTATGTAAATAACCCAATATTGGTTCACAATCAATAACATCCTCACCATCTAGAGTAACAATAAGTCCGAAGAACACCATGCATTGATGGGTGGTGAGGACCCATATTGACTATCATGAGGTCTTTTCTTGTAGCTGGGGCATTCGTAATAGGTTTTTTCCTCGATTCATTCTTCCATGAATTGCTTAAAACAAAAATGAGTTCATCAAGATTCAAGATCTAATAAATCGAATAATTCAAACGACTCTTTAAATTAATTAGTTTGTGGCTCCCGAATATCCAACTGATTAATTAATTTTTATAACGTATTCCATTTTCTTTGACAAAATAAGACAGGAGTCGTTTCCGTTTTCCCAGAATTTTACGTAAACCCCTTTGAGATAAATAGTCTTTTCTGTGCAATTCCAAATGTGAAGTAAAGTCTTCGTATCTTATTGGTGAAATTGAATACTTGAAATTCAATCGATCCCGGGTTTTCTTCTTTTTTTCTTGTGAAATAACGGATATAAATGATTTTTTTACCATAAAAAAATGAAAGCTTGTCTTTTCCCCCCCTTTTTATTTTATAGAGTCTAGATATTTTATTGATCAGTAATAATAATGACACTCATTTTCAATTTGGTATATACAACACCCAGAATTTTCTTAAGAGTTCCTGATTTTTCAAATAAATTTTGATTAATCATCCCAATTCAAATAGGTATACAAAAAATACTATATTTATGCATTCACAAAAGCAAAATTGTAGACTTCAAATAAGAAGATTCAGTTATAGATCTAATGGGTAGGATATATCATTGAATTAGTATCGTGCCTCAGAATAGAGGGTAAGACAATGCGTATGTGCATCTATTTCTCGTAACATATCAGATATGTTACGAGAAATAGAAAAAAAAAGAAAAATGTAGATTAACTAATTTGCAATCGGGATACATATGTATCCTTATACTGAAACGGCTGCCATTATTGGTATCAAACCAATAGCGATTCATACAAAGCTAAATCTTCTAATCGATAATTTGGCCAAAGAAATAACTTTAAATTAATTAGTTTTTTTATCTCTATCAAGATCTTTACTTGTAGCCAAAACTTGACAGCAATTATTCACTTTATTCTCATTGTAAAATGCCTTATTTCTATGCACACTATTTCTATTCTAGGATTGAAACAAATTAGAATTCTCAATTCTCTACGACGTCTAGCGGATAAAATATTTTCAGGAACAAGCAAATCATAATTCTTTTTTTCTTTATTTTCAGTCAGCTTTTGATCTCTTGTTCTTGTAATGGATTTCTTAATAATTTGGTGCTTTCTCTTATGAATAAACGAAAGGCCTATGATTTGATACATATTAAATTGTTCGTGGTTTCTTCTAGACAGACGAGTTGGTTCGATACTCAATATTCCATTTTTTATCAATTCCGTATTTTTATTCAATTCTGTAGAGTTAAATCCTTCTGATTCTTAATTTTCATAATATCTAGACTTAGTTCTCCTCTTTGAATAGAGGCTATAGCAATCTCTTTTAGATTTTTCAGTCTAAGCAGGAGACAATATACTTGGATATTATTTATTATTCTTTCATTTAAGCAATCACGCCAGTTCAATTGAAAAGGCAAATACCCTCTTAGGAAGCAATTAAGTTCTGCTTCGATGTTGTTCGTGTATCTATCTTTTTTTACACTCTTTTTTATGTCGGATCCTGCATAATCTTCTTTAACATCTTTTCTTTCTTTGCTTTAACATCTTTTTCTTTCTTTGCTTTAACATCTTTTTCTTTCTTTGCTTTAACATCTTTTTCTTTCTTTGCTTTAACATCTTTTTCTTTCTTTGAAAGGGATGCTTCAAGATTTAGTTGACTTGCATATTCTGTTTTATTCTTTTTCCGTGATCTTTTTTTTTCACTAACATTTTGATTTACATTAAGATTCAAAAAAAGGGAATTTGATTGGGATGATCCATGGGTTACTCGTATATGCATTATAAGATATCCAATTTTTAGATAAGAAAAAAGATTCCCGATTCGCTATAGAACGATTTAGTATTTCTACATTCATTCCCATCCAATCAAAAAGGTTTTTTTTTTTATTGTTATTGGATGGGTTTATTTCTTGATGAAGCGTAAAATAATAATCGGTATCGATCGAACCCCCAAAATGCATTTGATTTCTAAGACAAAAATTCAGAATTCTCCAATCAAAATACTTTCTATCCAGATTTTTTTCCATATCTAGAATAGAACCTTCTACTATATAATTCTTGATAGGAATATCATCCGTCATATCCAATTTTTTTTTTACGCGTGTTGCAATTATAAGAAATCGCTTGGTTATTATTTGCTTGGAATGACGATCTATATCCATAAATATATGAGTCCTTCTTATCTGCATAATTAATAGATTTATATGATAAAAGATCATACCCATATTGTTTTTTTCATTTTTTTTTTGATTTGTTAATGAGTCTATTTCTTGTTTTTTGTAAAGAATTAATCCGTTTTTTTCATATGAATGATATTTGGTTAAATCTTTATTTTGAGCCACATGGCGTTCATTCATTTTATTTCGCCATTTTTGGGATACTGATACTAATCTAGACCATTCATTCTGAGATAAATCGTATTGATAATGACCTTTTAACCAATTTGTCCATTGATTCATTACAGAATTGGGAGCGCTCTTATGTTTTAATTTGGAATGAGATATTCCTTGTACTCCAAAAAAATAATCCTTTATTTCATTCTTAAGAGGATCTTAATTTATACTTATCTAAGTTAATAACTTGGGTTTGTGATAATTTAAAAAATACATATGCTTGTGACAAAGAGGATACGTCACAAAAATTCTGTGAATTCGTATTCCTAATATTACAATTTGATTTTTTTATAGTAGAAATAAAGTGAATTAGACTTTGATCTTTTTTATCACTTCTTTTTCTTTCTTCATTTGCTTCATTATTGTAAATGTATTTATTAAGAATCTTTTTTGTTGATTCAAGAAAAAGTTGTACATTGATTTTAGGAATATTAATGATACATAGAAAGATATCTATATATACCCTTTCTATGAAAAATTGAAAAAAATAATGTGATTTGCGGAATAATCGAACATTTCTTTTTTGTAATATCTGCCAAATATTTTTTTGTAATTCTAATCTTTTATCATCATAAGTTGTTTTCTTAGAACAAATATTTCTCTCTGAACCTTTTTTCTTGTCTTTTTTAAATTCTTCTATTTGTTTTATGATTTTCTTTGTTCTATCATTCAGATCTTTTATTTTTTTTCTGTCAATGAACAGTCTGTCCAATTACTAGATTGAATTGGAATGGTGGATTCGTAAATCATTGGATTACTCTTACTTTTTGTTGAATCTTTTTGAATTTCATTCAATTCATATATTTTTATTTTTTTCAATTCTGATAATGATAGTTTTTTTTCTTTTTTCTTTTAGAAATAGAATAATTTGGATGATCCATTGTGCTTTTTCTTTTGTGATATTTATAAAAGATTTTGTTCTTTGAAAAAAATTCTTTTTCCAAATTCTTATTCTTTTTTTAAGTTCTTTAAAAATGGGATCAAAAAACGAACGTCGCTTTCGGTAAGAAGAAGAAAAGGGAAGTTCTACTTCCATTCCGAAAACTGTAAAAAAGAAGAAATCATCCATTTTTTTCACTTTTTTTTTCATTGGATCCTTTTCCTTTTGAGGGGATCGTAGCTTAGATCTGTATCTGTGCCAAGGTTTCAGACGAAAAGGAAAAAGGACC